>CM042143.1:81907090-82022090 GCA_023376005.1 Doryteuthis pealeii | reverse complement strand
TAGGCTCCAAATATTACTATTTATTTGCTTGAAGAGCTATCTTTTTCAATAAATCCTAATATTACCCTCTTTTTAAGTAGAGGTATATTGTAATTATATACATATTACATATTGATGTATATCAGGTGTGCATAAACACACACACAAATATATATATATATATATATATATATATATATATATATTGTCATTTTAGGTGCAATGGTTCATCGCTATATATGTTTATGCCCACGGAATATATACGTGTCTATGATTTTATCTTGTGTGTATTTCTGTGTGAATGTTCAACATTTCACATTGGTCATTTTGCTCGCATTTTATGCGATTTTCTTCCCCTTTTTTGAAATGGACATGAACGTGCGCATTGGTGAACTCCTATTTTATTTGAAAGGTGTGTGATTGAATGTGTGCATACAGGTTTATACAAGTTCATGTATGTGAGTTGGCTTGCGTTTATTTCCATCAACGCGAGCGTTCATAATTGGGTATAGTGGGAGAAGTAATGTCTGTGCATGCGTGCAAAAAATGGCCGATGTTAAAGCAAAACCAGGAGGACATATTTGTTATTAAGAAAGAAAGAAAGAAAGAAAGAAAGAAAGAAAAATTAAAGAAAAAGAAGAAAAAAGCAACCAAGAATAATAGTGTGTAGAAAAGAGAAGTTAGGTGAAAGAAAGAATGCCTAAAGTTAGAAAAGAGCAGAAGTAATACCGAAAGAAAGAAAAAAAGAAAGAAAGGAAAAGAAAAATGTAAGGAAAAAAAGTAAGAAAGAAGTGTGTAATTAATAAAACCAATGATAAGAGGAAAAAAAGAAGAAAGAAAAATAGAAAGCAAGAAAGAAGCGTGTAGTTAAAAAAGCAAAGATAAGAGGGGAAAAAAGGAAGAAATGCAGAAAAAAAGCTAAGAAAAAACAAAGCATTAAAGGAGTATGTAATTAAGGAAAAATCAAAGTTAAGAGGGAAAAAAGAAAGAAAGAAAAGATCAAAGAAAGAAAGAAAGAAAGAAAGGAAAAATAAAAAAAATCAATAAAGAAGCATGTACTTAAAAAAAGCAAAGAAGAAAAGAAAAACAAAGAAAAAACAAAAAAGAAAGAAAGAAAGAAAGAAGAAAACAAAAAGGAAAGAAAAAAAAGGGAAATAAAGAAAGAAGCGTGCTGTTAAAAAAAGAAACCAAAGACAGAAAAAAAAATGAATGATGATAATTCCTTGAATTAAAGAAAAGTTGTAAAATCAAATTAAAAAAAGGAAGAAAAATGACCTAAAGAGAAAAATGAAGCAAAAAGATTTGACGATAGAAAAAAGGAAGAAAATAAAGTTTATGGTCAACAGAAAACAATACAGAATTTTTATTTTTATTTTTTTGTCTGAAAGAAAAAAGAATTGTTTAATTTCAAATTCTGGCAGAACTTGGCGACAGACTCAAGATGACAGCTTCTCTTATATTCTCTATGTTCATTTTTTCTAAATTTTACCCTTTTATGACTACCTCTTTTAATCAATATATATATATATATATATATATATATATATATATATATATATATATGCGTGTGTGTGTGTATGTGTGTGTGTTTGGGTGTGTAGGGTGTGTGGAGATGCATCTAATATTGCCGCAAAAATAGATCACCCAGTGCCTCTCTTGTCCACCTTCCTCCACAATATCACCCGGGTTGCTGATGGGTAAGAACTTCTGCTTTCAAGTCCAGCAGATCTTACAGTCCAACTCTTATCCATCTCTGTCCCGACCCTTAACCTTCATACAACTCTAAAAAGAAAAGAAAAGACAGTGATGAGTGAACAACTTACCACTTACCCTACACAAAAAAAGAGAGAGAAGGGAAAAGAAAAGATGCAAGAGAGAAGAAAAAAAAAACCCGCATCAGATGGCCGTGACAGGGAACCATCAAATTCGCGGCCGATACAGGCTGCTTCTTAGTACCCCCGGCACGTCCAAGTTACTCCAGCCCAGTGGGGCCACCTTTTAAAAGGCCTCCCGGCGATGGCTCACTACCACGAGGCGGCGCCCGCCTCCTCCATACTTTCTCTTTTTCGCTTGGCGCCCGATTCAATATCTTTATCTCTTCAAGCTGTGTTGACAAGTGCCAATAACAAGTTCACGGTTCCCCGACCCACAACCCCAACGTTACTGGACCAGATACGACTAACCCAGCGCCCCGCCATTTTTTTTTCTTGTAAGAGACGGTCTCCATATAGAACGGACAAGTCACTTAGGGCATTAACACGGATGGCGGCGAAGATATGGTCAGAGACGCAATATATAAATATATAATGTAAAAATTTGCTTTTCTGTCCTTATGTCCAGGTTCATTCGTTCATCTCTCCGTCCAGCCAACCAGTATTAGTTCCTCCTGATGGCTTAAAAAATAAATAGAATCAGCGTTTTTCAAGCATGGATATATATATATATATATATATATATATATATATATATATATATATATGATGCTGTTGAGCAAAAAACTTTTTTCACGTACCTTTCCAGATCATCTTTGCTGTTTTCATTTTTTTTATTCTTCTCCTGCTAAAATTTTGCTTTTTACTTATTTTCATTTCTTCTTCTTCTTCTTCTTCTTCTTCTTCTTCTTCTTCTTCTTCTTCTTCTTCTTCTTCTTCTTCTTCTTCTTCTTGTCATCCTATGCCTACTTTCAATTTCCTTCTGTTATGCTATTACCTCCACGTTCTTTATTTATTATAACTATATCATATTACTTTCTATCCCTTTCTTTCCTTTTTATCTGAATTTGATTCTTGCTCTTTTTTGTTGGAGACCTGAGGAAATTTGCTGTCGCTCTGACTCTAGTGAAAGACCATCAGTTAAAGCTAGAGGGTAAAACTAACAATGAGACCATCCAAACACCAGCAGCTAAAATAGGTTAGAATACCCAGCAGAGTCCTGGAGATCTGACGAGACTTACTGTCACAGCCTCCAGTAAACCACCAGCGAATAATAATCTGACTCCAATTCACCAAATATCTTTACGACGGTCAAGTCACGTTGAAAGCACCAGTTTCCGCTAGTTCAATACTTTGTTGGTGACCACTTAAATAAGAGATGGTTGGCGAGATAGATAGATGGATATATATATATATATATATATATATATATATATATATATATATATATATATAGAGAGAGAGAGAGAGAGAGGAGAGAGAGAGAGAATCAAGGGAAATCCGTGCTGTCAGCACAAATAGATGATGATGATGGCGATGATGAGGATGATGATGAATTTCGTTCATTTTCCTTTTCCCTCCTTTCGTTCATGTTTCATGTCTTGCGTTTATTTACCTTTTGCCCTCTCGTGTCTAATTTTTTTTCATATTTTCTCTTTCCTTATATAAGGTGTGTCAAAAACGTATCGAGATTTTTTGTACTTTTTGACACACCATGAATTCTGAAAAAATTAACGTTCCATTCATTGTTCTTTTCTATTTTGGTAAATACAGCTTCAATCTCGATACATTTAGGACACACCTTATAAATATATATATATGAAAGAGAGAGAGAGAGAGAGAGAGAGAGAGAGAGAGAGAGAGAGAGAGAGAGAGACAGAGAGACAGAGAGACAGAGAGACAGACAGAGACAGACAGACAGACAGAGACAGACAGACAGAGACAGAGACAGAGACAGAGGGGTTATTTTATACATAGCATTTTTCTACATCACCAGAATACTCCATTACAAAGAGATGGGTGATTTTATAAATTTAAAAAAATCTCTTGTATGGTAAATTCATTGACATTAAATAAAATGGACAAATATGCTAACCTACCAAAAAATGTGTGTCAATCAAAGAATTCCAATAGAAAGTACATCTGAATATGTTATTTGCTTTCTTTTCTTTAGAATGAATAAGAATAAAAAAAAGATGAAATTAAAGAAAAAAAATCATGTAAATTTAAATATATCCATGTATCTTTTCGTGAGTAAAATGTACCGCTAATATAAAATTAATCATAAGAAAATGATGTTCTTTGTATTAAAAAAATAGATAAAATAATGGTAAAAAGTTATTTGGAGGAAAATCAACAAAGTATTATAAGATATAAGAAATACAAATAAATGAATAAATAAAGGGATTGTAAAAATAGTTATCTTTTTGTATCAAAATTCCTTAAGGTTTCGTCACATCTAAATAGAAAAAAATGAGTTTAAAAAATGTTTAAAAATTGAATTTATAAAAAATTGAGTACCCATCAAGAATGAATCAAACAAAATGTCTTCGGCATAAAATAATCCAACAAGGGTTGACATACCGTAAAATTCAACTAACCAACCAACCAACCAACCAACCAACCAACCAGCCTTAAGCTTTCGTTTTTTCTTTTTCTTCTTAGGCTTAACTTTCTCTTCGTCGTCTTTCATTGACATGAGAAACCTCCTCCAACCTCACTTACTCCAACCTCCTCCTCCTCTTCTTCTTCCTTCTTCTACTCCTCCTTCTCCTCCCCTCCTCCAATTCCAGTAACTTCTTTTCTGATTTTCTATCTTATATCTTCATCTCTCGTCTCTCTTCTTTATTGACCCTTTACCATTATATATTCCCCGTGGCCATATTTTTTGTCCCTTTTATTTTTTATACGTAGTCTTATTTTTTTGCAATTGTTTGCTTCTCATATATGTATTGCCAGGTTCTTGCGGACAGATGATTTTCTCTATCTTTTGGCATGTCCATCCAACGGGAAAAAGACGAAAAAAAACCAACATTCTTATGTTTTTTTTCTTGAGTGATGTTACTTTCTTACGCACTTGTAAATATATTTCCTAAATTATATATACTCTAGCTGAAGTACCTGTTTTCATAGGATAAGAGGTCACAATTTCAATCGCACATGATTAATACCACTTTTCGAGACTTTAGCTCAGTCGATAGAGCGTCCGCCTAGGATTCATAAGGTTCAGGGTTCGATACTCGCCCTCACCTACTCAGCGTATGGGTAGCACAGGGATATGTGCGGTAAAACCCCCTTGTTTCCCATTGAGGAACACATTTTTCACCTTAAAACCTAACTACAAATTTAATCGGGTAGCCTATAAATTTTGTAATGTAGTGTAAGATTTAAATTTAAATGTTGACTGGTAATTCTTTAGAAGAGCCATGGAAAATAACTGCAGATTTGACCCGTGGTAGCAGAATTCTGTGGGAAAAGCTTAGAAAGTTATTGAGCTGGCTTTAAGCGTTCTAAAGAGCCGGACACTAAAGGTATAACGTCTCGCTGAATTCTTCTCTACGCGTTGGAATGTTGGGTCTTGGAAAATAAAAAGATCAAAAACCTCGTGTTTCTGATTTGATTAAAAACTCACAGAAGATCGACGTGGAGATATACAGACCAAGACGACTCCTAATCCACATGAAGAAGAAGACAACTCAATCCAGCCACCATAGAAGGTTTGACAGAAGATAGAATATCTACCCAAGATAAGAATCTAATCTTATTATGATGGAGATTGGGTGCTTGTCTGTCTGTAACCGAAACTATATAACTACTCAAGTCACAATTCCCTTTGTTATTTACGTCACATTATCCATGATTTCATTTTTATTTAAACCTCAATTATTAATATTTACAGTGTGAAGGCTAATTTGCATATGGATATCAAAAATTTGATTTTAATAAATATGTACTTAGTATTATTGATTTCTAATTGTTTGCTTTTATCGTAATGAATATGAGCAAAAATCTCGGGGATACATCTTAAAAGAAATCTATTAACAAGAAGAAATAACTGTAATTTAATTCTTTACTTCCTGTTTTAATTAAATAGTTAAATTAGGAAAATTTAGTAATGAAAGACGGGAATGATGGGAAAGTAAATTTCACTTGTTCTATTCTTTTTATTATACTCCCCTCTGTTTCAAATCTTTATATCTGCATTCTTATTTAGTTTTATTAGCCTTTCTAATTCAATATAATATTTTATTACATTAAAACGTAAATACTTGCACCGAAGGGTGCATATATTTGTTAGTAAGAATGATAAAGAGGCTATGTAACATTAGTAGTTTTACATCAAACCATTTGGCTGCATAAAGAGGGCAGTCGAACTTTCCATTTATTAATAATCACTTAAAGACGTCTTTGATGACCATTAAGCTCAATACCGAATGACTAATTACAAATAAATGGAATAAGTAAAAGGCAGTTCTGTATAATTAGTATTTATCTGTTATCTTCCTTGATAAATTATAATGATTGAGGTGAGTGCAGATACTGACTACATATTATTTCTAAGATGAATATTTGACAAGAAATTGCTTATATCAATAAGTTAAATGATTTTAACGCTATTGAACACATACAATTATTGCTATGATGTGCCCATATTCCAGTGTCACGACACAATACATAGAAATCATATCATAATATAAATAGATTAATTTTAACTATATATAGGTTAACACAATACATCACACGTACACACATAGACAAACAAGCAGACAGACACACACACACAAACACACACACACACACACACACGCACACACCATATAGTGGTACCTTGACTTAGAAGTGTAATTCGTTCCACTCGTAACTCAATTTCCTCGTATATTAAATCAATTTCCCCCATTGAAATCAGCTCGTTCCTCAAATTTTAGCTCACAACACAATCTTAACAAATTTATTACGCTAAAGAAAAATATTTATAAAAAAATAGACATTAAAACATATTACAGCACATAATTCATTACATTCTATTTTACTATCTTGTTATACAATACAGTGCAATTTTTCTTATTTAAAAACGTAACAAAATAAAAGAAAAAAGAAAAAAGAAAATGTATTTGGAGGTCTAGGATGGATTAGTGGCATTTCAATGTATTTCAAAGGTGGAAATTGATTTAATATACGAGGAAATTGAATTATGAACGGAACGAGTTAAACTCGTAAGTCAAGGTACCACTGTATTAATAATGAATATTTAATTCTTTTGAAAAATCAGATGTCCCTAATGAAATAAAACGGGAATTCTTGTAGTTGTAGCCATGTAAGTACTACTATATGATTGTATCACCTGAACTTTAACGAAACGAATAGAGAAAAGTCTAGATGGATCCTACGTACTATTTTGAACATATCTTCGAAGCAGCAATCTACAAAACAACAGCTGTAATGTTGCTTACGGCTCATCCCGCGTAACATTCAAGTAAGAAATTATGGGCACCGTTGAAGAAGTAAGGACGAACTCACAAGTGATGTTCTCTTATGGACTCCAACACATTGACGTACCAGTGTTGACCGATCAGTAAATACTTAGATTATTATTCTCTGTACTGACACTGGATGTGTAAATAACTTGCCAGGAGCGATAACTGATTGATATGGAGATAGATGATAGATAGATAGAGAGAGAGAGAGAGAGAGAGAGAGAGAGAGAGAGAGAGAGAGAGAGAGAGAGAGAGAGACAGACAGACAGACACAGACAGACAGACAGACAGTGTGGGATAATTCGCCTGGTAGATTTGAAAAAGAATAATGTCGGAATGCATATATCATTTTATTTGAATATGAAACACGATATAAAGTAAGTAATTAAAATCGTATCTTAAAAATAAACAGAGAATGGAAGAGGTTGATTTTGTCGCGCGTACCAAAAATGTAAACAAAATGTCAAAGGTTGTTATTAAAGACACTATTTGGGTCAATGTCTTGTCCAAGTTTATAACAACGAGTTTGAATTATGACTAGATATGGAAATCAAAACAAAAAAAATATGTACGTATTTCAATTGTGTATTGAAATTTAATCGAAAATAATATTCACAGTTAAAACAGACGAAAAGTATAAAATTCCCAAATTGATCGGAATTTTTATTTCAAATACAAAAATGTGTGCATTGTTAACAAAATAATAAATTTAACCAATAGGAATTGATTATTTCCTGTGGTAGAAATCTTTTTAAACACCCAAAAATCACAAGAGACAGGATGACAGAGATAGACGAAGAATAGACGGGGGAAAGTCACTTCAGACCACACGCTAAAATTTCTCTCCTAACCAAGTACCTCGCTTATCCAAAAATTAGCCATCATCGTAATTACGCAAAGTAACCACCAGTGGGAATTGATCATTGTTTTCTTCCCCCATACAACTAAAAACTCATTCGTCGTGTAATATACAATGAAAGTTGTGTACCAATAAATAAATTATTATATTTTTTGTAACTGAGTTTTCCTTTTTTTTTTAAGTCGCCAACATTTGGCAACTTTTTCTAAACCAGCCACCGATAAAACGAAGAAGATCCGACAAGTTGTGTTAACATTTCATTCCGTACATTCTTCTTAAAACTGCAGAGCGTGGATATGGAATTATTATCCAGGCAACTAGTCGATGATCTAGTAATACTCACATACTAATATTCATTCATCCTCACTAAGTACTGTGACTAAAGTGTTGGCCTATATTTGGCACCGTGATTCCGAGATACGGCCCAAGAGAAACACCAACGGTGCCATAGGATATATATATAGATAGAGAGAGAGAGAGAGAGAGAGAGATATTAGGTTGGTTGTTTGGGTTGATTTTTGATTTATGGCATATCAATACTTTTCGGGTCAGTTAATGCCGAATGAAATCATTCAGTTTCTTACTGTACCTGTTGCTTAACTCTTTCTTAACTCTTTGCTTACCAAATTTCCCCCATGGTTGTACCACATTTCTTGGGATATTTTACCTGCATGATGGAATATTTCCAAGTTCCCTATCAATTCAACTCATTCATTATATTCAAATAAATTCCTAGTATTATTGTAATCTGAGTTTTCTAAAGGACCATATTACCTTTAGGCACCCTTTTTATCTCGATTAAGAAAGGACATGTTTTTTTATTTACACCGTCAATATCCGGTTGTTTGTTAGGGGTTAGGGTTAAGGGTTGGGGTAGGGGTTAGTCTTATATTAAAAAAATCTAAAAATCGTCTGTTAAAATAACCGGATATTGACGGTGTAATGAAAAACATGTCCTTTCTTAATTGAGATCATAAAGGGGTCATATAGTCCCTTCTAAACAATAATCATGAACTAACCATCAGTTTTTTGTACAGTAGTAAGAGAGCTGTTGTGAACGGCTTAAAGGAGGCAAAGAGTTAAATGGTGACCGTCTAAGTATTGAGATGGCTGTGTAACTTCGGTGTCTAGTGCACTGGTTCTCAACCTTATTTTTTCTGTTTGCAAACAGAAGGAATTCGTCTACTATCTACAACTAAGCGGCGGTTCCAGTATGAAGCTACCTGATCCTGGATAATCACAATATCCCCCCCCCCTAAAATTATGACTTTCTTGCATTCTCTCTCGTAGTTCTTCTTCCTCTGGTAATACTCTGATGAGACTCAGGGGAAAACAAAGAATTCTTGTTAAAGATGAACCCGCTTATACTTGTTATATTTACATTTTTGTGTAGCTATTTATTAAGATTTTTGCACTTGGTCCTATCGAAGACGAATAATCTCTTAACAGATCTATTTGACTCATAGATTGGACCTCTAACTGGTACTACCACTCCGGGTGAGAGTGGATCTCATACGTATGTAAATCTCTAAAAGATTGAGGTTTCAGTGATAGTTGCAAACGAGGCAGAACAAGATTATATCGTGTTACCCATAAGAAAAAGAAATCTAATTGACTCGATATCAATACTCTTCACAATGGATTGATTTATTTAGTTTCCCCTGAAAACAAAAAAAACAAACTTTCCGAATCTAAAGACCGAGAAATAGAAATTAAAAGAACTAGCAAATATATGCACACTCTGGTGCAAGTATTACGTTTTTAATGTAATAGAATATTTTATCAGATTAGAAAGGCTAATGAAACTAAATAAGAATGCAGATGAAAAGATTTGAAACAGAGGGGTGTAAAATCAAAAAATAGACCAATTGAAACTTACTCTTCCTTCACCCTCGTCTTTCATGCCTTAATTTTCCTAATTTAACTATTTTGTTAAATTAGGAAGTAAAGAATAAAATTACAGTTATTTCTTCTTGCTAATGGATTTCTTTTAAGATTTTTGCTCATATTTATTAAGATAAAACCAAACAATTAGAAATCAATAATACCTAGTACATATTTATTAAAAACAAATTTTTAATATCAATATGCAAATTAGTCTTCCCGTTCAAACTGTAAACTGCTATTTTGTTGTGTATATAAATACATTTGCACGTTATTAGTATGTAGATATGTCCAATATATCTAACTCCGGTTTCGACCGGGGGTCCGGTGGCTTCGGCCCTGGACCTTACAAGCTAACATAGTTGATCACAGAGGGCCACCCTCCCAAGCAACACCGACCCGTTGATTTAAAGGGACAGGGATGGATTTATTGCTCAGTGCCCGAGGAGCCCCTCTTAAGGGATCAACGCATTTTTCTCACCCGCCACTCATGAGTCTCAGCTTGTGGATGGTCCCACATTAATAGGACCTTGTTCCTAACCCGTACACGCGGGGTACGTGGTAAATATCTAGTATGTAGATATGGTCAACAGTATTAATAATGTAAAACAAGTTTATTAATAATTGAGGTTTATATAAAATCAAGGGAATTGTGACTTGAGCAGAAATACAGTTTCGGTTACAGACACACAGATTCCCAATCTCCATTATAATAAGAAGATGTGAGGCACGAAGCCTCGCTTTTAGAAGTAAGTTTTAGCTTATTTGGTAGAACATCCGGCTCGAAACCACAAGGTTCCGGGTTGACAAAACCCGTCAGTCATAACGTTTGGCACATATTTTTTTCATTGACATTTGCAAAGTAATATCTCTAAATTACATTTCATTGCACAATCTAATGTTACTACCTGCTATTAATGTTACTAGAAAAACAAACACCACCCGGGCGGTGTAAAAATTACTTTTTGAAATATATTGCCAGATAGGGGTGAGAGTTAAAAATTCAATGTTAGAGGGTTTGTATCATAAGCAACGTAACATCATCAAATTCATTAAAGGAGTAAAAAAAAAAATGATAATAAAACAATTTGAAATGGAAACTTAGTTCTGCCCCCCTCAAATAAAATGTTCCGTGCATCTATTAATTATTAATTAAATAATTATTTTGTATATTTTACACATAAATTTTGCACAAAATCGTAAATATTTATTTGTAAACTTTTTAGTAACTTGTTACTGAAAAAAGGGCAAAAGTAAAAAAATGATTTTTAAAACTGATTACAGGGTTGTTCTTTATTCTATGTATTGACGATTTTCGGTATTGTGACGTAAGCAGTGACGTAGTTTATGTTACAGACAAATGGATAACAAACCTCTATTATTAATAGATATATCTAAAAGATTTTAGTCATTTATAATAAAGTTGCTTAAACTTGCAAAGACCAATTTGTAATTATATTCAGTTGTACAAAAAAATTGAAGACAGGATTGTTCATATATTCTTTTATTTGTGAAATTAAATGCTGTTATTAATGTACAGTTAATCATCAGCTTAAATTCACATCAAATTATTTCAATCATAATGACAGATATACAGTAGTACTTCGATTAAGAGTTTCACTGAGATGACGTCTCTAATATTAAAAAAGTCCCTCTGAAAGCACCGGTTCTCACGAGATCGCCGAAGCTAAGCCGTGATGAGCCTGGTAATATCGAGATGAATAACCATAGACGCAACAGCAGGTACTGCAAACAACCTGAGACCTGTGTGCCATATCTAAGTAAAGATTAATGAATAACAACATTTAACAATAATCAGCGGAAAGTCATGCTGCTGCAAGTCATAACTAATCGTACAGAATTTAAATTTGCTAGCTTTCAAATTTAAAAAAAATCAAAGAATTATTTGTCTTACTAAAATGAATTTAATTAGATATTAACAATAATATTTCTAGACAGTTCTTCAAGTTGCTTGGTTGGTTGGATTTTACGGCATTTTAACCATTGTTGGGTTATTTTATGCCGAAGACATTTAAAAAAAAATTCATTCTTGTTGGGTATGATTTTTTTTCTTTAATTAAAAAAAAACAAATTTTTAATATTCATTTTAAAAATCTATTTAACCCATAGATGAGACCCTAACAGGTACTACCACTCCCGGTCAAGGTGGACCTGGGTAATGGCGATAAATGAGTACTCCACATTTCACAGAGTTCCAGAATTGAAATTTCACAACGAAATGCAGTTTAAGGAGACCTAAACAATATCAAGTTTTAGATTAAGTCCTCGAAAACTATTATGTATTCTTTAATCAAATCAACTACTATTCAATCGGTAGAGCATTCGCCTAGATATCGCAAGGTTCCCGGTTCGATATCGGTTCTCACCAACTCAGCGCATGAGTAGCACAGCTTGGGTAATCTTATATGTGCAGTAAAAATTCTGGGAGTTGACGATAGGTGTGGCGCACCTCCTCAGCAAAAAACATTCTCGCTAACGAAAAGGGAGTAGACTCACGCTGTCCGGTTGATACCGACAAGAGACCACTCTGCAGGCTTTACTACTTTCACAATACACTTAGAAAATGCCAGAGACCGTTTCTTCATGTTTACATATCTTTTTAGAGAAAAATTGAGTTTCGTGGAAAAGCAAACTTACAAAAACTTTACCTTAATCTACGCTACCATAAAAACTAATATGAATATGAATGCGTGTATGTATAAAATGTATCTACCCATAATGCAGCATACACAATCATAAACAAGTATTTGAATATACGTGCTAAAATACTTTTTTTTCTTAAAAAAATTGCTCACGAACAGTGAATCTCTAATTCCATATACTCACTTCCAAAAGTGCCTGTCTTACAATCACCTGTAAATATGTATACACTGAACAATCTTCACCCCCGCTACACAAACAGAGGAATAAAAAAAAGTATGTAGTTCCGCTGTCTTTCCTATAAAAATCTGCATATCCGCACCTATACACGCATACGTCCATGGATTACACAGCAAATACCTCTACAAAAATATTATAACGTTTACACACATTCTGAAAAAAATGTTGGTTTGCTTTTAACAAACAATATAGCGAATGCCGTAATTTCTGCCCGAGTAAATCTCATTGAAATTTTGTCAAAGTAAGAAACTTCATTGTAAAAAAGTAAAAAAAGAAAAAAAAAAGAGGCTATAATATAATAATGGCGATGTATTTTCCCGGCCTTTCTCAGCAAGATATATATAAAAAAAGAAATTGTACATGTTCACAAAAAAAGCCTTTTCAAATTTTCAACTGTTTTTATTTATTTGATCAATTTTATTTTTTTTTTTAAAGAGAAAACTGTCCTGTTTACTAATTTGAACTTATTCAATTGACAGTTGGGGACAGTTGAGGGATAATTCTCTATACATACATTTTCTTTCACTCTCTCCCCAATGTTTTCCCTGTCCGTTTCAACATGGGTCCCGTTTATACTGATTCCATATTGGTCACACGTAAATAAGAAAAAAGATCAATTGAGTTCGATTCTCATGCTTGTGTGATTCTTATACTCTCGCCTTATAGAATCTTAGTCATTTTTGCGGATTCTTTAGAAATAGAATTATATATTATATATATATATATATATATATATATATATAATATATATATATATATATATATATATATATATAGAGAGAGAGAGAGAGAGAGAGAGAGATTAGGGATATATACCTGCATATTATTTGTACTATGTTAGCCCTTCGGAAGTATTCTTTTATTTATTTTTTTATTTGATTTTTTTTGACTGATCCATTTTTTTTAATAATTTAGAGGTGTCTACGAAGCTGCATGAATATATATATATATATATATATATATATATATATATATATATATATATATATATATATATATACTCATGGTATGGAATACAAATGATATAAAACTACCAGTGAGAAAATAAACGACAAATAAAAACAACAAATTAAACAAGAAGAAAACAAATGAAAAATAACTTTCTAACGCGCGTGCACACACACACACACACACACACACAACACACACACACACACACACACACCACACACACACACACTGAATTATTAAAATCAATGTTATACATATTTTTTTAAATTTTTGATAACATTCGGTTATTCCATAATATTTTCCTGTGCTGGCTTGGAAATATCCCTTTAATTTAAATAATTTTATCTCGTTTGTTTAAGGGACATTTTAGACAGTGAGACTGTTCAGCTATTAGATACAAAAATATTTTGCGTCTTATCTGTTAGTTTATTTACTGCTAAATAAAAAAAATGAACATCCACTAAATGTGGCAATTCCATAATTTTTCCAGGAGTAGATATAGAAAGATACATGTAAAATACTATATATATATATATATATATATATATATATATATATATATATATATATATATATTAGTGGTACACGAAAAACAGTCCACGAAAAATGTACAAATTTATTACGCCAATGAGAAATACTATAATACTATTTATAAAAAATATTGAAACATTACAGCACATAATTAATTACATTCTATTTGATTATATTTTTTATACAATACAGTACTATTTTCTTATAAAAGAAAACATAACCCTACAATTAGGTGTTTTGGGGTGCTTGGAACTGATTAATAGCATTTCAGTTTATTTCAATGGGGAAAATTTGGTATACGAGAAAATTGAGTCTATTTTTATTATTGAAAGATCTGTTTAAAAATTATTCAAATTTATTCAGATAGGACCGTGTGCAAAAAGAAGAAGAAGAAAAAAAAGACACTTCACAAAAAATGTAAATATGAACGTTCAATAAATGCGATTCCCTAACCTCTGGGCATAAAATAACTCTAGATGGGTCAATATACCATTTAAATCAATCAATCAATCAATCGAACCTAATCGAACAAAAAGCTTTTTTTCTTTCTGTTAAATCCTGATCAGTCACTCATTTGAAAACAAGTTCGAATCCTAACCTGTCGGCGGGGCTTAGAATAGGTTGAATGTATCCCCCCGCCTGCAGTCCGGTAAGACCCATCCCATCAAAATAGGGTGTGATACTAAACTGCACCTGATGGCAAGTTTCTACTTCTGGAGATGTGGGTGGAGTACCCCTTCATTGCCATTACTCCGTTGCTATTCACTCTGACCAGTTGTTAGCCTGCCATGGATCTGTTTGAAAGAAAGACAAAAAAAAAAAAATTCTTTAAAAAAATGTAAATATGAACTACAATGAACAAGATTCCCTAACCTCTGGGCATAAAATAACCCTAGACGGGTCGACATGTCATCAAAATCAATCAGCCAATCATTCAATCATTTCAACGCGAGACTGGCTTTTTATCCCCGAAAGAAACTCACACACAGAAGCACGCACGTCGACATAAACGTTCACACACACACACACAAACACACACACACACACACACACACACACACACACACACACACACACAGAGGTACGCATCATTTATAAGATACTAGCAAGGCCTGTGGATATTTCACACTATGATAATTTAATTATAATATTACATATCAACGTTTGATAGGTTTACTTAAGACGTATTGCAAATAGTTCAATATGTAAAAATAATCTTAATTTAACTCTCGCTCTTTTTCTTTCTTTCTTTCTTTTTATCTTTTCGTTATATTCAATTGAAACAGATTAGCGTTCTCATCTCCGTGCTCTTACCCCCTCTCTCCCCTTCTCTCTCTTTCCCCTACTCACCTTCTTATATTTTTTCTGTGTAGTATGTCCTATTTATTCCCTTTCTTTATAATAAAAAAGGAATGGTCCATTATTTAGCTGAGGTGACGACACCCATAAGTAAAAAGAATTCAGCGGATAAGCGACACCATATAATCAAGATTTATATTTTTGCATTTTATCTTGGACGATTCGGACCGTCACATTTTTAACCAGGGAGTGCTTGTTGCAAGATGATAACGGTTGGAAGATTAATGAACAAGCGTATTAATATATATATATATATATATATATATATATATATATATATATATATATAGTTACTTTTCAGCTACATGGAATCCAAAAGTTAACATACAGCTGTGAAATGCCGGGAAAATGTGTTATTACCTCTGATTTAGTCTTTCAATTGTATTTCCTTTATACAGAGAATATAAAATGTATGGACAGAATATTATTTAATGTAAGCTCTTATTTTTATTTCACTCTCTCTCTCTCCCTCCCCTCCCCTCTCTCTTTATGTGATTTTCTTCTGAAACTGAGGGGGTACTGTCTAAAGTCAAATATGTGCCCACAGAAAATACTTTGCAATGGAGGTCATGCAAATAAATGACACGATAGCCTGAAGCAGAATTGATATATTTTCTCGCTTGGCCTCCATCAAAGTAATACCAATATCACGTAATATACGATTGTCTCAACCTACCTGACCCCTTATGAAATAATGCCCGAAGCCTCCAACTGGGCACACACGATATTACTTGTAAATAAAGTTTTACATGTTTTGGGTCAAAACTAGCACTGATGTAAATTTGAATAGCTGAATATATGTATATGTAGTTTCATCACTATATATATATATATATATATATATATATATGGAACACATACGTACTTATAAATTTATGTATACATAAATCTATAGATAATATCTATTTATCAATATACGCCCTGTCGGCGGGGCTTAGAATAAATTGGCTTAAAGACCCCTCCTAGAAAAAAGACGTGTCCTGGGAATGAAAATAGATTATATCTGATGGTGAGGCTCCAGTTCTGGATATCTTACTTGTGTGGAGTACCTATTCATTACCATTACCCCAGGTTCACTCTAACCCGGAGTGGTAGTATATGTTAGGATCCCATCTATGGATCAAATAAATCTGTTTAAAAATTATTCATATTTGATACGACCCTTTCAAAAAAAATCAAGAAACAACTACACAAAAATGTAAATATGGCCATTCAATAAACGCGATTCCCTAACCTCTAGGCATAAAATATTCTGAGAGGGGTTGAGATGTCGTTAAAATCAATCAATCAATCAATCATATTTATCTAAATGTCACTTGATCAATCCATTTATCAATATATATATATTTACCAACCCCTCCGCACGAGTAGGATGTGACACAAGGTCATTTTTAAGCAGAGTTTAACAGGTTTGAATTCAGAGTTTTCCTTCTCCTAGACCGGTTGCCTAACCAAGGTTAAAGAGCCCAGTCTGCCCTCTATTTATCCATAGCTAGAGGGAGAGTAGGATTCATACCTTTCCCAAGGGTATTAGCGCTAAGTGAAATGCAATTACCACATCCAGGACTTGAACTCGGGGGGAACGAGACCATTTCCCATGACTTTAACCATTACACCACGGGCTTCCATTTATCAAGATAGATAGATAGATAGATAGATTAGTTTGTTCTAACCTTGTCTCTGTCACATGAACACGCACGTGCATCTGTGCAATTATATTTTTATTAATAAATTAAAATTCTTTGCAACTTTATTTGTACTGAGATACCTTGAACTCCTCAAGTCTCCTGGACACTTCTGAGTATTCTAGCCTATATTAACAATGCTGCAATGCTGTTATTTGAATGGTCTCGATTCGTCATATTATATATTTTCCAACCCCTTGCAGACCGTTCCAAGGGCACCAATTACAATTGGTGCTACCTTTACCTTCATGTTCCACAGTTTTTTTTTTAATTCTTTGGCCACGTCCAAGTGTTGTTGTTGTTACTATTCTTCTTCTTCTTCTTCTTCTTCTTCTTCTTCTTCTTCTTCTTCTTCTTCTTATTATTATTATTATTATTATTATTATTATTATTATTGTCGGCCTTTGATTTCGCCTTCTCAAAGTAACCAGCCGTGTCTCCCACCATAGACCTCGGGCAGGCAATCATGTTATGCAGTTAATATTAGCTTGAGTATTACATATATTATTCATATACAAATAATAAAACTCAGGAAATTATATATGTTATACACATATATCTACAATATATCTGTGTTTCATTCATTTACAATGACAAGAATTCCCTTAAGATGCGCGCAATGGAAGTGAGAGCAATCATCTGTACTTTGCATATGTTAGGCTTTCCAAGTATACTGTTGACAAATTCAACCGCCTTCTTTTTGAGTCATCCCGGTGCTCCATTAACCATTGGTGTTGTTTTTGTTTTCAGTCGTCACATTCTGCCAATTTCCACTTCCATATTTTTATATTTGGAAAGCTTCTTCAAATTCTTTAAGTCTAATATTTCGATCAGCTGAGACAGTCATATCAATCAGATTTGGTTTGCATTGGTTTGGTTTAGATTAACGGCATATCAAACCCTGCGGTTTATTTGATGCCAAATCTTTTTTGGTTGTTTGTATATATCATGTAACCCCATATACAAGACGATATCCTACAGAAACTAATACTGATACATACTACGCTGATGATCTTGCGCTTCTTGTAAATGCACTAGCTCAAGCCGAAACTCTGCTGCATATCCTCTAGCAGGCAGCATGAGGCATTAGTCTCTACGTGAAACTCAGATAAAATAGAGGGCATATATTTTAATCAAGATTGTGGCATTTCATCATTAAAGTGGATGCCTCTGAAATTGGAAAACCAGTTCATATACCTCGGCAACAATATCTCATCTATTGACATTTTATCGACTATATGGAAATCTAATCCCCCTAATGAAATAAAACGCGAATTCTTCTAAGCTGTAGCCGTGTAAGTACTACTGTATGGTTTCACAACTTGGACTCTAACGAGACGCTTGGAGAAAAAAAGGTAGGTTGAAGCTACACAAATAAGCTGCGTGCTGTTTTCAATAAATCCTGAAAAACAGCAAGTATTCGGTCATCTAGCAAACCATCCAAGTTAGACAAGCAAGATATTCTGGGCACATGTGCGGAAGTAACAACGAACTCATAAGCGATGTTCTTTTTGGACTGCTACCAATTAACACACCCTTGTTGGTCGACAGCAAAAAACTTACACTCATCAACTATGTGCGGATACTCGATGCCATCTAGAAGAGTTGCCAAGAGCGTTATCTGAGAGAGAGAGAGAGAGAGAGAGAGAGAGAGAGAGAGAGAGAGAGAGAGAGAGAGAGAGAGAGAGAGAGTCTGTGCTGACACGGCTATAGATTGGAAGAATTCCAGTTTTATTTTGGCAGAGAGATCAGATTTACATATATATGGACTTGTCTACTAATTTCAGAGGTTTGCGATTTAATAAATTCTGTGGAAAATTTTAAAAAGATCTCATTTTGCATGGCAGACAGTAAATTAAGTTAGTGGAAGGTGTATTATTCATATTCTAATTTCCAACTTATAAATAGTAGTTAATAAACTGGACACTAAACAAGTCCAACGAAACTACTGGAGAAATAACAGTGAATACTCTTAACTAATTATAGTTTACAACATACTGACGTTTCTCCACCCCGTCGGCTGGAAGTGTAGAATACACCGACTGCACCACTGCAGAGGGTAAAAAAAAAAACAATGATGGAATTCTGGTGGCTGAGCAGTCCATGACATGAAACATTCCACTTTGGCTAGCCGGTCGGTCGAAGAGGCATCCCCCGATCAATCGGCTGGTCATGTCAAGCCCTAGTACCTATATGATTGTCCCAACCCTATTTCCTTATGGCAAACCCCAATCCTTTTTAACATATATGTGTTAGAAGGCGGTGGCTGGGGCTCAAAGTATCCTGTTAAACTGCATCTAGTAGTGAGTTTCCAGTTATTGAGCATTGAGGACTATTGAGTATCTCCTTATCACCATTGATCCCAGGTTCACTCTGATCCGGAGTGGTAGTACCTGTTAGGGTCCCTTCTATGGGTTAAATAGAAAAAATGAGTTAAAAATGTGTTTAAAAATTGAAATTGAAAAAAATATGAATTCCCAACTAGAATGAATAAAACAAAATGTCTTCGACATAAAATAACCCAACATGGTTTAACATGCCGTAAAATCCAACCAAACAGCCAGCCAACTGATGATTCTCCTCTGAAATTGTTTGAAGGAGTGAGTTCTCGCTAAGATCTCAACATCTCAGGGTCTGATCTAATGATCCCTTTACTTGCTTCATAGCGTAGAATTATTATTTTCGTTACTTTGTAGACTCTTTTACGCTCAGTGAGATTATACTTTTCAGCCAGGTGTTTAAATCTTGCCAAGTTAGTGTCATATTCCCTTTCATTAGTACCACAAATGCCAACATTATCTATATAGGCGGATGTTCTCTTTAGGTTCACATTTTCGATTATTGCATCCAAAATTCATTGAAACCCGGCTACACCGTTAGTGGTCCCAAACAGCATCTTTTAAGAATTATACAATTTACCACCAACTTCAAAACCCGTTCCCTAGCATTGTCGTTTGGGGATGTAGAATACACCGAATGCACCTCCGCAGAGAGGTAACCTCCCATGAGGCCACCTGTTGGTCGTGGGTGGTGACCCGTGATGCTTAAGTATTGTGACTGAACAGTCTATGACATGCAACACACCACTTTGAACGGGTGGTCAGAGAAGCCACCTCTGATCAATCGATTACTCACGTCAAGCCCTAGTAACTATAAAAAATTGAATACCCAACAAGAATCAATAAAAGAAAACCTTTTTGGCATAAAATAACCCAACAACGGTTGACACGCCGTAAAAACCAACCAACCGAACCAACCAAAAACCCATTTCCCAAGTCTATTTTCCAGTTTCTCGCAAACTGTTACAAGCGTGAAAACTACAATTTCTTTCACCTGCATGTTCCACAGTTTGTTTTTTTTTTTTTTAGCTCTGTAGCAAGATCCAAGTATTTCTCTATCTTTTTAATTCTTCCATTTTCACTCTATGTTGTGTGTTGTAACAGCAGATAACAATCTTTTAAATTAAACTAGGCCAGGTCTTCTGGTCGTGATTGTGGGATTTTATCATTAATTATAAAATTAAGAGAGAGAGAGAGAGAGAGAGAGAGAGAGAGAGAGAGAGAGAGAGAGAGAGATTAAATCAAGATTATTATACTTTTTACATATTGAATATATTTCAATAGCTTTAAGTATACATATCAAACGTTGTAATAATTCAATTATTTACTGTGGTATATCCACATGTCCCGCTATTTGTTATTATTATTATTATTATTATTATTATTATTATTATTAATGTCTACATTGCTGACATAATGTATCTCTTATGGTCGAAGTTCATCTCTTTTTACGCTGCTCTTTATTATTCAAATCTTTTTTCTTTTCCTTTGAAGCTCCTGTGTGTGCATGTTTGATTGAAAGTAGAGGGATATTGTAAATTGATTACTTAGTTTTGGGAATTCACACACACAATGTTTGCGTGTGCGCACGTGTATTTGTGTGCGTGGTTATGCATGAAGAATTCCGGTTAATGAAATAAAGTATAGCCAATTGGACCAATTGCGTAAGAACAACAAACTTTCTTCGCTTATAATGCTCCAGTGTATCACTTAATCCAGGGGTGTCCAATACATCGATTACGATTGATAGCAAAAGTAGTGCGGCTAGATTGAACACCATATAATTTTTTTAATTTTAGATGTTAGCTTATTATCAGTGTAAGATAGTAATGTAGGCGCGTGCCATAATGGTTAGAGTCGTGGGAAATGGACTCGTCGACCCGAGTTCAAATCCTAGATAAGACTGTTTGCATTACACATTGCGCTAATACTCTAAGGAAAGGTATGAATCCATATATTCTCCCTCCAGCTATGGGTAAAATAGTAGGACACGCTGGGCACTTTTACCTTGGATAGGTAACCAGTTTAGGAGAAAGAAAACTCTGAATATGAAAAACCTTAGATCAGTCGCTGATTGGGTTTGTGGCATTCCTTGTGCACAAATTCTTTCCTATCAACTGTGCCAAAAAGTCCGGATGGTCCAACACAAACCTTCACCACAATAAACAAATCACTGTGTAGATTATTTATTGGATAAACACTCATGCATCGAAATCGACGAGAGAGTCAATTTTTAAGGTATTGGCCATAAATGTAGTCATTGTATTGTGCTGTAAGGGTTCATGCAAGGTACGCGAATATATATTGTAAACATAAAGCGTATATATAAATAAAGCATATATATAAATACAGTGGAACCTTGACTTACAAGTTCCCCAACTTACGGGTTTTGCGAGTTACGAGCTGTCACTTGGTCGATTCTTTTGCTTTATGTTGAGAACAAAAATTTCAGGTACGAGCGAGCTTCGGATATGCTTATGTTAATAAGTTCGCTAAACACATTTAAGTTTCCGATTTTATTACGCTAAAGAAAAATATCATTTATAAAAAAAGGAAACATTAAAACATATTACAACACATAATTCATTATATTCTATTTTATCATGTTTTATATAATACAGTGCTATTTTTCTTATTAAAAAAGCATAGCAAAAACTTAAGGTTTTTTTTTGGGGGGGGGGGGCTGGGATTGATTAATGGCATTTAAAATGGGGAAAATTGATTTGATATATGAGGAACTGGAGTTAAGAGTGGAACGAATTGAACTCGTAAGTCAAGGTACCACTGTAAATATGTTTAGAATTTTTAACACAGGTATCTCATTTAGGCCTGAGTATTTTAAAAGTAGCTTATAAAGAGATAAAATGGGGGAGGGACATCCCTGATTTAAAAGAACCAATATGCAAACACTGAAAGATATGATTTACCACATGAAGCAATCTTTTATCAGTATCTGCTTCGATTTAATGTAATTCTTTCTTTGGTTATCGCCGTCAAAAACGGCAAGAAAGAAAAATTGGTATTGATAGACAAAAATTAAATGTCTTCTCGATGGGGCTTAGAATACGTTAACTGTACACCCTGTTTCTTTTCTTCTTCTTTCGGATTGCTGGTCTTTGTCACCCACCAAAATAGGGGCGTCCTGGTTATGACACGAAACTACATTTGATGGTGAGGTTCCAGTTCTAAGAGATCTGGGTCCATTCTGACCTGAAGTGTTAGTACCTGTTAGGGTCCCATCTATAGGTCAAATTGGTATGCTTAAAAATTAATCATATGCGATAGAACCGTCTGCAAAAAATCTTAAGAAACAACTACACAAAAAATGTAAAGTTGAACGTACAATGAACGCGATTCCCTAAACTTTAAGCATAAAATAACTCTAAACGGGTTGAAATGCTGTTGACATTCATCAATCCTTTTAATCTAATACTCGATTGAAATATAAATTTAGTTAAAGAACACAGACTGGCAAGCTGTTAACTCTTTGCCTACATTAAACCGTTCACTGTAACTCTTCCGCCATTGCGATCCAATTGTAAACCGCTGGCAGCGGCTTTCACATGTGTTACTTGTTTACACTGAAAAATCACTACGTGAACACCTTTACCATCTTTTGTTTTGTCTGTGAACCAACTCTGAGACTGGTACTTGATACTTTTGCAATAGGGAACCAATTGCAAAAAATACCAAGAAAATTTGCTACAGCGCGGGAGGAATTCGGTAGGCAACGAGTTAAATCAGAAAAAAAAATTAAAGACTTTTTGTTAAAATATTTTAACCGTCAACAGTCAGAAAACAAAAGCTACAACGAAACAAGAAAATTAATCTCAAAAGGAAATTCATGCATTGAGGGGAAATAATACATTTAAAAATGGAAGCACAGAAAAAGGGACACAGAAAAAAGGGGACACAGAAAAAGGGGAACATAGAGTCTATTAATGTAGACACATTTCTGACTATAAAAAAATTGCACTGCTAATTTGATTGATTGATTGCTTTTAAAGGCATGTCAGCCCTTTATGTTATGCCGAGAGGTTAAAGAATCGCATTCATTGTACATTCATATTTATATTTTGTGTAGTTATTTCTTTAGTGTTTTTATGCTGTCCTATCGAATACGAATAATTTCCAAACAGATCTATTTGACCCATAGATGGTACTCTAACTGGTACTACCACTTCGAGTCACAGTGGAGTAAATGCAGTGAATGGGCGCTCCACCCCGTATAGCCCCCATATCAGGTGCAGTTGAGTTTCATACCTAGAACAATTCTTTGGAGGTGGGATTACCCCTCTGCAGGAGATGCATTTAGTATATTATAAGCCACGTCGACTGGGTTAGATAACCCCTTCATTAGCAAGGCTTTTGTGAGTTTCAGTATATATGCATATACCTATGAATATATGTGTGTACGTACCGGTGTGTATGTGCTAACATATAATCGAATTAATGAAGCAATCAATATAAAAGTGAAAGCAACTGAATAAAGATTTTTGTTTTTTTTCATGTGGAAATTTGATCTCACAGATAAAATAAAGTGAAAATTATTCCAAGCTGTAGCCCTACCTGTGCTATTGTATGGTTGCATCATTTAGAGACTGGCGAGCTTAGAGAAAAATCTAGATGGGAGCAACACAAGGATGCTGCATGGTGTCATTAATAAATCTTGGAATAGTACCCTACTCACATATTGGTCGTGTTTATTTCTACTGTATTTCTAATCTTCTTTCTCTGGTGAACGTTTTGAGTTCTCTGGTCTCCTTCATCTGGGTCTGTTCGTCTTGGGTATACATCCACATCCACCCTTTGTTCTTAACTCTTTGCTTACCAAATTTCCCCCACAGCAATGCCAAATTTTCTTGTTTTTTGATGTTGTTGTTTATTTTACCTGTGTGATGAGATATTTCAAAGTTCCCTATCTATCCAGCTCGGAACTCATTCTATTCAAATAAAGTCCTATTATTGTTTCAATCTGAGTCCTTCAAGAGATACATACAAGAGCAGTTGCCAGGAGTTTACGGTAGGATCGCAGTGGTGAGGTAGTCGCTCTGATGGTTTAAAGTAGGCAAATAGTTAATAATGAACACGAAGTGTCAGTTTGTTTTATGTATACATTTTTATTACCCGAAATTTAATACTTCAACGGGTGGAGAATAATTCAGAGAATGCCATTTTCGTGACTGGCTCCGAAGAACGCTTTAACTCAACTTGACGACTTTCCCACAGTTTGGTCGTTACGTGACATCCCCCATCAATGTGAAAATCCCACCACGGACCAATTGGGGACCAAAATATATCTGTCATACTTATATCTCTTATTGTATTCTTTATGACTCCAAAACCTAACGTTAACCGTTAAATATTCTACAGTACATTACAAAATGAATAGGCTACCCCATTTATTATGCAACACGATGATCTTGCACTTTTCTCAAATATACCTGCTAAAGCCGATTCTCTACTACATATCTAGAGGAGGCAGCAAGAGATATTGTCCTCTACCAAATCTCAAATAAAACAGAGTTCATATATTTTAAACAAGATGGAGCTATCTCTACACTAAATGACAAGCACCTGAAATTAGTAGATCATTTTACACACCTCGGTAGCAATATCTCATCTACGGAAAGTGATGTCAACATACGCGTAGGCTAATGATGAAATGACATTTCTTTACACAGCAAATATATATTTTTCAATACAAACTCATTCATTTTCAATGATAATAAACTAACATTAGACCCTTGATAATATGGATCGAAGTGGAATAAACTACAGTTCTTACGAGGTTTGGCAGAAAAGTTAATGGGCTGTTGTTGATGACCAATGGGATCCAAACACTGCAACACCGATATATTATATGTGAGTATCTTGGTTAGCTGAAGAACTTTTCAGCCGACCATCGTAACTGTGTCAGGCTACAAAATTATTGATTCAACACTATTTGCATGTTTATGTACTTATTAAATTGTAAATATATAAACAAATGTATGTATATATAAATATTATATGAATAAATATTAAATGCTTATATATTACCACGCTTACTCAACCATATAGGAATATATGGGTGTGTATGTATGTACGTATGTGTCTTGACTATGAATGAACATATATGTGGTTTTTATTTCTATTTGGGCTATATAGGTATATGTATATATAGAGAGATAGACATGCAGTCTTTTTATATTGTTCATCTTGCCTTGCTGAACTTATATATATATATATATATATATATATATATATATATATATATATATATATATATATATATATATATATATATATACTAGTGTTTAAGTGTATTATGTTTGCAACTCATTTGTGTATCTGCTCTTGTTCGTCCATGTGTGTCTGTTTGTAACCCCAGTATTTGTTTCCATTACATCTTCTTTATATATATATATATATATATATATATATATATATATATATATATATATATATATATATATATATATATATTATCTAGAATAATGTCACGGACAACAACAGCAAAAAATAAAAATAATAAAAAATAAATAAATAAAAGACAAATAAACCATTATTGGCCCCACCCCTCTTTTACTCCCAGCATCTAGGCCCCAAACCTCAAATTCAGGCGCTAACCCTCACCCCGGCTTTCGGCCGGTAATACTGAAATAGATTTCCGAGATCAGTTAATGGAGTAACGGGCAGGGCGGATTTCTCGATCTCGGCGGCAAGGTGATATGTCAGGTGAGATAAGGCAGTGTTTCATTGATCTAAATCAAATTGATGAGCGCTATTACATTAATCTGTCAAATTCGACCAATTGAAATCGAGAGATTTATTCGCTGCAGCATAGCTCTCGCCCACGTGACTTGCCGTAACGAGCCCGTTGCGTACATCAAATGAAGGAAGAAAAACACGCGAAAGAGACAGCGAGAATAAATCTTAAAAAAAAAAAAAAAAATGGAAAAAGCAACTAAAATAAAAACATGTACTTTGACGTTGTTTGGGTTTTATGTGTATTTAAATGTATTCATATATATGAACGCTTATGCATATCGTTACTTATTTTATATGACGATATGTGCACGTTTATATACTTGTAAAATTAATGAGTAAGAAAAAATATAATATAATATAATATTATATATATATATATATATATATATATATATATATATATATATATATATATATATATATATGTGTGTGTGTGTGTGCTTATATAAAGGTCAGTGTAAAGGTGGATATTTATATTTTAGAAAAGAAAACGCTAGATGTGATTATTACAAATGTTTCACTTGAAGCATATGCACAGTTTTGTAGTTAATGAAAAGATCACACTTTTTCGAACAAAAAAGTAATGTTTTGTTTGAATATCAGAATTTATTTCCATAGCTTTATCTGGGATCGAACCCCCGACTCTTGTGCCAATATGTATTTACCCAAATCATCCGCCACGGGTAGGATGTAACACAAGGTAAATTTCTAAACGTAGTAAAGCAAGTTTGAATTCATAGTTTTCCTTCCTATATAGTTGTTGCTTTACCAAAGGTAGAGAACCCAGTTTGTGCTATTATTTGTCTATGGCTGCGAGGGAGCTACAGATGGATTTATGTATTTCCCAAGGGCATTAGTATGATGAAACTGAAAAGCAAATGACCTCGTCCAGGATTTGAACTGAGAAAAAAGAGAAAGGGTTGAAACCGTTTAGACCAGTGTTTTTAAAACATCATTTTTATTTTTTTTACTGCGACCCACAGCCAAAAGAGCAATTTGAATTGAGACTTATTAAATCTAACTGCAATGACATGAAATGAGTAAATCAAAGACAAACAATCTTCCAATTTTCCTTTTTTTTAGCATCGACAAAATTCATGTAAATTTCTCATGATCCATTTATATTTGAATTATATGTATCCAATTGTATAAGAATAGATATATTATTTCAAGAAAATCAAATATGAAGAAGAAACCAACATTTATATTTGAATTATATGTATCCAATTGTATAAGAATAGATATTATTTCAAGAAAATCAATATGAAGAAGAAACCAACATTTATATTTGAATTATATGTATCCAATTGTATGAAAATAAAAATATTACTTTAAGAAAATCTAATATGAAAAAGACACCAACTCAAGTAAAGTAATTGACTGGTAGATAAAGAATCAGAAAATGCTCTCCTGACAATTTCTCTATAGACTGGGTATTTGTCTCATACCCCACTTGTATGGACTGGGCACAAGGCCTCGTTTTAATGTGGGCCCACCCAAAGCCGAAGCTCATGGGTGGGAAAGAACAAAAATTGCGTCGTTGCCTGGGAGGATAGCCCCCTGGGATCGACGCTATTATTAAACTCTCGGCAAGTCCAGCGGCCGAAGCTCGCTGGACCCCCGGCGCTAACCGGAAAACCGAATGTGCAATGAGTTCATAATAATAATAATAAAAAAAGACTGTGGGGTGTACATTACAATAAGCTTAAGCCTAAATTATGGTGCGTTTATATCTATTTTCTTATCTATATTCGCGAACCATTTTATTATTTTTCTTAATTAATTTTCTTACCTATTTTTATTTTGCGACCCAATTTATTTATTTTGACGACCCACTGAAGGGTCAGGACTCATAGTTTGAAAACTCCTGGTTTAGACCAAAGCATTGCTGAGATCAACTACAACACTTAGAAAAACACTGGAGAGTAGAGGACACATACTGTCACTCAGAGTTCAGTGAAATCTATCAGCTACTAGAGGTGTGAAAACTTAGATGCATAAATGACCTATTATTAACGAGGGTAATCCCAAAAGTAAGGTCTCGAAAGTGTAGGGTACCTCTTCGTGTAACTATTGGCAAGACTAATGTATTTGTTGTGCATGTACCTGCGCCTGCACTTGGCAGTCGTTTTTTTATAGAGCTTCCGATTAACGTTATTGCCAAGTGTGAAGTTCATGCAGTTATTTGGTTTTTGAAAGCTAAAGACATTAAACTGATTGAAATTCAACGCCAATTAATGGAAGTATATGGTGAGTTGTACATGGATTTAACATGCGTCCCCAAGTGGTGTAGGTTGTTTGCAACGGCGAAGAGGTTCAACGCTTCCTCGACGACATTGCGACGAGTTGGTATGACATAAGCATACAAAAATTCCCACAGTGCCTACAAAAATGGCGATTATGTAGAAAAAAGATACACGTTGAAACTTTAAAATGATGTAAACATCATTGACAATAAATAAAAAAAAAGTTTCTGGGGTTTCTAAATATTTTTGAGACCTTAACTTCGGAAATTCACAATTTCAATATTACAAATAAAAGAAACATGTAACTTCTTTTTTTTTTTCAATTCATTTTAATTTTATGTTGGGCGACACAAGACTATTTGGAATGTTTCTCTTTTAAAATTGGGACAAATAAAATGGGACAAATAAGATATCTGCGATTAAGTGACACCAGATGATCTGGATTTACATTTTTGCATTGCATCTTGGACAATTTGGCCGGTCTCATTTTTAAGCAAAGTACTGAATTTTTATTTTTTAAATATGTTCTTCAAGATTTGATCTTTCTAGAAATGTAAAACGGAATTTTTTTTCTCTTCAAATCAACATTCTGGATTGATTTTTATCAAAAAATTAGTTTTAAAGCCTTTTTATTTTTGCAAGCTTATTCATTTAAAAAAAAATAATAAGCTATTCATTATAAAATTAAGTCGTTAATTAATAATTTGGTGAAAATTTCATTAAAATTATTTTTGATAAAAAATTCTAAGGAAAACATAAGTTAATTCATTTGAGTTTATTTATTTATTCAAACCAAGATATTCCAAAGAAGATAAAATGTTGTCTATGATTTGGATTGACTACAAAAAATCATTTAACATGATCTCATGAAATAGAATAATAGGAGCCTGAAGTATTTTTCAAGATAACAGAGCAAGTTGTACATTTCATCTCAAGAGCTGTGGAAAATCGGAGAGCAGCACGAGCAGCTAAAAGACCAAGCAGAGGTAAATAAAGCATCTTCCTGGCAGACTCATTATTACCTCTGCTATTTATTATAGCAATGATGTCACTGAATCCTATACTAATGTGGCTACATATTTACAGTCGAAAGAAAAGATTAATCTCCTTTCTATAAATAAAGTCCACGGGGCGGCCTAAAGTCGGTATCAGCCAGTCAGCGAGGGAGTCTATCCCCTTTTCAATAGCGCTAGACCAGGAGATTGTATTTAGCATCTGAGGTGGAGCGCCACACCTACCATCAGCTCCTTACTTTACCGCACAGATCCCCGTGCTACTCATACGCTGAGTTGGCGAGGACCGGTATCGAACTAGGAACCTTGTGGTTTCTAGCCGAACGCTCTACGACTGAGCTAACCCGGCCCCTTCCTAACCCGAGATTTTTGCCAAGAATGAAAAAGAATCCGGAACCTTAATACAAACTATTAGAATCTAATTACTATTTTATTTTTATTTATCAAGAATTATTTTGCATTTATTGTTTTATTCATTCTTATTTATTTTATTTTATATTTTATTTATTTATTTAATTTTATTCATATCTATTCATTTTGTTTGTTTATTCATTTTATTTGACAAATATATATATATATATATATATATATATATATATATATATATATATATTGGCAAACATACAAGTATTACGTACATGTGTTTTTCTATATGCGAATAAACACAGTCTCACATATTAATGTATTTAGATACATATGACAAACAGGATTTTGATGAAACTCTGTTCTTTCTACTTGCTGTTTATAATTATCCATCATTCCAGCAAAATATACAAATGTATAAAAATGTTCTAGTATAAAATCATAAACATTTTCAACTATAGTGATATCAGATAAAGAGGCCGACGCTACAGGAAGAGATTTACAATTTTATTACAACGAAATGCATGAAACTTTAGCGCCGGTAAATCATTGTTATTTTGCCATTAGGGTTTGAATAAGATGTAGTTGAAAGTGACAGGTAATGAAAAAGGCTTTCCCCCTGAAATACTGGAAAAATGACGTGACTGATAGGGGACATACCTCACCTCCCTACTCTCTCTCCCTCTCTCTGTCTCTCTCTCTGTCTCTGTCTGTGTGTGTGTGTGTGTGTGAGTGTGTGTATGTCTCTCTCTCTCTCTCTCTCTCTCTCTCTCTCTCTCTCTCTCTCTCTATATATATATATATATATATATATATATATATATATATACGAGGGTAATCACAAAAGTAAGGTCTCCAAAGTGCTAGGTACACACGGAAACTGTTCGTACAGATACCGGCAACACTGCCGTGTTTGATTTGCATGCGCCTACGACTATCCCTGTGCCTGCCTCGCTGTCAGGCTCAGTCTTGGCTTGCCAGTCGTTTTTCATAGAGCTCCTGATCGGTGCTACCGCCGAAATGTGAAGTTAGCGCAGTTATTCGGCTTTTGAATACAAAAGACATTAAACAGAACGAAATTCAACGTCAATTAATAGAAGTGTATGGTGAGTCAAATATGGACGACAAAAACTTCCACAAGGGATGTATGGAGTTTGCAATGACGGTGAGGTTCAACGTTTCCTCAATGACAAGGCAGCAAGCTGGTATGACATGGAAATACAAAAACTTCCACAGCGTCTATAAAAATGCGTCGCCCGAAATAGCGATTATGTAAACAGATAGCTTCATGTTCAAACTTTAAAATGATATAAACATTATTGATAATAAACAATCAATTTAAAAACCAAAACAGAGTCAAATTTATTAGATATGTATCAATATGTTAATTGGGTAACCGCTTAAGCAACAGCAGGTATTTTAAGAAACCTGAGTCTTTTATTTATCAAATATAACTTGATTCGGCATTAAATGACCCGAAAAGGTGTTTGTGATTTCTAAATATTTCGGAGACATTATCTTTGCAGCCCGTGTCCTTTGTTTATAAAAAAATAGTTGATTCTTCATTAATTGACTCGAAAAGGGTTAATATGCCGCAAAACAAAACAACCAACTGAGTATTATTGAGAGTATCATGTAGAAAGTAGTTTGAAAAGTTTTTGGTTATTCATATAGAAACAAAAATCTGCTGTTTGTTTTCCTGATCTGGCCAATTACAAAAAGCGACATTAAGTTGATTTGATTGAAAGATAATAGATTCACTTCAAACGCCTTTGAGGGCAGAACTGTCAAAAACTGAAAACTCCGCTGACACATGAGGTGAGACCAATAAAATGAAGTGTGAGGGAAAATGTCAGAGGGACTGAGAACTTCAGGCTCGAGTGTTTCCCCATGAAGAATAATAGTGGTTTTCATTACTCAGTTATTCAATTGAATAATCAAATTATATTTCAATTCATTTGCCGCCTAAGACAATATAAATACAAATCCCCTAAGATCTACAAAAATACTCGCCTGTATATACACCCAATCTGAAGTTATTAAGCAAATCACAAAAACTTCAATAATTCAAATTTGGTTTGAAAAAATATTTAACCAATCAATTTATAAACCAAAACAAAGTCGGAGTTAAAATTATTAGATATGTATCAATATGTTAATTGGGTAACCACTTAAGCAACAGCGGGTACTGTAAGCAACCCCAGTCCTTTATTTATCAAATATAACTTGATTCGGCATTAAATGACCCAAAAAGGGTTGTATGCTGTAAAACAAAGCAACCATCATCTCACTCCCCTCTATCTCTCTCAGTCCAATAGACTAATTTGCATTTACAACAAATTATATTGATTATACACATATTACATCTATCTATCTGTCTATCAATTTATCTATCTCAGTGTTTTTATATCGCCAGTTTCCGTTATATCGTAGAAGTTAAAATTTTAGGCACGTACCAATATGTTTTATTGACGTTATTGAAGTTATTTGGTTATTTAAAAAAAAATTCTGTCAGATGTTATTTGTAAAAAATAAATAATTGCATTTTAATTGATGGGTTGCCTATCAATCATGTACTGCAGTGTAATAAAAATTAAAATAGCTGTTTCATGGAAAAATACGGAGTTAGTTGATTGACAGATTTTAACCTGTAATTGCCCTCAGTTCTTATTGGACAGAACCGACGTGAGAAACTTAGTAAAATCAGTTTTTGGCTGAGCACTGATCGGAACGGAGGCAAGCTGGTTGTCTCCCTTTCAAAAGCCAATTTCTCAACGCGTGTTTGTCTAACTTGGGTTTATAAAATAGAATTAGCACTCTAAAGAAAAACAACATCGTCTTGTGTTCGTTAATAAAAAAAACTTACAACGGACACAAACAACGACACAAGACAAGGAAAACCCAAGACTAGACCCAAAGGAAGAAGATCAAGAAGAAATCCAACCCAAGCCGGCTACCAAACCCAGATAACAGCTCAGGTCCAAGAATCGACAGATAGAGCTAAGAAGACAGAATAACAGATACTGTGATAGACAAATCTCGTTACGCAGTAAGTATTATTTGGATTATTCGGACTATTGTTTTCACCTTCATTGTTATCTGTACAAAGTTTCGGCAGATGTGCCCTCCGGCTTTCTTCAGGTATTTCTTGTCGGGCTCAGGGGCCTTCTCGAACTCAGGAACCTTCTTTTCAAACCCTGGAACCTTCTTGTTGTAATTGGGAGCTATCACGGAACTTTGAACCCAACCCTTTATTCAATCCACGGGGGTATCCTGTTCTCATTCCGCTAACCATAGCTGGGGTATAGGTGTTAAGCCGTGTTAATTATTTTTTCTATGTTACTGTGTTAATTAGTATTCTATGTTACTGTTGCCCATAGAAGATCATAACAGAAGCTAAGTATATAAGAATGACTATGCAACACATTATGATTATTCCATAAATTATCAAAATGAAGTAATCTTCTAAATATTGTTTTGATCATTAGAGTTCGGCCCTCCTTAATGTCTTTTCTTTGATAAATCTTATTGATTGTTTTATGATGAATAATTCAGACAATATATTTGTTTCCTTTATGTGTGCATCTTTTTTTTCATTTTGCTTGAAGTTTGTATGATTATTCCATTTATCTTTGAAGTCACAAGTTTGAGTAATTAATAAAATGTTGACGAAAATATCTAAAAATAGGCAGCATCCTCTTTGGTGAAGGTTATTTTCCCAGGGAAGGAAATCATTGCTTAATTCATTTTTTGAATTTGTGCCATAAAAATTGCAAAAATCCCGGATTCATTGGCAGAATAAAGACATTTACTTCCTCATTGATTAGATGGTCTATGATCTTATAAGTATATATATTCTATGGCAGACACAGATTCTTATAATATATACGCATTCATTTATATATATATATATATATATATATATATATATATATATATATATATATATGTACAGACAGATGTAGATATTTGTATACTAAACGTGTTTTCCGGGTTAGAGCTGTCTCTTGGCCGATTATTTGTTGTGTGTTGAAAGCTGAAATTTGAGGTAACAGTGAGCTTCAGATACGCTTATGTTAATAGATTCACTAAAAACATTTACGTTTTCAAATTCATCAGCTAAAGAAATTATTTTTTTACAAAACTGTTGCTGAGTAAATTAGGCTGTTTTTGGTGGGTCTAACAGATTAATGGCATTTCAGTTTATTTCAATCGTGAAAATTGATTTGATATACGAGGAAATTGAGTTACGAGCGAACCGAATTAAACTCGTGTGTCAAGGTACAACAATATATATATATATATATATATATATATATATATATATATATATATATATATATATATACGAGGGTAACCGCAAAGGTAACGTCTCCAAAATATTATATGTATCTATTTTTCTACATAATCGCCATTTCGGTGGATGTATTTTTGTAGGCGCTCTGGCAGTTTTTACATGCCAATGTCATACCAGATCGTAGTTACGTCGTTGAGGAAGCGTTGTAGCTCGTCGTTGTTGAAAACTACCTACACCCCTTGCGGACGTTTTTAGTATCCAGGTACAACACGCTAAATACTTTCGTTAATTGGCGATGAATTTCAATCGGTTTAATGCTTTTTGTGTTCAAAACCGAATAACAACACAAACTTCAGACTTGCCAGTAGCGTCAATCGGGGGCTCCATCAGAAGCCAAGACGCGCGCAGGTGCATGCACAACAAACACAACAGTTCTGCCAATAGCCGCGCAAACAGTTTCCCATCGTTTTTGAGACTTTACTTTTGGATTACCCTCGTAGATCGTTGGATGATGATTATCGTCTTTTGATCCCCCAGCATCGCCTGGATTGACACTTTCTCTTCGATTTGGTCCTCTCATATGACTTTTTAGTCTTGCAAACCTTGAGGCAAAAATGACAGACAGACTGAGTGATGACTAGATGTTACTTGATGCGGTAGTTGGAGAAAGTTTGTGTGTCTTATCAATCTATACAAAGATTTGCAGACTTTACTGCAAATGATGCAAGTAGCATCTGCTCGCCTCAAAGGAAATGTTCACATCTCTCATAAGACTTCATGTGATTGACGTATCCAGCTTTAGAGAGATGAAGAAGACGGTAAACAAACATTAGAACTCCAAACAGATAGATAGATAAATAAATAGACAGACACTGATTGGGATAGATAAATAGATGCTGATTAAGATAGATAGATAGATAGATAGATAGGTATTGATTGAGATATATAGATAGGTACTGATTGAGATAGATAGATAGATAGATATTAGATAGGTACTGATTGAGATAGGTATATAGATATATATATAAATAGATAGGCAGACACTGATTGAGATAGATAGATGGATAGATAGATAGATAGATAGATAGATATAGATGTAGATAGGTATATAGATAGATAGATAGATAGATAAGCAGACACTGCTTGAGATAGATAGATAGATAGGTAGACACTAATTGAGATATATAGATAGGTACTTATTGAGATAGATAGATAGATTGGTACTGATGTAGATAGATAGATAGATAGATAGATAGATAGGCAGACACTGCTTAAGATAGATATAGATAGGTAGACACTGCTTAAGATAGATAGATAGATAGACAGACACTGATTGAGATATATAGATAGGTACTTATTGAGATAGATAGAGAGATAGGTACTGATTGAGATAGGTATATAGATAGATATATAGATAGATAGACAGACACGGATTGAGATATATAGATAGGTACTGATTGAGATAGATAGATAGATAGGTACTGATTGAAAAAGATAAATAGATGTTTCTTTCTTTATACATTAAATTTACATGTGTCTCCAAGCTTATGAGATTGAATGGGAAATCGAAATTTAATGTTTCTTAAATAATTGACTTACGAGATCCACACACTCATAAAATACACATAGACGCTTTTATCTATGTGTGTATCGATATCGGTGTATTTTCAAATGAAGATCATGATTTATTTAGATTATGAAAACCGTTTCCGCTGTAAATGATTTTAACGTTGTTGGGAAATTGCTAATAATAGCTGCAACGAACAATTACAAATTTCTGTCTTTGTCATTAAGAGAGGAGAAACAGCAGGTTAGTTTATCTGAGATATAATTTATAAATATTCAATGATATTTTACGCGACATTATTTCATTATTTCTTATTGGATTAACATTGTATACGTCAAAATGTCGGGATTATTTATACATGAATCGACACTTTTGTTCAGGATCAGATTGCAGCTCCTCAGCATTCACTCTAGCACCCGGATGTAATATATTCCTTCTTCTCAAGATATATATATATATATATATATATATATATATATATATATATATATATATATATATATAAGCATCTACTCGCCTGTTGTTTACAGACGAGTTCTCTGGTGATTGTAAAAACATACATCCTGTACGTTTGCTTGTATCAATTAATTGTTCGCCCTGGCCGACAGCCCCCATGGCCGTGAGGGTAAGGAGCTTGGCAGACAAAACCCTGTCGGGTTTCGCATCTAGCTAGAGGCAGCTGTTAAAACGTCAAGCCTTATATATATATATATAATATATATATATATATATATATATATATATATATATATATATATATATATTAAGGTAGCATGGATATGGAGCTACTGGTTACTGATAGTTTTGGGCTGTTTCGATAGAATTTTTTAGTATACAAGGAATAACGGCTTTCGTCAAAGTAAATTCTAGTGTTACTAAAACACCAAAGAATTTACTCTGCCTTGTATACTAAAAAAAATATAGTTTTCTATTATTGTTATTTTATTTTGTATTTGAAATAATAAAAGATAGAATACATATGTACATGGATAAACTCCTGGCCGAAACAAGTGTCAGTAAAACAAATTAAAAATAAAATCTATTTTATCCGTTCAGCATTTTCTTTCCTTTATTTTTCCTTTCAACACACACACACACACACACACACACACACACACACACACACACACACATATACATATATATATATATATATATATATATATATATATTGACTGATCATATATATATATATATATATATATATATATATATATATATATAACAATAGAGAAGGTCCGCAAAATTGATTGTGCTTTTAGAAAATTTAAAAAATTATTTTTATCTTACATTTGCGACACGTGTTACAGATCTTCTGATATCTTCTTCAGGCTTTGATCAATCATATGATATCTTCTTCAGGCTTTGATCCAACATATGATTGATCAAAGCCTGAAGAAGATATCAGAAGATCTGAAACACGTGTCGCAAATATAAGATAAAAATTAAAAAATTTTTTTTCTAAAAACATAATCCATTTTGCGGACCTTCTCTTTTATAAAATATTTTATTTTCTCCTGTTGGAACCAGAACAACACTATATATATATATATATATATATATATATATATATATATATATATATATATATATATATATATATATAGTCTATTAATAATTTAGACTGGCAGTAAAGCGTTGCGCACAGAGGAGTGAATCTGCACTGGATCTCAAATTTTCAAGGTCAGAATTATCGTTCCAATTAACAGAGAACTAAACTCCAATACAGAAATTAAAACAAAAGGGAACAAAAAAAAAGTATCCAAAAGAAATAAAAGAAAGAAGAATGAAATTCCATCACATTGAAAAAAAGTGGTAATAGGTGTTTAGTATCAAGGGAAAAAGGGTTATTGGGTTCACAACAATTTCTGACGTTTAAACGTTGAGTATTTTAGGGAAAACTCAAAGGGATTAAGTTTCGAACGTTTAGCATTAACTAAAAAGGTCATCTGTTAGTGGATAATGATCAGAGGCCACGGGGCCGTTTCGTGTCTGTGAAATGCACTCAATTGTCACTTTTAGGGCGTCAAACTATACACAACAGGACGACATTTGAAAGGTGTTTGACTGATCATATATATATATATATATATATATATATATATATATATATATATACTAGCAAATATATGCACCCTCCGGGTGCAAGTATTTAAGTTTTAGTGTAATGAAATATCGTATTAAATTAGAAAGTCTAATAAGAAGGCAGATAAAAAGATATGTAACAGAGTGGGGGTATAATAGAAAAATAGAAATGAAACTTACTCTTCCATCACTCCCGTCATTCATTGTTGAATTTTACTTATTTAACTATTTAGTTAAATTAGAAAATAAAGAATAAAATGACAGTTATTTTTTCTTGTTAATGGATTTCATTTAAGATTCATTGAAGAGATTAAACAATTAGAAATCAATAATACTAAGCACATATTTAATAAAATCACATTTTTAATATCAATATGTAAATTAGCCTTCCCATTCACACTGTAAACCACTATTTTTTGTATATATAAATACAATTGCATGTTATTTATATGTAGATATGGGCAACACTAATAAAAAGGTGAAGCAATTTTATTAATAATTGAGGTTTAAATATAAATAAAATCATGGAGAATGTGATGTAAATAACAAAGGGAATTGTGACTTGAGTAGTAATATAGTTTCGGTTACAGACAGAAAAACACACAATCTCCATTATAATAAGATATATATATATATATATATATATATATATTTATTTATTTATTTATTTGGCGGGGCTTAGGAACTTCGATAAGTTTACGCCACGATTGTGAAAATTCATTTATTTTACCCAACAAGGCGCGCGTGGCGTACCAGTTATTATCGTACCAAATAGACTAGGCGATCCAAGTTCAAATCTTATAAGAATACATACTCTATGCCACACACACACACAGACACACACACACACACACACACACACACACAGACACACACACACACACATGTATATATTTAAATGTCATTGACAATAAATGATAAACGTTTCTGTGATTTCTTTATATTTTGGAGACTATACCTATGGGATTTTCCTCATATCTATCTATCTATCTATCTATCTATTACAGTCTGTTTATTCCTATCTATCTAAGTGGACGGGACAACAGTTTTGCAATATTTTAGTAACAACTGAGCATCTTCGGATTACCAATGTCGAGTTGGTGACAAACCACACTGACATCTGTGATGTCGAGTTCGCTTGATAATCTTTGAGTGCTACTCTTGGATTTGCCTCTAATGTTTGGAATCTACGATTTTACTAACCTGCCCCTGTTTGATCGTCGAGGTTTTTGCAACCCAAGCAAAATTTCTTGAAAATCTGGTTGCTGTACTGTAATCAACTGCGCCTTCACCTTTCACGCAATTTGTTTCCTTACATTCCCGGTGTTATGGCTCAGTTCCTAAACCATAAGTTCCAGAATTAGACTACGTTGCATGTTCATCTGTGCAGGTTTCAAATCACACACGGAGTGAAGCAATACACAACGTGTTAGCGCACTAACTACCACAATACTATCAATCCCAGTGGGTACCTACCACTTCTTGAACTGATTCGGTTAGGTAATATACACCGCAAAGTAAACACATCCAAAATCATTGCAGAACGTTTAACTCACCCTATCTTACTATTTATCAATCTATTTATGTTCATAGTCTGTTTATCTCTCTCTCTCTCTCTCTCTCTGTCTCTGTCTCTGTCTGTCTGTCTGTCTGTCCATCTCTCTCTCTCTCTCTCTCTCTCTCTCTATATATATATATATATATATATATATATATATATAATAGGAATAATTTTTAAATAGATCTCTTTGACCCGTAGATGCTACTACTCCGGGTCAGAGTGAACCTGGGAGTAATGGCAATGAAATGGTACTCCACACACACCAGATCTTCAGATACTGGGACCTCACCATCAGATGCAGTTTAGTCTCATACCCAGGACACAACCTTTTGGCGAGACTTACAATTCTGCAGGTTGGCGATACATCAGCGTATTCTAATATCCGCCGACAGGCTGGGTATATATGTTTTTGAGGAAGTCTTATATTTGTCTACACATATGCACACGCATACAAATATGCATACATTCGTCTGAATTCATACATAGGTATATACATTGATAAACCAAATTTTATGACCATCAATATGTGACAAGTATGACAGCTACTGTAATAACTAAACTTATCAGAGTCAGTGGATAAGTAGGGTGTGGAGTACTTCTTCCAGGCCATAACTCCCATGTTCACTCTGACCCGGAGTGGTAGAAACTCTTAGGGTCCCATTTATATATTTACCAACCGAGTACACAACTGAGTGGCCAATTTCTTAAGCGGAGTTTGACAGCTTTAAATTCAGAGTTTACTTCTCCTAGATTGGTTGTCTAACCACGGCTAAAGAACACAGTCTGCCCTACTGTATTACGTGAAGTGAAACGAAAACAGGATTTGAACTCGGATTAACGATTTCATTTCAAACAAGCGTACATTCGTCTTTTTTCTTATTTCTTTTCTTATCATTGTCAAAATCTTAGATGTATTATATAACTATTTGAAACCAGCCTGGCAATTGCGTTACACGGCACATGAAACTTTTAGTTACAGAAATAAGAAAAAAATGTAATCTTTAATGGAATTATTTATGATTTGGTGCCCCAAAATTCTTCAAATTGAAATTGCATTCTACTTTATAGTTTTTGGCCTCAGGTTCTATTAGGCAAAATTCTATAAAAAGGTGAAAAAGATACCTTCATTATTTATTTATTTTTGTTCTACCCTACTTTATTTTTCCTATCTTGCTATAAAAGAGTCTATCGAATTACCATTCTCCAGAATTCAATTTTAAGTCGGCAAATTCTCAAAAGAATTGGCTCTATTTTCCATTGAAGAAACACAAAGGAATAAGAATAAAAAAAATTGTCGTTGTATTTGATACATTGTAAAATTGGCGAGGTGATCAAAATATGCGTGTCTCCCAAGACCCCCTAAAATCTTCCTTTTGGCATTTGTTAAAGCAAACGAGCAAAAAGGGGAAAAAAGGAAAGAAAAATATTATCAAGACCTAATCAAGATAAAAAAAATTCTTTTTATTGTTTTATATTTTCAATAATATCAAAATTACGAGGGAGAGTAAAAGATTATCCGCACTTTCAGAACGTTTTATATTTCAAGACTGAAAGACTTTTGAATGCCCAGTGATAGGCTTCATGAGAAATTTGAACTTTAATTTAACAACTTTACCATCTGTCTTTCCAGCTGTTTATAAATAATTTTAAATGTGCAATATTTTTTCCTCGGAAGATGTCGTTGAATAGAAAGATCACACTATGAAATATAATGAATTTTTAAATGGTGAATTTACGAGGGAGTATAAAATATTATCTGAATTTTCTTCATAACGTTTCTTTATTATTGTCACACTGCGTTCTACGCACGGGTGCTTAGAGTTGGCACTGTTGTGGTCACGTGATCGAAGTTTGAGCCTGATCACGCCATTTTGCTTGCTGTCTTTACGGTGTAAACATGGCGCTCCGCTAGCAGTATGCACTAAGGAAGAACAAAGAGTAGTGGCCCAATTTCTTTGATCGGAAGGAGTGTCAGTGTCTGAAATTGATCGGAGGAAAACCTTCTTCTTGGAGGAAATACGCAAGCTTGTGGATAGCTCGACTAAGTGTATCGAAAAATAAGGAGATTATATAAAAACATGTCGTATTTGTTTACCCCCTGCTTTCGTGTAAATACATTGAAAGAAAGAACAAAAAGAGTGCGGATAAGTTTTGACTCTCCTTCGTATTATCATCGTGCTGTAATCGACGTTGATATAAAGTAAGCTTAATTTGCCAACAGCGGGACAGACAAAGAAACAAATGTAAAAATATCTATTTCGTTTCTCCTAAACATAATTTGTCAATTAAAAATTTATTCTTTAAAGATTGTAAACGGCAATTGCTACTGAAAAAATCTACATGACAGAAAAGATACACCCTTGTGCAAATTAATTGAAACAAATGCTTTAGCCTTCTTTCATTCACCATACGGCTAGTTTTAGACCCACTGTAGTGGCAGGGAGTAATTGATTTCAATCCCCCCCCCCGATTAGGTCATTTGCAGTGGTGTGCGGTAATAGGAATCTATTTTCCGGCTGTATGATGAAATTTGTTTGGACTTGAAAAATATTGCGCCTTTCGTGATTACTCAGAAGTTTATCACACCCAGTTACTATTGTCTTGACTGTCGATTAGTTGTCTTACGGTCATTGTTTGCGATGGACATTACTCCAAGGAAGTGTACGAAAATTGTAACGCTTCGTGAACATACTGGCAAGCCTTACAGAGAGATCGCAGATATTATAATGATAACTGGGTTATTCGTTTTGTTTCTATTAATTTGTACAAAGGTGTATTTACCAATTATATCTTCCATATTGACATCAAAGGAAGGCTTCAATATAAACCTTAATTGATGCCTATTAGAAGAGGAAATTACATCTAGACAAGGGCAGACTTTAGCAATCGACAATAATTAACAGATAGACATAAATATGTATATATTATGAAAAAACCAATACGAGTCACTGCGTGCCGACTGTATGGAAAAGGGTTGGACATGTCATGTGATTCCTATTGAGGTTGGTTGTCGTGGATTTCTAGGACACTCAGTCATTTCGTTTCTTTCAAAAATAGGAATCACTGGCCACTGTTTGCAAATTGCCTCACATCGTCTTCAGACCACAGTGCAATATGTATCAAGCTGGATCTGGTAGAGGCTAAAAAGTCTTCAGCACGTATGATACGCGCGCGGAATCACTATTCCCGTGTTATTACGTAACATCAAAAAACGGTTTCTGCAAGTGCGTAATGACATCAACGGCCGAAAGTGAACGCGTTAAAAAAATCACAAACTGCACTAAAAACAAAACACCCAAGATGAACGGATGTTATAATCACTTCTCTTTTTTTAATATCCTGTCCGGTGGCAGAAGCTGCTTGGTAGCACTGGTGTGGCAGTGCCGCCTTGAGCTACCGAAACTGTATTATCACTCCTGATTGGCGGCTGATGAGGGCAGGGTATCGCACGTGCTATCACACGTTGTATGATAAACAAATATGCTTAAGGAGTTAAAATTATCAGGGTAAAAAAAAATTGACAGTTTTTTAGAGAAATATTTTGAATTTATAAGTAGTTGAATTCGTTAGTTCTGGTACAAGGCCGGGTGTATGGAGCATTCAATGAAACTCAAACTTACTAGTAATGATTTGCTAGTCTAGCTTGCTAACCATTACACTACGTGTGGTGTCCTTTTGAATTCAAGTGCATGACACTTAAGAGATTTATCAATATAAACATTTTTGGGTTTTGTCCAAATTATTAGTTCTAACACATAGTGTAAAAAACAAATATTTACCCAACCCGTTAGCCACGGGTAAGATTTGACACAAGGTCACAATTATATAATACGACCTAATCTGGAGAAAAATAATATCGATTACTCCCTGTCACTACAGTGGGTCTAAAATATCCCTATAGTGAACGAAAGGAAATTAAAGCAGTTGTTTCAATTAATTTATACAAGGGTGTGTCATGTGGATTTTTTTCAGTTGCAATCTAGGAAGAATAGAACTCACTTTTCAGTAGTAATGGATCTACGAGTCTAACATGCTAACTATTACACCACGAAATGACGCCTTTCTAATATGTAGTGTTAATGATTGGCAGACCATTTTTAGTGAACCTGATTCTCACTGGGTGCCCCATACTTCCGACCTTGTGTCACAACCAAGCTAAGCTAAGCTTAGTAAATAACTGTAAAATATTTATCTTTATTTTTGGTGCCGAGGGTTACATTCTATTTCTTAATGGGAATCCAAGTAGTTGAGAGAGATTATTTGAGTCATTAATCATGAAAAACTTAGGACTGTTTAAACTAATGCAGATATAGCGATTCCTGTTGTAATGTCCAACAAATTATATAACAATGTAATAATACATTCACCATCGAGCATTGTAAACAGCATGAGTGCTTTGTTTATTAAAATGATTTGATTCGGCATTAAATGACCCGTAAAAACAAAGCAACCAATCACCATCCAGAAAAGTGTCATTTCAGTCATGTGCTTCATGTTAAAAAAAGAAAGAATAGTTTAACCCCAAAATTACGTCGCTAGAATGCAGTTTGAAAAACTACATATAAATTTAATTAGTAATGTTTAATTAATAGTAAATAATTATCTTAATAAGACAAATAAATCGTTAATTCTTTTCTTTTGATGTTTGGAAATAAAAAGAATGTGCTTATTCATGTCTTAAAACAACATCACTCTAACTGTCAATTATTGTCGATTGATAGAGCCTATATGGACTCGCAAATGGCACGTGGAGGACAGGAGGCCCCCAAAAGCAGTTCAACGACCATATTAAGACGACGCTGAAGAAATGTACCATCACACCTTCAAGCCTGGAAGATCTAGCCTCCAACAGACAGGCTTGGCGAGACGCATGCCGCACAGGAGCTAGGCGGATCAATATTGAGATTAACAGGTCTGCAGAGCGGCGACATCTTCATCGTCAAGAACCACCAAATGCAGATGGGAATTTCCCTTGCAATGTGTGTGACCGCATCTGCAAGTCCAGAATTGGACTAACTAGCCACCAGAGGGTCCACAACTGTTGAAGACATGGAGTGACGTCATCGTCGTCTACGACAGATTTCTAAAAGGACAAAAAAACTCATCTTGGTTTGATCCCTTTTACCAAGAGGCAATGAGAAATATTTACGTTAAAATTTTCCCCTGAGGTCAATAACCATGTATATCATATTTGGCTGCTCTATCTTAAATTGATTCTACGTCGGTAGAGGACGTACACACTTTTCCTAAATATCAATATATACAGTTACCAACCCCTCCGCACGAGCAGGATGCGAATAAGGTCAGTTTATTAAACAGAGTTTAACAGATTTGAATTCGTAGGTTTCCTTCTCCTAGATTGGTTGCCTAACCAAGATTAAAGGGCCAAGTCTGTCATACTACTTACCCATAGCTGGAGTGAGAATAGTTGGATTCGTACTTTCCCCAAGGGTGTAAGCCTTATGGGAAATGCAAACAGCCTCCTTCAGGATTTGAACTCGGGTCGACGAGTCCATTTCCTACGACTCTAATCATTACACCACGCGCCTCCATAGATATCAACATAAATTTTTGCCATAGTTAAATTCAACAAGGTTTATTATGAATGAAAATATCAACATTAACAACAACAATAATGATAGTAATTAAGCAGGAATGGATAAGACACAATAGAACAGCAAGTGTAGGATGGATGGGGACAGAGATGAAACGATCAACCATGTAATAATCAAATGCAACAAACTAGCACGTCAAGAGATTCAAGGCTAGGCATGACTGGGCTGGAAAGCTGATCCACTGCGAATTGTGCAAAAAAAAATAAATTTTGACCAAACAACCAAATGGTATATTCACCAACCGCATACAATCCTATCCCAGCCAGAAGACCAGACTTAGTATTGATTAACAAGTAAAAGAGACCTCGTCATCTAGTAGATTTTGCCGTCTCGGCAAATTATTGTCTAAAAATGAAAGAAAATGAAAAGATAAACAAATACCTCGACAATGCTAGAGAACTACAAAAACGTGGATTATGAGGAGGAAGTTTATAATAATTGTGACTGGTGCCTTTGAAAAGATCCCCAACAGTTTGGAAAACAGACTGGCGGAATTGGAAATCTGAGTAAAAACCGAGACAATTTAAACAAAAGCATTATTAAGATCGAATAAAATAATCAGAAACGTCCTGGAGACTTGTTACTCAGACTCTAGAAAAGAAACACTACGTTGGTATGAAAAAAACTACTACTACTATTACTACAACAACAACAACAACAACAATAATAATAATAATAATAATAATAATAATAATAATAATAATAATAATAATAATAATAAATAGAAAGTGTAGTCTATGGTAATAAACATGAAACAGTTAATCGCATAATAAGTGAATGCTGCTAACTAGCATGAAATGATTACAAGAATAGGCACGACTGAGTGGGAACGGCAATCCACTGGGAATTGTGCAAGAAACTGAAATTTCACCATCCTAACAAATGGTATACGCACAAATCAGAATCTGCCCTTGAAAATGAAATATATGGAATTCTCTGGGACTTTGATATCCAAAAACTGTAATGATCCACTATATAGTTATAATCATGCAGTCAAGTCTCATTCCCGACAGTTATATCAATGTTGTCTCTATGGAATTCCATATTTGCTTAGGCAGACTTGCGTTCTGGTCTCTTGGAGCCTGTTCCATCTACTAATGTTCTTACCCGGCGTCTAAATTTGAAATTTAATCTGCAACATAATCCAGCGTCGTCGGATTAATCAACATAGCCTTCAGATATATTTATATTTCAAATTCTGATATTTATTTTAAAATTCCTTTCAAGTATAAACATCCCTGTTTACAATATAACTTGTTGCTCCCGTGAACATGGCTCGCATTTCATTTAACCAACGTCATTTCCAAAATCGTATGATTACATCATAACAATCTTTCATTTACGGCCTAAATGCATGTCTATAAACATACTGTCCTGATTATATACATAAATATATTCTTATATATCAATGGAAACGAGTGGTGTAAGCGTTACAGTCTTAGGAAATGGACATGACGAGACGTGTTCAAATCCTGAGCGTGGCTGTTTGCATTTCACATAGCGGTAAAACTCTTGGGAAAAGTATGTGTCCAACTATTCTCCCTCCACCTATGGGTAAATAACAGCGCAGACTGGGTCCTTTAACCTTGGTTAGGCAACCAGTTTAGGAGAAGGAAAACTATGAATGTAAATCTGTTAAACTCCACTTAAGAGATTGACCTTATGTCACATCCTGCTCGTGCGGAGGGGGGTTAAGAATATATATATATATATATATATATATATATATATATATTATATATATATATTTATAATTTATAATTTATCCAGATATACGTAAGTGTGTGTATATGTACGTGTAAATGCGTGTGTATGTGTATGAAAAGAAAAGATTACTTTGTCTATGAATAGATATATATCATATTATATATATTTATATCTGTAAATAGAAGCATTTCATAAATACACCCATATAAATATAGATTATAACCAATCGCAAGATAGAATCTAGAAATACCTAATGAAAAGGAACGCAAGTGGTTTTAATTTTTAAAAGTATTTTATATATAAGTATATGCGACACATTTTCTGTTTTTATGTATGAGGTTGATAAGGATGAAAAAAAAAAACGAAACACATGTCGCCTCTTGGAAAATCGAAATAAATCGAAAAAAAATCAAACCTCTTGCGGACTATTTCATCATAGAATATTTACTTTTCTCTAGTTGGATCTACAACAATCTTTTATATATATATATATATATATATATATATATATATATATATATATATATATATATATATATATACTCCCTCACATATATAAGAGCATTAAAAAAAGAACCCACCTCAAAGAGGTTTTTCACGGAACAGATGGACTTGCTACCACACACTCTTCTACCCGGATTTTAATAGCATGTCAAACCCTAAAAAATACTCCAATTTTTATAGTTCTTCCATAATACTCCCTTTCAAAAAATCTAAAAACAATTTCTTCAAATAAGAAATTTTCTCCTGACGATGACCTAAGGTCGAAACTAGTTGAGAATAAATAACATATATAAAAAATATTCCTGTTTGTCTTATTACTTTTTGTTCATACTATATATATATATATATATATATATATATAGTTGTAGAAAAAGGTTTTTCTCTCTACCATGGTTTCGGTGTTCAAGGTACACCTTTCTCAGGATTACTACCTATAATTTTTTAGTTCTCCTGGGGAAGGTGTACCTTGAATCCCGAAACCGTAGTAGTGAGAAAATGTTTTTTTCTACAACTATAAATGCTCTATATTTTACGAAATATATTGAGCCCTTTTGGATTAACTACTAATGCTACTACAATGAAAACGTGGTAGTAACTTTCTGATGAATATATATATATATATATATTTGTGTGTATGTGTGTGCGTGTGTTTATGTATGCGTGTATGTGTGTATGTATCTTAGTTATATATATATATATATATATACATATATACATACACACACACATACACACACACACACACACACACACACACATATATATATATATATATATATATATATATACTAATCCACTATTCTAGCGTCCTCTTATTTCATTTGGCAGACTTTATGAGTACGCATCGGTGAACATGTCATTTGAGTTATCTTTCCTTTTCACCATTCAGTCTTGTTCAGGCATCAAGAAAATGTTTCGTGCTAACTTTCTACCCTCATCCATCTTTCTTTCTTTCTTTTCTTTCTTCTTTCTTTATATATTTATTTATTTATTTATCAATTTATCTATTTGTTTATCTATTGCTTTAGTTGTTTCTTTATTCGAAGCATTTTGTGCCACTTGCAAGTCCACGCCCCTTCTCCGGAGAATCGTTTATGTTATGCTTCAACTATTTGCTAAACACTTTATCGTGCTGGCCCTTTTGGTTAAGACTTTTCATCATTTCTTTGGGAGTCTAGCTTTCTGCACTGCTAAGTTTCGCATTGGTATATTGACTTTAATTATCATATATATATATATATATATATATATATATATATATATATATATATATATATATGTGTGTGTGTGTGTGTGTGTGTGTGTGCATGCATGTTTAGTTTGAAATACAATGGTCGGCTGAAAAGTTCATACGCTAACCAAGGTACTCTCATGGAATGTGACCAAATGGGATTTTTTCTTCAACATAGTGCCTCTTACGGTCTACTCACTTCTTTCAACATCATAGGAAATTTTCAGCTTATGAAATTTTCAGCACACCCATGTGAACTATACCAAAGGAATAATATTCTGCATCTCAATACAAATAGTTCGTATTTCGTAATTTACGAATATATATATATATATATATATATATATATATATATATATATATATATATATATCTGTTGAAATGAAAAATAAAGGAAAGAAAATGCTGAATGGATAAAATATATTTTATTTTTATTTTATTTTACTGACACGTGTTTCGGCCAGGAGTTTATCCATGTACATATGTACTCTATCTATTATTATCTTAAATACAAAATAAAATAACAATAATACTAAACTACAAAATTTTAGTATACAAGGAATACTTTTTCCGTATTGTTAACTGCTTTGATTTAAAACACCAAATAATTTACTCTGACGAAGGCCGTTATTCCTTGTAAAAAAAATGTTTAATTTGAAATACGATGGTCGGCTGAAAAGTTCATAGGCTAACCATGGTACTCTCATGGAATGTGACAAGATATTGATTAATTACAGGCAACTGTAATTAATCAATATCTTGATTAATTCATTGCAATTAACCTTGAAGATCCTTTATGGTGAAACTTGAGTAGGTTATTTCTATATACACCTTAATACTATATATTCTCATAAATAGATAACTTCATTCCCCCTACTCATTTATATATATATACATATATCATATTTTTGTTTGTTTGTTTAGAAGCAAACATTCCGACACTTATGCAAGCCGGATTTATATTTGCTCTAATTAAAACCTATTGACAAACACATTCTTTCTCAATCATTAATACACCCTGACGACGGGGCTAAGAACCCTCCATCCACTCTAAAAAAAAAGGATGTCCTGGATATGAAACTAAACGGCATCTGATGATGAGTCTCCAGTTCTGGAGATCTGGGAGTGTGGAGTACCCTTCATTGCCACTATTCGTATTCAATATGACCATGTACGATAAAGTTAGGTTGAAAGTACCGGTTACCGCAAGATCATTGAAGTTAAGCAGCGATGAACATGTCCAATGCGTAGATGGGTGACTATTCAAGCAGCAACAGGTTCTGTAAGCAACATGGTATCAAAAAGACTTGACTTGGCATTACATGATCCGAAAAGGGTTGATCTGCCATTAAACCAACCAACCAACCAACCAGTCAACCAAACAGCAATGACCATGGGGGGAAAAACTCTTAAGAAACAACTACACACAAAATGTAAATATGAATGTACAATGAAAGTGATACCCTAATGTCTATGAATAAAATAACCCTAAACGAGTTGACGTGCCGTTAAAATCAATCAATCAATTGTTAATATAACGTTAAAAATAATCCCTTCATAAAGATCATTTGTCTCTCTTTTTCCTTCTCAGTGTGATAAAAAGACGATTAAGGTATTAGCTTTATTCAAATATAAGTCAACCGTGGTCAGTTAACGTGATACTATGGTATACATTGGTATCTTGACGAGTGCCCCAAGTTCCGAGTGTTCCGAGTTAAGAAATGTCACTCGGTCAGTTTGCTTTGTGTTCACAGCTAAGATTTGAAATATGAGCGAGCTTTAGATACGCTTATGTTAATAAGCTCACTAAAAAAATTAGGTTTCCAAATTTTTTGCACCAAAGAAAAATATTATTTATAAAAAAACAAACATTAAAACATATTACTGCATATAATTCATTATATTCTATTTATGATGTTTTTATACAGTACGGTGCTATATTTTTTATTTAAAAAACGTAGCAAAAAATTAGGGAGTTTCGTTGGGCTGGAACGGATTAATGGTATTTCAATTTATTTCAATGGGGAAAATTGACTTGATATATGAGGAAATTGAGTTACGATCGGAATGATTTAAACTCTAAGTAAAGGTACCACTGGATTGGTATTCTGAACAAGCTATTATTATTATTCTAAGAATTCTAGTTGATCATAACAGTGTTATCGTCTTCGATTCTTCCCCTGATCTTCAATTCTGATGAAAAATCAGTCGGGTTTCGCTCCCGGCTAGAAGTAGTTGCTAAGTCTAGCCACACTGAAGAGACGTGAAATGTCGAAACGCCGTGTCTGTTGATGAATATATATATATATATCGGTTTGAGAATCGCATAGGCGAGAAACTGTCACTAGACAAGCGCCGTTAACTTCATGTCCACTCTACCCTAATTTAGATATACATGGTCTATCCACGATATTGAACACTATTTAATCATAAATATAACACACTATATTTTCAATATATATATATATATATATATATATATATATATATATACACAGACACAGACACACACACACACACACACACACATATATATATATATATATATATATATATATATATATATGTGTGTGTTGTGTGTGTGTGTGTGTGTCTGTGACTGATCCAGGAGTAGACAACTATGGTTGACTTCACTACACTCCACTTGGTTCTCTTACGATACCAGCATTATCAATATTTTCCTATCATATGAATGAAATATAACTATTATATGCGTACACATAAGTAAAATACTTATATAACAACACATATCAGGAAGTAATATTAGACGTTGGTCCCTTCAACACGCGCACGCGAACAGCTATAAATAAATGTACACACATTACAAAGAGCAATATATTCAGCCTTGATTATTGCATAGGCGAAATGTTTGATCTCGTCCCAACCGTGAAGACTACAGATTAAATGTCTGCAAGTTAGTCAACTGAGACCAACGTCTAATATTACTTCCTGGCTTTTTTTTCTTTACTTTCCTTTATTCGTAGGGAGGAGGAATTTCTATTGCGCAGTCTTTTTCGGTATATTTTTTCGCAGTTTTAATTTTGGCCAATGGGCCTTGTGGACTGAATGTTAGTCCCACTCCTTGAAGCTCAAACAAAGAAGAGAATTAAATCACATCGAGAAATCAACTTGGGAGAAAATGGCGCCGTCAATGAAATCTTATGGTTAGCTCTTTCAAAAACAAAAAAAAAAAAAAAAAAAAAAAAAAAAAAAGAAGCAAATATTCTGCTGATTCAGTTGATAACTCTTACAAAATAAATAAATAAAGAATCGCTGACTAAACATAATTTTTATGCCCATCTCAAAGGACGTTGAGAATTATCTGATTCTCAATGAGAATTCCATATTCCAGAACTTTGGTAGCTTTGTTGGTCACTCGTATTCTTATTCTCTTTTTCTTCTCATTTTTTTTTACTTGCGTATTTAAAAAAATTCCTTTAGCAGGGCTGAATCCTTTGGTCTTCTCGGTCGTTTTCTTGTATTTTGGTATAAGACATAAACAGAATCATCACTTCTATATATAGACATTACCAACAGTGGTATGAACAGTAGTAGCAACTCCCGGTAAAAAGGACAGAATAAAAAGAATGTAAGATTATTCACTGTCTGGTTATCATTTACAAGAATATCCACAACCAAGGAAAGACGTGCTGATATCTCTCGATTCGCTTACTACAGACTTGGATTAACCTTGATTCAACCTATCTATTTGACTGGGGCTGTTTTTTTTCTGGGTTGCTGAAACCAGTTACTGTGCCCATTTATTGTTCTTATCAATACATACACCAAAATATAGTTTAAATTTGACGTCTTTTATTTGCCTAGACCCAACATGCTAGCGCGCTGAAGGAAACCTGAAGAGAGATTCTATTCACGCTTGCCTCCTTCGATAGTTTAATTCCCTTTGTATAATTCTAAGCGTTTTTTTTTATCGCCGATTTCGCTATTATGCAGCATTCTACCAATCAGCAAGCAACACAAAAAGGTCAGCCAGATGTTAGAAGCCGCCAATCAAATTGCTCTTATATTCCATAACTACCTAACGGATTATCGCTACTTTTCAAATTCAAATATTTCTACACTTTTTACAAAAAATTATCCATTATGTAACAGCTTCATCAAATGATAGGAAAACAGGAAATCTAAACAAAGTCAAGTGATTACCCAGATACAAAAGAAATTATACTTACATATTTCAAAACAAATTAAAGTTTATTCTTATTGATTTGATTGGTATAATCTACCACCCTCATAGTTGGTTGGGTTTTATAGCATCTCAACTAATCGGGTTATTTTATGCCAAAGTCATTTTTATTATATTCATTTTTTATGGATACCCAAACTAAGGAAATGAAAAAGAAATTAAAAAGGATAAAATCTTATCCAAAATATATCAAGCCCTGTTGGAAGGGTTTAGAATATGCTGAGTGTATCCCCTGTAGAGAGTTAAGAACTTTCCCCAGCACACACAAAAAAGGGGTGTTCTAGTTTGGTTTGGTTGATTTTACGGCAGGTCAACCCTCGTTGGGTTATCTTATGACGAAGACGTTTTTTTATTATTCATTCTTGATGGAAACTTAATTTTTTAAAATACACTTTTTTAACTCTTTTTTTCTCTATTTAACCCATAGATGGGAACGTACTAGTATTGGAGTCTTCCAGGCGAATACATATCAAAATAATATTACCCTCAGAAGTGGATAAAGCTAAATCGTTTGCCAATTCTATCGTCTATCATAATATTATGACGAATTGATTGATTTTAACGACATGTCAACCCATCTAGGGTTATCTAATGCCTAGAAATTAAAGAATCACGTGCATCGTACGTTTATATTTAATTTTTTTTCTGTAGTTGTTTCTTTTTTTGCACACGGTTGTATCAAATACGAATATCTTTTTAAAACAGATCTATTTGAACCAAAGATGGGACCCAACAGATGTTACTAATCCAGAAACCGGCACTTTTAGTGTGACTTGAATGTAATGTACACGAGGTCACAGAAAATGGAAACAAGTCGCCAAAAGAGAGCGGATTAATTCTCTTCTCATTTCATTCCTTTCTAATAATTAAATACACTCGGATAGGCGAGCTGAGCTTATAATACGCTGTATATCCTGCAGAGAGGTAAGCCCCCCCACCCCCCAAAAATATCGGGTGTCTGCTGCATCTGATAACAAGGTACCAGTTCTGAAGATCTGGGGAGTGTGGAGTACCTTTCATTACTGGCCCACTCTCATCCGGAGTGGTAGTACCTGTTGGGGTCCCATCTGTGGTTCAAATATATATGTTTAAAATCATTCGTATTCGATTTCCTATCGTCTTTGTATAAAATAACCGTAGACGAGTTGACATGTCGTTAAATGAAACGATCAGATCAAATCAAATCATGAAATGTTAATTTCTTTGGGACATTTAGGACATTTTAGTCGACTCTAGTTCTAAGCCCCACCAAATGGCAGCTTTATTAAGAATTTTCACCATTCATAAAAATAAATGATCAAAACCAACTAAAATGATTTGTAACTTGCATGAAACTGAATAAGACTCATTAAAAATGTTTTGTATTATTATAATAATATTTATAATAGAGTAGAATTGTATTTAACAAATGAAATGTTAGTATTATTTGGATTATTCGGACTATTGCCCTCATCTTTATTGTAATCTGTACAACGTTTCGACCGATGTGCCCTCCAGCCTTCTTCAGGTATTTCTTGACGGACTCGGGAACCTTCTCGAACTCGGGAACCTTCTCGAACTCGATAAATACCGAAGAAGGCCGGAAGGCACATCGGTCAAAACGTTGTACAATTACAATAAAGATGAGGACAATAGTCCGAATAATCCAAATAATACAAGCCTCATATAAAAAATTCAGAAAATGAAATTTTTAAAAGAATTCTCAAGAATTTGGAATGACGACCAGGTAAAATCTTCTTAAAATAGGCGCTTACGGTCAAGTCACATTCAAAGTATCGGTTCCCGCTAAATCATCGAAGTTAAACAGCGACGGGCCTGTTCAATACTTTATATGGTGACCATTTAAGCAACAGCAGATACTGCATGCAATCTGATGTCAGAATTTGTCCTGGGTATGACGTTAAACTACATCTAATAGTAAAATTCCAATTTTAGAGCTCTGTGGAGTGTGGACCTTCATCATCATTATTACTACGTCCACTCTCCCCGGAGTGGTAGTATCTGTTAGAGTCCAATCCATGGTGCAGGTGCATGCACAACAAATACAACAATGTTGCCAGTGTAGCACGAATAGTTTCCCCGCCTCTCCAGCGCATTGGAGATCTTAGAATTTGGATTAATCTTGCAACAGATATGTTTTTTTGCGACGCTGGTCATAAGCCATTTGTATTCTCCCTTCGACTATTACCCTATTACCCCTGTGACGAGAGTATCATAAAAAAAAACAACCCCTGGGTCTGGTATAGCCACAATATATTTCCTATGATAATAACACAATGCCTTACAAATAAACGAGGAGCTCCACTGACAGATTTGAGTGTCATAATCGCAGGGCGGTTCTTTGATAACCAGCATGAGGGACTCATGTTGTCGTTCTGCGAATATTAACTGTTCTAATTTTGGGTAAACAGATAATGACCTACGCTATTCTCCTGATTCTCAACATAAATAATATCAAGCCAGAAAAAGAAATGGAGCGGAAATGACAATAAACAAGTGTGACACTTCTCTTCTCAAAGCAACTCATAGAATAACAAGAAGAAAGGACTTGTCAGAAAATGATAGCAAGAGCGATTAGAGAATGAGACGCATACAATTCTACGGGACTTTGAGATACAAACAGATCACCTTATCCAAACCAGAGGACCATGTTATATAACTATTTACTGAATTGATTAATTTTTTTTTTTTTTTTTTTACGGCATATCAACCTCAGTGGGTCCATTTAATGCCGATAAAGTTTTGAAATAAATCAATTCTTAATGGATAATACAATTTTTTATAAATACATTTTTCTATTTAACCCATAGATGGGACCCTAACAGGTACTACCACTCCGGGTCAGAGTGGACCAGGGAGCAATGGTGATGAAGAGGTGCTCCACATTCCCCAAACCTCCAGAACTGGAACCTCACCATCAGATAGAGTTTAACGTCATTCCCAGGACATGTAGACCCACAGCCACCGCCTTCTAGCACCCATATGATAAAAAAGGGGTTGGGGCTTGCCATAAGGGCAATAGGGTTGGGAAAATCATATATGTGCTAGGGCTTGACGTGACCAGCCGATTGATCGGAGGGGGCCTCTCCGACCGCCCGTCTAACCCAAAATAGGGCCAAAGTGGAGTATTGCATGTCATGAACTGCTCATCCACCTGGGCTCTATCCTTAAGGATCACGGGTCGCCACCCACGACCAACAGGTGGCCCATTGGAGGAGTCTTACCCCTCTGCAGAGGTGCAGTCGGTGCTTTCTAACGCCCCAGCCGACAGGGCGGTTACCGAATGGCGAGTTCTTTTTGTTGGCGTCAATTAATTTTTAATGAAAGAGGAAAGTGAAGAAGTTATTTTTGTTAATTAAAGGAAATGGTTTTGTTAAAATGGGAAAATAAAAATATTGTATAAATTTTTATTTTATTTATTGTGTTTACATATACGTGTTAAGGTCACTGTATGACCTGCAGTGATCTAAGTTGATGTTTGTCGCGTCTGTCAGAAATCAATGAGGTAGCCTTGTTTTTGGGGCTGGCGGTTAGCACCCATTGATCTTGTCACGATGGCAGAATAACTACATAAACTAAGTCGTCTAACCAAGTACTACTATATATATATATATATATATATATATATATATATATATAGATATATAGAGAGAGAGAGAGAGAGAGATTCTATTACTCATAGGAGGGTTTCGACTGACTATCTTTCTTCGGGTTGCTTTCCTTCCTCTGGTTGATACGGAATTCCTTTGTACTGGGCTCCAGTTGTCTGTGCTCATTCTCTTTTGTTTTTAAATGGTGACGCAAGAATTAGTTTGAAAAAGAACAACCCCCTGCTGGGAACACGACCATCATCTGGCCCATTCGACTAACTGCCAAATTTTGACTAGTTCACGCTTTTCCTTTAGCCAATCAGAAATCATTCAGTGAAAGGTTAACTGTTGTCAATAACTTCTATAACGGCTATAATGGTAACTTTATATTTACAATACCGTCATTTAAATTTTACTATACTACAGTCATAATTTGTAGGCAACCCACGAATTATGTAACAACCAGACCTAGTATCAACAAGAAAAAGAGAACTTGTAAAGTAGTAAAATAGTACACCAGGCCTAGCGTTAATTAACGAGAAGAAAACTTTATCATGAGTATTTTGCTGTTCCAGCAGACCACGGAATAAAAAAGAAAAACGAAAAATACTTGGATCTTCCCAGAGAGCAAAAAAAAAAAAAAAAAAAAAAAAGCTGCGTAACATAAGAGTAACTATTATATCAATAGTCGATGGTAGGCTTAGAAAGTTTTGGAAAAAAGATCGAAGGGAGTGGGAACCAAAGGAAGAACCGAGATCATATAGACCACATTATTGTTGAAATTAGCTAGAATACTCAGAAAGAGCCCTGGACATCTAAGGAGACTTGCTATCACTCAGACTCCAATGAAAGGCCACCAGTTAAAACTGGTTGAAAACCTCGCAAGGAATAATAATAATAATAACAATAATAATAATAATAATAATAAAAACCGGATTCTATCCTAGAGAATAAAACGCATAAAATGCATAAAATTCTCTGAGACTTTGAGACGAAGAAGAAGAAGAAGAAGCGAGAAGATGCCAAATTACAAAAAGAAAAAAAAAAAACAATAGAACATGAAGGTGACGGTGATACCAATTGTAGTTGGCGCCCCTGGAACGATACACGAAGTCCTTTAAAAGAGACACAAAACTGTATCTGATGGTAAGGCTCTGGGCAGTATAGAGTACCCCTCCATTGCCATTACTCCCAGGTTGACTTTGATATCGAATGATAGTATCTGTTAGATTCCCATATATAGGTCAAATAAATCTGCTTTAAAATTATTAGTATTTGATAGAACAGTGTGAAAAAAATCTTCAAAAGCAACAGCATAAACATATAAATATGAACGTATAATGAAAGTGATTCTCTAAGTACTGAGCATAAAATAACACTAGATAGGTTGACCTGCCGTTAAAATCAACCAATCAATCAATCACCAAGTAATGAAATAAATAAAATGAACATTTGAGGAAATGAACAGCAAATTTTAACCACTGGACTAGTTACTAGTCCCGTAACCTGGTTTATTCGTAGAGGTGCTACTCATATATATATTTACCAACCCTCCGCACGAGTAGGATGCGACTCAAGGTCAATTTCTTAAGCGGGGTTTAACAGGTTTGAATTCAGAGTTTTCCTTCTCCTAGACTGGTTACCTAGCCATGGTTAAAGAGCCCAGACTGCCCTACTATTTACCCATAGCTGGAGGGAGAGTAGGATTCATACCTTTCCCAAGGGTATTAGCACTAAGTGAAATGCAATTACCACGTCCAGGATTTGAACTCGGGGCGACGGGTCCATTTCCCATGACTTTAACCATTACACCACGTGCTTCCTACTCATAGAGAGCAACAGTTCTCAATCAGGGTGCATATGGACTCTTGTAAACATATAACATTTTTTTCGGTTCAAGCAAGCAAAACATATTTAATCATAAAGATATAATAGAATTTTTAAACATCGAATGCTTATGTTGGGTTCACTTGAGTAAAATTGGAACCAAAGGGGTCTATAGGTAAAAAAAAGTTGAGAACCACTGATGTATAACATCTTGGTAGGTTGGTTGGTTTTAAGATTTTACGTCATATTTTACCCTTGTTGGTTATTTTATGCTGAAGTATTCACTTTTATTCGTTCTTGTTTGGTATTAATGTCTTTTTAAGACTTATTTTTTAAATTAATTTAAAAAAAAATCTATTTGACCCATAGATGGACCCTAACGGGTACTACTACTCCTGGTCAACGTGTGTCTGGGATAAGTGGTAATGAAGAGGTATTCCACACTCCCCAGGGTTCCAGAATTGGAATGTTACTACAAGATGCAGTTTAATGTTATACCCAGGACACGTCTTGGTAGGATTAGCCCGGATTAGCCCATCCTTCTCCAATGGAGTAGAAATGTTAAAAGTGAAGTGGTCTTCCTTCTAACACGTTTTGGTGAAATAGATAAAATAAATAAACAAATGTTTAATGATATTTTCGGTAAAAGTCTGGTAACATTTTCAGCTTACCATTTATTCATTAAATCCACACATTAAACGTAAAAAATGCATTCAAAATGCTAATAGAAACAGACAGACAGACAGACACGCACTCTCTCCCCCCTCTCTCTCTCTCTCTCTCTCTCTCTCTCTCAAACACACACACACACACACACACACACACACACACACACACACACACACAGACAAATATAAAAATACAAAACAAAACAAAAACACATGAAACTGAAATTTTTAAAATGCGAAATTTGGATGAAATGGATAACGTTGCTGATTTTTTAAATCTTTTTTTTTCTTGTCAAAATAAAGTTGAAATAGCTAAGTGCGAGGATGGAGGGTGGATAAAATTATTACTGATAGCCAATTAAATCAAAATGAATTTTCTTTCAAACGATTTGCTGTCACGTGTTTACAACTTAATTGATGAGAACAGCAAATGTCTTGATCAAAACATGGATATATAGGGGGTGGCGGTGAATAGGGGGGGGGAATAAGCAATGATTTATTTCATATCTGTCGTCATTTTAATTAATACAATTACGGTTAAGAACATTTTATCCAACTGCACATTTATTTGTATCACTGTCTATGAACATACCAATCTTTATTAGCAAAAAAACATTCACATATAAAGACAAATATGAATATATACACGTGATTTCAGGTGTACGCAATTGGTCGATTAATAAATGTATATGCTTATTTAAACATGAATATACGTTTTTGCTTGCTAATACATACATGCTCTCTCTTACTGTCTGTCTCTATCCCTGTCTCTGTCTCTGTCTCTCTCTCTCACACACACACACACACACACACACACACACACACACACACACATATATATATATATATATATATATAATAGATAGATAGATAGATAGATAGATTGATATAGAGCCGGCTTAGTTCAGTCGGTAGATCGTCAGTCGAGGAACCACCAGGTTCCTGGTTCGATACTGGTCCTCGCCAACTCAGCGTATGAGTAACTCAGGGATCTGTGCGGTAAAGTAAGGAACTGATGGTAGGTGTGGCGCTTTACCTCAGATGCAAAAACAATATCCTTGGTCTAGCGGTAGTTAAAAGGGGATAGACTCCCTCGCTGTCTGGCTGATACCGACTTTAGGCCAACCCGACGACATCTATATAAGAAATGAAATTCAATAAATAATGGAATAATTAATTTCACTGACTTTTTATATCATCATTATGTAATTTTTTGTCAATCAGCAAGGGAGTATATCCCCTTTTCACTAGCGCTAGACCAAGGAGATTGTTTTTGCATCTGAGGTAGAGCACCACACGTACCATTAGCTACTTACATTACCGCACTGATCCCTGTGCTACTCATACGCAGAGTTGACTAGAGCCGGTATCAAACTCGGAACATTTTGATTTCTAGCCGAACGCTCTACCGACTGAGCTAACCCGGCCCTACAAAAATTACACAATGATGATATAAAAAGTCAGTGAAATTAATTATTCCATTATTTATTTTGTCCCTTCGTGTTACACATAGCAACTGACCAATAACACACACACACACACACATATATATATATATATATATATATATCGTCAGGGTTGCCTGATATATATATATATATATATATATATATATATTGGTCAGTTGCTATGTGTAACACGAAGGGACAAAATAACAGCGTATATAACTCAAGCGCTGAACCAATTTACCACTTGGTCTGAAGATCGCATAGGTGAGAAACTGTCAATAACGAGGCATCATTGACGCTACCTTAACTTAGATGTAAGTGCTCTATCAATGATATTGAGCACTCTTTACTTATAAATATAGCACATGTATTCTCTCTCTCTCTCTCTCTCTATCTATCTATCTATCTATCTATCTATCTATATATATATATATATATATATATATATATATATATATGGTGTAATTGTTAATATAGGTTTCCTACGGTGAGAGGTGTTCAAATCCCGGACTAGGCTGTTTGCATTTCCCATAGCGATAATAGAATCCAACTATTAAATCCCCCCAGTTATGAGTAAATGGTAGGGCAGACTAGGCTATTTAACATTGGTTAGGCAACCGGTCTAGAAAGAAAAACTATAAAAACCTGTTAAACTCCGTTTAAGAAGTTGACCTCGTGTCTCATCCTGCTCATGTTGAAGGATTGGTAAACATGGTCTCTCTCTCACCCTCCTCTCTCTCTCTCTGTCTTTCTCTTTATATATATATATATATATATATATATATATATATATATATATATATATAGTTATTTACTGAGCTTAGCTAAGATGTCTCTCGAAGCATATATATATATATATATATATATATATATATATATATATATATATATATATATATATATATATATAATATTTTCGTTGTCCTAGAAGCATAAAAAAAGTAAAGACCAAAATCAAAATTATGTTCTTAATCTTGTTTATTATTTTCTAATATTTCGTGGTGCCTCCGTCTTTCTCAAAGGTTTATTTTTAGACTGACAATTCTTTTACTTTTCTGTGTTCTTTTCCTTGTGATCACTTTTCTTTTTTCATGATTATTTCTGCATCCTTCAGAAAGTCAAGGTATTTTGTTACAACTTGTCTAGAAAGTGTTTACTCAATCCTCGTATTCCTCAGACACCTTCCAATTGAGATTTTGTAAGGTTTGGGTGGGTGGGGGGTGATTATTGTCTGAAACAGTAAAGATGTTGTTCAATAAATTTAATGCCGGAATTAAAAAAAAAGAAGACTATTAGTTTGACTCAATAAATCGGAGAAACATTTGATGTTACTAATATTTCAGCTACATATGTTACACATCCAACCACACTCACGTATACACAGATTGTGTCCATATCTGACAAATGTCCCTTTGAATACAATGTTTTATAACCAATATTAATTTTGATAAAATAAAAAACAAATATTTTTAAAAAAATATTGAGACGAAAGGTCATTTTCTGTTTTAGGCTTGCCCTACTCTATTATATACGATACCAATTAAAACTCATGAAAATGTGGAACCACAAAAACAAAAAGAAAAAAAAAGTTATTATTTGTCTGATGTTTTTAGATGAGGCTTGATGTGTATTATTTTTATTTTTTGGACTGTTGTCCTCATCTTTATTATGGTATGTAACAATCCAACGTTTCCGCCGCTGTATGCTCCGACTTTTTCAGATGTTCCTTGTTCTCCGAAGCCTTGTTTGATCACCAATCAAACTATTGAAAATGCTTTCCCAAGTTGGATCATTGCTATGCTTGGATAGACAGGGAGCACCTGAAGGCCGGAGGATACAGTGGCCGAAACGTTGTGTTTTTACATACCACAATGAAGAAGAGGACAAAAGTCAAAAATTAAAATAAAGAACTTTATGTTTATTTTTTACTTTTTTTTTTAACTTTTTTTTTAAAGAAACCTTTTTTACTGGAATGTTCAAAATGAAAGAAAAAACTATGAAAAAAAGTCAGTGAACATTTTCGAAGATTGTCCAAATAATATAACATTAAAATATATGTGAACTGAAGGAGAAGATGATGTTGAAATTATTGTTAGGAAAAATTCTAATCTTCAGAAGTAAAGATATTCAACAATTACAAAAGAATCAGTGTATTACAATAATATTATATAGATACGATTAAATACGATAATGGAAACATGATATTTTCTAAATTAATTTTACTTCATTTTTTAGTCTTCAATAATAATAATAATAATAATAATAATAATAATAGTTGGGGGCACTTCGAAAAAAGACTAGATAAACTGGAATCAATATCAGAGGAAGAATTGAAACCATCCTGACAGCAGCATTGTTGAAATCATCTGGAATACTCAGAGGAGGCTTGTCACTTAAACTCCAGTGAAAGACCATTAGCTAACGCTGGTATGAAAAACTCATAATAATAATAATAACAACCAAAAGACTAGAAATAATTAAGAAGAAAAGATCTTGTGGTCTTGTGGATTTTGCCGATCCAGAAAAATAAAAGAAAGCGAAAGACAAGTAAATATCTGGATTTTGCTAGAGAGCTGAAAAAGCTGTGGAACATGAAGGCAGTCAAGCCTTTATATATATATATATATATATATATATATATATATATATGGTTCCTAGATAGACTTACAGTTTAACCCGTTCCGCTCGTAACTCAATTTCCTCGTATAACAAATCAGTATTTCCCATTGAAATAAACTGAAATGCTATTAATACTTTCTAGCCACCCACCAAAAAGATATCCAATATTTTTTGATAGGTCTTTTTAAATAAGAAAAATAGCACTGTATTATATAAAACTATAACAAAATAGAATGTAATGAATTAATTATGTACCATGTTTTAATGTTTATTCTTTATGACTTTTTTCTTTTTCTTAATAAATTTGGAAGCTAAATGTTTTTTTTACTGAACCGAAGCGTATCTGAATCACGCTGGTAACTCAAATTTTCGCTCTCAACGCGAAGCAAAAAGTCAATTGACTAACAGTTCTTGACTCGGAAAACTCGTAAGTTGAGACAATTGTAAGTCAAATTACCACTGTGTAATAAAATAATCTCCACTTTAACTGACCATAATTGAGTTATATTTGAATAAAGCTCTAAGTCAATCTATTACCTCGATAATATAAGCGTATCTGAAGCTTGCTCTCAACACAAAGTAAAAATTCAGTCGAGTGACAGTTGCTAAATCAGAAACTTCGTCGCAAGTTGTTTCACTCGTAAATCAAGAACCACTATATATATATATATATATATATATATATATATATATATATATATATATATATATATATACTAGCAAAAAATTCACCCTCCGGGCACTAGTATTTCAGTTTGAATATAATTAACTATTATATTGAATTAGAAAGGCTGATGAAATTAAATACGAACAGAAGATATGATACTAATTTTTACTTTATTCTAATTGATTTCAATATAAAATTATATGCAGGCTTGCTTTAAGTACGTTTGAGAATATAACAATAATATTAGAAATCAATAATACCAAGTAATTATTTACCAAATACGGTTTTATTAAATCGGTATGACACAGATCGAATGATTTTAAACACATTAAGAACATAGGCTGTTTTGGGGCAATTCTATCTCAGCTAGACCTTTATAGAGACATTAATAATAAATTAGATGCTGATTAAGATTAAATAATGATAATTTTATAACCTTTATTAAATAACTAAGGGAATTTCACAGTTGGTGGTGACGTAGTTTCGGTAGTTCAAAGAAAGAAAAACATAACAAACCATCACCCGTATTTTTCTTTCTTTGAAAGCTATGTATTAGTCTGTACATAATTTGATTTGTTGATTATTATGCATTGAGCTTTTTTTAGGGATTTATAAAATCCTCATATGAGTATATATGTTTGCACCTACAAGAGCATACAGTATGGTTGTACAGTGAGATTTCGATGATCCCAAATAGAATCATTCCTCACTTACCAGTCATTTGGATTACCTTATATATATATATATATATATATATATATATATATATATATATATATATATATATATTGTTGAACAACGCCACCATTTTTTGTCTGCAAATCTTGTTCCATATCCTTTCAAGTTGCCGGACTGATGTGATGGCGAAAGTACTCGGTAAATAAGTTATGGCAAATAATCAGCCAATTTTCGCCAGATATAACCACATCAATCCGGCAACTTGAAAGGACATGGAACAAAATTTGTAGACAAAAAATCGCTGCGTTGTTCAACAAAATATGCCTTAAAAGAAGAAATAAGAAAAGCTGCCTAACTATATATATATATATATATATATATATATATATATATATATATATATATAAGATAAGATAATCTCCTTGGTCTAGCGCTAGTGAAAAGGGAATAGACTCCCTCGCTGATTGGCTTATACCGACATTAGGCCGCCCCGACGACTTTACTTTTTTACTTTATATATATATATATATATATATATATATATATATATATATATATAAAATTAGCTAAGACCAAATTGAAGATAAGAAACTGTTTCACAATTTTTTTAATGTTAGAAAATCTTGCCTGCTTCTAAATGGTTTCTTGAACATCTATTACTGGTCGAAAACACACAACCCTATTAGACAAAAAACACATACATTTATACATTGACAATAAATTTCTGTAAACATTGAAGTGAAACTTGTAAAAATTGATTAATAATTACGAGAAAGAGGTAGATGTCTAAAATCCTTTCAGCTCTTTTCTCCCAACTTTAATTCACTTTATATTTATTCATTGAAATTCTTGTGCCTTTTTTAACCTCTAGGTTTATTTTTCAAAAGAAAAAAAGCCATCAGAATAATTTTTAAGTGGTTTATGCATTTGTCATACTTGTTCGGGTAACTGTCTTAGAAACTTTTTAAAAGGCGCCATATTTAGCCCTCTCCCTTCTACCACTATCTCATTCAACTCCATCAGTAATATATTCTCGGTACGCACTCCTTGGCTGCCAGATCTCAGGCAGGTCACATGATAAATGACGTCGTAAAAAAATTTGGGATAAAATTTTCAATGCCGAATGAAATTAGAATAAAAATGTAAATTTGATTTTAATTGTCAGAAAGATTAAAATTTGCAGTGTCATCTCAGATGTTTCGTGTTGGTAGCGAGCTGTATGAGTAGTTGAGGGTGTTTTAATTTTTCATGTGTGTGTGTGTGTGTCGGGGAGGTGATCTTGCATATACAGTTCCTAAAGGACTTGAGAGAATATTAAACCCTTTTTTTTGTTGCGAATCACTAACAAATAAAATCTGTTTTTAGGTGAAATTTATAGACAGTTCCGTAACGATCCTGAATTTTGTCAAATTACATCTTGTAGGAAAATATAAAAGCAAAATTATTTCAAAAATATTCATACGTTGAATATGTATGAAAGGCTATACGTAACAAATAGGTGTGCGCATATACCTAGTCATTTCAATGATAAAATACATCACACATAGAAGAAGCTGACTTTATCCTTAGCAGAGGGTTAAGGACCTCCTAAAAAATAAAATAAAAAACAAAACAAACAAAAAAAAAAGTCCTGTGCTTAATAATATCAATTTTGGTTGTTAGTTGGTTGGATTTAATGGCAGGTCAAGCCTTGGGTTATTTTTGTTTAATTCATTCTTGTTGGATATTCAATTTTTTTAATACTCAACTTTTAAAACTTATTTTAAACAGATTTTTTAATTACTTAACCCGTAGATTGGACCCTAACAGGTACTACCACTTCGGTTCATAGTGGACCGGGGAGTAATGGCGATGAAAGGTACTTCACACTCTCCAGAGATCCAGAATTGGAACATCCCCGTTGGATGCAGTTTAACGTCACATCCAAGACACTAACACCCCTCAATTCTAGCACATATATAATAAAAAGTATGGAGGTTGCCATTAGGACAATATGGTTGAGACAATCATATATGCTAGGGCTTGACGTGACCAACCGATTGATCGGAGGGTGTCTTTCCGACCGCAAAAAATCAAAGAGACTTTTATTCTTGTCAATTAAATGTTTTTCAATTCTATCATCTTACATATTATCACACTTTTTTCGCTTATATACATAAAATCAAACTATAAAAAACGTAGATTGTAATAATATACATACGTGCAACACATATGTTTTAAACCTAACTTAATCACGTATGAATTAGTCTTTCTCTTTCCTTCCATTTCTACTTTTTTTCTTCTTTTAATTTACATTCTATATGTCTTTAGGAAAATACGTTACATCTAAAATATTTTTTATGATTACCAATCACGTAACACCTTTAAAAATAACAAAACAAAACAAAAAAACAAGACAAAAAACAAAACGAACGCTGCCAACGTAAAAAAAAACATAATTTTCCATAATACTTTCACATCTCTCGTTTCATTGTGAGATGCTTTCCACCACAGTTTAGACAATAATTTTTGCATCCTAATGTCTTGATGAAGGTTTAAATAAAAACGAAACGTTTTAACATCAACCATCTACAATAAATCTATCTATCACACGCGCGCGGACACACAGATACACACACACAGATATATATTTATGGCCCTCATTTAAATTCAACTCAAGGAAAACCAATATTCCCAGCATACTTCACAAACTAAAGCAAAATTAAACAAGTTAATCCTTCCCGCAATGAACTACGCAACGTCATATAAGGAAAAATACAAACAAAAATAATCACCTGGTTTGTTAGTTACCAAGCGCCGCTGACTTCATGTCTAGCCTATGCTAATTTAGATATACATGCTCTATCAAGGATATTGAGCACTCTTTATATATATATATATATATATATATATATATATATATATATGCAAGTCTAATATATGCAACATCCTAACCGAAGAGTATTTTATACAAATAGATGCTTGTATTCTATAATACTGAGAAAAGCTGACACATTGTGGCAAAGTTTTTGATAACACAATTTGATCAAATTTTCAATTTAATAATGACAGTTTCGTGTCGGTTTTCATTCACACTCTCTCTGGTCATTATAGTCTTTTTGCAAAAATAGCTATTAAATTGTAATTATAGATTACTCATTCTTAATTATTATTTATTTCCTACTAATCATATTTCTAATATTTCTAAGAATTGATTGGTTGGTTGGACTTTATGGCATGTCACTGCTTGGGTTATTCAAGTCGAAGACGTCTTGTTTTATTCATTCTTACTTGTTGGGTATTACATTTTTAAAAACTCAATTTTAACACGTTTTTTAAAAACTCGTTTTGATATATTTAACCCATACATGAGACCCTAACAGGAACTACCACTACGGGTTAGGAAGGACCAGGGAGTAATGGTGATGAAGGGCTACTGAACACACACCACAGCTCCAGAGAATTCACCATTAGATGCAGTTTAACATCATACCCAGGACACTAAGACCCTCAGCTACCACTTTCTAGCACATATATGATAAAAAGGATTGGACGATGCCATAAGGTCAAGACAATAATCTATCCTATCAGCTAGTCACGTCAAGCTGATTGATCGGATGGGGACCTCTCCGACCGCCCGTCGAGTCTAAGTAAGGGCCAAAGCGGAATGTTGCATATGATGCTGCTCAGCCACCAGGATTCCATCCTGAAAAACGGCCAACAGGTAGACCCATTGGAGGGATTTTACCTCTGCAGAGGTGCAGTCGGTGTATTCTACAGTCGTAACCGATAAGGTGGATGGAACTCAATATGAAGTTTAATGTCTACCACAGATAACCTTTCAGCAATTTGTAAGAAAAAAAGAAAAAAAAGAAAGAAAAGAAAAAAAAAAGAAAGAAAAGAAAAAGAAAACACATTAAGAAAAGACGATAAAAAAATAGAAAAATAATGACAATTATGAACGAATTATGATGAATTATGAATTTATATGAATTATACTGACGTATTTTGTCAACACCAATATCGCCCATTATTTTAAATAATTTATTTACTGTAGATAATTGTTTTGAATTTACTTGTCATTTTTCAATAATTAATTCAAAGTCAAAATGTCCATAATTCTCAAAATCATTGAAGTATCCATTTCAGTTGACCGAAGACAAACAACTCCAGAAAAAAACTTTCTAAAAACTTTTTTTCTACAAAACATTGTTCTCCTGACAATGACCTAAGGTCAAAACTAGTAGAGTACAATCAAACTATAAATAACATATTTCTATTTGTTTTATTACTTTTATTAATCTTTTTAAATATAATATATTATAATATAATATAATATAATATAATGGAGAATGAATGTGAAAAAATTTAGCATATATAGGTGCAAAACTACTAAAATAGCTGGGTATATCTAAAATCATAGATGAAATATTATGGTTTCATGCATATTATGCAAACTTCAGACGGTAACGTCTGAATATTGCATAATATACATGAAACTATAGTTACGAAAAATAAACACGATAATATTTCATCTATGATTTTATATATATATATATATATATATATATATATATATATATATATATATATATGCACACACACACACACACACACACACACACACACACACACACACGTATATATATATATATATATATATATATATATATATATATATAAGGGTAGCGTCCGCATGAAATCAACGGCGCTTGGTTATTAACACTTTCTAGCCTATGCGATTTTCAAACCAAACTGTCAGTAACCAAGTGCCGTTGATTCCATGTCCACGCTACCCTAACTTAGACATAAATGCTCTAACTACGATATTGAGCACAATTTGCTTAATACATATAGCACTCTATATTATCATATATATATATATATATATATATATATATATATATATATATATATATAGTAAATGAAGAAAAACTCTAAACTTGCTTTGCTCTGTCCTTTTACTCACTGGTATTAGGTACATTGAGCTCTCCTTATGGTCTACCTGCATCAGCTTTGTTAAACCACACATGGAAAGACCCTAACTACGGAAAAAAAACTATATATATATATATATATATATATATATATATATATATATATATATATATATATATATATATATATATGGATAGATAGAGAGAGAGAGAGATATAGAGATATAGAGGTAAATATAGATATTATGATTAGTATAATTATCATCAAGTCGAGCTGATAGCAAGGGTTACCTTGAATCTCACCATCAGTCCCTATCAATTTTCGCTTTTTGTAGGTCCTCTAGTATCCTTTGTATGAGCAGAGCTTCTGAATGTCATATATATATATATATATATATATATATATATATATATATATATATATATATACTAGCAAATATATGCACCCTCCGGGTGCAAGTATTTAAGTTTTGATATAATAAAATATCATATTAAATTAGAAAGGCTAATGAAACTGACTAAGAATGCAGATAAAAAGATCTGCAACAGAGGGGGTATAATCGAAAAATAGAACAACTTTAAAACTAACTATTCCATCATTTTCCATTACTCCCCTCTTTCATTGGTAAATTTTCCTAATTTAACTATTTAGTTAAAATAGGAAGTAAAGGATAATATTACAGTTATTTCTTCTTGTAAATAAATTTAAGATTTATCCACGAGATTTTTGTTTATATTTCTTAAGATAAAACCAAACAATTAAAATCAATAATACCAAGCACATATTTATTAAAATAAAATTTTAAATATCAATATGTAAATTAGCCTTCTCGTTCAAACTGTAAACCACTATTTTGTTTTATATATAAATACAATTGCATGTTATTAGTACGTAGATATGGTCAACAGTATTAATAATGTAAAACAATTTTTATTAATAACTGAAGGTTTAAAAGAATGAAATCATGGAGAATTTGACGTAAATAATTAAGGGAATTGTGACTTGAGTAGTAATATAGTTTCGGTTACAGACAGAAAAACACACAATCTCCATTATAATAAGATATATATATATATATATATATATATATATATATATATGAGAGTACACAAACAGTTTGTTTGAGATGGCGACAGCCGACAATTTTTGGGAGAAACTGAGCTTAATTGAAGTCATACCTAATTTGAAAATTAATTAGTTGATAATTAATGAATTAGGCGAATATATCTGTTCAAATGTAAGGCGTTAACAAATCGAGAAAAAGTGGATCTCTGTTATCATATGCTGAAATGTACATACAGATATCGACTTTTTCTCGATTTGTTTACGCCTCACATTTGAACAGATACATTCGCCTAATTCCTTAATTATCATCTAATTAATTTTCAAATTAGGTATGACTTCAATTAAGCACATATTCTCCCATATATATATATATATATATATATATATATATATATATATATATATATATATATATATAACAGACAGATAACAGTAAATATTTGCATGAACGCTTTCTGAAATACGAAGAAAATCGATCATTTTAATATCGAATTTGTACTTTGTAGGCTTTCAGGAAGGTAGTAAATTACGTACAGGGCATTATTTATAATTTTAGGTACAGCTCAATGGTTACAAGGCCTTCGGTTCCATAGATAGATATAAAAACTGAGATTAGTACATAGATATGAGTAGATTGAGATATATTTGAGAAGATTGAGATAGATTGTTGTAGAAACAGTGGGATCGGTAGACAGATACGGGTAAATCGAGATATAATTGAGAAACGTATATATATATATATATATATATATATATATATGTAGAGAGAGATAGAGATAGATAGAGAGAGAGAGAGAGAGAGAGAGAGAGAGAGAGAGAGAGATACTGAGATAGATAGATAGATAGATAGATAGATAAGCCTCGTGATTGAAAATGTTGAGTTTAAAAAAGATCCAACAGTGATAAATTCACGCATTGATTTATATTAGATTTATTTTTTGATCGAGGAAATAATGCATTAACAACGTGGGACATTATTTATCTGAAAGTGTGTGTATGTATGTGTGTGCTTGTGTGTGTGTGTGCTTGTATGTGTGTGTGTCTGTATGTGTGTGTGTGTGTGCTTATGTGTGTGTGTGTGTGCTTATGTGTGTGTGTGTGTGTTTCAAACTGGCTTCTGAGATATTTACAATCTCTGAAAAGTTTATTTTGACATTCAGTTGTTAAAATATGCATATTTATTGATCCCAATCAAAATTTCATATTTGTCTCATCTCCTCTGAAATTGAAGGATTTGCAAAATACACAACACAGCCGTACGATAAATTGAGATTAAACGTTTTTTTCTTCTTGCAAAAACTCAATGTCTGATCGTTTTCTGGTGCGCCAAACAGAAATATGTTTTATAATATTATTTGTCAAAGAAAGAGAGACGAAAGAAAGACGAATTAAAAAAAGAAGGGAACATACAATTAAAGAAAGAATAATGAGCAAGCAAATAAAAATAAAAATGAGAAAAATGAGAAAGAGAGAAAGATACAGACAGGCAGACATTTATGAGTACACATATGGAGGCGCGCGGGCTAATGGTTAGATTCGTAGGAAGTGGACTCGTCGGCCCGAGTTCAATTCCTCGACGAAGCTGTTTGCATTTCACATGGCGCTAAAACCCTTGGGAAAGGTATGAATCCAAATTTCCCTCCATCTATGGGTAAATAGCAGGGCAGACTGGGCTCTTTAACCATGGCTTGGTAACCAGGCTAGGAGAAGGAAAACTCTGAATTCAAACCTGTTAAACTCCGCTTAAGAAATTGACCTTGTGTCACATCCTGCTTGTGCGTAGGGGCTGGTAAATAAATATACGTACAAATAGGAAAGGAAGAGAGAGAGAGAGACAGACAGACAGACAGACAGACATCTATATGTACAAATAGTATTAAAATGCAAATAGTGTTAAAAGAAATAATACACAAACGTGTTCCAAGGTAGAACTAAGCACATTGTTCCATAAACAAGCAGTATGAGGAAAGGGTACAAAATGAAAAAAGTCTTACTTTTACCCAAACCCTCGACGAGCAGGATGTAACACACGGTCAATTTTTTAAGTGAAGTTTAAATAAGTGTGATTTCAGTGTTTTCCTTCTCCAAAACCGGTTTCCATACCAAAGTTAAAGAGCCCAGTCTGTCCTACTATTTACCCATTGCTGGAGAGTTGTTTTGTTTTACGGCATATCAACCCTCTTTCGGGTCATTTAATACCGAATCAATTCATTTTGATAAACAATTGACTCAGGTTTCTTACAGTACCCCCTGTTGCTTAAGTGGTCACCCAATTAAGCACTGAACAGGCTCTTCGCTGTTTAACTTCGATGTTGCTGGTGGGAGAATAGTTGAATGCATACGTTTCTCTAGAGTATTAGCACTGTGAAATGCAAAGGTTCTTCCAGGATTTGAATTTAGTCACTGTGTCCAGTTACTACGATGATATGCATTACACGACGAGCGCCTCCTGTTGAAAGGATAATATAGCTTGAAAACAAGAGCAAAAGTCAAATAATACTAAAAAGGAAAGAAGTGGAAAGATAACTACTTATAGAAAAAGAAAAGAAATAAATCAATGAGAGAGAGAGAGAGAGAGAGAGAGAGAGAGAGAGAGAGAGAGAGAGAGAGAGAGAGAGAGAGAGAGACAGACAGACAGACAGACAGACAGACAAGCTGAATGAGATAGATAGATAGATACTAAACTAATCTATGTCTGTACTATCCCAATTTAGATATATATGCTCTATTACTGATATTGAGCACACTTTATTAATAAATATACCAATATATATATATATATATATATATATATATTATATATGTGTGTGTGTGTGTGTGTGTGTGTGTGTGTGTTAGGGAGAGAGAGAAAAATAGAGAGAGACAGAGATGAACTGCTTGCAGTAGATAAATAGATAGATAGATAGACAGATAAAATAAAAATAGCAACAATATAATTCAAAGAATGAGTAGCTGAAAGCATTAAAAATAGGGAATGGGGGAAGCGGTGAAAGAAAGACTAATCGGGGAAAAAGGAATGATGACCGTAAATTCGGGAAAGAAAAAAAAAAGTAGAAAAACAACAACACTAATAATAATAATAATAATAATAATAATAATAATAATAATAATAATAATAAAGAGACATAAAGTAATAATAAAAAAGCCACAAGAGATTGATAAAGAGAGAAAGTGAAGATCGGGCAAAGACTTTAGAAACACAAGAAATAATGCAAATATAAAGATTACTAAGAGAGAAAAAAAAAGAAAAACAAAAGAAAAAAATAAGAAAAAAAAACAGAAAAAAAAACCCTGAGCGGGCGTCTAAGTTTAATCGAACGTTCGCTAGCGGCACATTATCTATTAATCAAGACAAGAAATGACAGAAACAAAGCAAAGAACAAACAAACAATTAACAGTACAGGCATGATTTCTTGGTGGGGCGAGCGGCCTACTCATAAGTCACTTCTCAACTCTGCATCTTTGTCTCTCTTGCTCTATTTCTCTCTTCCTATATTCACTCTCACTGTTTTCATATAACTTTATAACTCTCTTGCCTTCTCCTTTAACTTTTTCTTCGTTTTCTCTCTAGTTTAATTCATTCTCTCATTTAGTTGCACTGTTTCTCTCTCTCTCTCTCTCTCTCGCTTTTACTTAAACCTCTTCTGTTGTATGTTCTTTACTTCCAACAGTTTCCCTTTCTTTCTTTCTTTCTTTCTTTCTTTCTTTCTTTTTTCTTTTCTTGTGTCTTCACTTTCTCGCTTCTTTCTTTCTTTCTTTCTTTCTTTCTTCTTTTTCTCTCTTTTTTTTGATTCTTGTTTTTCTTTCTCTCACTCGTTTTTATTAAACTTTCTTACGCTTATTTGTTACGTATTTCTTTTTCTTCATTCATTCATTCATTCATTCTTTCTTTCTTTCTTTTTTTGGTCTCTTAATTTCTTTCTTTCTTTCTTTCTTTCTTTCTTTCTTTCTTTCTTTCTTTCTTTGCCTCTGTTTCTTTCTTCTTTGTACTTTCTCTCTTTGACTCTTTCCCCCGATTTGCTTTCTTTGCATCTTTCTTTCTTTCCTTCTTTCTTTCCTTCTTTCTTTCCTTCTTTGCACCTTTCTCCCTTTGCCTCTTTCTTTCTTTCTCTTTTCTTTCTTTCTTTCTTTCTTTCTTTGACTCTTTACCTCGTTTTACTTTTCTCTTTATTTTTCTCGATTTATTTACTTAATCGTTTCTTTCTTTTCCTTTCTTTTCTCTTTCTCTACCCCCCTTCTATTTACTTCCCTCTTCATCCCTTGTCAGTGTGTGAGGAGAGGATACAGGAGGTATCCATTTCCACAGATAATCCCGTGATGTTTAACTCATTCATCTAACTCCGTTTCTTAATGTGTTGGTCAGATATGGATGTGTTGTGTCAACGGGACACGAATTAGGTAGCGTCCCCCCGGGCTTCCCAGCAACCTTTGCGCTTTGACGTCATACCAAAATCCGGGGACTTGCGTTTGACGTTAGGCATTTTTCAAAAAATAAAAAAAGAGAGACAGAAAATGAAGAAAGAAAGAAATGTAACAAAAAAGAAAAAAAAAAGGAAAAGGAAAATCTTGTTCTCCCAATTGGAACTAACTTACTATTCCTCTGCTCTATTGACAATCACTCAGAAAATGCAGTTACGCACTTTTTCGGAAAAATAAATAAAATATTGTGAATATATGCTGACAAGAAAGAAAGAAGGAATGAAAGAAGGAAAGAAAACTAAAGAAGGAAAGAAGGAAAGAAAGAAAGAAAAATCAGTAAAGTCAGAAAAAGGCAAAGAAAAAAAGAAAGAAGGAAGAAAAAGCAAAAAAGGACAAAGCAAAAGAAAGAAAGAAAAAAAGAAAGAAAGAAAAGACAAAAAAAGGCAAAGAAAAAGAAAGAAGAAAGAAAAAGCAAAAATGGATAAAGCAAAAGAAAGAAAGAAAAAGAAAGAAAGAAAGAAAAAAGGCAGAAAAAAGGCAAAGAAAAAGAATGAAGAAAAGCAAAAAGGAGCAACGAAAAAGAAAGAATGAAAGTAAGAAAGAAAAGCAGAAAAGGCAAAGAAAAAGAAAGAAGAAGAAAGCAAAATGACAAAGCAAAAGAAAGAAAGAAAGAAAGAAAGAAAAGGCAGAAAAGGGCAAAGAAAAATAATGAAGGAAGGAAAAGCAAAAATAAAGGACAATGAAAAAGAAACAAAGAATGAAAGTAAGAAAGAACAAATAAAAAGAGAGAAACAAAGCAAATAAAAAGGAAGAAAGAAGGTAAATAAAAAGGACAAAGAAAGAAAGAAAAAAGTAAGAAAGAAAAATTAAGAAAATAAATAAGAAAGTAAGGGAAAAATAAAGAAGGACAAAAGAAAGAAAGGAAAAATAAAAATAAATACAGGAGAAATAAAAAGAAAGAAAGAAAGAAAGAAAGCACAAAGAAAATAAAGAAAGATCAATAAAAAGAAAGAAAGAAAGACTAAACGAAATAAATTAGTTGAGTAGTTTATAGATAAAATCGGATAAAAGTGTGAGATAAGTGTATAGAGACAGATGCGAGGAAAACTAAGTTATTAAACTGATATATATATATATATATATATATATATATATATATATATATATATATATATATATATATATATATATCAGACGGTAGAGCGTCCGCCTAGGAACCACAAGGTTCCTGGTTCGATACCGGCCCTCACCAAATCAGCGGATGAGTAGCAAAGGCATCTGTGCGGTAAAGTGAGTATCTGGTGGTAGGTGTGGAGCGCAAAACAATCACGTTGGTCTAGCGCTAGTGAAAAGGGGATATACTCCCTCGCTGTCCGGCTGATACCGACTTTAGGACACCCCGACGACTTTATATATATATATATATATATTGAGAGAGAGAGAGAGAGAGAGAGAGAGAGAGAGAGAGAGAGAGAGAGAGAGAGAGAGACAGACAGACAGACAGACAGACAAAGAGAATAAATATGGATTGATTACTTGAATGATATGAAGACTAGCGTATATGGACAAATATGAACTGATTGATATATATATATATATATATATATATATATATATATATATATATATATATATATATAGAGAGAGAGAGAGAGAGAGAGAGAGAGAGAGAGTAGAGAAAGAGAGAAAACAGATAGAAAAATCGCAAATGAATTGACTAATACTAAAATGGATTGATATATATATGGACAGTAGAAAAACAGGATTGATATATGGATACGAATTAAAATGGTATTGAAGAAGAACCTTGAAATGGAGCAAAATGGATAAAGTTTAATGAGGTGTCTTAGCAGAAAGAAAAATGATCAATGGATGAAAAGGCACAAAAAAGTAATTGATAAGAAATAAATAAAGAGAATACCGATTAAAATAATGAGGTAAATCAAATAATAGAGATATAATTCTTATGATAGGATTGATATAGATGTAAGAAAGTTGAAGGAGTAAAAGAGGAAGTTGAAGAAGGAGGATGTAATGAAGAAGGAAAAAAAGAAGATGAACAAGAGAAAAAAGTGAGAAGAAACAGGAGGAAAACAATAAGAAGAATTGGGAATGGGTCAGAAGGGAAAATGAAGAAAAAATAGATATAATAAATGAAAAAGGAGAAAATGATAGAGAAAGAGAGATTAATAATAATAATAATAATAATAATAATAATAATAATAATAATAATAAGAAGAAGAAGAAGAAGAAGAAGAAGAAGAAAAAGAAGAGGGAGAAGGAGACGAAGAAGGAGGAGGAGAAGAAGAAAAAGGAGGAGAGGGAGGTATGAAATCAAAGAAGAAAAGCAGCAAAGAAAACCACATAATGAAAAAGGAATAAATGATTGAGATATATAAAAAAAGAAAGAAAGATATAAATAATAATAATAATAATAATAATAATCATTCTGAGAAGAAGAAAAAGGAGGAGGTGGAGTAGGAGGATGTATAGAATTAAAGTCGAAAAGAAGAAAAGAAAGACAGCAAATGAAAAAGGGAGAAATATATATATATATATATATATATATATATATATATATATATATATATATATATATATATATATAACTAAAATAAACCCTCCCAAACGAATATAAAGGAAAAAGAAGTACAAGAGAGAGAGAGAGAGAGAGAGGAGAGAGAGAGAGAGAGAGAGAGAGAGAGAGAGAGAGAGAGAGAGAGAGAGGGGAGTAGAGAAAAAACAAGTCTGATGGAGACAAGAACATTTAGTATGATGACGTAGGAAACACACGTAAAAGAGAATAAAAACAAAGAAAGAGAAGACGAAAAAATTAAAAAACAAACAAAACTAAACAAAACTAAACTAAAAAAAAACAAAACAAGGAAACCCAGTAAAACCCAGATGAAGGGGTCGAGCATGAAAAATAAAAGTTAGTTAGTAAAAAAAAAAAAAAAAGAAAAAAAAGAAGACCTATAGAAAGGAGTTAAATCGAAAGTGAGAAAAGAATAAAAGATTTAAAGAAAAACGCTAAAAGAATCAGTGAATTAAAATATGAATAAAACTAAGAGCGACACGCATTAAATCAGAGGACATGAGTAATGATAGCAAATTAATGAGAAGTGAAAGATGGAATGAAATGGCGCAGATACGTTTGTCAGCGGCGTAAGACAAAACGAAGATAGGAATCAAGAAGTAAAAAGGCACATGTCCCTTCGTCAATTAAGAAAATGACAAAATCTGTCTTTCTGCATGTTCATAACTATTTAATCTTCATAACCCGTGCACCATTTTTCGTGCAATTTTAAACGCACGAGTCTTGGGATATTCTATTCAATAAAGTTATTATTATTATTATTATTATTATTATTATTGAGGTTTTCACACCTGTCGTAGCCGGTGGTGCACTGGAGGCCCGGTGACAGCAAGTCATTATTATTATTATTTCAATCCCTGAGAGTTCTTCACACCCCACCTTAGCTGGTGTCCTTTCACTGGAGGGTGAGTAACAGCAAGTCACTTCTGAACCCCAGGTTTCCTCTCCGTATTCTAGCCGATCTTAACAATACTATTGTTTGGATAGTTTCGATTATTCCTCTAATTTCAGTTCATCCATATTCTTTTCCAACCCCATGGTGCCCTTTTCAATTATTATTATTATTATTATTATTATTATTATTATTATTATTATTATTATTATTATTTCAACCCTAGAGAGTTTTTTTACACCCGCCATAGCTGGTGGTCTTTCACTAAAGGCTAAGTGACAGCAAATCCTCTCTGGTCTCTAGGACTCTTTTCAGCCGATTTTAACAATGCCGTTTCCAATTCGTCCAGACTCTTCAAAACCCTCAGAGACTGTTACAAATGCACCTACTACAATTCGTACGACCTTTATCTTCATGTTCCACTGTTTTCTTTTTTCATTTTTCTGCCTTGGTTCAAGCATTTGTTAATCTTTTCCTTTTCTTTGACTTTCATTCTGTTTATTCCAGTGAATCTCAACAATGCCGTTGTCTGAAGGTCTACATTCTTCCTTTATTTTCCAATTCCTCGAGTCTGTTTTCTAAACTTTTGGGAGCCGTTCCAAGTACACCAACTACAATTGTTATCACTTTCACCCTCAAATCCCACAGTTTTTCAATTCTCTACCAAGGTCCGGGAATTTGCCTGTCTTTTCGTTTTCCTTCATCTTCACCCTGTGATCTGCTGGAAGTGCAAAATCTACAATTCTCTTGTTTTTGTTAATCAATACTAGGTCTGCTCTTCTGGCTGAGATAAGGTAATCCGTCTTTATCTCAAAATCCCAAATTCATGTGTTCAGTGGTATATCTTCGTATATCTTACCTTCGTTTCAATCGTCTTGTTTCGTTTGTGTTTTTTACAAATAACCATTTAATAGTACGATCAAATCATGATGAAAGCATATGTTTCCGCTAAATTACCAAATTTGAGCAATGATGAGTCTGTTCAATAAGTAATTGAGTCAGCACTTAAGCAATTGCAGGTACGGTAAGTAACCTGAGTCTTGTTTATAAAAATGACTTGATTCGGTATTAAATGACCCGAAATCAAGTTTCTTATTCTTTAAAATAAAATTAAAAGAGAGTAACAAATGAAACTTTTCTAAAATAATAACAATATAATAGAGTAACATATATGATAACATATAATAAAACATATAAGATAACAATATAAAAGAGTAACATCGGAAATAAGAATATGAAAGAGTAACATAAGATAACATATATTAAAGCATAAGATAACATATAACAAAACATATACGATAAAAATATAAAAGAGCAATATATAAGATAACAATATAAAAGAGCAATATATAAGATAACAATATAAAAGAGTAACATGAGATAACATATGATAACACATAAGATTACAATATAAACGAGTAACTTATAAAACATATAACAAAACATACATGATAACATATAATAAAACATAAAATAAGAATCGAAAAGATGAAATGAAAACTTTCTTAAATAACAACAATATAAAAAAGTAACATATATATATATATTTACCAACCTCACCACAGGAGTAGGATGTGACACAAGTTCAATTTCTTAAGTAGTGTCTAATAGTTTTCAATATGAGATACCGTAAACCAAAACAACCAATCATACCATTAAACTATAGGTGGCCTAAAGTCGGTATCAGTTAGACAGCGAGGGAGTCTGTCCCCTTTTTACTAGCACTAGACCAAGGAGATTGTTTTGGCGTCTGAAGTGGAGCCACATTTGTAATCAGCTCCTCACCTTACCGCGTAAATCCTTGTGCTACTCATACGCTTAGTTGGCGAGGGTTGGTATCGAACTCGGAATCTTGTGGTTCCTAGTCGAACGCTCTACCGACTGTGGTAAATCAGCCCTATATATATGAATATTGCTGATATAGTGTGCTAAAAAAGTAAATAAATAAAAGATAAATGAAATAAAATAAAATAAATTAAAGGGCCAGTTTAGTACTCGGTTCGTAATCGATACCGGTCCTCGCCAACTCAGCACATTAGTATCACATCTTAGTTAATATGGTATGTATGGTAAAGCATCTGGAAACTTCCTGTAGGTGTGGCGCTCCAACTCAGCAAAAACAATCTTCCTGGTCTAGCGCTTGCGAAAAGGGGATATACACCCTCACTATTCGGCAGATACTGCCAATAGGTCACTCCAGACTTTTCTTTTACACAATAAATGTAAATGCGAACATTCAATGAACACGATTCCCTAACAGCATGAAATAATCCCAAACGGGTTGACAAACCGTTAAAATCAATCAATAAAATAATTTGATCCCATCTTTCCTTCTTTTTACCTATAATTTCTTCTTTTAATTTAATTCTTTACTTTTTGCTGCCCTCAACAATTTTACTGTATTCTGTCTGTCTTTATTATTTTTTCTTTCTTATTTGATTAGCATTTTTGTTTATTTTTCTTTCTTTCTTCCTTCAATCTTTGTTCTTTCATTCCTACCCTATATTTTAACTTTAAAGCTTTCATTCTTTTCTTCTTTCTTTTTATTATTATTATTACATTCTCTATACCCTTTCTCTCACTTTCTCTCTTTTTCTTTCTTTTTCTTTCTCTCTCTCTCTCTCTCTTCTCCCTCTTTTTTTCTTTTCCTCTTCCTTTTCTTTCCTCTTTTTTCTTTGTCTCCTTTTATATTTCTCTCCTCTCACTTTATCTCTTTCCCGTCCCTTTTTCACTTTATTTCTCTCTCACTCACTCACTCACTCTCTCTCTCTCCCTTTTCTCTCTTATTCTCTCTCTTTCTCTCTCTCTCTTCTCTTTCTATATTTTTATCTTCTCTTCCTTTTCCCTCTTTTCTCCCATTTCTGTCTTCCCACACCTTTTCTCTGTCTCCCTCCTCTTCCTTTTATATATATCTCTCTCACTTTTCTCGGTCCTCTCCTTTCTCTCTCTCCCCTCCCCATCTCTCTCTCTCTCTCTCTCTCTCTCTAGCCCTCTCTCTCTTTTCTCTCATCTCCCTTTTCTATTTCCCTGTTATTGTTCATAACATTGTTTTTTATATTTCATCAACATTTCTTCCTATTATCTTTATGTTCTTAATACCGTCTAACTTTACATCTTATTTATCTATTAACTTATTCTATCACATTCTTTTTTTTCTCCTTCTTTTTTACCTTCAATTTCCTACCTGTTTTCTCACCTTTCTTTTTTTTCTTTTTCTCCCTCTATCTCCACTTGTACTTCGGCTTTATTTCTATCTTTACACAGCAGTATTTACACGGGATTTTGTAATTAGCTCCCAGATTGAAATATGTTGCTCGTGGCACCTGGGCAAATTTGTCATGAATACCGTCCATCACTTTTCCTCCATTTTTTTCTATTTTTCTGTCAGTTGGCCGTCTTACCTTACCCTCCTCAGTCCCTTCCCGCCCAAATCTCCTCCATCAAGAAAACAGAGGGCGGAAACAGCCGCCATGACAGTCGAGCTGATGGCACAAGGGTAATGATTGCCACCGCCGACATCGTCGTATTCAAGATGGAGAACGCCCCAAAGGCGACAATAAGGACACTTGTTTTGCTAACTTGACACAACCTTTCATGATGCTTGGGTGGACAAAGTTAGCCATGATGGAGTCGAGTGGCGAGATTGATTCAAGAAACTCGGCATTTTAGACAGAGAGCCATAACAAAACTTCGGTTTAGATATTGGTCCTTTTAATTTCCTCTTTCACGTTGACTTATGGACAGTTTAACCACAAATATAGTTCAATGGGAACTTGGAGCCTTTTTAATAATAATAGAGTTTGAAAATTTAAATCTATTATTACACTTTAGTAGCATCAGCATCAGCATCAGCAACAACAACAACAACAACAACAACAGTGGTGTTGATTAATAACGTTCACGATCAGAAATAAAATTGGGAAAAAAGTACAATTACCTCAGTAGCAATATCTCCTCTACTGAAATTGATGTCAGCATACGCATGGGTAGGTATGGACTACTATCGACAGGTCATCCACTGTATGGAAATCTGATCGGTCAGTAGAACTGTATAGTTGCACAATTTAGATTTTAACTAAACACTTGGGGAAGTAGCTACACAAGGATGTTACTATTCATATCCATTAATCCCGGGTCCACTTTAATCTGGAGTAGTAGTACTTGTTAAGATCCCATCTATAGGTAAAATAGATTTGTTTAACAATTATTCGTATGTGATACAACCGTGTGCACCCCCCCCCCGAAATAACTAAAAAAAAGCAGAAAACAAAAAACAAAATAAACGCCCCCAAAAGTTAAAGAACAGCTACACAAAAATGTAAATATGAATGCGATTCTGTAACTTCTAGGCATAAAATAACCTTAATCATATTGACACATCATTACTTTTTCAATCTACACTGTCTTAATTCAAGGCATTTAGGCATTACTACCATGTAATAAGTGAAGAGAAAAAAAATTTCCAGATTTTGGACTCTTTTTCTAACCTATTTAAAACTGCAATAAAAGAACAAATTATTCACTAAAAGGAAAAGTATTTAAGTATATACTAACTGAAAAATATGCAAACTATGTTAGATATACTAATACTGTAGATATTATCTCACTCATATCATTAAAACTACAGGTGAGCTAGTTCAGCACTTTTAGACTGAATTTGAATTTTTGAGGGCTGACCATCATATGTTGTATATTGTCTGTCATATGTGCTATATCCTATGTCCAAATCAAAACTACTCAAATTGTTATGAGATTTCAAATCATTTTCTGGTTTGAAAATTTATAATAGTAAAAATCATAAAAAGAAAGAAAAATCTTTTACATGTAAGGCTGCTGATATTAATAAAAAAAATGAGAACTTTTCTTTAAGACTTGAAATAGTTTTGACTTTTATAAGTATATTTGCAAAAGCTGTGACAGTTTTTTTTTATTTGCTTTATTTGTATTTTAAAGAATATTTTCTTTTGTAACAATTTTAAAGTGTTCTCAGTGAATTGTTATTTCCAAAAAAAAAAAAAATTATTTTGCAAGAAAACTTTTTTGTTCAATTTTATGGAATACTTTTAAAATATTTATTTTATTACTTTTTTTCTAGAAAACCAGAAAATTTTGAAATCTCAAGTCAGACTGTTGTCTATAATTTTGACAACACCAAACTATTCGCTCCTTCTCTTCTTGAAAGGGAAGAAAAAATGAAGTTAAATGAATATTTTGTGTATAACTTTGATGATGGTAAAACAACAATGTTTATGTTTATCTAAAATTATTGCACACATCATCATCATCAGCATCATATCATCATCATCATCATCATGTTGTGTGCATGTCTGTGATGTGACACTGAGAACTCCCCTTTCAGATGGTGTGCCAAACTCTGTCAACCCCCCACCCCCAAAAAACCATAAATAAACGCCAAAAAAGTTAAAGAACAGCTACACAAAAATGTAAATATGAATGCGATTCTGTAACTTCTAGGCATAAAATAACCTTAATCATGTTGACACATCATCAAAATGCATGAATTAATCAATGATAAGCATTGCACGTTCAGATTATTAGTGATGCAATTTTTACAGTTATTCTTATGAAAAAAGAATTATTGAAAGACTCACGGGTATTTAATGCAGTTCTGTGATGGAAATGATTTTTGACTGGAAGATGACAGAAGATAAAACAGTAAATGTGTTTTACTAACTTGACAAAAACTTTTCATAATTCTGTGATCTTTGATAAGTTGATTTAAAAAAAGTATCTTGGTTTTACTTAATACAAAAACAAACCCCTCAAAGCTAGCTAATAGCACAAACTTCCCAGTGTGGAGTACTCCTTTAGTGTCATTACTACCGGGTCTAGTATTCGAGTTGTAGTATCTGTTAGGGTCCCCCTAACAGATACTACAACTCGGATACTACTCGATAGGTCAAATAGATATGTTTAAAAATCATCCGTATTCGATAGGACCGTGTATAAGAAAAATAAACTCTTAAAAACTACACAGAAATGTAAATATGAACGAACAGAGAACGCAATTCCCTAACTTAAAATAACCCTTGACAGGTTGGCATGCCGTTAAAATCCACCAATCAACCAATAGCGTTACCCATTTTTAAGAATGAATGTATCCCCAGCGACTGGGCAAATAGAGGGGCAGACTGTCCAAGGCTATGACAACCGGTCTAGGAGAAGGAAAACTCTGAATTTAAACTCGTTGTAGACCTGAAGAGGGGTGGACTCTGACAGGTTATTCCTGACCATGACACGCTACATGAGTATCATCCCAACAACCAAACCAGGTTTATCTTCGATAAAGATTTTTAGAAGATGCAAGAAGTTCCTTCCTCCCCGTAAAAAACGGTTTGGAAACTCCTGAAAATGACTGACCAGAATTATTAACATAATAATAAACTGGGGAACCAAAGTGTAAATTCGTATTTGTCCATTTCCTTCATCACTGGGATCAAGTGACACTTTTGCGAGAGACTCATAACGTTACAATATGATTTTCTTTATGTTTATATCATGAAAATCCTGAGCCTTAAAAGTGAAAACGTTTACCCTTATTCTCACTAAATTGCAGAAGTTTCAGCAAAGATATTTGTTACTTTCTTTTAAGTATCAATTCAAGACAGGATAAATATTATCTACCACATTTGACGGCTTATAAAAGACAGACTGTTTCTTCCACGAAATCTCAGAAAATCACCCTGAGTCTTACAAGGTCAAACGGAGGAAACGACCACGCGAAAGGCAGCAAGCGAAGGAAGAAAGAAAGAAAGAAGAAAGAAAGAAGGAAGGAAAGATATATATAGAGTAAGCAGTGCAAAATAAAATAAAAGGGACATGGATTTGTTAATTACATTCTGCTTCGCCCTTAATTGGGTGAACACCTTAAAACATGAGAGAACGTCACTTAAGAGTTCGTCCTTGCTTCTCCAGTAGTGTCTAACATGTCTGTTCATCTTACTCTGATGGTTTGTATGATAGGAGGTAAGTGGCCATACAGTGGGGATGCTGTTTCAAAGATTTGTTCAAAACAGCATGCAGCATCCTTTTGTAGTTCCATCTAGCTATTTTCTGAGCGTTTTATTAGGGTCCAGGTGGTGCAACCATACAGTAGTACTGATACGGCAACAGCTTGGATGAATTCTCACTTTATCTTATCAGTGATCAGATTTCCATATGATAGATAATCTTCACACAGACGATTGACACACGTGATATTTTCGAGGCCATCGAGCGTTTCACGCTTAGAACAATATTTAATAGACAAACAAGTGTCGTATTCAATTTTTTTCTTGATATCATAATGTGTATTTCTACCTGGAACAACCCGGGAGTCATCAATCATTAAAAAAAATGAACTAGATCACTAAGTAGGCCTGAGTCTATTCTAGTAGGGACCACGCCAAGCGGAGATTTAAGAGGTTTTAATTCAGAGTTTCCCTTCTTTCTAGACTGGTTGCCTAACCAAGGTTAAAGAGCCCAGTCTACCCTACTATTTACCCATAGCTGGAGGGAGAATAGTTGGATTTATACATTTCCCAAGGGTATTAGCGCTATGTGAACTGTGGCTTCGTCCAGGATTTGAACTCGGGTCGACGAGTCCATTTCCTACGACTCTAACCAGTACACCATGCACCTCTCTTTGTACCAAGTGGTGGAGCAAACACAATTCCCTTTGCTGGGGTAGACTGTGAATTCAGGGACGTAAATATATCATAGTCTACTGGACAGATGTTAGTGGAATATGAAATGAAGTCCAATGCATATTTAAAAAAAAGTTTCTCTTAGTGGAGTTCTAGTGCTGCAGTGACCCTTAATTTAAACCGCAAACATCTACGCAAATGTAAAGGTAACGATCGCTTCTATTCCACCAAATGTAACTCTTTTCTCAGGTAACAATATATAACAGTAGTACTTTTCGGCACTTAATATAGAATAACACCAGTCAAAATTAAGTGATAACGCTTAACCATGAATCTACCTAAACAAACTAGCGGACGGTTGTACATCGAGGTAAGACAGACCATAAAATTGCTGAACACTTTTAAGCAGGTCTCTCAAGTCTCTAAGAAGGACCAGTTTTGGTAGGTTCCAGCAAATATTCAGGGTTCTAAATGTACTGGGATTCAGTAAAGATTATATATAAAACTTTTAAAATGACCTGATTGTGGGAGGGCTACGAATGTAAATCGAAACCTCTCCACCTGACATTTGTAGTTTAAACCCGTTTATTTATTTTTATTTATCTAAAATGCCTGCCCACATTGAGGTGCGTCTTATAAGCCCATGCGTCTAATAAGCTGTCAAATACGGTGTATCATAAATATCAATCTTTGTTACTATAGTACAGAAAATGGCACATTATAGCGAGGTTTTTGTTAGAGCAATAGAGTTAATTATTAAATCATACATTTCTAATTTTATTTGAAACTTAAAATGAGACTTAAATCATGGATATAATTACCCCGCACGGGCAGAGTGCTACACAAGATCAATTTCTTAAGCAGAGTTTAACAGGTTTAGAATTCATAGTTTTCCTTCTCCTAGGCTAGTTACCATACCATGGTTAAACAGTCCTACTATTTAACCGTAGCTGGAAAGAAAATAGTTGGATTATACCACAGGCACCTCCAAATGACTAAAACTCATGTAAAGTTTCGACTCCTCTTTAGTTTCTTAAAACTCGTCTCATACACGAATATTACGACATTTGGGTAAGCACACAAATATATCTACACAAACGCCTACGTAGAATTGTATCTGAAAATATATGGAAGCCTTAAAAAAAAAAAAAAAAAGATCAGGTGAATATATCAACACCGCAAACTTAAAGCGAAGAAAACTTTAGTTGATAAATGCCGATTTAATAAACAAGTTAAACATTTTTAAAAGTACACACACACACACACACACACACACACACATATATATATTATATATATATATATATATATATATATTATATATATATATATATTATATATATAGTATTTTGTCTTTTTCTTTTAAATTAGGAAGAAAGATGAGAGAACGGGTGTTGGATTTTTAGTTCAAGTAATTTAAATTAAGGACATCCCCCTGCCCGAAAAAATAAAACGAAATATCTACAAATATAAATGAAATGGCCATGTAAAGTGACATTGGTAATTTAAAGAACTGCGCTAACATCCATCCTTATTAATTACATCCTATCGTTAAAAATCGTGCAGAATAAAATTAACATTGAAAAAAAAAAAGAAAAAAAAAAAAAGAAAAGCTTTCATGACGTAATAACTTTAATGATGATAGAACGCACAGGTGCGTGCAAAGCACTTTTATTTGTTGATATGAGCATCATTTCAGCATTACAAGTTTAAAGAAAAAAAAAACTAGCCGGAGTGTATGTTGGGTGATTTGTGGCAAATATTGGTATTTGTGTATCAGGGATTTTTGCAATGGCAATATTAACCCTTTGAAATAATGGGGAAAAAGTTTAGTGTAATGAATCTAACCATATTATCTGTTTGTAGCTGAGAGTAATGGCAATGAAGGGTACTCAATACTCACTATATCTCTAGAACCGGAGTCTCATTATCAGATGCAGTTTAGTGTCATACCCACGAGAGCCTTTTTTTTTGGGGGGGGTAACCCTGTGCATGAGATACTTTGGTTGATTTGATTTTACGACATGCCACCCCTTCGGTTATTTTATGCGAAAAACTTTTTTGTTTTACCCATTCTTGTTGGGTATTACAAAATTTAAAAACACATTTAAACTCATTTTTTTATTATTTATTTAACCTACAGATGAGACTCTAACAGGTACTACCACTCAGATAAAAGTGGACCTGAGAGTAATGGCAATGAAGTGGTACTCCATACTCCCCAGAGCTCTTGAACTGAAATCTCTCTACTAGATGACACTAGGGCACTAAAACCCCCATCTACAGCTATCTAGCACACTGTGGAAAGGAAGTCAGGTGATTTTCTAACTAATAAAAAAGCTTTAATAATGAATTTAAAAGTGCCAAATATTCATTGCGATATGTTGGTACATGTTAGTTTGCAGTGCGTAGATCACATGACCAAAGCAGTTCTAGCTGTGATAGGTTACCACTATTGTTGGTAGTAGGTAAGCTGACACGTTGTGCATCGCTTTACACCGTGTGTGATTTGAAACACAGATGAAAGAGCTACGTAGTCTAATTTGAACTTGGTCCTAACGCCGCAGAAGCAACAAAGAAAAATTTGTTGCGTGAAAGTTGAAGGAGCACTTGCTCGCAGTACAGTAACCACAGATAGTTGAATAAATTTCACCTGCATTGCAAAAACCTGGCAATCACAAGTTCAGATAGGCTTGAAACCATTGATTCTGAGGCTTCAAGGAGCAGAAGCAAATCCGGCGATGTTTCATCAATTCTTGTTGGGTATTAAAATTTTTTAACTCATTCTTTTTATCTTTTAACCTATAGATGAGACTCTAACAGGTACTACCATTCCAGATAAAAGTGGACCTGAGAGTAATGGCAATGAAGCTCCTGAACTGGAACCTCACCACTAGTAGTGGGAAGCTCACAGTGCTGTGTGGTTTGTCACATTCACGACCTTGGCAAAAGAATACAAAGCTGCCAAATTGTGTCTCACGTTACCAGAATATTGCAAAACTTTTGACTCAACTTAGTACCAATTCCTGAAATTTTGTTGTTTTCCCCTCATCCAATGTTTACTTATCTCTTTTTCTTTCTTTCTATATATATATATATGGGAAAATAAGTATTTCACATCCTATTGATTTTCTGAGATTACCACCCTACAAAAATAGGAATGGTGTATAATTTTCAGGGTAGGTACGTCTTGAAAGTTAGAGATAGATAATAATTTTTTTAAAGAAAATCACATTATATCAATTTTTGAACATTTATTTGTATTTTATGAAAAAAATAAGTATTTCACTCCATAGCGAAATTTAACTCAAACACTTGGTGAATAAACCCTTGTTAGCATGCATAGCAACCAGGCGTTTCCTGTAGTTGGTTATTTTTACAGATCCTAGGGGGATTTTGGCCCACTCGTCTTTCCAGATACTCTCCAAATCCTTCAGGTTTGTAGCTTCAGCTCCTCCACGGATTCTCTAAATGATTAAAGTCCAAAGACTGACTAGGCCACTACACACACACACACACACACACACACACACAATATATAATATATATATATATATATATATATATATATATATATATATATATATATCAGTTAATTTTGCCCCTTGCCTGCAGGTGGCTGATAACCCAGTGGTTAAGTTGGTCGGGTTTCTATCTCTCTGTGATCTCTGGGGAAAATTTGCCTGTCGGCTGCAAATTAAGCTTAAATGTCAAGGCTCTCTATAACACAGATGTGATATCTCTAGTGGCTGTAACATATATACCTATGTATGTATTTATCAGTTAAATTCTACCCCCTTTCTGCAGGTAGCTGATGGTCCAGTCTGTGGATGACGCAATGTATATATATATATATATATATATATATATATATATATATATATATATATATATATATATATGTATTGTTTTAAAATACGTCTTTAAAAAAAGTTTAATTGGGATTAATACAAAGGCATGTAAGGAAGGGAAATTTCCAATAATGAGAGAACATGTATTTCTTTAAAATCAGGATTAAAAATCATAGGTTTATATACTTGGTCTTGAACAGCGACGTGAATAACACACACAGACACACATACACAACCTCACACAAACACACATACACAAACACACACACACACACACATACACACACTTACACACTTCAATGTATGCTATCTCATCAGGACTCGACCTTATACTTAACTAAGTTGAAGTCATTACTTATTTAAACTGAGATAAACTTATTTTCCGATAGTAACTGTTGAAATCTATGTCACTGCATATTTTTCTCTGTTGCTGCGTGCGGCTTCGCTAATTTATTTCCTAGTTCTCATCTCTGTATTGTTTTTAGCTTATTTCTAATTATAGATAATAGCTATTGAAAACAGTTAGAATTTAAAAGTATAATTCTAATTATATTTTAGGAATCTAACATTACTAATTTATAGTGTTTAATTATTCTAGAAGTTATCTAATGTATTTAGTTAAATTTTAATAGTGTAATTCTTATATTTTAGTGACCGGCTCAGCCTATGGTTACAATTGCCTATTGATTCAATTGTATTATTGAAAAGATTTTCCTAATAAAAAAATAATAAAAAACTAAATCAAAATCTAATCAAAAACTTCATCAGAATGAATTAATTTAATGAAGTCACAAAAAACTAAAGCGCTGATCATCCAAAAATAGCCGACAACGTAATCATGATGATTTAATATTACCAATAGATTTATTCTTACGAAGATTTGTCATACTTTTTTCCATTCTATTTCACTACGGACTAGACGACTAGAAAAACTAAAGATAAAGGTCATGAAGAAGAAATATTCCGTCGTAATCAGCAGTCCCTGCCTAGACAATAACTTGCTGTCAATAAAGCGTAAACGCAACGCTCTCCTATAAAAAAAGAACGGAGCACTCTATGTCGGCCTTTACATACATGCAGATGTGTGTATTTAACAGTTATAATCCCCTTCCCATTCTGTAAGTGACGATGGCCGATCGGTTAAGCAGCATGACTGATAATGAATCGATCGGGTTCCTATCCCGGGTGTAGATAGCTTACAAATGTCTAGCCACACTGAAGAGAAGTGATACGTCGAAACACGGTGTCTGTGGATGACTATATATATATATCTTATTATAATGGAGATTGTGTGTTTTTCTGTCTGTAACCGAAACTATATTACTAATCGAGTCACAATTAACATAGTTATTTTCATCACATTCTTCATGATTTTATTTATATTTAAACCTCAATTATTAATAAAATTGCTCCACCTTTTTATTAGTGTTGTCCATATCTACATACTAATAACATGCTATTGTATTTATATATACAAAAAATAGCGGTTTGCAGTGTGAACGGGAAGGATAATTTGCATATTGATATTAAAAATGTGATTTTATTAAATATGTGCTTAGTATTATTGATTTCTAACTGTTTGGTTTCATTTTAATGAATATAAGCAAAAATCTCTCCAATGAATCTTAAATGAAATCCATTAACAAGAAAAAATAAGTGTAATTTTATTCTTTATTTCCTAATTTAACTAAATAGTTAAATAAGTAAAATTCAGCAATGAAAGAGTAAGTTTCATTTCTATTTTTCTATTATACCCCCACTCTGTTTCAAATCTTTTTATCTGCATTCTTATTAGACTTTCTAATTTAATACGATATTTGATTACATTAAAACTTAAATACTTGCACCCGGAGGGTGCATATATTTGCTAGTATATATAAAGTAAGTAAAGTAAAGTCGTCGGGGCGGCCTAATGTCGGTATCAGCCAATCAGCGAGGGAGTCTATCCCCTTTTCACTAGCGCCAGACCAAGGAGATTGTTATTTTGCGTCTAAGGTGGAGCGCCACATCTACCATCAGCTCCTTACTTTACCGCACAGATCCCTGTGCTACTCATACGCTGAGTTGGCGAGGACCAGGATCGAACTATGAACCTTGTGGTGCCTAGCCGAACGAGTATCTTCTTCATGGACGAAGGTTACATTTAAGCGTTAAAGATGTCAACTGCTAGACTGCCTACACATGATTTGTTTATAATGGTGAGTGTTTGAGTAGAACTAACCACACTTTTTTATAAGCTGTTAACAGAAAAATGGTTTTACTAATGATTACAGAGTCCCCGAACAATATTCCTTAAGTTTTGAATATAAACTGATTGATTGATTTATTTATTAATTTAAACAACATGTCAACCCGTATAGGGTTATTTTATGACTAGGGGTTGGGAATTGCATTCATTATACGTTCATATTTACATTGCTTGTGCAATTGTTTTCTACGAGTTTTTCCTTCAATCAAATACGAATGATTTTTAAATAAATCTATTTGACCCTTAGATATGACTCTTACTGGTAACACAACTCCTGAATAAAATGGTAGTGTAGAATGAGCATTTATATTCACCTTCATAGAAGGCTGTGACTAGCATCCAGTCACCAGAAAAAGAGACAGAACGTAACCGAATACACTCTGTAGCAACTGACAGATCATGGTCAGTATATATGACAGAAGAACATGGTTCAGTATATATGGACAAACATATCCACACTAAAAGAACTAGCCAATCAAAATCATTGAAATAGATTTGACCATGCCACATAGTAGAATAGTCCAATCTGCTATTTAAACAACTTACCAAGTCTGGATTCTCAGAAGCAGTTGAATACTGATCAGTCTACACAAATCTCTACAGGGAGTAATGACAATGAAGGAGTACTCCTCACTCCCCAGATCTCCAGAACTGAAACATCACCATAATCAAAACACCCTTTTAGAAGAGTCCCACACCTCTGCTGGGGATACAGTTAACGACAGGGCGGAGAGTTAGGTTGTGTGACTGATAAAATCACCATGTATTTTATGTACAAATTGATATGCATGTATTTGTGTGTGTGTGTAGTGTGTGTGTGTGCACAAAAGTATTTTGTATCATAAAATTGTCAGCACTCTTTTATTTCGACCAAATTTCAAAATGTTAGCATCGACTCTTAATAAGTCTCATCTTTTTTATCAACTTGAAAATAAAATTCTCTTGAAAATTCAACACACACACACACACACACACACACACACACACACACACACACACACACACACACAACCTGACAATAAATCAAAATGAACGACTGATATTAAAATATTCAACTGTCAACATGGAACAACCGACAAGTCGATGAGATTTTAGAAAAATCTTTAAAAGCAACAAACTCCGATTTCATCAGTTACTTAAAGCCTTGATGAATTCTCTCGTTTCCCAGTTATTAAAACTATTTATCATTATTCTTAGTGTTGTTTCTTTGAGATTTTTCTAGTCTCCGCTGAAAATGATTTCTATAAAGTAATTATAATCGCCAGTTATGGCGAAATATTTATATATTTGCATAGTTCCCGTCAAAATGACGAGATTATTTACATATGAATCTACAATTCTGTTTAAGATCAGAGGGTAGTATCTGCGCGCTTTGCTTATGTTCAGACTGTTGCTTAGGATCAGAGCATTGATCGGCAACATTCAAATTGAAATAAAAGTGCATTATCTGTTTTATTTCGAACAAAACGCTGCCTGTAATGTATATGGACAGAAGTGCACGGTCGGTGTTGGTGAAAGGTGAGAGGTTGTTTTTTGGCATGACGTTATACCAAAAGTTTACCTCTTTCTGCTTTCTGCTTTCTGGCTACAATGGTTTTAATATTTCTGTGACACGCTTACCCCGCCAAGGCAATGCCCCTCTACTAGTCACGATTTTTTAAAAAACCATCAAATTTAATTTATTAATTACCGTTGTAGGAATCCTTCTTCCCAAGATTATTATAAATGTCAAAATTCAGAGTGTTGGATCCCTTTACAACAATACTAGAAGCGGCTACCCAGCATCATCTAGCTAGAGGGGGGGGCAAAAGAAACGCGATGTAATGGTTAGCAAGTTAGTCTCGCAGATCCATTACTATTATGTACATTTAAATTTTTCGTAATTATGAATCAAATCCCCGTAATCTTTGCAGAAAAAGCAAGAACCGGTGATATTTATATGTGTATATATTCAATTTGTTGTTATTTTTTTGTATTTTCGTAGTTTCATCCGGACGTACATACATACCAACTGCCTTTATATATATATATAATATATATATATATATAGATAATCTTCTCCCTAATTTTCAAGTGATGGAAACAAATAATAAATTAACGATTTTTTCAGTTTGCATTTTTTGATAAACGATGACGCTCTATCTGACCCCCCCCAAAAAAAAAATCATTAATTCCTGTTTCTTGTTGACTATAAAGATTCGGACTTATGGTTTCTTCAGGATCCAATAGTAGCCGATTTTTTTTTATATCGATTCGTTGGTTTTAACGGCATGTTAACCCGTCAAGGGTTATTTAATGCCTAGAGGTTAGTTTGTTTATTTGGTTTTACGGCATAGCATATCTTTTCGGATCATTTAATGCCGAATCAAATCTTTTTCATAAACAAAGGATTTAGGCTACTTATAGTAGTTGCTGCTGTTGCATAAGTGGTCACCTAATTAAGTATTGAACAGGTCCATCGCTGTATCGGGTAGGTGAGGTAATATTATTCGTTTAATTCCAGCGAAGCTCCACACAGTCAGCAACTGCCATCTCGTCTAAAAGGGCTAAGCCACACCGACAGGACTGTCGAAGAAGCTAAGTCTCTTAACTGCTTAAAAACATAGTGAAATCATCATCATCATCATCATCATCATCATCATCATCTCGGTCTGGCAGCACGGATATCCATTACTCTCTCTCTCTCTCGTCAACCGTCCCTATCAGTCATCGCCCCCGGGGCGCCTTCTGTGCAGCATCCAGAATCCACACAGAGCTGATCGACGCAGGTCCTTGCAAGTTGGCCCAACATAGTCCTGTCCTTGTGCAGATGTTAACAGAAGAACGTCACTTATGAGTTCATCCCTGCTTCTCCAGCTGTGACCAGCATGTCTTGTTTTTATTCGGATAATTTATGTGATAGGGGGCAAGTGTCCGTACAGCCGCTTTCTTGTTGGTGATGATTCCACGATTTGTTTATGACATCACACAGCATTCTTGTGCAATTCTCATCTTGTTATTCTCTAGGCGCTTTTAGGGTTGAAGTGATGCAGCCGTACAGTAGCACTGATACAACTACGGCTTGCAATTACCCCCCATACAGTAATTTCTACATCCAAGAAAAAGCAAAATATCCGTTAACGTGAATATCTAGTCATAATTTCTAACTGAAACTTATGTTTTACTATGGCTTGGTAGAATAATAGTGAAACATAAGTTTCGGTTAATAATAATGACTGGATATTCATGTTAACTAAGATGTTGCCTTTTCTTGGTTGGTTGGTTGGAGTTTACGGTATGTCAACCCTTGTTGGGTTATTTTATACCGAATGCATTTTGTTTTATTGATACTTGTTGAGTATTCAAATTTTTTTATCAAACTTAATTTTTTAAAACCAATATTCAATTTTCATTTTTAATCTATTAACCACATAGACGATACCCTAATAAGTACAACCACTACAAGTCAAGGTGGGCCTGGGTGTAATGGCGATAAAGAGGTACTCCACATTCCTCAGAGTTCCAGAATTGGAACTTCATAATTAGATGCAGTTTAACGTCCTGCCCTGGACACTAAGACCCTCGGCCATCGCCTTTTAACACATACATAATAAAAAGGGTTGGGAGTTTGCCATTAGGGCCATAGGGTTGGGACAATCATATACTTAGGGCTTGACTTGACCAGCCAATTGATCGGAGGGGGTCTCTCCGATCGTCCGTCTAGCCTAAGTGGAGTGTTGCATGTCATGGACAGCTCAGCCCCCAAAGTTCCGTCCTCAAGCATTACATGTCGCCACTCACGTCTAACAGGCGGCCCATTGGGGCGCGCGGGGGGTTTACCCCTCTGCACAGATGCAGTCAGCGTATTCTACAGCCCCAGCTGACAGAGCTGCTTTTTCTTGGATTAAACTAGTAGACATTTCTGTGTGTGAAGTGATTGCAAATAGATAAAGTTCGGAAAAAAAACTTTTTTTTTTTTGTTTCTTTTATCGGATATATTGAAGTTTTGATCCCAGGGTATCGATGAATGACGATTCGTGCATTGCCAAGAACCAAATATAACTTAACAGAGATGATGGCATCGTTCTTTGAAAAGGACCGAAAAATAGTGAAAGTTTTCTTCGGGGCGAACGAAAGAAAGGCTCAAGAGGATGAACGGTGGGGAAAACAAAGATGCAAAATGGTTCCAAGCGAAGACCTTCGGGAGAGTGTCGAACAGTGAAAAATAGGACTGGAACAATGAAAACGTAAAGATAAACAGAATTAAGATAAAAATGTCACTCGGAAATAGATGTTATCATCACTAGGGATTTTCTTTAAGAGTAGGGAAATGTTATTTAGGTGTAGCTACACATGGGAAAGATCTGGTTGAGATTAGTATTATCCTTTTATTCCTTGTGAGGTTTTAACACCTGTTTTAACTGGTGGTTTTTCACTGAAGTATGAGTGACAGCAAGTCTCCCAGGTCTTCTCTGTTTCAATGCTGTAGAGTTTAATAATATATAATATCTAATGATATATTTTTTATTGTATAAATCAATAGTGGAAATAATAAAATCCTGGTATCTTTGGCTGCGAATATAATTAATATTTTACCCAAAATATTCGCAATATTCTTATTCATGAACAATATCATATATATATATAAATATATATATATATATATATATATATATATATATATATATATATAATATAATATAATAAAGAATATAATATACATTCTTGTTCCCAGATGGAAACATCGCATTGTTTAGAATTGATTCATAGTAAAATTATTTTAATCTCGCATAATATTTGTTTTGAAGTTATCCAAAATGGCAGCTAATGAAACACAATGTAACAGGTCTGTCATCAATTTGTTGGTAGCTGAGAAATGCAAATGTGAAATTTACAGAAGTGTGCGAAGGATTTTTAAGTATTCTGTGTTTGCGATGACTCCTCTGGTTGGCTTCTACCTTGCTGCCGATTATTCTCTGAATCTAAATGTTGACCATTTTTATAATAAAATGTTATGAGATAATAATATTAACCACATATGAAATGTTAATTATCATTGTCTTGTAAAAGTAAATTCGAAAAAAATATTGGTGAACTAGAAAATGTCAATTGATGAAAAGAAATAACTCAATTTTTGAATAATTAAAAAAAACACGCAACATTTTTAAATATGAATAACGTTGTAATATTCATATCCAGTCCGCATGTTTGAAACAAATTAATTTTCTATGGCACACGGTAGAATTATTTTCGGACTTATATTTCCTAAAATTTTGTGTCCCTCACGCCTGACCATTTTTCTTTTCAAAGAACGGTAGAATTGATATTAATATTTCAGTTGCTTTCACTTCAAGATCAAAAGCTGAAAAGTAAAAATAATCAAATTTTATATACATTTAAAAAATCCATAATAAGAACGTTAGTGGAAACTTACTTCGGCTTGTTTCAAAAACTTACTATATTGGAGGAGTGACAGATTATAGAAAATTAACTCATACAAGAGAACATGAAGAATTTGTTTTTTATTACATGACATGAGAAGAGGTAGACTTGACAACCCATAATGGCGTGGAGGGTGTATTTGAGATGGTAGACAACTAACACGCGCAGCAGAACATGAGGAAATTTGTTTTGTTTCATAACGTATGAAGAAATAGATTTATCAACTCATACTGGAATGGAAAAAGTGTACCTGAGATGACAGAAAACATGTATAAATAAAAAAATCCTACAAAATGTTTGAGAGCTGATTGATAAATAAACAGGAATTATGTCTGCTATTTCTTTAAATGTAATAAAACTTTGAAACTTTGAATTTTACTTTTGTTTTCACTGTTTTAAGAATATTTATAGCATAATTTATAATGATTTATCCATGAAATACAATAGAATGGAAAAATGGAATTAATTATAAGTGAAAACGGAAAAAATGGAATCGACCAAAAGTAAAAATAGAATTAAAGAAAATTTGAGACCCTGCATTTTGTGTTAATTTACCTATCCCCCCCTTACTCTTATGTAATGTCTCTTATACAAATATCTTATTATAATGGAGATTGTGTGTTTTTCTGTCTGTAACCGAAACTATATTCCTACAAGTCACAATTCTCTTAGTTATTGACATCACATTCTCCATGATTTTATTTTTATCTAAACCTCAATTATTAATAAAATTGTCTTACATTATTAATACTGTTAACTATGTCTACATACTGACAACATGCAATTATATTTATATATACAACAAAATAGCGGTTTACAGTGTGAACGGGAAGGCTAATTTGCATATTAATATTAAAAAATCGAATTTAATAAATATGTGCTTAGTATTATTGATTTCTAACTGTTTGGTTTTATTTTAATGAATATAAGCAAAAATCTCTTCAATGAATCTTAAATGAAATCCATTACCAAGATAAAATAACTGTCATTTTATTCTTTACTTCCTCTTGTAACTAAATACTTAAATTAGAAAAATAGCAATGAAAGACGAGAGTGATGGAAGAGTAAGTTTCAGTTGTTCCATTTTTTATTATACTCCCTCTGTTTCAAATCTTTTATTATACTCCCTCTGTTTCAAATCTTTTTATCTGTATTCTTATTTAGTTTCATTAGCCTTTCTAATTTAATACAATATTTTATTACATTAAAACTTAAATATCTGCACCCGGAGGGTGCATATATTTGCTAGTAATAATAATAAAGTGGAAGCGTATGAAGCGTCGTGTCCATTTCCTACCGGTAGGAAATGGACACGACGAGACGATTTCAAATCCTGGACGAGGCTGTTTGCATTTCACATAGCGCTAATACCCTTGGTAAAGGTAAGAATCCAATAATCATCCCTGCCGTTTTGGGTAAATAGTAGAGCAGACTAGGCTCTCTAACCTTGTTTAGGAAATCGATCTAGGAGAAGGAAAACTCAAACCAGTTAAACTTCGCTTAAGAAATTGACCTTGTGTAACATCCTTCTCGTGTGGAAAGGTTGGTAAATATGTATATATAAATAATTACGGTACTTTTTGGAAGAATATACTTTTATTTGTCTTAATTATTTAGGTTAGTTTTGATAATTTGTATCATTCAGATTTTTCGGAGTGTTGTCTACATTTTTATTGTTATATACACAACATTTTGACCGATGAGCTCTCCGGTCTTCTTCAGATGTTTTTCGGGAGCCTTCATGTCAGAATCAGGAGCCTTCACGAAACTTCGAATCAAACCCTTTATTCAATCCATTGTATCTAGATAATTCTCATCCTGTTAACCATGAATAGGTAAAAATGTTAAGTATTCTATGTTATTTTTGCCTGTAGTCAGGATTGAACCTGCAACTTCCTGATGAGTGCCCTTAGAACTCTCAACACTTATATCAGTTACATAAATTCAGAGTGAATTTTGGAACCTATAAACCTAATGCTTTTTTACCTAGAATTTTCACTTATATTTTTTATCTACTAGAAAAGGCTACCCGGCGTCGCCTGGGTGGAAATGAAGGGGTGGGGACAAAATTGTTAGTCTCGCAGATCCATTATTACTGAATCGTCGCAAGATGCCCCATTAAAATCCCTATGTAAATCCGACCTGGTAAGCGCCAGAAAAAAAGTGAACAAACACTCTAAAAGGAAAATTAATATCGCCTATTTAAATATCAAATGTAAAAAAGAATTCCATGCTGTTACTATTTAGATTTTATGTTTTAATTATCTTCACGAATATAAAGAAATCTTCATTATTTTTGGTAAAAAAACTCCAACAAGATTTGGTAATATGAATGTGTATATATATTTACTTTATCGTTAATTGTTTTATTTGTAGTTTCCTCCGGACATACATACATACACACCAACTACCCTATATATATATATGTATAGATGATTTTTTTACCTTACTCATATTGCGATTTTTTTCATTGTTTTGGAATATTCAATTTTGCTCGCATTGTTGAATCCTGTGTTTGAAATTTACTTTTCTCAACCAATACCTTTAGCCTTATCTTTTCTATTTATATTTGTATCAATCTTCTTTTCTCTTCTTGTTCTTTATCAGTTTCTTTATCCCACTCTATCCTCATGTGTTTTCGTTTCCTTCGTTTTTTTTCTTTCTCCATCGCTTCGTAGATTTTTTATTTGTTCCTCCAGTCTAATTTCTTATCCAGATTGTTTTTCTTCTTTGTTTCTGCTTGGCTAAACCTTATCGGGATGCCGAGTTTATCACTCACTACCTTTGCTCCTGCATGAATTAGCTTGTTCAATTCTGTGATGTTCTCTGTTGGGATATTCTTAGCAATTTATTCACCTTTTCGGTTTCTAATTTAACTTTCCTCAGTGACGGTAATACTTCCTTCGCCTCAGTCATGATTTTACAGGGTGCAACAGAATTACCTTCCTTGTTTAAAAAATGTCACCTATGTGATGTAAGTAAATCCAAGTGGTAATGATTGCTCCATTTAGCTTTGAACGGTGCACACTATGCGTTTGCTAATTTAGTAACTAGTCTCATTAAACTATCAACTAAAATCTTTCAAATAGTTTTCTTTCACTGTTACACAAATTAAATAAGATCTGAACCTTATAATTTGAATTCAACATGGAGGTGTAATTAGTGTAATTATAGTAAGAAATGGAATTGGCGACCAGAGTTTAAATCCTAATGAAGCTGTTTGCATTTCATTTAATGCTAATTCCTAGAGAAATGCATAAATATATCTATTCTCTCCCCAGCGATGGGTAAATAGTACGTTACACTGGGTTCTTTAACTTTAGTCAGGCAACAAGTCTAGAAGCAAAACTTGGAATTCAACCTAGCTTTATTTTGTTTAATTTAGATTTTATGCTTGATTTGGATTGTTTTCTTTTACGGGTCATTTAATGCCGAATCAAGTCATTTTGATATTGGGTTTCTTACAGTACTTGCTGTTGCTTAAATAGTCACCCATCTAAGTATTGAACAAGTTCATCGCTGGTTAACTTCGGTAATCTAGCGGGAACCAGTGCTTTCAACGTGACTTTACCGTAAACCCGTGCGTTAGTACTTTTCGACTAAATCAAAAATTCGACCTTAAATAATCGATTTAATTAATGTTAATTCGATTTTAAAATAACAATGACAATTATTTTGTTTAATTTAGATTTGCTTGATTTAGATTGTTTTCTTTTACGACATATCAACCCTTTTGGGATGATTTAATGCCGATATCAAGTCATTTTGATATTGGGTTTCTTACAGTACTTCCTGTTGCTTAAATAGTCACCCATCTAAGTATTGAACAAGTTCATCGCTGGTTAATTTCGGTAATCTAGCGGGAACTAGTGCTTTCAACGTGACTTTATCGTAAACCCGCGCATTACAACTTTTCGACTAAATAAAAAATTCGATTTAATTAATGTTAATTCGTTTTTAAAATATCATTGACCGAACAAATTAGTAGTACCTAAATATGTATATATATATATTAATTGAATGATTGGTTGATTGATTGATTGATGAAAATAGTTCCACACACGAATAGATATAAACATACTGAGTTAGAAAGATAGATAGATAGATAGATAGATAGACGGGAAGGGTTAGAGTGACAAAAATATAAAAATGGGTTGTTGAAATGAAACCTATTTTGCAAACTAATATATATATATATATATATATATATATATATATATATATATATACAATGATTAGAAGCATAAAAATGATGAATACGAATTCTCTCTCTCTCTCTCTCTCTCTCTCTCTCTATATCTATATATATATATATATATATATATATATATATATATATTATAAAGGTGTGCCAAAAAGTATCAAAATTTTGGTTACTTATGACACGCCTTGTATTCTGAAAAATTAAGTTTCATTCATTCTTTATTTCTATCTTGATAAACACAGCTTTCAAATCTGTACTTTTTCATACACCTTGTATTCCGAAAAAAATTAATGTTAATTTATTGTTCATTCCTATCTTGGTAAATACAGCTTCAATCACGATACTTTTATGACAACCTTGTAGATAGATAGATAGATAGATAGATAGATATGCTAAGAGACGAATCATATATACAATGATTGGTAGCATAGAAACAACAAATATGAACACAAATAGATAGATAGATTAGGTGATAGAGAAGGGGAGAAACAGAATGGAATGGATAAAGACGAATTGATTGAGATAGAACGGTAGTTAAATGCGAAATAGCCACTAGATACTTTCATATAACAGCTGTTTTCTAACCTCTTCTAGTAAATCTTCCTGTCATCATTTCTACCTGCTGAATATATGAGAGCGTGAGGACATAAAACTACATCGTCACATACCAAAGCTTAACTCGTCAGCAACATCGTAGGGAGAAGCAAAAGGCTATTGCTACATAAGTGACCTTGCAATTTTTCGACAGGCGCGTTTGTCTTCATAGCAATATTAACTCTCAAAATGGCCTCCTCTTGCATTCCTGGCCACCTAATGGATATAACCCAATATCGAACCATAAACAGATATCATAATTACATCTAGAATTCGGATATAAGAAAAGGTGTCTCTTAAAAAGAAACACACGAGAGGTCGTGGCGAATCCTCGTCCATTAGTTTCAATATCTTTACGTTTGGTCGTTTTCTCATAAATTTATTTTCTCCTTGTCTTTCCAATGAGTCTCACCTTATTTTTGTATCTTCAATTTGAAGAAGCTTTTTCTTTCTCTTTTAATATCAATTCATTTCTTTTCTGTCTTTAGTTTCTTTCACTTCCTTTTCTCTCACATCTATTTCATCTTTTTCTTTTCCTGATTTTGTTTTTCTATCTTTTTCTTTTTTTGTTTTTAATTTTCTTTTTCTTTTCTGTCTTTCATTTTCCTTTTCTTTTTCTTTTCTCATTCAGTTTTTCATCTTTTTCATCTTCTGTTTTTCATCTTGTATTTTTTTTCATTCTGTTTTTCATCTGTTTTTTTTTCCTTCTGTTTTCATCTGTTTCTTTTTCTTATTTTCTTTTTTCTTTCTATTTTTTTGTTTTTCTTTTTTCCTTCGTTTTTCAACTTTTTCTTTTTCTCATTCTGTTTTCCCCCTTCTTTCAAATAAGTAAATCGGCTTCTTTTTTTTTTTCTTTGTTCTTTTTCCAATTCCAATTTACAAAATTATTTCCACTCTCACAAAATCTTTTTCTTCTTTTCAATGTCCCAACTATTTCTTTCTTTGTTTCATTCACTTTTCTTCTTTCTTTCTTTCTTTCTTTCTTTCATTTTATTCTTTTTAATTTCTTTCCTTCTTATTCTTTTTTTCTTTCTTTTTCTCATTTTCTCATTTCTTTATTTCTTTTCTTTTTCTCATTTTATTTTTTTTCTTTCTTTCTTTCTTTCTTTCATTTTAATGTTCCTTTTGTTTTCTTTCTTTTATATTAAATTGCATCCCTTTCACACCCATATTTATCAGATAAATACGTCGGCATTTACCAGAGTTGAAAACTCCCACCGCTAACGAATTGGGTACTTGTTTCGTAAAAGACAGCACAAAGTAATAAATCATAAGCAAGGCAGAGGCCGATTCGCTGTCAAATGTACACATATTGAAATATATATATATATATATATATATATATATATATATATATATATATATATATATATACCGACGCAGACATGAATTGCAGTTGTTACCTTTCTCATTGTTATATCTTTGCTGCCAGGATGATGAATTCTTGTGTTCGTAAGATTCACAAACAGCGGGAAACAGTTTCGAGTAATCTAGACGCAAGTATTAAAACAAGAGAAAAAAAGTTGGCAAGAAAGAAAAGATAGAGAAAGAAAGAGAGAAGGGGAAACGAGTAAAGAAAAAGAGAAAGGGGGTGAAAGAGAAAAGGAAAAGTGAAAGGGAAAAGAAAATAGGCGAAAACTAGGGGATGAGGAAGGGAAAATAGGAAGATAAAGCAATGAGAAATCAGGAGGGAACGAAATGATGGAAACAAATTAGAGGAAAGAAGAGAAAAAGGAAAAAATATTACAAATATGATGAAAGAAGTAAAAAGAAAAGAAGAAGAGAAAAGTAAGAATAGAGAGTAAGGAAAGAAAATGCCCCCCCCTATATATATATATATATATATATATAACTATTTATACATACACACATATATATGCATATATAAAGATAGATAAATAGATATGAGCTGACTAAAATAGATAAATACATCTGAAAATAGTTAGATATGAACAGAACATAGATATGAACAGAAGATACATATGTATGAACTGATGATATATATATATATATATATATATATATTATATATATATATATATATATATATGTGTGTGTGTGTGTGTGTGTGTGTGTGTGTGTATGAACTGATGATATATATGAAATAGTGATAGCCATACACTGTTGTAATATATATATATATATATATATATATATATATATATATATATATATATATATATATATATATTACAACAGTGTATGGTTATCACTATTTCATTTGGTGAGTTAGTGGTGTGCCAAATTCTGGGGTATTATTAGGAGAGTGCTCAATATCTGTGATAGACCTATTATTTAATAATAGTAAATAAATATATATTACTTTGTATATATATATATATATATATATATATATATATATATATATATATATATATATATTATTTAATTACACAGATTCTTTATATAGAATGAAGTTGATTATTCTAATATATTTTATTCAAGTTTTTAGAGTATTTTAGATTTTACCATTTCAAACAAAATCCAATTCGAGGCTATAGCCTTTTATGTATATAAAATATAAAACATAAAATATCGTTTTAACATAAACCTGATTATCTTTTCTTCATGCTGTATGCATCTTTTTGAATTAATAGTTTATTAAAAGAAATTCTAAATAGATAGAATGAAAATAAACCTGATATTTTATCAGGGCTGGTTTAGCTCAGTCAGTAGAAATCGCAAGATTCCGTGTTCGATACCGGTCCTCGCTTAATCAACGCATGAGCCGCACAGTTTAGGTAAACTGATCTGTACGGTAAAGTGGGGGAACTGACGATAAGTGTGGCGCTGCACTTCAGCAAAAACTATCATTCTTGTCTAGCGCTAGCGAAAAGCGGATAGACTCCCTTGCTGTTTAGCTAATGCCAACAATAAGCCACTACGTCGACTTTACTTACTTATTAACAAAAACGAATCTACAACCACCGGAAGAAATATATTTGGCGATTAAAGATGAAATTCTCCGGAAATAATCCTTTTAAAGGGAATAGACTCCCTCGCTGTCCGGCTGATATCGACCCACCCACTTTAGGAGTCAGGACATTAAGAAACAAACAAAGCAATGATAACCTAGATAATATTTAGACATAATAACCTTTTTTTTTTAAACACCCTTGATAATAGTTAAAAAGTTTTATAAATTCTTTTCAAGATGACAACATTAAGAAAATTGTTTGAACGATTGAAAGGAATAATAAATAAAAAAAGATTAAAAATAATTTGGCTTCTATCATTTTTAACAAAATATATATCAGGAAAAATGGAACTGAATCCGACAGCATGTACTTTTATAAAGATTTCATTGATGGGTAATGTAGTGTCGGTTTAATAACCATCACCCATCAATAAAACTTGTTATTTCATTTTTATTAAATTACAGACAGACAGACATACAGACAACCACACACACACACACACACACACAACACACACACACACATATATATATATATATATATATATATATATATATATAATATATATAGCTTCCAATATTATAAAACAAAAATTAAAACTTTGTTAACTCAAAAAATATAAATCCAGTTTTTCTGAAATATTCATTAGATGTAGATAATTGACAGTCCATGAGTACTTTAAACCATATTGGAAACAGTTTTAAGATTTTACAAATACAAGAATGTGTGAACTATGAGAATGCTTAACAAACTTTCCAAATGGGGACGATCTTGAAATTAACATTAACTCGTTCCAGATTTGAACTCAGGTAGTCGAGTCCACTTTCCACGACAATAACCGTAACACTACGCGCGCATACTTTACACCAGGAGCGCCTCCCACGTAGACTGGAATATTTGCTACAAGAGTAAATAGGCAGCGATCTTAGTCACCTCAGCTTTAAGTGGGTAGGAATGAGATAGATAGATAGATAGATCGAAAGACAGCTCGAAAGACAGATCCGCCGAGTTCAAAGAGCCGTTGTTAATCTTCTCTAAGACTAAAACATAATAATCTTGAACTTTTTGTCACATTTGGTCCATCTTTTCGCTGTCATTTCTGCATCTTCTGATACGAAGAGCCAACACAGATCAGATCCGTATGTCTTAGGGCCAAAATCCTGGATAAGTGACTGTCATTGCTAAAATCTGACGACATGTCATGCTCTTAACATGACTGCAGACATACCCTTCTAGGCAGAAGAATATTATTTCCGACACTTGTACGTCTTCGCTTCAGACATTTTCAAACCAGCAGTCATTTAGTTGCCAACAATTATGATCAGGTGTTTTAAAGTGCATGTTTGCCTATGTATATTTACAACAGTACGGTAAGCTATATAATCAAAGGCATTTGTTACCGCTGGTTTCAAAGCAGCGTATTAGCCGCTTATTTTCAGACAAAGTGCCTCGGAAAAATGACATCAGAATTTATATTCTGTTATTTATACCGTTGAGCTATTCTTATATTCATCTGTGAGTTTCCCTTCGTGCGTGTAAGGTGATAATAATAATACTTGTAAAATATTCTTTATTTTATGGTGGTAGATCTTGTATAGTTGTTTCTCTAGTCCAAGAATATAGCAAGATTTTTTTTCCTGTGCAGAAACGATCTGAAGATTTCTGATTTGCGTTTAGGTATTCAGAACATGTTCACACAGGAAAAATGTGCTGCTTTGAAACCAGTGGTAACAAAAGCCATCGATTGTATAGATTACCATCTGTCTGTCTGTCTGTCTGTCTCTCTTTCTCTCTCTCTCTCTCTCTCTCTCTCTCTCTCTCTCTCTATATATATATATATATATATATATATATATATAAAGAGCAGCTGTTGTGTATTTCTGGATGAAACAACGAAAATAAAACAAATAATGACAAAGTAAATATATATACACATTAAATATCCCCGATTCCTGGTGTTTGTGCAAAAATAATGGAGATTTGATTTATATATAGAAATAGCATTAATATTCTACTTTAAAATGTCCAGCATTTGTAAATCTCAGAAGTAAACAAATTAATACATCATGTATTCTTTGCTACCCATCTTACTCAGGCAAAAATGAGTAGCCGCTTCTAGTAATAAATATAGCTCTTACACCTGTAATCGAGCACTTTATTTTCCTTTCTCCAATACAAAATGCATATATATATAATATATATATATATTATATATATATGTTTGTGTGTGTGTGTGTGTGTGTGTGTGTGTGTGTGTGTGTTGGCTCCATCTGAAAAATTATTAATGCTTTTGAAGATGGTAAGATCGAAAGAATTATTAGGAAGCTTGTAAAAAAGAATTTAAAAAACTTGAAAATGATAAGGTTTCTGTTTTGTTTAATGAAATTTGTTTGAATATATATATATATATATATATATATATATATATATATATATATATATATATTTAAAATAGCGTAGACATAAAGTCAACGGTGCTAGATAATTGTGAGTTTCCCGCCTATGCAACCATGGTGCGATGATCACATAGGCGAGAAGCTGACATTTGTCAAGCTACACCAGCTATGGGTAAATAATGCGGTATAATGGGTTATCTCGCCTTGTTACGGCAACCAATGTATGGGTGTAAAACTTTGAATTAAAACCAGCAGTAAACTGCTTAAAAATTGACCCTGTGTTGCATTCTTTCCGTGGCGAATGGTTTAGGTAAATGACTGCTCACACTGCATGTATAGAGACAAGTGTCAATTTCTTGCGAAAAATGAATTAGCCGCCTTCATCTATAGTAGGGACAGACACTGGTGTACATTTTTTCAGGGGATGGACAAATGATTTAAGCCTTGATAATAAACTTAATGTGTTATTCTACAAAGTGTTTTTGTTTTTTCTATTAAAACTCTTGAAGTCCTATACCACCTCATTCCACCCGGCTGGAAGTCACATTCGTTTTAACTAATCAGCCCCAAACAATAGCCTTTGTTTAAATTTAATATTAAACGTATGTAGAAATCTTTGATTTAAGGGAAATAATAGGTAACTTTAGATACAAAGGTCATTTTTAGCCATTTTCTTATATATCCTTATAGGAACGCTCTGTACTGAGAAAAATCTCAACAGGGTGTTAAGAGTTAACTTATGAAACTGTCTTTTTGTACACTGTGAGAAAACACATTTGCTCAGCTAAATTTGACAGATCACAGAGTTCGGGATTGAACCTTCAACAATGGTGATCACCTAGAAAACTTCCCTTGTTAATATTCGTTCCATTGTATTTCAATGCACATATCTGATTACTTCCAATATTCAGTAAAAATATAATTAGTTTAAGAATATTGCAGCATCTGCAAATTTATTCGTAACAAGTCAATTTTAATCAATAAAAAGAAGACTAAATACTAACTAAATATTACAACTAGTTAAAAAAGTGATGCTCGAAACTCTGGCATTATATTGGTTTCTGACGTTAAAGAAAATGTGTAGATATACAGATAGACAGATAAGTAGATAGATAGATAGATAGATAGATAGATAGATAGATAGATATGTACAGCATCAGAAATAAATAAATATAGATATGTACAGCAGCATATAGATAGAAAATAGATAGATATGTACAGCATCAGACGAACAAACAGATAAATAGATAGATAGATAGATATGTACAGCATCAGAAAGAAAGAATAAAATGTCGATAGATAGATAGATATGTATAGCATCATATATATATAATATATATATATAATATATATATATATATATATGTATAGCATAGATATATATATATATATATATATAGATAGATAGATATGTGTAGCATCAGATATATAATATATATATATATATATATATATATATATATATATATATATATATAGAGAGAGAGAAGAGAGAGAGATAGATAGATAGATAGATAGATAGATGTGTACTGCATAAGAAAGAAAAAAAAAAAGAAAGATATATATATATATATATATATATATATATATATATACATATATATGTACAGCATCAGACGAACAAACAGATATATAGATAGATAGATATATACAGCATCAGGTGAACCGACGAATAGATAGATAGATAGATAGATCAGTTTTCATATACAATATTAAGTAGAATTTCAACCGGCAAATTCATCCTTTCTACTTTTTGTGTACCTTTTCCAGTTCGCAAAGCCTAAGATTACACTCATATATTCAAAAAATCAGAAACCAAAAAGTTAAAAAGAGAAATCAAAGAACCTATTAACCAAACTTTCAAATAAAAAAATCACAAATGTGCCACAATAAAAATAAAGAGAAGGTATTATATTCCTGAAGACAAATAAAGTGTTGTCGGTAAACGATTTGAGTGAACATCTTCTTCATCTGCCAACAAACCAAACGTATGCAATTAATCCAAGTTAATTATTTATTGACTGAGATCATTCGTGACTGCATATTAGATTCGAATATATTTCTATTGATCTCCTCTTTTTATTCCCAAGACTTATTTGAAGTTTATTGAATGATTTTTAGTCCTTTTTTGTATTTGAAAGCGATGTGTTTATTCGTAAAACAATAGTTCACTGGCTAATTGAATTTCAAACGAGTGCCTCGATTTAAAAAAAATCAAGTAAAAATATAAAACTGGAAAAAAAAAGTCAGGAAAAATAAGAGATAAATTGATAAAATTTGAAAATATAAAATCAGACAAAAGAAAAAGAAGGATTTACACAAATTTTACAAAAAAGACAAATAAACAGTTTAAATTGAATGACTAAATCCCTACAAAGAATTAAAAAAGAAAATAAATATAAAGAATTAAATCAAATCGGATGGATTTAATAAAATGACATAAAAGTATTAAAAATTAAAAAAAATGAAAGATTATGAAAATAAAGAGAATCAGGTAAAAATAAGGAATATATATTTAAAAAAATTGATGAAGTCGAATGAAGAGGATTTAAATGAGAAAAATACAAGTAAAAAGGGAAATAAACTATAAACATTTCTTGATCTAAAGAAAATAGAAAAATACTTTAAAAAAGAAGGTAAAAGTAACAATTGAAATAAGCTAAATTGTTTAAAATAAACAACCATAAAAAGTTGGTCGATTGATAATAATTCAATTTTGTAGAAGGAAAGAAAAAAAAACAAGAAAAAAAAATCAAAATCGGTGTAATAATCCTCATTTTGTTTTTAAAGAAATAAACCGAAAGCTGATTGGGCAAAGCAGAGGTATTTCTGAGTCTCGTTTTCGCAACTTCTCGTTTAATTAAGCATGCTGATTTTGTACAAGATTTGCATAATGGAAACCGATGCATGAAGAAGAAGAAGAAGAAGAAGAAGAAGAAGAAGAAGAAGAAGAGTGAGAATTGACGAACTAATAAAATATAAATGAAGAAAAGAAAAACTTCATTAAAGAAACATAGAATTTTTTAAAAAACGAAGGAAAAGGGAAAGAATGAAAGTAGCGATTAGGAAATTTAAAAAATCAAAGAATTAAGTCAGAAGTTAATGATAAAGAAAAAAATAAGTCGAAGAAGAAGAATTAAATAAAGAAACAAATGAATGAAAGAAAAATAAAAGAATTATTAAAAATGAAAAAAGTATGAAGATATAAAGACTTGTACCTACGAAAGGAAGAAAGAAAGAAGTAAGGAAATAAAGAATGAAGGGAATGAAGAAAGAAAGAAAGGAAGAAAAAAAGGAAGAAAGAAAGGAAGAAAGAAAGTAAAGATAACAATTTTCTGAAATGAAAAAAAAAGATGCGGATGAAACAAAACAAATCCGAATTAGAAGTAAAGGATTGGTAATATATATATATAATATATATATTATATATATATATGTATGTGTGTGTGTGTGTGTGTGTGTGTGTGTGTGTGTGTGTGTGTGTGTGAGAGAAAAATGGAAGTGAATCCGACGGTATGTAATATAGTGAACATTTTTAAAAAAAACACAGGTTCAAATACAATGCTGTTTAGTAGATCTTCTTCAGGGCCTTAAACAAACCAATGACAGCCATCTTATTATCCTGTGATAAATTTTTTACTTTTTCTTATATCAACAAAAGGACCCGAAGAAGTTCTACTAAACAGATTGAAACACTGCAGTGCTGGCTGAATAAATACTACTCATTTTATTTGAATCTGTGTTTTTAAAAAAATGTTTCACTATATATATATATATATATATATATATATATATATATATATATATATATATATATATATATATAATTAAACCTAATGAGTCAGATATACCTACTAATTCTTGCCCTGATGAGCTACTAACGAAACTGTTAGTAGGTATATCTGACTCATTAGGTTTAACTTTATTATTTGCTCTACTTAGGTATTGAGCACTTTTTACTTTTTAGCTTTAGATAATCCTAGTGGTTTATATATATATATATATATATATATATATATATATATATATATATATATATATATATATATTCTTTTGGCCAAGTGTATTAACCGATTATTTTCGGTTGGTATGACCCTCTTGGTCTTTTCTTTTTTCATTTTATTCCCCAGGTGATGCTTGGTAGTATATTTTTACAATCAAACTATTTGCCAGGTTTTTTCTTACCGCAAGAGTTTACCAATAAGTTTGGTATATATATATATATATATATATATATATATATATATATATATATATATATAAAGATGCTGCGTACTGTCTTGAACAAATGCTGTAAGCAGCATCATACAAAAAAGAAACCGTACGGCCACGTACAACCTATCATACAAACCATTACAGTAAAACGAACGAAACATGCTGTAAAAGCAAGGACGAGCTCATGAGTGATGTTCTTCTGTAGACACATACAGAGCCTGGTCAGGACATGGTTGGATGACCAGGTGCCGTATTTATTTAAAAAGTGTCGGTAGAGTATCCGCTCACGAATCACAAGGTTTCGGATTCGATACCGGGCCTCACCAACTCAGCGTATGAGTAGCACAGCTTGGATCTGTGCGATAAAATTGGGAGCTGACGCTAGGTGTGTCGCTCCATTTCAGATGCAAAAAACAATCTCACTAATGTAGCGCTTGTGAAAAATGAATAGACTCCCTCGTTATCCGGCTGATACCAACAATATGACACCCCGCCGACTTTACTTTACTATTAATACGAAATTATATCAATTTTTCTGAAACATCAGTACATCTCACCCACATCGATTCTTCTGAAACACCATGTGCATCTCAAACGATATCAGTTTTTCTGAAATATCCCGTACATCTCAAATGATATCAATTTCCTGAAACACCATGTACATCTCAAATGATATCAGTTTTTCTGAAACATCCAGTACATCTCAAATGATATCAATTTTTCTGAAACGCCCTGTACATCTCAAATAATGCCAATTACTTCTGAAACACCCTGTACATCTTAAATGATATCAGTTTTTCTGAAACACCATGTACATCTCAAATGATATCAATTTTTCTGAAACACCCTGTACATCTCAAATAATGTCAATTTTTTTCTGAAACACCCAGTACATCTTAAATGATATCAGTTTTTCTGAAACATCCCGTACATCTCAAATGATATCAATTTTTCTGAAACACCATGTACATCTTAAATGATATCAGTTTTTCTGAAACATTCAGTACATCTCAAATGATATCAATTTTTCTGAAACGCCCTGTACATCTCAAATAATGCCAATTTTTTCTGAAACACCCTGTACATCTTAAATGATATCAGTTTTTCTGAAACACCATGTACATCTCAAATGATATCAATTTTTCTGAAACACCCTGTACATTTCAAATAATGTCAATTTTTTCTGAAACACCCAGTTACATATTTAAATGATATCAGTTTTTCTGAAACATCCAGTACATCTCAAATGATATCAATTTTTTTCTGAAACACCTGTACTCTCAAATGATATCAATTTTTCTGAAACACCCTGTACATTTCAAATAATGTCAATTTTTCTGAAAACACCCAGTACATCTTAAATGATATTAGTTTTTCTGAAACATCCAGTACATCTCAAATGATATCAATTTTTCAGAAAAACCCTGTGAATTGACTTTCAATTTTACGACCTTGATATATATCTTTTTTACATTCTGTTATTCATTTCCCTTAAAATACGACGATTTGATTCTTTTGATAATTTCTTTGAATTCCACAGTGTTCAATTTTTTGTTTCTTCATTTAAAGTTTTTCCTTGATATGATTCCTTAAACCTTAATATTCATTATAATTCTGTGAATTTAATGTTTCTCTTGAATTATGATTAATTTAATATTAATTTGTTAATTCTCTGACGTATTTCAATTTTTATTGAATTCTATGATTTATCAACTTAATATACATTAGTTTTTCTATCTTTCTTGAATTTTGTGATTCCATTACATTAATATGTTAACTTTTAATTGAATATGAATTTTTAATTCTTTCTCGTGAATTTTGTTTCATTTATCTTAATGATGTTTTTTTTATTAATATGATTGGATTATTTAACATGTCTTAAATTATGATCATCTATATTAATATTTGTTAGTATCTAAATTTATGACATTTTAATTTTTTCTTAAATTTCAAGATTTATTTATCTTAAGACCCGTTAATTTGATGTCTTCATTTAACAGTATGTATGAATAAATACGTACACCTTTTTAGACAGGAAAAATTACTGATTTTTAAAAGTACACAAAAAAATCGTTTGATTTTAATAAAACAAATTCGGTAATTAAAGGACAAAATTTTCCATGAAAAAAATTGAGTCAACATTTTTTTTATGTGATATCTATCTCAGGGGGAATGATGACGGAAATGATACACAGTGGTTCCTTGACATACGAAAGATTTAACTTACGGGTATTCTAAGTTACGAGCCGGCACTCGGTCGATTTTTACTTTGTGTTGAGAGCTAAAATTTGAAGTAGCAGCGAGCTTTAGATACACTTATATCAATAAGTTTACTAAAGACATTTAAGTTTCCAAATTTATTACGCAAAAGAAAAATATTTTTTATAGAATAATAAATATAAAAAAACATTGCAGCACATAATTCATTACATTGTATTCTATTATGTTTTTATAAAAAATAAAACTATTTTTCTTATAAAAGAACGTAACAAAAAAATTAAGGTGTTTTTTTCGGGGGTTTGGAACAGATTAATGGTATATCAGTTTATTTCAATGGGGAAAATTGATTCGATATTGAGTTGCGAGCGGAACGATTAAACCTCGTAAATCAAGGTACCACTGTATCCAAACACACACACACACACACACAGACAGACAGACAGACAGACAGACAGACAGACACACACACACTCATATATATATATATATATATATATATATATATATATATTTATAGTACATAATTCATTCTATTCTATTCTATTCTGTTTTCATACAATACAGTGCTACTTCTTATTCGAAAAAAGGTAACAAAAAATTAGGATATCTTGGGGGTGCTGGAACGGATTGATGGCATGTCCTTTTATTTCAATGGGGGAATTGATTTGACATACGAGAAAATTGTGTTACATATAGAAGGAATTAAACTCGTAAGTCAAGATACCACTGTATTTTAGGACCACTCTCTAGGGTGTTTGCTTTCTGTCGTGCTCCCACATTAAAACCATCTTAAGTCATATCTCAGCACTGGAGTTTGATGACATGAAACTTCGACATGGCTGTACCTAATTTCCCCCACAGCTGTACGCCCCCCCCCCACGGCTGTACCAAATTTCCCCCACAGCTGTACTAAATGTTTTTCGTATTTTTTACCTGTTTGATGGGATATTTTAAAATTCACTTTCTCTTCACCTCAAAACTTATTCTATTCAAATAAAATCATATTAGTATGTACTTCTGCTCAATTATAATGAACTAGCCCTCAGTTAAACCGAAGTGGAGAGCCACTGTAAGCGATTTA
>CM042143.1:81899590-81904590 GCA_023376005.1 Doryteuthis pealeii | reverse complement strand
ATAACAAATTCTGTTCTTCATTCTTCAATACAGTGGACATCCTAGAATGAAACTAATCACTTATATTGTCAGTAGAATTAGTCTTACTACAAAAGACAGTTGTTATGTGAGAGGCCAGGAATATCAACCAGGACGAGAAGAGGGAAATAAGTGAGTGACGTCGAAACAAAGTTTCACTAAAATAAAATAAAAATTGGAAACTATTCTATCATCTCTCGTAGACGGAAGGATGCCAACAACAATTTGGCGACTACAGGTTCGACAGGACTCTGTGGGTGGTCTGCGTCAACTTGAGACCCTATTAAACGAGAGAGTCCCACCAATCGAGGCCCTCACAGATAACGATACTACATTCTGCAGCAGAGCGTTTAGAGCATTCCTTTCCTCTGAATGTATGAAACTCTTTAGCGGAGTTTAACAAGTTTGAATTCAACGTTTTCTTTTTCCTAGACTGGTTGACCAACCAAGGTTAAAGAGCTCAGTCTGCCCTACTCTCAACCGATAGTTGGAGGAAAATTAGTTGGATCTATTCCTTTCCCAAATGTATATATACACTTGTATATATATATATATATATATATATATATATATATATATATATATATATACACTTGTATATATATATATATATATATTACCTGACGAATGCGTTAGCAGGAAACCATTGGTTGTTGTAAATATTCTTCCCATGTAAATAAATAAAAGATAAACCTTTTATTTGTTCATTCATTCATATATATATATATATATATATATATATATATAGTGTACAATACAGTTAAGGTACGATTGTTACCATTGGTTTCAAAGCAGTATGTTAGCCACTTATCGTCAAGAAAAATAAATCATACCAATACTATATATATATATATATTATATATATATATATATATGGTTTGTGAAAAGTATCGATATGTTTTGTACTTTTTGACACACATTGTATTCAGAAAAAATAACGTTTCATTCATTAATTTTCAGAATACAAGGTGTGTCAAAAAATTTTAAAGCTGTATTTACCAAGATAGAAATGAAGAATGAATGGAATTTTTTTCAGAATACAAGGTGTGTCAGAAAGTACAAAAAATTTCGATACTTTTTTAACACACCTTGTATATATGAATAAACAGGTTATTTCTAAAACGTTTCTTTCAAACAAGTGCTCAATACAAGCCAGAAGAGCGGGTTAAGACCTAAAATAAATTGTTATTCACTCCCACCTATCATGCTTTTTCTTTTTCTATCCACTCCCCTCAAAATACATGAAACTGACAGTTATGAGGCAGCCTCATAAAAAATATTATCATTAATGATATATATATATATATATATATATATATATATATATCCGCTGTTGATTTTTTTTATTTTTCTACCAGACCCACCCCAAAAATACATGAAACTGACAGTTTATATATATATATATATATATATATATATATGTGTGTGTGTGTGTATGTGTGTGTGTGTGTGTGTGTGTGTGTGTGTGTGAGAGAGAGAGAGAGAGAGAGAGAGAGAGAGAGAGAGAGAGAGAGAGCGAGGGGTGAGATTTAGTGGAATTAATCCATTATGCCAAGAGAATTTTTCGAGAACATCCAGTGATATATTAATGTTAATAACACTATCAAAGGTTAAGTACATGTCTTCATCCACTAGGAATCTTAGGATGATCATTGATCTAAAGATATGAACCGACCAAAATAGATAGATAAATGCCCTAACAATGTAAGTATTGCAGAATTTTGTAGCCTAGCCACCGGTGACTGCTACTTCAGTGAGGGCTAATCCTCAGAGGGGAGTAAAAACACCCCACCAAAACACAACTTTATTTTAGCATTATGAGCTTCCTTTGTTTTTTTCTTTGTTTTAGTCTCCGATGTCATGGAGGCCGAAAGAAATAGACAACGGACACCACGTGACTAGTTTCTTCTCTTTACGCTTAAAAGAACTCTTCTAGTATATTTGTTCTGTGTTCATTTTGAACGTTTGTCTCCTTGCATCCCAGCCACCAAAAGAGAAAAAGAGAAACAGAATCACGTAACCCATTATATATATATATATATATATATATATATATATATATATATATATATATAAAGGTGTGTCAAAAGTATTGAGATTTTTTGTACTTTTTGACACACCTTGTATTCTGAAAGAATTAACGTTCCATTCATTGTTCATTTCTATCTTGGCTTCAATCTAGATACTTTTATGACACACCTTATATATATATATATATATATATATATATATATATATATATATATATATGCATACTGTAGCTTCACCGAATACATTACCAGCTCCCATCACCACTTAGACCTGGTTACCTGATTCCAGAAGGGTATATCAATCGTATCATGTTATAGCTAGCACACTGGATAAGATGTTGAACTCTGTCAACTCGCGGCTCGGTACCATTTACTACCAATGCTACAATTCATAAATATCTATATCAGTGAATAGGCTGATGTGGAGAGGACGAGTAATGAGCATTCGATATCAATGCCTTTCAACAAATCTCTAACAAACGCTATAGTTACTGTTTTTAAACTCTGTTTCACACTCGTTAAAAAACAAAGGGTAGAGACATTGAATAATCCAAATAGTTGGATACCAGTTACCATGCGTGTCAAAAATGTAAACTGTCTATTAAGAAAATCCTCCTTTTCTTCTCAATCTCAGGCATCTGATTTTAATACTTGCTATTTAATTATATATAGGGTGTTTCCCAAAATTTGATATCATTTGAAATGTACAGGGTGTTTAAAAAATGATATAATTTCATGTTTAAATGATCTCAAATTTTGAGAGCATGTATTATAACAACCCAAAATTCTATATTTAATGTATAAATGCCTTTTCTATTAAGTTAATGGCATTTCTATATCCGAAAAGAAAAGAAAAACACAAAACATTAACTTTTTGCCTACTTTAAACTGCTCTCATTGGCTCTCCTACCGATGCGAACAAAGTACAAAAACTGATAGTTAGCTCATCATAATTGAGCAGAAGGACTCAGATTACAATAATAATAGGACTTTATTTGAATAGAATAAGTTCCGAGGAGAATAGATAGTGAACTTTTAAATATCCCATCATAGATGTAAAACATACTGAGTAAATTAGGTACAGCCGTGAGGGAAATTTGGTAAACAAAGAGTTAAACATAGAATTTTGAGTTGTTTCTACACATACAGTTAAAAATTGAGATCATTTGAACGAGAATTTGTCAAGATTACGAAATTATGTCATTTTTTTTTTCTGAAACACCCTATACATCTGAAAGCATACCAATATCAGCCTGTAGTACAAATTATTATGCTTATAAGCACCTGAAGACGCATTCATAACGGTAGCAGGGCCACCACTATCGCCAGCAACCACCACCACCACCACCACCACCACTAATATCATTTGTAGTAGTAGTAGTAGTAGTAGTTTGGTTGTTGGTTGTTTTGTTTTATGGATTATCAAACCTTTTTGCGTCATTTAATGCCGAATCAAATCATTTTAATATCAGATTTCTAACAGTACCAGCTGTTGCTTAAGTAGTCACCCATCTAAGTATTGAACAGGCTCATTGCTGCTTATTTCGATGATCTAGTGGAGACCGGTCCTTTCAAGGTGACTTAGTAGTAGTAGTAATAGTAGTATTAGTAGTAGTAGTAACAATAATATTGCTGGCAAATGCGACTACGGCTGATACCTAAAATCATAATAACTAATAATATTGATCATGCGATATCGGTAAAATCACAAGAGAATTATTATTATTATTATTATTATTATTATTATTATTATTATTATTATTATAAAAATAACAACAATAATAATGATTTGATTAATAATAAGTTCTTTTTTAAAATAAAACCAAATGACAACAAAATGAGACAAGATAAATGGCTTTGCAACAAAACCTCCGTTTTGACATCACATCAGATTCGCTGAAACGAGTTTTTGACATAAGACATTTCTCAAATGCGGAAAAATAAACTTTGCGATGAGCAAAACGCTCTTTTTTCCCCGTTTTTTTCCCTTCTTTATTTATTCATTTATATTTCGACTTGGCATCGGAAGTGAATAATGTAACTCGAGCCAGTAAAGTCGATCAGTCATCATGGCGGAATACCATAATTTAGAAAGAGGACTCCCAATAAAAAAATAGAGAACGAATAATCTAAATGAAGAAAGAAAAAAAATCATCTTGGTGATTGTACCAAAAATGCTGATTTCACTGGCCAAAATTTTTTTTTTTTTTTCAAATTCCGGCCAAATCGTCCAGAGACAGAACTTGCCGGACAATTATATTAACATTTTAAGCATTGGATTTCTGTAGATAAAATTTAGCCATTTTAAAAAAAATTTGCAAAATTATTTTTTAAAAAAAAGAAGAAAAAATATGTAATTTTATGAAACTACCTTAAAATCATGCAAAATTTAAAATGAACTCAAAATTTCTCTGCAAGCACTCCGGGTCAGAGTAATGGCTCCTGATTACGACAAGAAGGTTCCCGAGTTCGAGAAGGCTCCCGAGTCCGACAAGAAATACCTGAAGAAGGCAGGAGGTCACATCGGCGGAAATGTTGTACAGATAACAATAAAGATGAGGACAATAGCCGAATAATCCAAATAATACGAACTCAAAATTATTTAAAAAAAACAGACTTCCCAACTGCCTACTTTAAGCCGCTCAGGTGCTATCCCATTACTGCGACTGTAAGACACTGACAGCGGCTCTTGCACATACCACTAGATTATACTGAAATATCACTACGTGAACACCCTGCAATCTTTTGTTTTGTCTGTGATGAGTTCTGAAATGAATAGACAGTGGACTTTGAAATATCCCGTCATACAGGTGACAATAACAAGAAAATTTAGTATAGCCATGGGGGTGGGATTTAGTAGCCAAAGAGTTTAAATATTCGTCTCTCAAAGGAACTTACCGGTTCTCCAAACATAAGAATCTGGTGAGAAAAGGATTAATTGATTTTAACGAC
>CM042143.1:81874590-81889590 GCA_023376005.1 Doryteuthis pealeii | reverse complement strand
CATTTTAGACAAAAGTTTGACCTTAAATAATAGATTTAATTAATTTTAATTTGTTTTTAAAAAGCTAGCAGCCGACAAATTTGGGTATGGCTAATATATATATATATATATATATATATAATATATATATATATATATAGTGTATATATATATATATAAGAGAATTACTTAAAAAATCAAGGAATTAGTTTGGTACACTTTTAAAAATACAGTAAGCATGATTTTCTAGCAACGTACTTTTTTTAGTTTCCTTTAAAGTTGGCAACTCAATTATATCGGTCATAAAAAAATCGGGGAGTAGTCTATTGTGAATATCAGCTTTAGATAGATTAAAATTTGTATTATACGTTATGTTTGCCTAGCTCGTTAGATATATTTAAACAATAAACCAACTGCATTATTTAGCGTCACCTTAGCGATAAACAATAGTTTAGAGAAATAATAACAAATAATAAATAGCCTTGAAAAGGGTTCAGAAAAGTACTGAAATACTTGCTTTACTAATGAAAACTCCTTCGGACTACTCATTAACGTCTTTTAAAATGCCACCAAGAAATTGTTAGAAAACTTTTGAATATATATATTATATATATATATATATATATATAATATATATATATATATATATATAGTGTGTGTGCTTCTCTCTCTCTCTCTCTCTCTCTCTCTCTCTCTCTCTCTCTCTCTCACACACACCACACACACACACACACATATACACTCACTCACCCACTCTGTTCTAGTAATTTACAAATTTGTCCACACATGCAACTTTTCACGAAGAATTGTGTGGTGAACGTACAAATAAAAAAATATCGAAACCTTTCGTACATTTTGACACACCTTGCATTCCGAAAATGTTTCATTTATTAATTTTTTTTCAAAATACAAGGTGTGTCAAAAAAGTGCCAATGTTAAAGCTATATTTACCAAGATAGAAATGAAGAATGAATAGAAAGTTATTTTTTTCATATATATATATATATATATATTCAGATTTATCTCAAAATAGCTTTCGGTGAAACAAGGGTAGTTAATTTCTAAGTTAATTCTTATTTGCCTACACCACTGAAAAATGAATAATTGAAGATAATTTTCTCTCAACAAATGCTACTTGAGCAGTAGATTTTTCTTTGCCTTCTTTTGTGGCTTATCAACTATTTTGAAAACATTTTAAAGCAACTTTCTAAAAATGTTTTTCACAAAAAACTTTTGACGTTGACCTAAGGTAGAAAACTAGTTGAGTACAAAACACAAAAATGAATATCATAAAAATAAAGAAAGAAATATTCCTATTTGCCTTATCATTTTGTTTTTCTTTTCCTTATATATAGTATATATGTGTGTATGTGTGTGTGTGTGTGTGTGTGTGTGCGTGTGTGTGTGTGTGTATGGATAGATGGCTGTGTGTGAGCAGGTGTGCATGTGTAACTATGGAAAACTTCAAAAACAAAATATTCAGTTTAGTTTATTTATGAGTGAATCAATAGTTATAACATATATATATATATATATATATATGTTGGTTTGGAGGCTATCACAATGCAGGTGTAAAGAAAAAAATAAGGTAACAATGGTGTTGTTTGTTAACCTGTAATTTATTCTGGATATTTCGAGATAAAATCTCTTTTTCAGAATAACACTGGAACTGAAGTAGTTGTCGTCTTGTTATGCCATTATTAGTTAAATGATTTTTTTTTTTGAAAATGTTACAGATGGTATTTTTATAACTGTATTCTCGTGTTGCATGTTTACGTAAATGCCCTTTTTTGTCGTAGTGCGTAAGTTGTCATGCGCGTGTGCATGAAAATGCGTGTAGACTGTAACGTTATAACCGTATCCACGTGATTGTGTACGTATGAATGACCGTATCCACGTGCGTGTGTGCGTATGAAAGAGCGTATTTGTGTTTGGTGACCATGGTGATGTATAATATTTCGTGTTGGATGTAATATAAATTAATTTAATCATTTCTTCTTCTTCTTCTTCTCTTCTTCTTCTTCTTCTTATTATTATTATTATTATTATTATTATTTGTTTATTTACTTATTGATATTTGATTTAATTTTTATATTTTTTTTATTTTTTTAAATTCTTTCATATTTACCTTGTCCATAAGTGTATATGTGTGTGTATGTGTGCGTGCTAGATAAAAATGTTAAAATAGTTAAATTCATCAATATCTGGTGTAAATCTTATTAGTTAACAACTAGTGTGCAATGGCTTGTGTGTTTGTATGTGTAGGGGGGTTTGCTGTGCTATAGATGTGGGTGCGTTTTTCGCATTAGTCTTCTCGTTGTAGATTTGTTTCATTAATAATTCTCCATTGTGCATGTGGGTATGTGTTTCGTGTGTGTGTGCATATAAATTTACGTGTACGCGTTGGTTGTGGGTTTATTGTATTATGAACTCTTCGCTGAGTTCGGTTCTGTTATTGATCCCTGGGTGTAATCTAGCTATTAGCAAGGCATCCTTAATTCGGATAATGCCCGGATTTCTCTCCCAGGCCTCTATATTGACTGTTATATTTCTCTCTGTGTTGTTGCATTTAATTAAGTGTTTGCGGAATGTGGATGCTTGTGTGTGTAAGTGTTCTTTGTCTTTAATGTGTAGTGGTCTAGTGGTGCTACCTATGTAAAATTGGTTGCATTTGTTACATTGTGCGGTATACCACATTCACTCCACGGGACATACCTGTGTCGCGGATGGGGTAGTTTGCTAGTGTACAACTAGTGGTTTCCTTATGGCGGTTTTTGGAGAGTTGTCTCCGAAGTGGTGGTCCGTAATGGGCAAGTTGTATGTTCAGGCCCTCCTTCCGTATCGCCCTGCGTAGTGCTAGTTTGTGACGCGTATATCCCGTGATCAAAGCAGTTTAAACCGTGATAGGTAACCGCTGTGTTTGGTAGTATAGTTTTACATGGTGCGCTGACATGTTGTGTATTGCTTCACTCTGCTATTTTAAAGCGGTGCGGATAAACGTATTATGATGTACTTTAATTTGGTAACTTATGATTTACAAATTCGAACTGGGCTATCATCCAGCAGAAGCAAGCAAAATTATTTGTTGTGCGAATGGTGAAGGCGCGGTTGATCACAGTAGAGTAAGAAGATGTTCTAAGATATATCACTCAAGCTGCAAGAACCTCGACGAGTTGGCAAGGTCAGGTATTCCTAAAACCGTAGATCATGATGTTATACTCCAAGCCATAGAGGCAAATCCGGCAAGTAGCACTCGTAGAAAATTAGGCGAACAAGAAATCTCAGAGTCCAGTTGATTTGTCACCTTCACGAATTCGGCACAGAACTCCATTGACAACAATTCATGATAAAATCTCGTACCACAAAAATGTATTGCAAATAATTTTCTATACAAAGGTATGTTAAAAGTTTTACACTAGGGAACTTCGCTTTGGTGTAATGGTTAGCAAGCTAGATTAGCCGACAATTGTTAGTGAGTTCGAGTCTCACTGTGAGAACTATATTTCTGGCTTTGTGACAGAACTAAGCTAACTTTAATAAATAACTAAACGCTGTAAAATAGTAATTCATTATAAGTTGTCATGGGGATGACTGCTAAATGCTAACTATAAAGTACTTGTTTATCCATTTATTTGTGTTAGTTATATCTACTAGAAAAATAAAAACACCCTCCGGGCGATGTAAAAATATATTTTTGAAACATATTGCCTGAGGAGTGGGAGTTAAAAATTCAATGTCAGCTAGTTTGTACACTAAGTAAGTAAAATCATCAAATTCATTAAAGGATTAAAAAATAAAACAATTTGAAATGTAAACTTTAAATATATATTAAAATAAAACAAACTATATATAGATATATAATACCAGTCATCTATTTATTAAAACTTGTTTTAAAAAACAATGAGCACTGTCTAATGTTGCATGTTAAAATTTCGAGTGTATTTATTCTATGTTATGACGATTTTGGGTAATGTGACATAAGCAGTGACGTAGTTTTTGTTACAGACAAAAACCGGAAGCGAATCTCCATTATTGATAGATATATTACCAAAAAAAAAAACTCTTCTTATATTTGTATATATAACCCAGCAGTTGGCCTTGCGTATTATAATGGCTAGCAAACTGGACTAGCAGACCATTGTTAGTGACCTCTGTTCTCACTGGGTGCCCAATACTTCTGGCTTTCGCCACATCAAAAGTATTGGAAAACTTTTGACTTAGCCAATTTCAAAAGCATATTTCCTTTTATCAGGTGAGTTCGGCCAGTTTGTCTTACTTTATGAAGGAATGAGCATCTCACGTGATTTAATGGTTAACGAGATGGATTAGAAATCCATTGTTAATGAGTTAAATTCTCACTGAGTATCCCATACTTGTGATTTTGTTGAAGTTGAGCATCATAAAAATGTACGGACTTTTGGTTTGTTCTTCTATTGCTTTTCTTTGTGACTGCGTAGAAAATCAGTTTTGGAAACCTATTCATTACTTCGGACACTTACCTCATCCATCGTTAAAACACACTCATCCACCGCCCAATCGATACATAGCTGAGTGCCAACCGTGGTATGATGGTCAATTGATTTATCTCGTAAGTCATTGATAGTGAGTTCGATCCTAATTCAGTGTTCCGTTAAAACAGTCTAGTCTAATTTGGTTATTTCGAGAAACAATTTGAAAGAGAGATCCAAGAATTGTTTGGGAAATCTGACAGCAAGGATTTGTGTTCCTGTCTTCCCATAAGAAATTTATGTTTATGGTGATTCACCATTTTGTTCATTCAGCCAGATAATTGAACCTTCAATCTGAACATTTTCGATACGACTTAGTTCAACGCAAAAAATAGCAATAACACATCATAAATCCCTCCGCCGATGTGCCATCGATTTAACGCGTTCCATACTCTATTACCGGGGAGGATAGAGAGGAGGTTTATTGGACTGTTTCAGATTTTGCAATAAACTCAAAATACATGGAGCGTCCAGTGTGATACGAACTCATTGTCGATGGCTTGCGAACCAGACCAGCTGCCTACGACATGTATTCTTGTCACGGACATGGCAGAAAATATATGCAGGAAAAGAATGGTTAAAATGATAAAAATGAAAAGTAGATATTCTCTTATAAAATGAATGAGTTGGAGACGCGTGACGTAATGGATATTGTCGTAGGAAATGGATACAGCGACACGAGTTCAAATCCTGGACGAGGCTTTTTACATTTTACAGAGCTTACTCTTGGGAAAGGTATGAATCCAACTGCTGTCCATCCAGCTATGGGTAAATAGTAGTACAGACTGGACTCTTTAATCTTGGTTATTCATCCAGTTTAGGAGAAGGAAAACTAAATTCAAACCTCTTGATCATATATAGATTGCTTGTATATATATATATATATATATATATATATATATATATATATATATATATATATATATATATATATGTTTTGATGACCAGAACTGAAGACTATAAAAGGAGGTATTTCTTTCTTAAAACTGAGAGAGTGTATAAATCTATGACGTCATTTAAAGAATTCCTGAATATGTTTAAAATGTAAGCTGGATTTACAAGATGACAAAAAGAAAGAGAAATCAAAAGGTTGTTGTTGTTGTTGTTGTTGTTGTTGTTCTTCTTCTTCTTCTTCTTCTTATTATTATTATTATTATTATTATTATTATTATTATTATTATTATTATTTATCGTTTGTATCTCAAAATCCCAGAGAATTTTATACTTTTCATTCTCTAGGACAGATTCATATACCATTTGGTTGTATGATCAAAACTTAATTTATTGCACAATTCACCATCTTTCCCATTCAGTCGTGCCTAGCTTTGTATTCCTTTTGTGTTTAACTTGCTGCACTAGCTTATAATTTGATTAACCGTTTCGTTTCTGTCTTATTTAATTTTGCTTTGATACAATTGATCTTTATGGAATTATTTTGTGCTGCTATCATAAGAGTTTCACTGCTGAGGTTTACCTTTCTTGGCTATTTCCATGTCTTCTCCTGTGCAGTCACTCCATTATGTCACTTGAAGTATCCATACAGTTGTTTTTCTTCCCATTTCTGTTTTCTAGCATTTGTTGTTTTTTCTGTTTGTTCTTCTGATGCCATTGCTGTTACTGTCTGCAGTAGTTAGTATTTCTTTGCTCTTTTTAGTGTATTTTTCAATTGGTCGAATTGTCTCATCTTTAATCATCAATCTTCAATGCTATCCAGACCTCTTCCTCTTTTCATTTCTTGACATATATAGTCTGTCTATGTCATCTCTCGGGTGTAATGCCTTATGCGTCGTCATCAGTTTGCTTGACATTTGGTTCATCTGTCATTATTATTATTATTATTGAGTTTTCACATCAGCATTAGCTGATGGTCTTTCACTGGAGTCTGAGTGACAGCAAGTCTCCTCAGGTCTCCAGGACTCTTCTGAGTATTCTGGCAGATTGCAGCAGTGCAGTGTTCTGAATGGTTTCAATCCTTCCTCTGATATCCAAACTTTCCAAGCCCTTTTCTAATCCTTTTGGGACTGTTCCAAGTGCACCAACTACAATTGGTATAACTTTCACTTTCATATTCCATAACTTTTTCAGTTCTCTGGCAAGGTCCAGATATATGTCAATTTTATCATTTTCCTTTAACTTCACCCTGTGATCCGCTGGCACTGCAGAATCCACCAGTTGACAAGTTCTTTCTTTTTTTGTTAATCAACACTAGGTCTGGTCTTCTTGCTGGGATAAGGTGATCCGTTTTAATTTCAAAGTCCCAGAGAATTTTGTGCGTTTCGTTCTCAAGAACAGATTCTGGTTTATGCATATACCATTTTGTTGTGTGGTCAAAATTTAATTTCTTGCATAATTCCCAGTGGATCACCTTCCCAACCCAGTCGTTTATTATTATATTATTATTATTATTATTATTATTATTATTATTATTATTATTATTATTATTATTATTATATTATTATTATTATTATCACTCCATCAGATTTTTTCATACCCACTTTAGCCGATGTTCACTGGAGGTTGAGTGACAGCAAAACTCCTCGGGCCTCCAGGGCTTTTCTGAGTATTTCAGCCGATCTCAACAATGCTGTAGTCTGGATGGTCTCGATTCTTCCTCTGATTTCCAGTTCATCCAAACTCTTTTCCAGGTCCAGTTCTAAGGGCACCAATTACAATTGGCACGATCTTCACCTTCATATTCCACAGTTTTCTTAGTTCTCTGGCATGATCCAAGTATTTATTCATCTTTTCACTTTTTTTCACGGTCCAGGTATTTATCCATCTTTTCACTTTCTTTCAGCTTCACCCTGTGATCTACTGGAACCGCAAAGTCTACCAGTTGGCATGTTCTCTTTTTTTTCGTTTGTTAATCAATACTAAATCTGGTCTCCTGGCTGGGATAGGGTGATCTGTCTTTATCTCAAAGTCATTATTATTATTATTATTATTATTATTAGTAGTAGTAGTAGTAGTAGCACAAGAAGTTGTTGTTGTTGATGTTGTTGTTCATCTTCTTGCCGTTTGTTCATTTTTATAAGCTTTTTCTCAAAAACAGTTCAGCGTTGATTTATAGCGTCAATTTGTTATCTGGCATTAAGTCGTTTCTTACTGCAAATATGTAATATAGAATGAAAATAACAGAACAAACATATAACAAATATATACGTAAATAAATATTCTGGTGGATATATGAAAAAAATTGTGAGTAGCGTTTAAAAAGTGAAATAAGAACAAAATGATAAATAATAAATAATAAACTTGTCAGTAAATCTTTAAGTACATAAAAACTTTACTTCCTACTCTTCATATATATATATATATATATATATACATACACACACACATATATATATTATATATATATATATATACATTATATATATATATATATATATATATATATATATATATATATATATATATGTGTGTGTGTGTGTGTGTGTGTTTGTGTGTGTGTGTAAAAGAGAGAGAGAGAGAGAGAGAGAGAGAGAGAGAGAGAGAGAGAGAGAGAGAGAGAGAGAAAGAGAAAGAGAGAATGTATATAATATATATATATATATATATATATATATATATATATATATATATATATTTAAATGATCTATAGCTAGCTGTCTTCGTTTGCTTTTTTATTAATTTGATCATATTATTAATGCATTTAAGTATCAATAAATCTACCTATCTATTGATCCATCAAATATATATTCACAATCGGTTTGTTTGTTAGATAATATATATGTGTGTGTTCATTCTTAAAGAATCAAAATATTTCTATTACCACATACACATATATACATGTGTATATATATATTTGGCTACAAGTCTTTCTGATTTTTTGTACGCACAAATTTCTTCACATCTGTCATACTTATATTATATATATATATATATATATATATATATATATATATATATATATATATATTCAACAATCCATTTAAACAAAAGGATACAAAATCACCTGTCAAAAATATATCTATGACCCTTTTTTCACGAAACGAAGTCATGCAAACACATATTTATCTTCTAATATACATTTTGATATCATAAAACACACAAAAACTAAAAAAATCCTTGAAAAAACTATATAAGAAAGAAAAATAAGCAAACTCTATGACCTCTGACACTTTGTGAAACATTATTCTCGAAGTAATATATTCATAAAATGGCCGAAAGAAAAGAACGAGAAAGATGCTTTTCTCTCTCCCGCCAAAAAAGTGCGTCCTTCGGAAAATGTTTGAACATCAATTAGGTAACGTCTGACGGCCGATTGAACCCCGGCCCTCCGCTGCTCTTTATTGAGAGTGGTTTTCCCGCCAGAAAATGATTCTGTCAAAAAGAGCGGGAAGTGGGAAACGAGCGAGAGATGAGAAAAATTGAACTGAAATTTATTGACCATTCCTCATATAAGGATCAATCAGAAGCTTGAATACAAAAAAAGAGAAAATAAGAAAATGAGTTAAGACGAAAAGGAGTGAAGAAGAAAAAAAGAGAGAAGAAAAAGAACGAAGAAAAGCAACATTGAAGATTGAAAGAAAAATATTGCAGACGAAAAAGCGTGAAGAAAAAAGAGTGAAGAAGAAAATGAGAGAAGAAGAAAATGAGAGAAGAAGAAAAGAACGAAAAAAAGCAATATTGAAGATTGAAAGAAAAATATTGCAGAAGAAAAAGCGTGAAGAAAAAAGAGTGAAGACAAAAAAGCGTGAAGACGAAAATGAGTGAAGAAGAAAATGAGAGAAGAAGAAAAAAGAGTGAAGAAAAGCAATATGAAGAAGAAGAAAGATAGCATAAGAAAAGCGTGAAGAAAAAAGAGTGAAGACAAAAAAGCGTGAAGACGAAAACGAGTGAAGAAGAAATGAGAGAAGAAGAAAAAGAACGAAGAAAAGCAGTATTGAAGATTGAAAGAAATATTGCAGAAGAAAAAGCGTGAAGAAAAAAGAGTGAAGACAAAAAGCGTGAAGACGAAAACGAGTGAAGAAGAAAAAAAGAGAGAAAAAAGAACGAAGAAAAGCAACATTGAAGATTGAAAGAAAAATATTGCAGAAGAAAAAGCGTGAAGAAAAAAGAGTGAAGACAAAAAAGCGTGAAGACGAAAAAGACTGAAGAAAAAATGAGAGAAGAAGAAAAAGAGTGAAGAAAAGCAATATTGAAGAAGAAAAAAAGATAGCAGAAGAAAAAGCGTGAAGAAAAAAAGAGTGAAGACAAAAAAGCATGAAGACGAAACCGAGTGAAGACGAAACCGAGTGAAGAAAAAAAGAGAGAAGAAAAAGAACGAAGAAAAGCAGTATTGAAGAAGAAAAATATTGCAGAAGAAAAAGCGTGAAGGAAAAAAGAGTAAAGACAAAAATCGTGAAGACAAAAACGAGTGAAATAGAAAAAGGTATGACTAAAAAGACCGAGGAAAAAAAAGGTTGAAAATCTCGCTAGGAGTGACTTTGAGATACAAACTGATCACGTAATCCCGGCTAGAATACCAGACCTAGTGTTAATTCACAAGAAGTGGATTTTGCTTTCCCAGCGGATCACAGAGTGAAAATGAAAGTAAACGAAAAGATAGACAAATACTTGGACCTTGTCAGAGAGCAGAAGACATATGGAACATGAGGGTGATGGTAATACCTATAGTAATTGGTGCCCATGGAAAAGATTTAGAAAATAAACTGAATGAACTGGAAATCAGAAGGAAGAATCAATACCATCTAAACAACAGCATTGATAAGATCGGCTAGAATACTCAGAAGAGTTCTGGAGATATGCGGAGGCTTACTGTCACTACGACTCCAATGAAAGACTAGCAGCTAACACTGACATGAAAAAACTCGTAGGCAGCATAATAATAATAATAATAATAATAATAATAATAATAATAATAATAATAATAATAAGTTTAACACGTGATTAAAGGAAATAAACATAAGTATAAAAAAAAGCAATAAATCAATCAGAGTTTATTGGAAAGTCGTGTCAAATTTTATATTCAGAAACTAAAAAGTGTAACGTTATAGATATATGTTGAATTCATCAGTGGAAAAACAATAGACTGATTTTTTGAATTTTTTTTCTCTATTTGATTGCAAACTTCTTAATGACATCAAATCGATAACTGGTCACTGAAACTGTATTTGAACATAACAGCGTTTATTTTCAATAACTTTAAAAATACCAGTTTCGTTGTATAAATCACTAAGTGACTATATATATATATATATATATATATATATATATATGAAAGTATATACGAGAAACTCACTTTTACCAACCACCGATCACTGTGTCTACTCCATCCTAGCTTACACACACACACACACACACATATATATTATATATATATATATATATATATATATAAATAGAGAAAAAGATGAAGAGAGAGAGAGAGAGAGAAATAGAAAGAGAGATAGGGAGACAGATAGGTAGAAAGAAAGGAAGATGATTGGTTGATTAGTTGATTGATTTTAACGGCATGTCAACCCGTCTAGGGTTATCTGATACCTAAATCTTGGGCATCGCGCTCAGTGTATGTTCATCTTTACATTATTGTTTAGGTGATTCTTGAGGAATCGCATGGTCTTATCGAATAAAAACCATCTTTTAAACAGATTTGATCCGTATGTGGGACCCTAACAAGTACTATCACTGGGCCAGAGTTGACCTAGGAGTAATGGCAATAAGTTGGTACTAACCCCCCCCCATAACTTCAGAACTAGACACTCACCACCAGATGCAGTTTAATGTGATACCCAGGACACCTTTATTTGGGAGGGTCATATACTACAGCAGGTAATACAATTTGCGTATTCTAAGCCCCACCGACAGGGTGAAGAGAGAGAGAGAGAGAGAGAGAGAGAGAGAGAGAGAGAGAGAGGGTAGAGAGGGGGTTGTGTGTGTGCGTGTGTGTGTGTGGTAGAGAGAGAGAGAGAGGGACTGAGAAAAGGGGATCTTTTCTCAGCCCCTCTCTCTGTTACTCCACTGATTTTTGATTAAAAAATATTTCTTCACTTGATAGCTACTTTCATCAGGTATTAATATATATATATATATATATATATATATATATATATATATATATATATATAATATAATTAATTGTGCTAGTTTGCTACATTCGCTCATTATGTGATTAACAATTTTGTCTTTGTCTCCACATATTTTACACTTGCTATTCTGTTGTGTCTCATCTATTTTTACATTGATATAATTGGTCTTTATGGCATTATTTTGTATCATGAGATGTTTCAGTTTTTCTTTTGAGGTTTCCCTTTCTTAGCCATGAACACGTCTTCTCATGCAAGATTTCACCAGTTAGTCGCTTAAAATAACCATATAGTTGATTTTCTTCCCATTTCTGTTTTCTAGTTTTACTGTTTGTCCTTATGCTGCAATTGCAGTTACTGGCTGCTGTAATTAATCTTTCTTTGTTCTTTTTAGTGTATTCATTGAAGTCTCGAATTTTTGTGTCTACGGAATCCTCAATGTTCCCAAGTCCCCCTCTCTCTCTCCTTCTTTTCTTGACACACATATCCTGTCTATATCATCTCTCGGATGTAATGCCTTGTGCGTTGTCATTAATTTTCTTGTCCTTTGGTCCATGTCGGAGTTTCTTCCTTGTCAATTCTGAGAATTGACCAGAATATCTTACAAAGGGGACAGCCCAGGTGTTTATTCCCTTTTATTGTATTTATGCTACAAATCTTGGTTTCGAGAAGGTTTCTTGTTCTTTTAAGATACTAGTTTCTTACTTTTTTTCAACTGTTTGTTGTTTGCTGTATGTATTATTTTGATTTTTATAATTGGAATATTCATGACAAGCAAGTTTGGCGAATACCGCGTGCGACGTGAGGAACACTGTACAGCTGTTTCGAGCTTATTTGGTCTCATCAGCAGTGTATACCTACGATCTCCCCATTCAGAGATCGAACCGGATAACCCAGAATGCAGAGTCAGAGACTCTGCCCCTAGGCCAACCGGACACGGCACACACGAAACTCACCAAATCAACTTGTCAATGATAAATGCGCCACTACTATACTAGATGCATTATATAAATAAAATTTCTCTCTATAAATAAAATTTCCTATATTTCTGTGCTTAGCATGGGTGTGAGTACGTGGATGCGTGCCGTCATGCCGGGAAGACGTGACTCCGAGAGGTAACCAAACGATGCTGCTAAAACGATACATCAGGTTATAGTAGTGGCACATTTATCGTTGACAAGTTGATTTGGCGAGTTTCATGTGTGGCGTGTCTGGTTGGCCTAGGGTTAGAGTCTCTGACTCTGCATTCTGTATTCTCCGGTTCGATCTCTGTCGGGGGTGGGTGGGTGAAATCGTATGTATACACTGCTGATGAGACCAAGTTAGGTCGTAACAGCTGTACAGTGTTCCTCACGTCGCACGCGGTATTCGCCAAATTTGCTTGTCATGATTATTCCAATTATATAAATAAAATTTCTCCCAATAAATAAAATTTCCTATCGCTGTATTTATACATACTGGATCATCAATATTAATACAGTGGATTAATATGTGTGTGTGTGTGTGTGTGTGTGTGTGTGTGTGTTAGGTTAGCGTAGACATGAAGTCGAAATATTGATTCTATGTCTACGCTATACTAACTTTGATATATATGCTCTATTACTGATATTATGAACATAGCAAACCATATATATATATATATATATATATATATATGTGTGTGTGTGTGTGTGTGTGTGTGTGTGTGTGTGTGTGAGTTTAATTTATTCTGCTCGCGAGTTAATTTGCTTGTATACTAAATCAATTTTCCCAATTGAAATAAATTGGAATCATAAATCTGTTCCAGCCCCCCCCCCGAAAACACCCTAATTTTTTGCTACGTTGTCTGATTTAAGAAAAATAGACCGAGTGACAGCTTGTAACTTTGAAAAGTCGTAAGTGAACGAATAATGTTAATTAATGCTAAACTGGACTTTTAGATATTTGTTCTCAGTTTAACTAAACCAAATTCTATTTTTTGTTTAACTGTATATAGTAGACATGAAACCAAGATTTTCCTTTTTGCATGGCTATTACAGCTTCATGGTCTCCGGAAAATGAATACTTAAAAAATATTTTATTGCGTTTACATTTGTTGCACGAGAATTAGTCACTATGAGGTGGGGGCGGCAATATACGTTAACTTATTGACGATATTTATTAACGTATAAGTCTTCACAAAAATATAGTGAGTATTGCTGTGATAAAAATGTCGCACTATTAGCACGGGTATCCATGACAATCTCTCACCAGCCCTCTCTAACATTCATTGTCCCAGGGAGGTCCTCTGTGCAGCATCCTGCATCCTCGCAGAGTTGGTCAATGTAGGTCCTTGGTGGGCGGCCCACATTGGCATGTCCATGTGTTGGCTTCCATAGGAGAACGTTGCTTATGAGCTCGTCCTTGCTTCTCCAGCAGTGTCCATCATGCCTTGTTCAACGGTAAGCCTCTGAAGCCAGTAGAACAATTCACATACCTGGGTAGTAATATCTCATCCACAGAAAGTGATATTAATACAGGAATAGGAAAGGCATGGGCGGCCACAAACAGATTATCAGTCATATGGAAATCTGATCTCACTGACAAGTTAAAGTGACAATTCTTCCAGGCTGTGGTTGTGTCAGTGCTGCTGTATGGCTGCACTACTTGGACCTTAACGAGGCGCCTTGAGAACAAGCAGGATGGGAGTTGCACAAGAATTCTGCACGCGGTCCTGAACAAGTCGTGGAAGCAGCACCCCACAAGGAAGCAGCTGTATGGACACCTGGCCCCCCCCCATCTCACATACCATCCGAGTGAGAGACGGGTATAATCATGGTCAATTCAAGGAATTTCAAATGGGACACTTGAATTCTTTCAATTAGTTATTGTAAATAGAAGAGTACGTCCGTTATGTGGTACAGAGAGTGTGTATGTGTGTGGATGTGTCGATATTTCTGTATATATTTGTGTATGTGTGTTCATATGTGCGTGCGTTTATATTTGTGCATATATTTGTATGTATGTATGTATGTCTATGTGTGTATGTGTGTGGGTATATATATATATATATATGTGTGTGCGTGTGTGTGTATGTGGGTGTGTATATATGTGTGTATATGTATATGAGGGTGTGTATGTGTATATGTTGGTGTGTATGTGGGAGTGTATATATTTGTGTATGTATGTGTATGTTTGTAAATAAGTAAGTAAAGTCGTCGGGGCCGCGTAATGTCGGCATGAACTATACAGCGAGGGAGTCTATCTCCTTTTTACTAGCGCTAGACCAAGGAGATTATTTTATCGTCTGAGGTGGAGCTCTACACCTACCACTTTATTACGCAGATCGCTGTGCTATTCCTACGCTGAGTTAGCAAGGGCCTGTATCGAACCAGGAACCTTGTGATACCTAGCCGGCGCTCTACCGACTGAGCTAAATCGACCCTGTAATTATGTGTGTGTATTTGTGTATGTGGGCGTGTATCTATATATGTGTGTGTGTGTAGGTATTTACCAACTCCTCC
>CM042143.1:81852090-81869590 GCA_023376005.1 Doryteuthis pealeii | reverse complement strand
ATCGGGGGGGGGGGTATATTCATTTTGTAAAATACGGACTTGATGTCATCTTTGGCAATACCTACCTAATCCCAATTATCTACCAAGAGCTCAATGGTTGAACCAACGGGCACGTTTTGTCTAGTATATATATATATATATATATATATATATATATATATATAATATATATATATATATATATATATAAACACACACCACACACACACACGTATATATATATATATATATATATATATATATATATATATGACAAGGTCATAAAAATAAATGTACTAGGTTTTTGTGAAACATGAAAGAATAGTGAAACTAAAGATTCAAATGGGCTTTGAATATTAGCCCATTTGATTCTTTAGTTTCATTATTCTTTCATGCACAGTACATTTATTTTTATAACCTTGTTATCTAATATGTGAAACATACGCAAAACCATAACAATTATATTATAATATATATATATATATATATATATATATATATAATATAGAGAGAGAGAGAGAGAGAGAGAGAGAGAGAGAGAGAGATACACTTACAGTATCGGTTATCCTAAGTAGATAATGGTATCTTCAACGTGAATTCATTTCCTGAATTCTCGCTAATTCCCTTGGAAAACGCACGAACTTTTTGTTCTCCTGGTCAGGTATAGGGCATCTAGCGAGGATCGAACTCCCAATTTAGTAGTAATGGATCTGCGATACTCGCTTGCTAACTATTACACCACAGTGGTAAGTCCCGATTCGTATTAATGTATGTATCATACTGATTTGGGAGTACATACATACATACATACATACATACATAAATACGCTTTCAATTTAATGTCCTCAATACATTAATATTGTTACGTTACGGTATTTTATCTTCTTAAATGTTTCCTTCTGCCCGAAACGTCCCTTCAGCTCCTTGTCTCCATTCACAACAAACCTGCACTTTCTTTCAACAAATGTTTATTTTTTGGCTTGAAAATTCTATCAGAGTCGCTAAAGTTAGATACGCTAAGCTTGTCAGCTGGCGGCTTGGAGAGGATGGCAGATAGAAAGAGATGTAGTTCTATTTTCGATAGGCTAATTCTATGCCACGTCGTTGTGTAGACCCTTCGTGGTCGGGAGTTCGTTCTCCTCTTGTTCTCAGCTAGTTCTCTGTTCCTTTCGACTATTCATCCCATCTTTTATAATTACAAAAAATCAGCTGATTATTGTCTTACGTACCGATAATTAGCTGATTACTTTCTTACATCATATTTTAATTCTATTTGTATATTGTCAAATTGACACACTGTAATTTTTAGCCAAAACAATCCGACAATCCTCTGCTACTGTTTATAGTTCTCCCGAAAATATTCAACCCCAGAAATCATCAGATCGAATTTCAACAAACATTCTAAACAAAACGCATTCCAAATAAATTCTTTCTTTGAAAATATTTTTTCAAAACATTTTTCCTTCTTCTTCCATCAAAACTTATTTTTACTAAAAACTTATCCTTTTTTTAACCTTAATTATCCAAGGCCTCCTAATAATGTAACAATATGAATCATTAAAAAGAATGTATCTTATTATTATCTTTAAACCGTGTATAATGTATTTTATGATTTAATTCTTAAATGTCTCCAAATATTTGTTGTTCCAAGACGGTCACTTTTTTTCTCAAATCTCAGTCAAGGACTCGTGCTTTTGTTGCATAACCCCCTTATCTTTCTTGCTAGAATCTTATTTCTAACCGTCTATGCTAGCTGGATTGGGTTACCCTATCCTCTTCTGGGTTCTTATCTCGGGTCTGGCCTTCTTCTTGGGTTTATATCTCCGCATCTATGCCTTGTTATTAATAATGAAAGTATCCCCAGACCCAACATTTCAGAGGCACTGAGAAGAACTCGACATACATCATTTGGAACGTCCGATTATGTGGAGCCATTAAGCTCAATTCACGAACTCACCCGTCGATTCAAGTCGCGTGATATGCTTCACTAAACATCAATCAGAGGTTTGAAGCTGCCTGATAAATCTATGGCTATTTTCCATGACTCGTTTAACGAATTACCAGTTAACTTTTAAATTCAAACAGTTTTACATTACATTACAAAACGAATAGGCTACCCTATTCATCATATAACACTTTTAACGAGACTTGGCCATTCACCATTCACCACATTCATTAAAAACAACTATAAGAAAAAAATCGGTTTTGATTTTTACCTTTTTAACTCTGGTTCCCTCCCTGAAGTCTTTTGAATAATCAGGCAATGATTAACATATACAAAACTAAAATAAAGCCTTCCAGCGTTTTACTCCAGAGCCAGGCTGGTGCTAGCTTTCCATGCCCTAACCAGAATCTATGATAGGAATCCTCTATTCTACTACATGTAAATTTTCATAAATTAAGTATTTACTGACATCTCACCATGTCAGAGTGAACACAAGGATCATTATAATGGGTTACTACGCACAAACCGAAGCTTGTGCATGGAATAGTGTTTAATCCCTCTTTTGAGGCGCCTCAGGGACTGTGCAATAAACCTAGTCCTGTTCTTTTTGTAAATTGTCATAAATAACTGGTTGGTTGGATTTTACGGCATGTTAACCCTTAGGTTATTTTATGCCGAAGACATTTTTATTTCATTCATTCTTGTTGGGTATGCAAATCTTTTTAAAACTTATTTTTTTACACATTTCTTAAAACTCCGGTTCATAGTTCCACAATAGTAACCTCACCACTAGATGCAGTTTAACATTATACACAGGACACTAAAATCCTCCAAGTCCAATATGTTAAAAAGGCTTGGGATTTGTCAGAAGAGCAATAGGGTCTAGACAATCATATTGTTGCTAGGGCTTAATGTTACCAGCCGATTGATCTTTCATAAAGTAGTATTCATAGAAAATATATTAAACCCGTCCTTTTCGATTTCCCGAAGCAGACTTGTCTACTCTCGATCAGGGGATTCGGGGGTAGCACGTGTCAATCTTGCTCTCGAGTCACACCTTTTACAAAGAAATATGAGTTTTTGTAAAACAGGACCATAAGAATGTATTACTTCGACCAAAGGAAAAATAACATGATAAATTTGAGTAAAAATCATTGATTTGAATGTGAACATTATTATAAATTAAATTATTGGTTGGCTGGTTGGTTGGTTGGTTGGTTGATTGGAAAAACGGCATGTCAACCCTTGTAGCCTTATTTCATGCTGAAGACATTTTTGTTGCATTCTATTCTTTTTAACTCATTTTTAAACACATTTCTAAAAAATCAGTTTTTGTATATTTAACCCATAAATCGGGCTCTAACAGGTACTACCACTCCGGGTCAGAGTAACGTTAGGAGTGATATCAGTAAAAGGGTACTCCAAAATCCCCAGAGCTCCAGAATTCGATCATCACCCACGACTAACAGATCGCTTCAATGGAGGTGTCTTAACACTATGTAGAGTGCAGTCGGTGTATTCTACAGCCCCAGCCGACAGGGCTGGTAATGAAGGGGCACTCCTCACTTACCAGATCTCCAGATCTGAAGCCTAATCATCTGTTGCAGTTTAGGATATTTACCACGTACCCCACGTGTACGGGTTAGTCACAAGATCCTATTAATGTGGGACCACCCACGAAGCTCATGCGTTGATCCCTTCGGCATTCCCCCTCAAGGGGCGCCTTAGGCACTGGGCAATAAACCCAGTCCTGTCCCTTTAAATCAAGGGGACAGATGTTGCCTGGAGGATGACCTCCTGGGATCAACGATGTTAGCTTGTAAGGTCCAGGGCCGAAGCCACTGGACCCCCGGCTCCGAAGTTAGTATAAACCCAGGACACTATTTTTTTTTTTTTTTTTTTGGGGGGGGTTCTTACGTCTCTGCGGGGAATACAGACAGGCTATTCTAAGCCCCTCCGACTGGGCTTAGCTATTTCTCGTGTTTCTTATCTAGTATTCTTTTATGAATATTTCTTTACACTAGCCTCAGCTCAGTCGGTAGAGCATCAACCTAGGCACCTCAATGTTCCGAGTTCGATACTGACCCTCGCCAATTCAGTGCATAAATAACACAGTTTGGATCTGTGGTACCTGATCGTAGGTGTGGCGCTTCTCCCCAGACGCATAAGCAATCTCCGTGGCCTAGCGCTAGCGAAAAGGGGATAGATTCCCTCACTGTCCAACTGATACTGACAATAGGCCATTCTGCTGCTTTACTTTTACTTACGCTATTTTTAGTTCAGTTAGTAGATAATAATCCGACTAGGAATCACGGGTACTGGCCCTCACCAACCCAGCGCATGAACAGCACAGCTTGGATTAGGAAGCTTATTGTAGGATGGCGCTCCACCTCAGACAAAAAAAACAATCTCCCTGGTCTAGCGCTAGTGAAAAGGAGATCGAACACCTTGCATTCCGACTGATACTAACAATAGGTCACTCCATCTGCTTTACTTTATTCTACTCGTTGTATATATATATATATATATATATATATATATATATATATATATATATATATATATATATATATACTCAATTCTTTCTATTTCCCGATGCATTTCTCTGAATTATTTGTCTGAATTTTTGAGATGAGCTTTCATTTCTCTGTTGATGTGAACAAAAATCATTCGTCCTGTCATGTCTCACAATGAAATATTAATCATCTACAAGTAAACTGAACTGGTTTTCTGACACCCACACTTCAATGATGTCGTTTTGTTAATGCTTTTGAATGTCCAGATCTAGTCATGTAAATGATGAATAAATAATGGATATGTGACCCAGCATTCCATTGTAAAGGGATGTTTAGTTTGGAGAAACGTTGCTTCCACTCAAGAATATAGAAAATCTCGTACAATTAACAATGTTGGTTGGTTGGTTGGATTTTATGGCATGTCAACCTTGTTCTCTTGGCAAAGCTGGACAAGACCCTACGTGTCCATCTCGTCAATAGCACATGTTATACGCAAGTAAAACGTGGGCGACTAAGAATAATGAAAAACAGAGACTGTTTACGCAATAGAGGGTTTCGGGGCAGAGCGGAGTGGAGTTAAGAACGTGAAGCAGGGGGTCCGCTGGGCCGATCACATCGCAAGGTTAAGGTTGGTTGGATTGATTTTACGGTATGTCAATACTTGTGTTATTTTATGGTAGATATGATTTTGTTAAGTATTCAAATTCTTTTATTAAACTTAATTTTAACCCATTTTCTTTTATCTATTAACCTATATGAGAGCCTAATATGTACTACCACTCCGGGTTAGAGTTGACCTGAGAATAATGGCAATGACGGGGTACTTCACACTCCCCAGAGCTCTAGGAATAGAACCTTTCTACTAGATGCAGTTTAGTGTCATACCCAGATGCTTGGGCTTGACGTGACAAACCGATTGATCGGAGGGGCCACTCCGACCGGCCGTCTAGCCCAAGTAAATGCTGAAGTGGGGTGTTGGTATCATGGACTGTTCAGCCATCATGATTCCGTCGTTAAGTATCACAGGTTACCACTCACAGCCAACATGTAGCCTAGTTGCCAGGGGCGGACTTAATCCTCTGCAGAGGTGTAGTCGGCGTATTCTACAGTCTTGATCGACAGGGCATGTGCAATTAACAACTTACATATTTGAGAAGTATTTCTTTGTTATTTGTTGAGTGGAATTCAAATATGCCTTTGTATAATCAATAAACAGAACATTAAATCATTTTTTAAAGTTTTAAATGGACTATTTTAATTCAGAAAATGCATTTAGATTGAAATCAATTAACAAGACATGTTAATTAGTGCTTTTATTTGATTTTTGATTTTTTAAATAAAAAACAAATTTTGTTGTTGTACTTAATAATTTTTCAAAGCATGTATCCTTTATGTTCAAGCAGTCATCAAAGCACGTTGTACTTTTGTAAAGATTCCTGAAGGAAAAGTAATCTTAAACAATGCATATCCCAATATTATATATACTAGCAAATATATACACCCTCCGGGTGCAAGTATTTAAGTTTTAATATAATAAAATACCATATTAAATTAGAAAGGCTAATGAAACTGAATAAGAATAAAAAGATTTGGAACAGAGGGGGTATGATTGAAAAATAGAACAACTTTGAAACTAACTCTTCCATCATTTTCCGTTACTCCCGTCTTTCATTGGTAAATTTTCCTAATTTAACTATTTAGTTAAAATAGGAAGTAAAGAATAATATTATAGTTATTTCTTCTTGTTCAAGGATTTCTTTTAAGATTTATCCCCGAGATTGTTGCTCATATTCAATAAGATAAAACCAAACAATTAGAAATCAATAATACTAAGCATATATTTATTAAAATCAAATTTTTAAGATCAATATGCAAATTAGCCTTCCCATTCACACTGTAAACTGCTATTTTGTTGTATATATAAATATAATTGCATGTTATTAGTATGTAGATATTGTCAACAGTATTAATAATGTAAAACAATTTTATTAATAATTGAGGTTTAAATAAAAATAAAATCATGGAGAATGTGATGTAAATAATAGTGACTTGTATAGTAATATAGTTTCGGTTACAGACAAACAAACCCACAATCTCCATTATAATATAATAATATATATATATATATATATATATATATATATTTATATATATATAATAAATAAGTAATCCACAGACACGTGTTTCGAGGTATCACATCTCATCAGTGGGTTATACATTAACAGCTACCCTGGCCGGGTTTGTGACCTGAATGAATTTTCGTTCGCCAATCCTCTTACCCGTGCGGCCAGAGGCAGCTGTCAAATATAGGAGAATATTTAATTGCTACATTTCTAAGCGGAAATGAATTCACTAAAGGCCTCAAACATTTGTAAACAAAGCGATATATATATGTATATATATATATATATATATATATATATATATGTGTGTCTGTGTGTGTGTGTATATATATACATGTATATATGTGTGTGCTTGAGAATAGAGGAAAGTGTGGATATAACAACACAGACATCTTAATTTAATTGATATTTCGCCTCATTTTGATGAAGCTTCTTCAGAACTTTATTGACATAAGTACTTGTACATTCTGCTTTTATAGTGAAAAGGTAAATGGGTGAGGGTGAGGGAAAGTCGGGTGGTGTTTGTGTGTAGGGAATGGTACTTTTATTTTTCTATGGGGTCATTCGGTTGACTTAGAAGATAATTTGATATTTGGAGTGTGGTTCAAATATGTTGACGTCCGATGTGTATCAGGGGACCGGGGATATTTTTGTTTGAAAATATATTAGATAAGTCCTTAAAGATTTTGTAGAGGTAAATGCATTCATGTACCGTAGCTGAATGCCATGTGAGGAAAGGGGCAGACAACACAGTACCTCGCAACATTGTATGCTGTGATGTCATATCTAATGCATCAAGAGTTTAGCTAGGAACAAAAAGTCCATCAGAAGAGACAGGTCTTCATAGAGATTTTAACGACATGTCAACCTGTCTAGGTTTTTTTATGCCTAGAGCTTAGGGAATCGCTTTCATATTTACATTTTTTGCAGTGTTTTTTCACAGATCGAATACGTATTATTTTTTAACAGATTTATTTGACCTATATATGGTACTCTAACAAGAACAACCATTCCGCTTCGTGGCTGAGCAGTCCATGACATGCAACACTCCACTTTCGCCCTTAGGTTAGACTGTCGGTCGGAGTGACCTCCTTCAATTATTCGGCTGATCACACCAAGCCTAGCATTATATAATTGTCCCAGCCCTATTGTTCTTATGGTAAACTCCCAACTTTTTATATATGTACTACAAGGCGGTGGCTAGGGGTTTTAGTGTCCTGGGTATGATGTTAAACTGCATCTAGTGGTGAAATACTAATTCCAGAACTCTGGGGCGTATGGAATACCTTTTCACCGCCAATACTTCCTGGTCCACTCTTACCAGGAGTGGTAGTACCTGTAAGGGTCCCATCTATAAGTTGAATAGAAAAAAAGTATAAAATGTGTTTAAAAAGTTGAGTTAAGAAAAATATTTAATACCCATCAAAAATAAATTAAACAAAATGTCTTCGGTATAAAATAGCCCAACAAGGGTTGAACAAATCCTGTAAGCAGCATTCTACAAAACAGCAGCTAACAGCCATTTGCTTCACGGCTCAGACACCATCAAAGTAAGACAACAAGACAAACTGGGCTCTACAGGATAAGTAATGACAAACTCATAAGGGAGGTTCTCAGTGCTGGCAAACTAGCAAAAACTTACATTCACCAAGAAATATAGTCGGTAACAAGGTGTTCAAATTAAAGACGAGGCTATTGGCATTTCTCATAGCGCTAATACCCTTGGGAAAGGTATGCATCTACCTATTCCCGGTTAAGTTAAATAGTAGGACAGACTAGATTCTTTAATCTTGATATGTCAACCAGTCTAGGAGAAGGAAAACTGAAGCCAAACCTGTAAAACTCTGCTTTAAAATTGACCTTGTGTCAAATTCTGCTCACGAGGAGAAATTGTTGAATATGTACATTCACCGACTCTGTGCTGATACTGGATGCCGTTTAGGAGACTTACCAAAAGTCATAAACGATAGGGAATTTGAAAACGCGATATATTTAAGGTTGGTGAAACAAATTCAGTTGGTAATAAAATATTGTGTTTGCTGTAATTCATGTGAAATTGTTGCTGGTGAGAATTAAATTGTTTTGAATTGATAACAAGTAGCATGAAGTCAAATCATGTTTCAAAACATTTTTGTCGGAGATTAGTTTTAATTTTCGAACGTCATGGTCTATCCGGTCTCATTAATCGACCTTTTAATGTCTAAGTCGTTTTTGTAAATTTTTAAGCGTTAATTTAATGTAAGAAAATAATCTATATTATAGTGATCCGGTTTTTGTACGTATGCGACCGTAACACTAAGGCATTCCGCGGCTAAAATAGAATGAGGTGTTCATTGCGCGTAACGGTAATCGTCCGAGTAAGTAGATTTGAGTTTAAATTCCTGAACGAGGCTCTTTGTATTTCACACACCGCTAATACCCTTGGGAAACATGAAACCAACTATTCTTCTCCCAGCGATGTTACATAAGGAATAGGTTGGCCTATTTATTATATAAGCTAAGTGTAGAATTTAAAGTAACGGTTTAGAAGTAATAACTCATACAAGAGTTTTGTAGTTTGATAGACAGATAGTAATCCTTAGCTGACCTGTTAGTAGTTCTCTGATTGGTTGGTTTGATCGCATGACAACCTGGTCGTGAGAACGGGTTAGAGAATCAGAGTAGCACCGTAGCAAAAGGACGCGTAAAATGGCTATTTCTCCATCCGTACGTTTGATATGGGGTTTGAAAGAATAAAGACGTTAACAATTTAACAGTCTTTGTGTTCATTAAAATAAGAGAAAGAAGTGAACGCAGGAATGAAACAAACCAAAGAAACACCCAAGCTGTTACAATTCATGAGAAGTTATGAATTGTGAACAGACCTGTTGCTAGGAATATTTGAATTACGGTCTGTTTGTTGGATATACGGCATGTCAACCCTTGTTGGGTTATTTTGTTACAATTCATGAGAAGTCATAAATTGTGAACAGATCTGTAGCTAGAATATTGAAATTAATATTTAGATTCAAGGAGTAACCATGAAAATTACCTGTGACTGTTAATAACCTTTGACCTCTTTTAGGCGCGCGTTTTGGGCACCATGACAGACACGTGACATAGTTTAGTTAGTTATTCAGATCGACCCAGCTTTGAGAGAGCGTAGACGTGTTGTCAGCTTCTGGTCTCTCCCCACGGCGGAATAATCAATATGGGCTAATAAAATTTGATCAAGAACAAACCAAGCCTTGTTTCAATCAATTAAATGAATGTTAAGACAATGGCCAACTCAGCTCAGCCCAGCAGAGAATTAGCAAGGAAGAAAATCAATCCCCAGCAGATAGAAGTCGGCCAGATAAGATAGACGAAGAAGCAGTTAGCAGGAATCAGTCAACAAGCAGAAATGAAACAAGCAAGTAAGATCTACCATCTCTATCTCTAATATATCTCTCTGTCTGTCTGTCTGTCTGTCTCTATTATATACACGAGTATGTCAGAAGGGTATATACGGCTATACAACAAAGCCAAGACAAACCAAGTCAACCCAAGAAGTCTCAGACAAAAAACCAGAGATACCAGATCAACGTAGAAGATAGAAGCTAAGAGATACAAATTAAGAAGATAAGTACAATATGAAGAGAAGAATAAGGAAATTCAATAGCAGGACAGGCTGAGCACTTTAATCTTGTTATAGCAACCAAACTAAGAGAAGGAAAACTCCGAATTCCAACAAGTTGTAGATCTTCATCAACCTGTTCTTGCCCAAGAACGCTACATGAGTAAATTTTTGCTTCAGGTTGTGAGATTTAAAATTTGAGGTATGAGCGAGCTTCAGATACGCTTATGTTAAAAAGTTCGCTAAAACATTTAAGGATCCAATTTATTACACCAAAGAAAAATATCATTTATAAAAAATAAACATTCATTACATTCTATTTTATTATGTTTTCATAAAATGCAATGGTATTTTACTAATTTAAAAAATAAGGAATAGAAAATTAGGATGTTTTGGGAGGTCTGGGACGGATTAATGTAATTTCAGTTTATTTCAATGGGGAAAATTTATTTGATATACGAAAAAATTGAGTTACGAGCAGTACGAATTAAACTAGTAAGTCAAAATAGTACTGTATATATATATATATATATATATATATATATATATCAATGTGTGTTTTGTGTGTGTCTGTATGAGTATGTATGTTGATAGCTAAATGCGCAAATGTACGTTGGTATGCATATATGCAATGTATACCATATTGTTATCCTTAATTTTTGTCTTCCATTTTTCGACTTTTTTCTTTGTTTCCTGTTGATAAAGAATGAACCAAGGAAGAGGTCAGGTTATCCCATAAAAAAATAAAAGTAAAAATACCTCATAAGAATTATGCACATGAAACGACAGCAAAGACGCCATGTTTTATGGGCATGCTGGGAAAGAGAGGAATGCTGATAAGCGATGGGTCACCCCCGCCTCTTATGATGGACTGTCGCAAACTCAAGGTGGCCGCGACCCACATACAATCACTTTTTAATAGTTGAACCTCTACTGCTTCTCAAACCAACTCAAAATAAATTTTCTCAAAAAATAAATAAATAAATAAATAAAATAAAAAAATAAATAGATAAATAAATAAAATAAAAAAAACTTATAAAAATGCGAAAAAAAATTTCCCCTCATCTAAACGCAAAATAAAATGATAAATAAAGATGATTTCTGAGGGAAGATGTTTTGGAAAGTTTAAGTTTTTTTTATTTTTTATTTTTTTACTTTTTACCCCCTTTTTTTCCTTCAGGTATAAAGAAAAGAAAGAAATCATTGGTGATTTATTCACTTAAATATTCCATCTGTTGTCCATCATCGGTGAAATACACAGAACATATCTTCGCCAACAGCATTTATAGATTTTTTTTTTCGTTCTCTTATTCCATTCGCTTCATCCTTTTCCCAATGCTCTTTCCTCTTCATCTTACTGCATTTGAGGATTGCAGTTGTTTATTATTATTATTATTATTATTATTATTATTATTATTATTATTATTTTACTCCTTGTGAGTTTTTCACACCAGTTTTAACCGGTGGTCTTTCACTGGGGTCTGAGTGACAACAAGTCTTTTCAGATCTCAGGGTTACAATTTAAGTAACAGCAGGTAATGTAAGCAACTCGTGACTTAATTTTGCATTAAATAACCCGAAAAGGGTTGATATGCCGTAAAACAAAATAACCAAACAACCATTCATCAGGTCTCCAGGACTCATCTAAGTATTCTAGCCAATCTTAATAATGCTGTGATCTCTATGGCCTCGGTTTTTTTTCTGATGTCCAATTTCTCTAGAGTCCTTTCCAAGCCTTCAGGGGCCGTTCCAAGCGCGGCAACTACAATTGATATCACCTTCACCTTCATGATCCATCGATTTTCCAGTTATCTGGCAAGATCCAAGTATTTGTCCAGCTTTTAGAGTTATTTCACTTTCACTCTAAATCCACAAGATTAAAAGTTATTTTCTTTTTGACCAAAACTAGGTCTGGGCTTATGACCTGAAATGGGTGATCCGCTTGTATCTCAAAGTTCTATTTCAAAGACAGCTTCTGGTTTGTACATATATACCATTTGTTAGTATGATAAAATGTCCTTTTATTGCAGGGGTTCACATTCCCCATCCAGTTGAGCCTTTTCTTATATTTCATTTATTCTCGCTTGCTGAATTCACTGATGGTGTGATTAATTGTTTCATGTCTATCACCACATAGCCTACACTTGCTATTCTCATATGTATTATCAACTTTCATTTGTCAGCTCTGTTGTAACTTTTAACTATTGTATCATTGTTCTGCCTTGTATAGTATTTCAGTACCTTGATAACAGAGTCAATCCAATCCTCATTACTTGTAAGTCCTAATATCATACCTCAATGTTTTGAGCATTGTGACACATACCCTCTTATTCTCTTAAGCAATTTTCTTAAGTCTTCTCCAGTTGAGGAAACTCTCGGAAAATCTTAAAATCAATACTACTTATATATGTCGTATGAAATGTACTCATCGACCCGAGTTCAAATCCTGGACGAGACTGTTTGAATTTCAAAGAGCGCCAATACAGGTTTGAATTCAGAGTTTTCCTTCTCCTAGACCGGTTGCCTAACCAAGGTTAAAGAGCACATTCTTCCCTACTATTTATCCATAGCTGGAGGGAGAGTAGGATTCATATCTTTCCCAAAGGTATTAGCGCTAAGTGAAATGCAATTACCACATCCAGGAGTCCATTTCCCATGACTTTAACCATTACACCACGCGTTTCCTGATTTTCGACGTATGAGGTTCATACACACAATGAACTCCCACACAGGGATTTGTTTATAGTGGTGAAGGCTTGTGTTGGATCATCCACACTTTTTGGCACAGTCGATAGGAAAGAATTGGTGCATCAAGGGTTGCCACAAACCCAATCAACGACCGACCTCAGGAATTTTGAATTCAGGGTTATCCCTCTCCTAGACTGGTTACCTACCCAAGGCTGAAGGGCCCAGTCTGCCCTACTATTCAACCCATAGCCAGAGGGAGAATATATGGATTCATACCTTTCCCAAGGGTATTAGCGCTATGTAAAATGCCAACAGCTTCGTCTAGGAATTGAACTCGAATCGACGAGTCCATTTTCCACGACTATATATATATATATATATATATATATATATATATATATATATTTCCAATGTGGGTACTCTATAATCCCTAGATCTCTAAAACTGGAGCCTAACCATCAGATCAGTATGAATCCAATGAATCTCCCTCTGGGTATGGTTAAAATAGTAGGACATATTGGGTTATTTAATCTTAGTATGTAACCGCTAGCAGAAGGAAAAATCTATATTCAAACGTGTTAAAATCCGCTTAGAAATTGACTTTGTGTCGCATCTTGCACGAGGCTGAGAGGTTATACACACACCCCACCCACCCACATATATATATATATATATATATATATATATATATATATATATACCTCCGCACAAGTAGGATGTGACATAAAGTGAATTTCATTTCTTAAGCGGAGTTTAACATGTTTGAATTCAGAGTTTTCCTTCTCCTAGACTGGTTACCTAGCCAAGGTTAAAGAGCCCAGTCTGCCCTACTTTTATCCATAGCTGGAGGGAGAGTAGTTGGATGTATACCGTTCCCAATGTTATTAACGCAATGTGAAATGCAAACAGTTTCGTCCAGGATTTGAACTCGGGTCAACGAGTCCATTTCCTACGACTCTAACCATTACACCACGCACATCTATATATGTATAATCACACACACACACACACACACACACACACACACACACACATATATATATATATATATATATATATATATATATATATATATATATATATATATCTGTAATCCTATTTATGTTATTGAATTTATTTTCCAATATTTCCTTTGTTCTTCTCAGATATTCTCTGTTTTTTTTCTTTCATTTAATTCTGCTTGACCTAATTTTAGATAATTTTATTTTTTTCCCTGCTCAGATAAATTCATAGTTATTTACTTCAATTTCTTCTATTGATTATCTGCCCTGTCTACGGAGGCTTAAAATACGCTAACTTCATCCCCTACAAAGAGGTAAACCATCAAAAAAGAAGGGCGTCCTGTGTATGATACTAAACTACTTCTGGTCCTTAAACTCCAGTTCTGGATATATAGAGAGTTCTGAGTACCCGTTCATTGCCATTACTCCCAGGTCCACAATGAGTGGTAGTACCTGTTTGGGTACTATCTATGGGTCAAATAGATTGTTTAAAAATCATTAATATTCGATGTGTAAAGAAAAAAATCTTAAAGAACAACTACCCCAAAAAATATAAATATGATCGTACAATGAACGCGATTCCCTAATCTCTTGGCGTAAAATAACTCTTGATGGATTGACATCCCGTTAAATTCAATCAATCAATCAACAGTGTTATTACAAAACATGTTATTCAGAACCCTGTTTACTTCTTACACATACATATTTCCTCACTTTTATAACAAGATATTCAAACATATATCTGGAATAAAATAACCCTAGACGAGTTCACATGCCATTAAAATTAATCAATAATTCAATCAATCAATCAATCATTAATGTTAATTAATAAATATGTTATTCAGAACCCTGTTTCCTTCTTACATCTACACATTTCTCCACTTTTATAACGGGTTAGCTCAGTCGGTAGAGCGTTCGGCTAGAAACCACAAGGTTCCTAGTTCGATACCGGCCCTCGCTAACTCAGCGTATCAGTAGCACAGGGATCTGTGCGGTAAAGTAAGGAGCTGATGGTAGGTGTGGTACTCCACATCAGATGCTAAAAACAATCTCCTTGGTCTAGCGCTATTGAAAAGGGGATAGACTCCCTCGCTGACTGGCTGATACCGACTTTAGGCCGCCCGTTGACTTTACTCTTTTTTTTATAACGAAATATTCAAATATATATCTGGAATGAAATAACCCGAGACGAGTTCACATGTCGTGAAAATCAATCAATCATTCAATCATCAGTTGATAAACGTACATGTTATTCAGAAGCCTGTTTCCCTCTATATATATACATATTTCTCCACTTTTATAACGAAATATTAAAATGTATATCTGGAATAAAATGACCCTAGACGAGTTCACATGCCATTAAAACCAATCAATCCTTCAATCAATCAATCAATCAATCAATCATTATTTAATCAATCATTAGTGTTAATTAACTAACATGCTATTCAGAGCCTATTTTCGTTCTTTAAAAAACATATTTCCCTACTATTATGACAAGATATTCAAACACATATCTGGAAAAAAGATAAAAAGCAGTCATTAAAATATTAATCAGAAATCATGTTCCTAAAACCTTGTTAAAATCTTCACAACAGAAAACAATTTTTAGTGCAGACTATTTATACTGAACAAACCAGAATTGTTCAGTGTGTCTAGAAGACAATAACAAATAAGAAGAACGTTGGCAATATTGGAAAGACCTCCTGCCTCGGACAATATGGATAGTTGTCTGTAATTATGCACTTGGTGACTGATATTGTAAATTCGGTTCGTTACGTTTGGCATCAACACCGGAAATTACTCGAAATCCGGATGTACATCATGATCTTGTATTTCCATAATTCTTCGCCTTTGTGAGAAAGAGAGAAAAAATGCCACACATATAACTGCAACCGACTCAAGAATATTTCCTTGAATTCATGTATTGAAATATATGAACTGTTGCTTTTTAAGAGATAATTTCATAACATATAAGAATCCTTTGATAGATTGATAGATAAATAGATAGATAGATAGATAGATAGATAGAAAAATTGTCTTGCGCCAGTCATTCAATAATATATGATGAATTCTTCTATCCATCTCTGTCTATCTCTCTCTCTCTTGCTCTCTCTCTCTCTCTCTATTCTCTCTCTCTCTCCTCTCTCTCTCTCTCTCTCTCTCTCTCTCTCTCTCTCTATATATATAATATATATATATATAATATATAAAGAAAATAACAGATTAAGAAAAATCCGACAAAATCTGAGGAATATAATATATATATATATATATATATATATATATATATATATATATGTGTGTGTGTGTGTGTGTGTGTGTGTCTGTGTGTGTGTGTGTGTGTGGTGAATGAAAGAATAGACAGGTAACTCCGATATGTTTCGGCCTTCGGCCACCGTCATAACATATTTATCTCAGTATGTTTTACATTGCATGACTGAATGCCAAGCGAAATGCTTCACGTGTGAATGAAACTTCAACTTTAACTTAACATCTGACTTTGCAGGTGTTTATGAATAATTTTAAAAGTAGAAGTTCTTTTTCGAAGATGTTAAATAGAAAGATCACTGTATGAAATATTATGAATTTTTAAACGATGAATTTATATATGTTTATTTCATGGCATATCAACCATTGTGGGTTATTTAATGTCAATTCTTGTCTTTGAAAATATTATTTCATGTTTATTTATTTTTAAAAAGTTGGCACAGCGTTCTTTTGTTGGTATCAGCCAGACAGCGAGGGAGTTTACCCCCTTTTCGCTAGTGCTAGATCAGGGAGATTGCTTTTTTGCTTTGGTGGAGCGCTGCACCTACTACCCGCTCCCCACTTTACCGCTCAGATCAGATTACTCAATCCGTGCTACTCATGCGCTGAGTTGGTGTGACCGGTATTGAACCCGGAAACTTGCGATTCTGATGCGGGTGCTTTACTGACTGAGCTAAATCAGTCTCGTATATTCATAAATAAATTGGTATGAATAATTTTTATTTGAGATTTTCAAAGCTGCAGAGCGTAGAATATATATATATATATATATATATATATATATATATATATATATATATATATATATATATACGCAGAATATGCTTTGTTAATGTGTTCTTCAACTCACCTGTTTTTATATCCCTTTTATGCTCGTAGACTTGTTTATCAATCGACGTTGTGGTTTCTTCCATTGTTTATTACAATTTGATGGCATATATGCCTTCACTCCGAAGCGCGTGGTGTAATGGTTAAAGTCATGGGAAATGAACTCGTCGCCCCGAGTTCAAATCCTGGATGTGGTAATTGCATTTCAATTAACGCTAATACACTTGAGAAATGTATGAATCCTACTCTCCCTCCAGCTATGGATAAATAGTAGGGCAGATTGGGCTCTTTAACCTTGGTTAGGCAACCGGTCTAGGAGAAGGAAAACTCTGAATTAAAACCTGTTGAATTCCGCTTAAGAAATTGACCTTGTGTCAGATCCTGCTCGTGCGAGGGGTTGGTAAATATATATTCCTTCATCAGATTTTGTGTGGATAAGGTCGTTTTTATTACTGATTATTTTTCTAATTGTTTTGTAGAGTTTGTAACAGTCCAAAATTATTTAGAGATTGTTTTGAATTGTGGTCGAATTATTGGGTAAAATTATGCATTTATGT
>CM042143.1:81847090-81849590 GCA_023376005.1 Doryteuthis pealeii | reverse complement strand
AAGGATGCTTTTTTACCGATAACTGGAGCATCGTAATCAGATTCAGTTCATTGTCATACATAGGACATTCCGTTTTTGGAGGTCATACCCCTCCACAGGGGATACAGTCAGAGTATTCTAAGCCCCACCAACAGATGTTTTAAGACTTTTTCTTTGTAAACAACATCTTCTTCAAACTTCATTTTTTTCTGTTTCTTTACAACCTTCTTTTCTCTTCTTCTCTCTCTACCTCTCCCTCTCCCTCTCTCTCTCTCCCTCTCTCTCTCTCTCTCTCTCTCTCCCTCTCTCTAAAACTAATTACATCTACTCCACCTATTTCCCCTCCCAACTTTCACCGCTCAAATACCCCCCTCATCAAATCCCCTTTACCTTTGCTTTTTTCCGCCATTTTTGACTGACTGCATACTGCTCTGTCCACAAAAAACCTTGAAAACTTGGCAAACTGCCCACCTTTGTTCGCGCATCGAGCACTTTCCTACTGGACTGGACCTGCCGGGATCTGTCCTACACTTGACAGCTTTCCCAATCGGAGGTCTTCATCCTGTCTTGTCAACAGATATTTCATTCCTTCTTCCCACGGCCTCTATACCTCCAGCTGTCCGGCCTTTCCCTGTGGAGCTCACGAAAACAGGAACAGGGCGAGCTCTCACGATATTCCCGAGATTTGCCTCGCATGGACAACAAGTAGATTTTTAGTGACTTTCGCTTGGCTACAAAAATGATTAATCACTTTTCACGGTATTTCCAAGATTGATCCCTTTTTATAGATTCCTCTTTCAGCTTTCATATTTCCTCTCACCTCTTCCTAGTTTTACCTTAACATTACTTTCATTAGCCCTTGTTTGTGCTTATTACATACAATATTCTTATGGACGTGCTCGTTGGAAATAGACACAGTAAACTGAGTTCAAATCCCGAACGAGGCTGTTTGCATTTCACATAACACTGGTAGATGTACGAATTCAGCTATTCTCTCTCCAGCTACGGGTAAATAGTACATTGTCAAGGCATATTATAAATGTAAATATAAATGGTGCAAATGTATCTCCTTGTAGGGCTCCAGCGACGACGTAAAAAAATATGTGCCACAATTAGGTCAACGAACATTAACTTTCGTGTCTTTTTAGAGCATCATTATAGTGCTCTGTAACTTGGTATGGTAATCGGCATAGGAAAAGTACATCTCGGAATTCAAATTAGTTGTACTCCGTTTAAAATTTATCTCGTGTAGCATCCTACTCGAGGGTGGAAGGGTTGAGTAAGTTCATACATAAGATATTTCTCCTTTTCCTACTTCACTTATTTTCTCTCTTATATCTATTCCTTCCTGTCTGCAGGACTTAGAATACGCTGTATCCTATGCAGAGGGATAAGATCCTCACCCACCAAAAAAGGGGTGTTCTGGTGGAACACTAAACTGCATCTGATGGCGAGTCTAGAGTCTGGGGAGTGTAGAGTACACTATCATTTTCTAGATATGTTTTAAAATGATTCATATTCGAACGTACCGTGCAAAACAAACTCTTAAGAACAAAAATGAAAATGTGAACGTGATTCCTATGAATGAAATAACCATAGACAGGTTGACATGCCATTAAAATCAATCAACCAGCTTCCTTTTTCAGAAAGTGCTCCATTATCATTACTCTTCTTAGGAGTAATGAGTGGGTGGTTCGCCGTTGCCTTCCATATGGTTGTCATTCATTTGAGAGTCTAATCTAGCTTTCTATTTAGCCCATAGCTGGAGGGAAGAAATGGAAGAAAGCATGGTTTCATGCCTTTTCTTAAATGCGAACCAAATACAAAAACTCAAACACGGTTTGCTAATTCCACCGTCCTTGTTAATAACCATTACACCATCTTGCACCTTCACATGAAAGTAAAAACTCCAAATATTTTCCAAATCTATGGATCAAATAGATCTGTTTTAAAATGTTTCGTATTCGAATGGACTGAGTGCCCCGTCCCCCCAAAAAAAACTCTTTGAAAACAACTACACTGAAAATGTAAATGGGAAATTCCATGTCAAATCATCCAGAAAAAAGTAAAATTGTCACCTACCCACTTCAATTTTTCTGTAATTTTGTCCAGGTGTGGACTATATTAACGTTAGACAATCCCCAAGATTTGAGCTTCCAATTCCAAAAAATTGGCCGAGTTATGTAGATTGTTAGCTCTCCAAATTTGGTGGGTGTACGAAAAATGGCTACTTTTTGTAATCTATTTTTGTATGTAAAAGGAGTTCTAGAGCTTCCCTGTTCCTGAAAATTGGTTTATAAAGGTTTTTTGACCCAATAAATCCAAAAGTGCTATTAAAGAAGTCTTAAAGTCAACTAATTTAAAATTATTAATGATTTCTGTTTTATTTTTCATAGCAAAGGGTCTGTAAGATATAGAATATATATAGGGTCTTTAAGATAAGACTTAAAATGTATATATGGTCTGTAAGATGAGACATAATATATATATAGGGTCTGGAAGATATAGAATATATAAAGTG
>CM042143.1:81814590-81842090 GCA_023376005.1 Doryteuthis pealeii | reverse complement strand
AATATATATATATATATATATATATATATATATATATATATATATATATATATATATAAAATCTCGATACTTTTTGACACACCTTGTATATATATATATATATATATATATATATATATATATATATATATATATATACGAGGTGTGTCAAAAAGTATCGAGATTTTTGTACTTTTGGACACACCTTGTATTCTGAAAAAAATTAATGTTCCATTTATTCTTCATTTCTATCTTGGTAAATACAGTTTCAAATTCGGCACTTTTATGACACGCCTTGTATTCTGAAAAAATAATAACGTTCCATTCATTCTTCATTTCTCTCTTGGTAAATACAGTTTTAATGTCGATACTTTTACGACACACATTATATATATATATATATATATATATATATATATATATATATAAATAAAATAAATATAAAGGTTTTACATATCTATTTATCAGGTGACAAAGGAACATTCACGACCATATTGGTTTCATGCGAGGCAATAATCAGGAGAAGATGTTTCAAATCCATAAATAGACATGTAAAACCTTTATATATTTATTTTATTATATTATATAACAGCTCTATTTTATATTGAACACTCTACCAATAATACTGCCTTTGGTACGCCATTCCAGCAAAAGCTGAAACAGTGACCATCTCACTATATATATATATATATATATATATATATATATATATATATATATATATACTAGCGTAGTTAAAGAAAGAAAGAAAAATTACCATAAATGGAGCCGTAAAACAAATAAGATCAAAAGGAATATCAGCAATTGGTTAAGAAGGCATATTTTCCTATGTTTACATGCATTTAAAACTCTCTGGAGTTGGGGGTACGAAGCAATTGCTAACTTTTCTTCTAAGCATAAGAGGCAAAGTTTATCTCCAGCTGTATAATTACGATTTATTTTTTTACAATCTCCCATTTCAAGATGGAGTCAATGCTATATTTATTTTAACTTCCCATACATACTTTTATAAACTAGTATTACATTTTTTATTTTTCATGAGTGAAACCGGTTTTATGGTTAAGATTTGTATATATATATATGAGGGTAGGTAAACAAACAAATGTGTTTATTTTTATATGGCTTTAAACCGACAATTTTTGGAGGATATGTGCTTAATTGAAGTCATACCTAATTTTTAAAAATTAATTAGTTAATAATTAATGAATTTAGGCGGGCATATATGTTCAAATGTAAGGCTAAACAAATCGAGAAAATGTCAGTCCCTGAATAGGTCGAAATGTACATTCAGGGACTGCCATTTTCTCGATTTGTTTAGCCTTACATTTGAACATATATGCCTGCCTAAATTCATTAATTACTAACTAATTAATTTTCAAAAATTAGGTATGACTTCAATTAAGCACATATCCTCCAATATATATATATATATATATATATATATATATATATATATATATATATATATGAGCCCTAATTCTTAGCCACAAAAGGGGTTTTGATAATAAATTTATCAGTGACACAAATAGAAAACTTTCAAACACTTATTTATACCATGAAAAGTACTGTAACACAACCAAAATAAATGCAATGCTGTAAATAAACAACGTAGTCTTGACTTTGATTTAGACTACCATGTTTACTTGGATATTACAAACAAGCGAAATATCCCAACACTCATATACAATACCATTGATAATATAATTATTACATATACAATTGATTAAACACGCTTGCTGGGCATTATTTTACCTTTTTGCACAGGTGTTATAAATAGTAAATAATATTCAAAATCAAAACTGTATCATCTTAAATAAAAGACTTTGTTAAATATAGGCTATGCGGAGACTTGGATATTTCAAACATACTAAAACCCCCCCAAAATGATACAAACTAGCATTAATAATGTAATGATTACGTAAGTAAGTAAAGTTGTCGGGGCGGCCTAATGTCGGTATCAGCCAGGCAGCGAGGGAGTCTATACCCCTTTCACTAGCACTAGACCAAGGAGATTGTTTTTGCGTCTGGGGTGGAGCACCACACCTACTATCAGCTCCTTACTTTACCGCACAGATCCCTGTGCTACTCATACGCTGAGTTGGCGAGGGCCGGAATCGAACTAGGAACATTGTGGTTTCTAGCCGAACACTCTACCGACTGAGCTAAACCGGCCCTAACCTTTGTTTAATTCTAGGCTATGTAGGGACATTTTAGATCAAAGGGTCGGCAAGGTTAGGTCTTGAGACGTGGTAATGTTTGACATCTCAAAAACAGATCTCGTGTATGAAGAATAATTAAAGTTCCAATTACCATCGAACTGGGAAGACAAGGCAACAAACGGTTGTAACTCAAATACAAACCCGAATGCTACAAAGTCCACTGCAAAATGACAAAGTATATATAAGACTCCACAATGTCATTCAACTCAAGCAGTGTCCAAGACAGCTGGTATAAATAGGAATCAAGAATGATCCATCCATGAATCTGGGTGATTTGGGTGATTCCATTCCTTGAGTTCTGATTGGCTGCTTGACTGCTTGATTTGAATGACATTGTGGAGTCTTATATATACTTTGTCATTTTGCAGTGGACTTTGTAGCATTCAGTTCGATGGTAATTGGAACTTTAATTATTCTTCAGTGTAACGAACGATGTTGGGTCAGTAAAATACCTATTCTTTTGTATATGGAGTTAAGCGAAAGAGAGCCTATCTAAGATCGGTCATACCAATCTGTTGGACTTATCCGAAGGTGTAAGGTGTAAGCAAGATCGTTACTTTTATTTATGAACTTTTCCAACAGCAGCAGTCACTTCCGGTAGAAATTGGCCAATAAGAGGACAGAAAGCATTTAAGATCGTTTGCACTGTGCTCGAATCAATTATGGGTTGAACTTTCTAACCACAGACGCCTGACTTATATATTACAAGAAAAACTACAGACTTGGACTCATATATATTACACATATCTACAGACTTGGATTTATATATTACAAGAAAACCTACAGACTAGGATCACCAACTGGAGTCTGTGAACAACAACAGAACAACTGAACCTTTAACAAAATTACGAGTTGTACCCAGTAGATTTAGCGACGATAATCAACAGATACTCACAAGTCGACTAGATAGGATTGACACATTTGGAAGATACTTGATATTCTTAATTTTTCTTCAGACTTTTAGGTCACTCAAAATTGACTTTAGTGGAGTGGTGTAATAGTATTTGTCGTAGGAAATGGACAGAGCGAAACAAGTTCAAATACTAGACGAAGCTGTTTGCATTTGACATAGCGCTAATACACATGGGAAAGGTATGTATCTAAATATTTCCCCTACAGAAATGGGTAAATAGTAGGGTGAATTAAGCTCTTTAACTTTGATTAGGACACCAATCTATGAGAAGGACAATACTGAATTTAAACCAGTTAAACTCCGCTTAAGAAATTGACCTTTTGTCACATCCTGCTCGTGCGGAGTGGTTGGTATATATATATATAAAGGACATTTGTATTGTTAGACATTGTTTTGTTGTATAATAAAACTTTAAAATAGAACCACGTTTTAATTCATTCATTTGATGAATAAATGCTATATTAGTATTTATTCTCAGACCCCTTGTTTTTGAGTAGAAATATTGGTCGTAAAAAGTCGGTCATTACCATTATATATATATATATATATATATATATATATATATATATATATATATTTGTAAAATCAGATTGACATCTTTTACCAGAGGTCTAGCGTCAAACCTCGAGCGAAACATGTCACTCTGATTTTACAAACTGTTCTTTTCTTTTACATTCCTTTCAGATTTCATTCCAAATTTTATTCACACACACACACACACACACACACACACACACACACACATATATATATATATATATATATATATATATATATATATATATATGGGGTGGGTGGGAGTTGACCAAACACCCATTATGATTTTGTCATCTATTTTAACTATATTCCAAAATATCATTTTTGGTTGAATTATGACAGCTGTCGTATCATCAAACTTTTTTTTTCAAAATCGTCATGTTGTTATTCATCGATTCTAACTTTGGAGATTAAAGAAAAGGGGTAAAGTTTTCAGAAGGGGATGCTTTTTTTATTTTAAGTAAAATAGAAATACAATTCAAACACAAACAATATGTATAGTTTATATTAAATGTACAATGAATTCTCGAATGCCTCCAAAACGTTTTTCGGCTTGGACAGTAGAATACTCTGACTGAACCTTTGCAGAGCTATAAACTCATCCCAATTAGGCTACATGTTAACCGTGGATGACGATCAGTGATGCTCAAGAACGGAATCTTAGTGGCTGAGCAGTCCATGACTTGCAACACTCCACTTTGGTCCTTACTTAGATTAGACGGTCGGAGAGGCCCCTTGGATCAATAGGCTAGTCACGTAAAGCCCTAGCACTTATATGATTATCCCAATCCTATTACCTTCATGGCAAACTCCCAACCTTTTTTTAATCATTTATGTGCTAGAAGGCGGTGGCTGAGGTCTTAGTGTCCGGAGCATGACGTTAAACTATATCTAGGGGTGAATTTCCAATTCTGGAGCTGTAGGGAATGTGGAGTACCTCTACATCGCCATTATTCCCAGGTCCACCCGGAGTGGTAGTAAATGTCCGGGTCCCATCAATAGATCAAAAACGAGTTTTAAAAAGTGTTTAGAAAAATTTGAGTTTAAAAAAGAAAATGAAAAAAAAAATGAATACCCAACAAGAATTAATAGAAAACAAAACTTCTTTTGCAGAAAATAACCCAAGGGTTAACATACCGTAAAACTCATCCAATCTACCAACCAACCAACCAACCAACCAAAATGTTTTGCGATGTTTCACAACATTCCGCGGCCAGGTAGACCAGTTGCATGGTTAACACAGATTGGTCAAACTGATCTTTGCGGTAAAGCATCTAGGAGTAGACGGTTGGTGTAGCGCTCCACCTTAACAAAACAATCTTTTTGGTATAGCGCTAACGAAAAGAGGATATACACCCTTGTTGTTCCACTGATACCAATAATAGGCCACTCCGCAGACTTTTTATATGGATCATATGTTTTAATCAAGATAGAGTTATCTCCCCCATTAAATGGCAAGCCTCTGAAATGATCAGTTTTTCATACCTCGATAGCAATACCCCATAAAATGAAACGAGTAATTCGAACTTCTAATTAATTGAATGGCTTAACTCCCCGTGGCGTAAAGTGCTGGTCTGCGACATCCTAGTAAGCGAGTTCGAATTCCAGTCGAGCTATTACGTTCACTTTCGGACTAATACCCTTGGGAAAGGTATTAAACCCCTCATCCCTCTAGCTATGGGTTAAATAGTACTAATACTTTTCTTCTACAAGGATTGGTTTGGCATTAAATAACCCATGAAGATTGATATGTCATTAATCAAAGAAACCAAACCTAATTAAGTAAAGGCAACAATTTATGAAAAAGAAAACATTTAGATGAGGTTGATATGAAGGACGTAACATTCTCTTGGCATGAAAAATGCCCGCATGTTTCTATAGCAACCAGACTCCCAAAATGGAACCTTTTCACTCATCCGTTCTATTCATATGGTATTGCGCGTTTACTTTACTATTTTCTTTGGTTTTTACAGATTTCACTGGAAGAAAAAACAATCAAACAAACTGTGATATATGAATAAATTGTCGCAGCCGACACTCGAGTTTGAACACTGATTTCCAGAGAATGAAAATGGCCGACCTCCATTTGATATAAATACAGGTACTGTACTGCTTGGATCGAAGGACTTGCAATTATAGATTGGCCCAGTGCACACTGTGTTTTAAGCGATTCCGTATTTCTCTTATCAATAACGGGTGTTACGGATAAGTAATAATCTTTCGTTTATCTTTATTTCTGTTCCTTAATGTATCTAATTTCGATTTTTGTTGTATACATATAACATAGTTAAGTTGTTCTTCTATTATTTACAACTGGCAAAAATAAAACGCCCCTGGGCGGTGTAAAAATTCATTTTTGAAAGATTTTGCTGAGGGGTGGGAGTTAAAAATTCAATGTCAGCGGGTTTGTATCATAAGTAAGTGAAATCATCAAATTTAGTAAAGAAGTAAAAAAAAATAAAAACAATTTGAAATGGAAACTTAGTTCTGTCCCCCTCAAATAAAATGTTTCGTGCATCTATTAATTATTAATTAAATAATCATTTTGAATATTTTACACATACATTTTACACAAAATCGTGGGTATTTCGTTATTTGTTAACTTTTTAATTAAATTCTTGTTACTGAAAAAAAAATTTTTTTTTAATTAATAAATATAATATACCGGACATGTATAAATTAAACTTGTTTTAAAAAAACAATGCAGACCGTTTAATGTTGCATACTCAAATTCTACGTATTAAGTATTTTGAATATGAATTAAATACTCATTGATAAACTTACACAATTCCTGAGGGTTTGTGACTTAAACAATGACGTAGTTTCGGTTAGAGACAGAGACAACGAATCTCCATTATTAATAGATATGTACATGTGACGTTACAAGACAAAACATTCTCTGAAAGACAAAAGGTACATAGAACAGTTCTTTGCCGAGAACTGTAAAACGTTCTGAGGGGGGTGGAGTGGAATTATGAAGTTATCTGAAATATCGCAGAAGATAATAAAACGGAAAACAGATTTTTCAATTGTCAATGCCGAGAATTTTTTTTAAATGTCCTTATTTTTATTTCATTTACAGGCATTTTTTCCTAACCCAATTATACGTATATAGATAATTATTTGTTTGTTTTAAATTTTTATTTATGTATTCATTTATTGGTAAACGTTCATTCATCCCCCAATAAAACGATGTATTGAATTCTGCCATATTGTTTACACTAAACATGAATTATTCCTATTTTAATAATTTTTTTACACACACGCTCTCTCCCTTTCACACACACACACACACACACACACACACACACACACTCTCTCTCTCTCTCTCTCTCTCTCTCTTTCTTTCTCTCTCTATTTATCTATCTCTTTCAGTTCTTGTTATTCTATATATATTTACCAACTCCTCCGCACGAGCAGGATGTGACACAAGGTCAATTTCTTAAGCGGAGTTTAACAGGTTTGAATTCAGAGTTTTCCTTCTCCTAGATTGGTTGCCTAACCAAGGTTAAAGAGCCCAATCTGCCCTACTATTTACCCATAGCTGGAGGGAGAGTAGAATTCATACCTTTCCCAAGGGTATTAGCGCTAAGTGAAATGCAATTACCATGTCCAGGATTTGAACTCGGGTTGACGAGTCCATTTCCTATGACTTTAACCATTACACCACGCGCTTTCTTGTTATTCTATATGACAATTTTTTATCAGTCCATCCATCCGTCAGTCTGTGCAACAATTTATCTATCTCCTATCTCTGTCTCTGTCTCTGTCTCTCTGTCTCTCTGTCTCTCTCTTTCTCTGTCTCTCAGTTCTTATCTTTCAATTTCAGTATTTTTTTCTTTAGTCTATCCAGCTATCCACCCGTCTATCAAAGCACCGGCCGCACCCCCCTCTCTCTCTCTCTTTCTCTCTCTCCCTCTCTCTCTCTCTTTCATTCTCGCCTTTTCTTTCTGTTTAACTTTCTAAGTTACTCCTCCGCCCCCGCTCGCATTTCTCTGTGTGCCCTCCCCCTCTTTCTCTGGCGCTTTTTCTTTCTGTTTAACTTACCAATTAATCCCTCTGCCTATTTGTCTTTCCCCCGTATTTTTCTGCTTACCCCTTCTCTCCCCCCTCTCTCTCTCTCACACACACTCATATACATTCGCACTGTCGCTTTTCTATTTGTTAACTTACTAATTTATCCCCCAGGCTGTCCCCCCCCGTATTTCTCTATTTGTCTGCCCTCCTCTCTTTCTTTCACTCACTACAATTTCCTTACTCTTTTTCTTTTTCATATCATCCATTTCTTTCTTCTTTTTTTTTTTTCGCTTTCAAAGTTTCTTTTTCTTTCTCCATATTTTTTCTCTCCTTGATCTTTTCTTAGACTGAGTTATTTTTGTCTTAAATTTTTCTTCCTTCATTTTCATATCAAAAATATTTTTAATTCCACAGCCTCCCTAACAATTTCATAAATCAAGAAAAAAAGTGAAAAAAAAAAAAAAAAAAAAAAAAGATGAATCCTCTATTTCATTCTTGCATCTTATGAGAGTTTCGAGGTGGAGCGATTCGAAATTTCAATCCACCATTTTTTTATGCCTTGCCGCTCACGTCAATGTTTACAAGAAATGAAGGTCTTTTCCCAAACCTTTTCAATTCATGACCAGCGCCGTAGGTCAGTGCCATACACACGTTCAAAATCGCTAGCTGGCAGCTCTCAATAAGCGATAAAACGGTTATTTACAATTAATTAAATCTAACATTTTACGGTTGAAAGAGTTTCTCTGGGCACTGCGTCTGTGGTCGGACGTGGAACGCTTGTGCAACTAGACTAATTTTTGAAAGATACCATCAAAGATTAAAGATTATTATTATTATTATTATTATTATTATTATTATTATTCGGAGAGAGAGAGAGAGAGAGAGAGAGAGAGAGAGAGGAGGGAGGGGGCATGAATGTTGATGGTAAGAAGTGCAGGAAGGCCCATAAATATTAAAGTCAGAAAAAGGGAGGTGATGGGTGTTGTAGGGAGAGGTTGAGACGATTGTTTATGAAGTAGAGCGAAATGTGGACAAAACGGCAAGGTTAAAGGCGTTCATTTAAATTTAATGGGGAAAATAAATATAGTTTCCAATTAAGAAAATAGAAAAGTAAAGGTTAAAGGAATATGGGCGGGAGAAAAAGAAACAGAAAAAGAAAGAAAGAGAGAATGATGATATAAATAAAACGAGATCGATAAAGTAAAAGTATTTTTCTTTCTTTCTTTCTTTCTTTCTTTCTTTCTTCTTTGTTTCGCCAGTTGTAGAAGTAGAATGAATAAATGAAAGAAATAAAGAAAGAGAAATGTAGAAGAAAGAATGAAAGAGACATGCAAAAGAAAGAAAGAAAGAAAGAGACATGCAAAAAAAGAAAGAAAGTAGGAGACATTGAAAAGAAAGATACATGTAAAAGAAAGAAAGAAAGAGATAAAAAATAAAGAGACCAAATAAAGAAAGAAAAAATGCGTTTTTATTTATTTTTGTGTTAATCAAACCTATAAACACACAGACGCACACACACTCACACACACTGATATATATATACACATGCACACATACCTACATACCATTGTAAAGGTATGAATCTAACTATGCTACCTCTAGCTATGAGCAAACTGGACTCTTTAACCTTGGTGTGGTAACTGATCGAGATGAAAAACTCTGAATTTAAGCCAGATATATTCTTTTTAAAAACAGACTGTCGAGTCCTGTTCGTTGTAGAGTAGTTGGACACACACACCACACACACACACACACACACACACACACACACATATATATATATATATATATATATATATATATATATATGCTCCCCATCCCCTAGGGTTGAGCACTCTGGGGGGATCTCACTGACGGCCGCCAACTCAAGCGTAAAAACGCAACGCTCTTCTCTGAATGGAGCACTCTGTGACGGCCTTTACACACAAAGTGATGTGTGTATTAAAACAGTTAAAATCCCCTTCCCATTCTGTAAGTGAATACAGCCTAATGGTTAAGGTCCGGAGTTAAATTCCGGCTGTAGGTAGCTTACAAAATGTCAAGCCTCACTGAATCGACTTGATAAGTCGAAACACGTGTCTGTGGATGACCCTATACATATATATATATATATATACACAGTGGGATCATAACTTAAGAGTGCCTCAACTTACAAGTTTTCTGAGTAACGACCTGTAACTCGGTCGGTTTTTTGCTTTTTGCTTTGTGTTGTGAGCTAAAATTTTAGATTCAAGCTAGCTTCATATATATTCATCTTTCCAAACTTATTATGTCAAAGAAAAAATAATATTCATAAAAAAATAAACATTAAAACCTATTACAGCACATAATCTAATATGGAATATTGATTTGATATAGGAGGAAATTGAATTACTAGCGGAACGAATAAAACTCGTAAGTCAATGTACCATGGTGTATATATATATATATATATATATATATTATATATATATATATTATATGAAAGTACGCAAACAGTTAGTTTGATATGGCTATGCCGACAATTTTTGGGAGAATATGTGCTTAATTGAAGTCATACCTAATTTGAAAATTAATTAGTTGATAGTTAATGAATTAGGCGGATATATCTGTTTAAATGTGAAGTCTATAACTCTGCTGATGAGGCATAATAGGCCGAAATGTACATTCAGAGAATGACTTTTTCTCGATTTGTTTACGCTTCACATTTAAACAGATATATCCGCCTAATTCATTAATTATCAACTAATTAATTTTCAAATTAGGTATGACTTCAGTTAAGCACATATTCTCCCCCACCCAATATATATATATATATATATATATATATATATATATAAAGTAAAGTCGTCGGGGTGGCCTAAGGTCGGTATCAGCCAATCAGCGAGGGAGTCTATGTGTGTGTGTGTGTGGGGGGGGGGCTATCTGTCTATGACATGTACATATTTACTCACCCCTTCCCCTGCAGATAGAATGCGATACAATGTCAATCTTTGAGCAGACTACACCAGATTTTCATTCAGAGTTTTCCTTCTCTTAGATGAGTTGCCTTTTCAAGTTTAAACAACACAATTTGCCCTATCATTTACACATAGATGGATTCATGCCTTTCATAAGGACATTAACCCAAGTTGAAATGCAATCTCGTCCAGGATTTGAACTTGTGTCACCGATTCCATTTCCTACAACGATAACCATTACGTTAAACGCAGCCCCTTCTTGTTATGCACGAGTCTAATCTTTGTTGTCACGTAAAAATTTAAATCAAACATTTATGAACGGCAAAAGATAATTCCACTTAGCAGAAAAAAAAAAAGAAAAGATTTATCAATTACATTTTTTTTTTAATGTTATGAAGTTAATATTGTTTCATAAAAAAGTGATTGGCACGTAAAAGATTTGTCATTCTTTATCTGAATTTTTGAGATAAGGTTTGATAATTTGTATTATTTAAATTTTTCGGATTGTTATACTCATCTTTATTGTTATATACACAACCTTTCGGTTGATGTGTCTGTCAGACTTTTTCAGATATTTCGTATCGAACTCGGAAACGTTCATATCGTAATCGAAAGCCTTCACGGAACTTCGAACCGAACCCTTTATTTAATCCATTGGTGTAGATTGTTCCCATTCCGTTAACCATGACCGGGTTCAAGTGTTAAGCTATGTTAAGTATTCTATGTTATTTTTGCCTTAAGTATTGACACTGATGATACTAAGTTTTGTAGAGAAATATCAATTTTAATACAAATTACAGTCACTTCATCTCTATTTTATCTCTAAAAATTAAATGATCCATAAACTTCATCTTCACATCTGTTTCTGTACTAGGCAAATAATCAATGTTTTATTGCACCCTTTGAACCCTAACCAAACACTTGAAGAAAACTCAGGATGCGAACTATACAAGATTGATGCGTGCTGTTTTGAATAAATTCTGGAAGCAGCACCCTACACAACTTCGGGAAAGGTAGGTGAGTTAAAACCAATCGCGTGATCTAAGGTGGCATTCCCCCTGGCAGCACCTTCCCGATCGTCTGAAATGGGTAAGGGCCGAGTTTATGACCTGCTGCCTACGCGCCCCTAAATGAGAATGCTGACGGGGCCACACATTTTTTAATAGAAAAACTGAGCTCGCATGAGCTTTGGTTTGTGCGTGGCTCGCCACGTTAAAATACTTTATGTTAATCCGGCCTGGAGGGTAGTCCGGAAAATAAAACCCATCAAAACAACAGTTGTAGAGCGATTTACCTCGAATCTCGTTAGCCATTCAAGAAAGACGAGAAAGACATGTTTGGCACTGTTGGTGAAGTAAGGACGAATTCATAGGTGACGTTCTTCTATGGACTTCTACAGCTGGACATGAGTGATAAACACGCCAGTGTTGGGCAACCACCAAAAACTTACATTCATCTTCTCTGTACGGACATTGGTTGCTGTTTGGACTTACCGCGTGCGATGGCTGACAGATGGTGTGTGTGTGTGTGGTGTGTGTGTGTGTGTATACGTGTGTGTGTGTGAAAAGAGACAGACAGACAGACAGACAGAGAGAAAGTGTCAAAGGAATCCGTGCTGTCAGTACGCTTTAATGATGATGATGATGATAATGAAAATTTTAAAAATTGAATTGTCTATGATTAGTTACGACTAGCATCAACATGAGTTCCTGTTGGTTACTTGTTGTTGGGTGGTTATTTTTGTATTACGGCATATCAACCCTTTTCGGGTCATTTAATGCTGAATCAAGTCATTTTTGATAAACAAAGAACTCAGGTTGCTAACAGTACCTGCTGTTGTTTAAGTGGTCACCCAATTAAGTATTGAACAAGCTCATCACTGTTTAACTTCAGTGATCGATGAATTGTGTATTGTTGGAGAGACCCTCTCGTTCTAATGACAAACAAAACATTGTACATTTAAACTCTATCCAATTAGTATTCAGACTAAGTTTGTGATTTAACATACAACTGTTTGTTTGTCTTGTTAGTGGAACTTAGATATAGCTTCAAGGAAGCGGAGGTGAAAATTAAGTTGGAAATAGTATTATTTACTATATGTTGCCTCATTCAATGACTGTTTCCGCATACGATATATACTTAAGTAATGAACGACTTCATATAATGAACAACCCCTAATTCTGTGCCACAAAACGGGTTTTACTATATATTTCGTGTAACAAATAACCCTTAACTTTTAACTGTTAGCCTACAAAAATATTTCTTCAAAATACAATGAAAGAAAGAGAAAAGATTCGAACATTTATTTATACTTTCAAAGCAACTGTAATACAATCAAAAGCAATACAATACCGTGTACAATGTAGTCTTGACCTTGATGTAGCCTACCATGTTTACTTGGGTATTCTAAACATGCTAAAATCTCACCACTTACATACAATAGCATTGATATAATAATTACGTATGTAAATGATTAATTACACCTGTGAGGCATTATTTCCTTTTTGCACATGTGTTATAAATAGTAGACAATGTTATGTAAAACTTTAGTATCTTCACTAATAGTTTTTGTTTAGGTAATGACTATGTGGGGATATTTTGGATGGAAATTATGGAAAGGTTAGGCCAAGAAACAATGTAAGCTTCCATGTTTCAAAAATATGTCGTATCAATACTTGTTTTTGAGGTAAAAAATTCGTTTTAAAAAGTCATCCCTTACACGAGTATAACCGGAATGTCACACACACACACACACACACACACACACACACACACACATATATATATATATATATATATATGTGTGTGTGTGTGTGTGTGTGTATGTGTGTGAAGAAAAGGAAGTGAATCCGACGGTATGTAGTATATTAAGAAAGAATGAAAAAAAACCCCCCAAAAAACACAGGTTTAAATGAGTTAAGTGGTGAGTTTATTGGCCGACGCTGCAGTGTTTCGATCTATTAATTAGATATCATCTTCAGGGTATTTGTTGGTATATGGAAGGTAATAAGACATTTTTATCACAGAATAACGAGAAAAGCGAGTGGTAGTCCTTATTATTCAGTCTGTTTAAAATTTGAAAAAAGGTTTGAAAAAAGGTGACGGTTTGAAATATGACATCAAATATTCTCTTTTACGGTGTGAGTATGGGACTGTGTAAGTGTGTATATCGAAAAGAAAGCATTGTGCATTTTTTAGGTGTGTGGTTGCGCGTGTCTGTATAAATCTTTTATATATATATATATATATATATATATATATATATATATATATATATATATATATATGGGTGGGGTTGGTGGTTATTATGTAAAGAGAAATAAAGAGACATAAAGTAAGAAAAGGAGAGAAACCATACACAGGACCAATACACAGGGATAATTTGTAAGTATTAAATAAGCAAAATTATTTCATGGGATGGGGTAATTTTTATAGGCTAATATATGCGTTAGATTAGAAATGTATGAATATATATATATGCATGTTTTTAAATGGTTTATATATATATATATATATATATATATATATATATATATTATATATATATATATTGAAATTACATATATATATATATATATATATATATATATATATATATATATACATATTGACTACCAATACTTTACAGAAGGCAATCTCCTTTATTCCACAAAGAGTACTCACTGGGGTGCCTGTGACACCCAGGAAAAATCCATTCTTACAAGCACTGACGCAGATGTGGCAAGCAAAAGAAATGTTTTTGACGTTGATAACCCAGTGCACTGTCATACGGCACCTCATAGCACCTGCAGACTCACAGACTTTGTTTTAAATGACTTATTCTCTAAAAATGTAATATATATTATATATATATATATATATATATAATTTCTGAATCATTTCCTAATCAAAATCGATTAACTTTGAATTTTTACATCAAGTCAAAATTAGCTACCACACTTTTCAAACGGGATTCAACGAATAATAGTTACTACATAAATCTCTTTACATAAGTATTATTCACACAATTAATCTTAACGACACAACTAAGTCAGCTGTATTGCTTGAATATTGGCCTATTTGAATCCTTTGTTTCATTATACTCTCATACTAAAAAAAAAACAATACATTTATTTTTTATATATATATATATAAAAGATAGGAGAGCATGAACATGGAGTCAACATTGCTTGGTTAATGTCAGTTTTTCACCCACTCGATTCTCAAACCAAGTGGACTCAGTTTGAGAATCGCATGCTCTGTCCACGATATTGAGCACTATATATAAATATAGCACGCTATATTATCTCTCTCTCTCTCTCTCTCTCTCTCTCTCTCTCTCTCTCTCTCTGTATATATTATATATATATATATATATATATAATATAAATCTTAATGCTTTCTTTGTGTGTTGTTTTGTGTTAAAAATATTATATATATATATATATATATATATATATATATATATGCAATAAAATTTATGATATGAATTTTAATACCGTTTGAAATACTATACTCATATTGTTTGACGATTATTTTTCTGACACCAACACCACACACACGCACACACACACACACACACACACACACACACACTTATATATGTATATATATATATATATATATTTCCAATGTTGCGAACAACTTTTTTTAAAGAAAGGTGATAGTATTCCATCTTTTTCTTCTTTTACGGGCCAGAGCCTGTCTCTAGGTTTCCCATTTCCCATCTCATAAATTCCCGCCTTTTACGTCTATGTAATAGCAAAACCAACAACAAATGAAAAACCAATGAAGAGAAGCAGGGACCAAAAAAAAAAACAACAAAAACCAAAAAAACAAAAACAAAGAATCAAGCGGCACCTTGTTACCCTCCCTTGATTTTGACTTCTTTTTAAAAACTCATAGGCATTCTCGCTGAGCCGAAAAATGATGACGTGTCTAAACGGACTAACTTCGCACATCTCGTCCGCCCCCCCGCTTTGATCGAGATCGGTGGGTGTAAATCACGTCCACCGCCACCATCATCAGCGAGTGGCTCGAGCCCGAAGCGGGCAAACTGACTTTTGATAATACAATCACAATAAACATGTTAACATGACTAACCTTTCGCTAATTATTCATGCCAAACTGACGCGGATGACAGAAAGAGAAAAGGAGAGCTGAATGGATTCTTATAAATAAATCAGAGATGAGATTGTTGCGATGGGGAGGGGGGGCTGGGAATAGCGAAGAGATAGGTAAGTTGGAACGTACGTAGGTATGTGGACGAATCGTTCGGTTGATAGATAAACGTGACGTTAGAATAAATGTAGGTTGGTAGGAAAATATACAGATAAGTGACAGACGAATAAACAGACTGGAGATAGATAGATAGATAGATAGATATACTGAAAATAGATAGATCAACAGATATATATACATATATATATATAATAGAGAGAGAGAGAGGGAAAGAGAGAGAGAGAAAGAGAGAGAGAGGGGAGAAGAGAGAGAGAGAGAGAGAGAGAGAGGAGAGAGAGAGAGAGAGAGAGAGAGAGAGAGAGAGAGAGAGAGAGAGAAGCATACTGAAGATTGAGTCGACCGATCGTGGTGTAATGGTTAGTCTCGTAGATCCATTACTACTGAATAGCCAGTTCGATCCTCGCCGGATGCCCCATACTTGTGACCTTGTGTCACATTCTACCCATAGCGAATGGGGTGGGTAAACACTTACCTACTGAATATAGATAGATAGATAGATAGATAGAAAAAACCAGACTGAAGATAGATAGATAGATAGATAGATAGATAAACATCTGCATTCGAAATCTTGATGTTTACCTAAACTCGAACACCAATTTCACCCTGTCGGCAGAGCTTAGAATACGCTGATTGTATCCACTGTAGAAACCTCTACTCCCGTACAAAAAGGAGTAGGACACTAAACTGCATCTGATGGTGAAGCTACAGTTCTGGATATTTTGGGAAGTATGGAGTGCCCTTTTATTGTCATTACTCTGGGGTCTACTCTGACCCGGAGTGTTAGTACAAGTTAGTGTCCCATGTGTCAAATAAATCTTTTTAAAAATCATACCTATTTGATAGCACGGTCTTTAAAAAAAAGTTGTAAGAAAAAACTACACATAAAATGTAAATATGAATGTCATTTCCTAACCTCTAGGCATAAAATAACACTAGACGGGTTGACATATCGTTAAAATCAATCAAATCAATCAATCGAAAATAACTATCAACACCGAAAACTTTTTCTGGTACATCAGAACTTTATATATTTGGGTTAAAATTTTCCCCTACGGCTGAACCATATTTTCTTGGTATTTTTACTTCTGTGACAGAATACTTCAACGTTCATTATCTATTCACCTCAGAACTCATTCTATTCAAATAAAGTCATATTATTGTTGAATTTGAGCCCTTTTGTTCAATTATAATGAAATAACCAACAGGTTTTTGTACTTTAATTACAGTAGGACTGCAGTGGTAGGAGAGTCGCTGTGAGCGGTTTAAAGTTGGCAAAGCGTTGGAAAGATGTTGAATTTACATTTACGACGTATGAATGCCCGATGGCGCAGTTAACACTTTGCCTACCTAATTTTCACCATGGTTTTACTTAATCTTATTGATATTTTTTTTACTTCTATGATGGAATATTTCAAAGTCCACTATCCCCTCAGAACTCATTCTATTCAAATAAAGATGTCAGAAATGTTCACGTAAAGATTTTTCAGTGTAAACAAGAGACACGATTGAGAGCCGCTGCCTACGACAGGATCGCAGTGGTGTGAGCGGTAGGATCGTAGTGATTTAATCGGCTTAAAGTAGGCAAAGAGATAAAGAAGTAACAAAAATATAAAAGAACTAATTATAAACGACTTTATCGCAAAACACGTGAGCAATATTAACAGGTTATCTGGTTTCCATAAAATATTTAGCATCGCATAGAAACATGTTAAGAACGTTGTTTCTTCTGCATCCATTGAACAACTTTTTAAATATTTCTCGGATTTTTTTTAGATGAGGCTTGATAATTAGTATTATTTGGATTATTCGGACTACTTTCCTCATATTTATTGTTATAACGTTTCGGTCGATTTGCCCTCCAGTCTTCTTCAGGTATTTTTTGTCGGACACAGCTTAACACCTGTACCCCAGCGGAATGAGAACAGAATACCTCCGTGGATTGAATAAAGGGTTGGGTGCAAAATTCTGTGATGGCTCCCGATTACGACAAGAAGATTCCCAATTACGACAAGGTTCCCGAGTTCGAAAAGAAGGTTTCCGAGTTTGAGAAGGCTCTCGAGACCGACATGAAATGCCTGAAGAAAACCGGAGGTCACATCGACCGAAACGTTGTATAGATAACAATAAAGATGAGGACAATAGTTCAAATTATACTTACTTTTTAACAATGTATTTTTTATGAAATTGCTCCAATCTGGACTATATTCCATGTCAACGGACAATGTTCACGGGTCCCTTTGCGTGGTATAAAGTAGTAAATCATTGTTAATGAGTTTGATTCATACTGGGAGCCACATGCTTTTGATCTTGGGCTAAACGAAGTTTATTATATGACAAAGAACGACATTCACTGTGATTCCGACAAAATCGACTACAGATCACCCATAAAGTTTTCAAGGGAACTGTAACTGTTTGGTTTATTTAACGGCATACCAAACCCTTATGAGTTATTCAACACTGAAATCTAATACAAATAATTAGCACACAATTATATGGTATCATGTATTCCTATCTAATACAATTAATTTGTACCAAATTATAAGGTTTCAAGTACAGTGGTACCTTGACATGAGTTTAATGCCTTCCGTTTGTAACTCAATTTCCTCGTATATCAAATCAAGTTTCCCCATTGAAATATACTGAAATGCCATTGATCTGTACCAGCCCAACAAATTTTTGTTATTTTTTTTAGATAAGAAAAACAGCATTGTATTGTATAAAAACATAATAAAATAGAATGTAATGAATCATGTGCTGTAATATGTTTTAATATTCATTTTTTTATAAATGATATTTTCCTTTGGGATAATGAATTTGGAAAATTAAATGTTTTTAGAGAACTTATTAATATAAGCGTTTCTGAAGCTCGTTTGAACTTCAAATTTTAGCTCGCAAAACAAAGCAAAAATCGACCGAATGACAGCTTGTAACTCGGAAAACTTGTAAATTAATACGTCAAGGCACCACTGTATTCTTATATAATACTAATCATTTATACACAATTATATGGTTTCAAGTAACTATTCCTATTTAATACTAATCATTTATTTGCACAGTTATATGGTGTCAGTTATTACTATCTAATATTAATAATTTTCAAGCCATAGATAGAACTCTTAGTACTACCACTCCGGATTAGAGTGGACCTGGAGGTAAAGCCAAAGAAAAACTACCCCCACCCCTCTGTCGAGGAAACATCCTCCTCATCATTAAGGCGTGCCGGCTTATTCTCCCTTTATTCTCCTTTTATTCTCCCGCCGTCCACCCCTCTCGGTCATTGCCCTTGATAAGTCCTCTAAATGGCAATCAGAACTGATGAATGTAAGTTTTTGCTGGTCGACTAACACTAGTGTGTCCATCTGAGGGAGTCCATAGAAGAACGTTGCTAATGAGTCTATCCTTACTTAACCAGCAACGCCCAGGAAGTCTTGCTCACCTTTTTGGGTAGTTTGCAAGGTAGGAGGTTAGTAATTGGTTGGTTGGTTGGATTTACCTTCATGTCAACCCTTGGATTATGTAATGCCGAAGAAATCTTTTAATCATACTTGTTGGGTATTAGATTTTTTAAACTCATTTTTGATCTATAGATGGGGCCCTAAAAGGTACTATCACTCCGGGTTAGAGCGGTCCAAGGATAATGGCAATGAAAGGTTAGTCCACATTCCCCAGGGGTTCAGAATTGGTTTGGTTTAGTTTGTTGGATTTTAGGATATGTCAACCCTTGTTGGGTTATTCTACGTCCAAGATGCTTTGTTCTATTCATGCTTATGGGTATTCAATTTTTTTAAAACACAATTTTTAACACAATTTTAAAACTAATTTTTCTAGGGTCGACCTGGGAGTACTCCACACTCTCCAGAGCTCCAATATTGAGACTTTACCATTAGATACAGTTTAACGTCATACCCAGGACACTAAGACACTAAACACAGCTTTCTAGCACCTATATAATAAGAAAAAGGTTGGGGATTGCATAAGGGCAATAGGGTTGGGATAATCATATAAGTGTTAGGACTCCAGAATTAAGAACTCACCACTGGATGCAATTTAACGTCATAGCCACGACACAGAGGTAACTAGTCGCACAAATGCTGTTTTTAGGATGCTACTTACATAATTCAATCGGCTGGTCACGTCAAACCCAAGCACATATATGATTGTCCTGACCATATTGTTTTTATGACTAACCCCTAACTCTTTTTAGCACATATATGCTAGAAGGTGGTAGCTGAGGGTCTTAGTATCCTGATTATGATGTTAAACTGCATCTAGTGGTGAAGTTCCAATTCTAGAGCTCTGAGGAATATGGAGTACCTCTTCATTGTTATTACATTCAAGTCCACTATGACCCGTAATAGTACCTGTTAGGGTCCCATCTATAGATCAAAAAATGAGTTTTAATAACATTTGAATACCCAACAAGAATGATTAAAAGAAAAAATGCCTTCGACATATGAAAGAACCCACGTGTTGACATGACGTGAAAACCAACCAACAACCAACCAACCAGCTAACCAGCCAACCAAAGCTGAAATTCATATCGAAGTGTTCTTGATTTTAGACTATAAAAGATATAGAAGAAAATGCGCTATGAGATTGCTATCTTCAAAATGATGGTTGGCTGGTTGCTTGGTTTTGTTTTACTGTAGAATTAAATAAAAAATTTACATTTTTAGGTGTTTTGTTTTTACGGCATATCATTTAATGCTGAATTAATCATTTTAATAAATAAAGGACTCATGTTTGCTTACAGTACCTGCTTTTGCTTAAGTGGTTACCCAATTGAGATATAAAACAGGTTCATCACTTATTTAACTTCGGTGATATAGCGGCAACTGGTGCTTTCAACGTGACTTGACCATACTCATCCAAAATAACTTTCAGAGTCGATCCTGGAACTAAATAAACGCTGGAGCCCTAAAGTAGAAGAAACATTCCTCATTTTGTTTATTCTTTATAAATTTGACTGCACATAGAGTTGCACTCAAAAGCAAACATACAGACTCACAGACTCACACATGCACACAAACATACACAGACACACATACATTAACATAAGTTATTGTTAGTTAATTAAGAGATGAATAACATTGAAATTAACTGAAGAGTAATTTCAAAGATAAAAAGAATACTCAATATTTAAGCGATTGAGTAAATGTTATTTTCAAACCATTAGGGCATAAACTACTACTGGAAGTTTCCCGCGTTATCGTCAACCTGATGATCGTGATAATGCGTGAAAGTTCAAATAGCTGATAAGAAATAGATGTGGGGTGTGTGCGTGCGGATGTGTGTTAAAACAAAGTACGGCACCAATTATCATCATCATCATCATCATCATCACCATCACCATTACGGTGAGCCGGCAGCACAGATTCCCTTGACTCTCTCTCTCTCTCTCTCTCTCTCTCTCTCTCTCTCTCTCTCTCTCTCTCTCTCTCCTCTCTCTCTCTCATCCGTTTCTATCAGCCATCGCTCTCGATAAATCTTCTAGGCGGTGTCCTCCTGGCTGATGAAGTTTATAGTCAGCAAACAATGTTAGAATTCCATCGGAGAACATCACTTATGAGTTCGTCCTTGCTTCTCCAGCAGTGCCTAGCATCAGAAAAATGAGATGCTGTACCTATAAGATTAGCGTTCTTTTGTCTGGAGTTTTAAATTTCCACTTTTTTCTCCCCATCAGTTAACCCACCCTATCGGTGGGGCTTAGAATGCACTAACAATGTGTAATGTGCACTGTGCATGCACTGTGCAATGGATAAGAACTCACACCCCCACATATCTATTTCTTGCTATAAAAATGTATAGGTATGAAATACCCTGACGAGTTGATATGCCATTAAAATCAATCAACAATCAGTTAATTCTAGAATTTTAAGAAAGATAAAATAAAGTTAGTAGAAGATTAGAACTTCAATTTTTAAATTCATATTTAATACAGGGTGCAACAGAAATACTCTCATATTTTAAACTATCATGTGTTTGGTGTAAGAAAACTTTACTTTTTGCCTACGAAATTTCCCTCACGGCTGAACCAAATTTTCTTAGTATTTTTTACCTGTTTGATAAGATATTTCTAATTTCACTATCTTTTCTCCTCAGAACTCATTCTAACCACGTATTGATTTTTCAATGTAAACAGGTGACACATGCGAGAGCCGCTGTCAGCGGTTTACGGTATTATCACAGTGGTGAAAGAGCCACTATGAGCGGTTTTAAGTAGGCAAAGAGTTAAGAGGCAAGGGTAGCTCCATCTAAAATATTCAATCCATAGCAGTATAGATTTTCTATCCGGAACAGCATAATTCCGACATAACATGAAATGAGCACGAAAAGCTAACTGTATAGCAAATACAGATTCAGTAATACTGAACAAACGTTTCAACAGCGAACACACGGTTTGAACTGTTCCAAATCATGACTTATGAAAAATGGTAAGATATTAGCTAGTTGGAGCTACTATTGCTACTTGACTTGCACCACACAGGTGACAGTTTAAAATGTGGAAGTACTTTTTGCACAGCCTGTATTTGCTTATAAATAATGTATTCTTTGAGCTAGACAAAACTTGCATATTTTTTTCTTCTTTCTCAAATCAAAAATAAAATCTCTTTGATCTTGCAATTATCAACCCTTTCCACTAACACAAGTTTTAGAGCTTTGTTTCGTTTTCGATATAAGTGAAAGTTAAAAAACCCAGCCTCCCCAGAGGTTTTAGTTTTAAGGAATTTTCTCTGGCTAGTATTTTTATATTGTGCCAGGGAATTCTTTTTCTTCGTTTACTTCTTTTGGCTTTAAATGGATAATTTACTGCTCGTTAAAAAAGTAATGCTCGTCTCTTAGGTTAAAGGGAGATTTAGAGGGCTGAAATGTTTTGATGCAATAAATAAGTTTCAATCCACTCTAACTACAACTTAAGTCGCAGTCTCGACTTAACTCTCGAGCTAATAAAATCTGTTTATTATACAGATAACAAAAAATAGAGTGAAATCAAACGAAACTTAAACGGTCATTTGTTTTGTTTATGTATGTTGGGAAGTGATTCCTTGGGGACAATTGGCTGAAAGAAGAAATAGAGGTAGAAAGAAAGGAAGAATGTGATGAAGAAGGAAAGGAAAAAGAAAAGGGATGAAGAAAGAGAGGAAGAAAGTTATGAAGAAGGAAAGGAAGAAGAGAGTGATGAAGAAGGAAAGGAGGAAGAAAGTAATAAAGAGAGGAAGAAGAAAGTGATGAAGGAGAAGATAAAGAAAATGATAAAAGAGGTGCGAAAGAAGAAAAATGATGACGAAGGAGAGGAAGAAAACTGCAAAAGTAAGAGAGGAAGAGGACCTAATGAAGAAGATAAAGAAGAAAGGGATAACGAAAGAGAGGATGAAGAAAGGAATGAAGATGAAAGTGAGGAGGAGGATGAAGAAAAAAGTTATAAAGATGGAAAGAAAGAACAGAAGTGTTGAAGAAGGAGAGGAAGTAGAAGAAAGTGATGGAGGAGGACGGGAAGAAGAAAGTGATGAAAATGAAAGAAGATGAAAGTGATGAAGAAGGAGAGGAAGAACTGAAAGACAAGAAAGAATAAAGTAGTTGAGTAGAGTAAAAAGAAAAAAGGAAAAATGTTAGAGAAAATAAAGAAAAAAAAGCTGTTGGTGAAGGTGACAAAAAAAATGCGAAGGAAAAAATGATGAAAAAGAAATTAAAAAAAAAGATATTGCAGGAGAAGAAAAGAATGCGAAAGAAAAAACAATTGAAACATACGAGAAAGACGACAATAATAAGAAAAATAAGAGAAAAAATTGACAAGGAATAGATTTAAATAAAAGCGGTTGATGAAAAAGAAAAGGATAGAAAAAAATTGTAAGAAGAAGAGAAGAAGAAGAAGAAGAAGAAGAAGAAGAAGAAGAAGAAGAACAAAACAACAACAACAATAACAATAATAATAATACGGAAAGGGTCATCATCAAAAGTGATTGAGGAAAGAGGGTAATAACTAAAAAAATGAAGAAGCCTTATAAAAAAAAGAAAGGAAAAAGAATTCAGTAAGATTCAAAACAAAACAATACTGCAAATGTCTTGCCTACAAATGCCGTCGTTCGTTTACGAAGAAACTACAAATGATTTGCTAGTGTCGTCATTTTGGTTTTATGGGTGAAGAACGAAATTAAGAGCCGCTGTTTTGTGTAATTTCGAATGGGTTTCGAAACAATACAGACGATAACGGACACGAGACGACGCGGCTAAATTTATGAAAGGAGCAAGCAGTTTCTCTGAGAGAAAGACTGGACGATGAATTTCAGGAGAAAATTACCAATTTATTTACGAATTTATTTAAATATGGTACTTTTTTTCAGGAGTTTATGGCTTTAGGAGGGTACACAATTGGGAAGATGAAAGTTTTCTGTGGTTTAAAACAAAGGCTAGTCTTAAATAGAACATCGTCGGAGGAATGGATACGACGAGACGAGTTCAAATCCTGGACGAGGCTGTTTACGTTTCACATACCGCTAATACGATTGGAGAAGGTATGCATCCAAGAATCCTCCCTTCAGTTATGAGAAAAATAGTAGGACAGGCTGGGCTCTTGAACCTTGGTGAGACAACCAAGCTAGAAGAATTCAAACTTGTTAAAATCCGCTGAAAATTGACCTTGTGTCACATTCATGTTGAGGGATTCGTAAATATGTAAATAGAACATTTGAAGTCACTCTACTAGCTTTCACTGTTATTTCTTCTCTTCACTCTCTCTCTCTCTCTCTCTCTCTCTCTCTCTCTCTCTCTCTCTCTCTCTCTCTCTCTCTGTCTACCTCTCTTTTTTAGTTTCCCTGTTCAATAACAATACAAGTTTTCTCTTAACCTTAAACTCATGTTTGAATAAACACGCACACACATAGAGACATATCCGCTGAGTAGCCCTCGGAGAGTATCAGTCGAGCTCGGCATCTAACAGTTCAGTGGGGTTCGTCAACTTTATAACCTCTACAAAGCATCAGAAGCTGCAAAATTGTGTTCACGTTGCCAAAATATTGCAACACTTTTGTCTCTCTAGTATATGGGATGTTCATGAATAATTAGTGCAAGAAGATTCTTAAAAAGATAGATCGAATGAGAGATAATTAATATATATATATATATATATATAATTATATTATATATATATAGATATAGAGAGAGAGAGAGAGAGAGAGAGAGAGGGGGGCAATGAGATGAATAGATAAGTAACTGGATAGATAGATAAGTTTTGATATGGATAGATAAGTAATGAGATATATAGATAAAGCTGGTTGGTTGTTTGTTTCACGGCATATCAACTCAGTTCAGATAAATTAATGCTAAATCAAGTAATTTTGATCAACCAACGACTTAGGTTGCTTACAGTATCTGCTGTTGCTTAAGAGATCACCCAATTAAGTATTGAACAGGCTCATCGCTGCTTACATTCGGTAATCTAGGGTTGTCTTATGTTTAAGAAATCGCATTCATTGTACGTTCATATTTACATTTCTTTTTCAACAGAGCCCTATCGAATACGAATGATTTTTTTAAAGATCTATTTGACACATAGATAGGACCCTATACTACCACTAAGTGTATATGGAAGTGATGACAATCCCCGGATCTCCAGAACTTGAGCCGCACTTGTAGTCAACCCCCTTTTTTTAGAGGGCGGGTGTCGTTAAATTCGCATATTCTAAGTCCCACCAACAGGGCGTAACTTATAAGAGTCTATGTGTATGTGAGTAGTGTATGTATGTGTGTGTGTGTGTGTGTGTGAAGAGAGAGAGAGAGAGAGAGAGAGAGAGAGAGAGAGAGAAGAGAGAGAGAGAGGGGGGGGAGAGGGGAGGGAGGGACAGATATACAGAGTAACTTTCTTCCAAAGAGCTACAGTGTTACATGATTTGAAAGAACATTAAATAAACTAGCAAAAACATGAGCCTTCTGAGTGCAAGTAATTAAATTCTAATGTAATAAAATGATTAATTAAATTAGAAAAAATAACGAAGCAATGATATTATAAATCAATAGCACCAAGTAATTATCTATTAACTCTTTGCCTACCAAAACTTAGCTGTACCAAATTTTTTTGGTATTTTTTACCTGTATGATGGAACATTTCAGAGTTCACTATCTATTCAGCTTAGAAATCATCCTATTCAAATAAAGTCATATTATTATAGTAATCTTAGTCCTTCAGTTGTGTTTTTCAGGATAAACAAGTGATACGTGCCAGAAGCTCTGTCAGCAGGTTTACGGTAGGATCGCAATGGTACGAGTGCTGCTGTGAATGGCTTAAAATAAGCAAAGAGTTAAATCCGATTTTGTAAAAACCAGGGTGCAAATTATCCACACCATGTGAATATTTATTTCTTAGTGATATATAACACATATTGCCGGATTTTAAACGCATTAAAAACGTGGCTGTTTTCAGGTAAAAGCAAGACTTTGATAGTCATCGTGAATAAATAAGATTAAATATTGATTATTTAATGAGAATATAATTAAGGTTGGTTGGTTGTCTGGCTGGGTTGGATTTTACGGCATGTCAACCCTTGTTGGATTATTTTATATCTAATACATTTTGTTTTATTTATTCTTGTTGGGTATTCAATTTTTTTTCAAACTCAAAACTTTAACACAATTTTTAGTACTCATTTTTTATCTATTTAAACCATAGATCATATGGAACCCTAACAAATAGTACCACTCTGGATCAGGGTGGAAACTAGAAATAATAGCGGGGTACTCCACATTCCTCAGAGCTCCAGAATTGGGACTTCACCATTAGATACAGAATACCGTCATACCTAGGACACTAAGACCCTCAGCCACCGCCTTCTAGCACACATATTATAAAAAGGATTGGTGTTACCATAATGGCAATAGGGTCAAGACAATCATGTAGGTGCTAGGGCTTGACGTGAGCAGCCTATTGATCGAAGGGGGATTTTCCGACTGCCCGTCTAGCCTAAGTTAGGGCCAAAGTGGAGTGTTGCATGTCATGGACTGCTCAGGCACCAGGAGTCAGTTCTTAAGCATCACGGGTCACCATCCACGGCCAACAGGTGGCTCAATTTGGAGAATTTGTACCCCTCTACAGATGCATTCAGTATATTCTACAACTCCAGTCGACAGTGTGGTATAATATAAAAAAATTGGGACGTGGGTGGTAACGTAGTTTCGGTTATAGACGGATATACACATTATCTGTATTATAATAAGATAATATAATTGAAAGAAAGCAAAGAAAACAATAAATTGGTAAAATGGAAAAAGAAAAATTTATAAAAGAAAGAAAGCAAAAAAAAAAAAAAAAAAAAAAAAAAGAACAAAAGATATTGTTGGAAAATAAAACAACATAAAAAACAGCTCTCCAGGACTTCTTTATCACTTAGTCCGGAAGTGAGTGATCGGGATCGCGCACGCGTAATGGCAAATGATTTACCTAAAAATATCCACCAGACAAGATAAGTTGCTCTCTACTCGCCGAATAGACCCAAAGGGGGGTCTCCTCCGTGAATTATCGAATGTGTCCTCGCACACTGACGAAGAAATCCGTGGAACATCTAGTCGTTGCTAGTTCTGTGGACATCGTGTATATCACTGTAATTTCTAAATCTATGATTAATTTGAAAATGACAACTACACAGTGGCCAGACATGTTACAACAATCATTTTTAACCCAAACGT
>CM042143.1:81799590-81807090 GCA_023376005.1 Doryteuthis pealeii | reverse complement strand
AGAATAAAAGAAATATAAAAGAAATAAAGAGTGAAAGAACAGAAAGGGAAACCGATTAATCAAATAAAGAAAACAATTTTAACAGAGAATAGGTAGGAAGTTATAAATGGGGAAAAGAAAGATTGAAAGAAAGAAAGGAAGGAAGAAAGAAAGAAAGAAAGAAGAAAGAAAAAAAAGAAAGGAAAGAAAGAAGGGAAAACAGAAAGATAATAAAGAAAAAAGAAAGAGGGATAAAATAGAAAGAAAAAAAGGATTAGATAAAGAAATAAATCAATTTTAACAAAGAAAGTTATAAATAGGGAAAGAAAGAAAGAAAGAAAGAAAGAAAGAAAGAAAGAAGAAAGAAAAAAAAGAAAGGAAAGAAAGAGGGAAAAACAGAAAGATAATAAAGAAAAAAGAAAGAGGGATAAAATAGAAAGAAAAAGGATTAGATAAAGAGATAAATCAATTTTAACAAAGAAATTTATAAATAGGGAAAAGAAAAAAAGAAAAGAAAGAAAGAAAGAAAAAGAAAGAAAGACAAAAATAAGTAAAAATGAACAAGAAAGGAAGAACGTGTTCAATCAACCTAATAACAAAAGAAAAAAAGAAAGTAGAAAGAGAAAGAAGAAAGAAGACAGAAGACAGAAACAAAAAAGATCATTAAGAAACTTAAAGAAATTAAGAAGAGAAAAATTGGTGAAATAATTTTTAAAAAGAAACCGACAGCTTTCTTTGTCTATATAATGAAAAACTTAAGGATGAAAAGAATTCACTGAGGAATGAATAAAAGATGAAAGGGAAAGGTATTTAAGAAAAAGAAGCGGATGACAAAAAAGAGAGTAGAAGTGAAATGAATAAAAGTTCAGTAAAACAAATGGCGTCCGCGAATAAATCATGAGAATGTAGAAGAAGGCAAAATGGTGGCTAAAAATGACAAGAAAATAAAAATGAGCAAAAATAGAGTGCAAATAAAAGACGGGGAAAAAATGAAATGAAAATTATTATGGAAGAAATATGAAAGAAATAAAAGCAAAGGAAATGAAATATATAGTTTGAAAGAAAAAAAGGCCACATTTGAGAAGCAGAGAAAACTGGAACGAGAGGAAAGAAAGAAAGACAAGAAAGAAAAACAGGAGGGTAAACAAAAGAAAAAAAGAAAGAAAGAAAGAAGGAAAGAAAAAGAAAGAAAGACAAGAAAGGAAAACAAATGAAAGAAAGAAAGAAAAGAAAAGAAAGAAAGAAAAACAAGAAGTGGAACAAAATAAAAAGAAAAAAAAGAAAAGAAAGAAACGAAAATAAAATAAAATAAAGGAAGAAAGACAAGAAGAGGAACAAAAGAAAGAAGGAAGGAAAAAAAGAAAGAAAGAATAGAAAATAAAATAAAATAAAAAAAATAAGGAAAACAAAACAAAGAATAAAAGAGAGAAAGAATAACAACACGTTACTCAAAAGTAAGAAACAAAGAAACAAAGAAATGAAAAGAAAAGAAAGAAAAACATGAAGGCAAACAAAAGAAAGAAAGAAAGAAAAATAGGAAAAACAAAATAAAGAATGAAATAAAGAATGACAAGAACTTAATTAAAAGTAAGAAATAAAGAAAGAAAAGAAAAAAAGAATAGAAAGAAAGACATTAATGGAAACAAAAGAAAGAAAGAAAGAAAGAGGACGAAAGAAAAGAAAAAATGAAAGAAAGAATGACAAGAAGTTAACCAAAAGTAAGTAAGTAAAAACGAAAGAAAAAAAGAAAGAAGAAAGAAAGAAAAGAAAGAAAGACATGAAGGGAAACAAAAAAAGAAAGAGGGAGAAAGAAAGAAAAAAAAGAAAGAAAAAAGAAAGTAAGAAAGAGAGAAAAACTTATTAATCAAGTAAGAAAATAATTTGAATAGAAGATAATTGGAGAGAGAGAGAGAGAGAGAGAGAGAGAGAGAGAGAGAGAGAGAGAGAGAGAGAGAGAGAGAGAGAGAGAGAGAGAGAGAGAGAGAGAGAGAGAGAGAGAGAGAGAGAGAGAGAGAGAGAGAGAGAGAGAGAGAGAGAGAGAGAGAGAGAGAGAGAGAGAGAGATTAAAAAAGAAAAAAGAAAAGAATTTCCAGCTGAAATAAAGAAGAAATATACACACGATTAAGGAATAAGACAAAAAGAAAATCCGAATATTCAAAAAATAAAGAGCAAAAATAAAATTAATATAAAACATGAAGCTTTTTAGAAGAAAAGGGAAAATGCAATCGACTGGATAAAAATATGACATAAAGAAGAAGTAGCGGGGGGAGGGGTATGGGGGAAAGAGAAAAAAAGTTCACGAAAAATCATCCTTCACGAATAATGCGAAGTGTCTCCTTTTCTAGCGGGTGACACTGTAAATTTTGAAGGTGGACAAAGGCAAAGCGAAAACCGATTCTTCAGAAATGGTGAAAAAAAATGGATAAGGAAATAAATGGAAATAAAGAATGGGCGAATTTGACTTGTTTAGCCTCGGCAGGGTTAGAAATGATGAGAGTGTTCCTGTTGGCACGGTTATTGAAAGAAAGAAAGAAAAAGAAAGAAAGAAAGAAAGAAAGAAAGAGAGGGAAGTCGAGGTGGCAAGTTAACTGGAAGGAAAATTAAAAAAAGAAAAAAATGAAAGGAAAGAGGCGGGAAAAATAAAAGAAGCGGGAAAACAGGAATTAAGAAGAAAATAAAGAAAGAGAAAGCGAAAATAAAGAAATAAAGAAAGAGAAAATAACATAAAGAAAATAAAGAAAAAGAGAAAAGAAAAGAAAATTAAAAAAACAGAAAAATGAAAATTAATAGAAAAATAGAAAAAAAAAAATAAATAGGAAATAAATTAAAGACACACATAAGTATTAAAAAATAGAAGAAAAAAAAAGAAAAGAATGAAAAACTAAAGAATGAGATTAATTATCTGAAGAAAAAAAAGAGAAGAAAAGGTAAACATTAGGTGAGGAAAGAATCTTTTTTTTTTTTAAATATGAACAAAGAGGAAAAAGTGGGGAAGAGTAAAATATTATTTATTAATTTAATATTAATTAAATGGAAAAAGAAAGAAAAATGTCTGGAAAAGAAAATAAGTGAATATTATAGCATAAAATGATAATGATAATAAACTGCATCTGATGGTGGGATTCCAGTTTTAAGGAATTAGTGAGTGTAAAGTACTCCTTGATTGCCATTACTCCCAGGTCTACTCTCATCCGGAGTGATCGTACCCATTAGGATCCCTTCTATGAGTCAAATAGATTTGTTAAAAAATATTCATATTTGATAGGAATACTTGTTGTCATATAACTGTGTACAAATTATGTGCATTAAGAATAGTTACTTGAAGCTATAATTGTTTGCCAAGGTTGATTAGTTGAATTTAACGGCATTTCAACCCTTAGGTTATTTTATGCCAAGATTTGTTTTATTCATTCTTGTAGGGTATTCAGTTTTTTTTAAAACATATTTTTAAAACTCATTTTTGATCTATTTAACGAAACGAGTACTACCACTCCTGATCTGAGTGGACCAGAGAGTAATGGCGATGAAGGGGTACTTTACACTCTTCAGAGCTCCAGAATTGGAACTTCACCACTAGATGCAGTTTATGTTTACTAAGGATTATTATTATTTGTTACTTGAAACCATGTAACTTGACAAATAGCTATTATTAAATATAGATAATTACTTAGATTATTAATATTAGATAGGAATATTTGAAACCATATAACTGTGTGCAATTTTTTTCTATTAGATAGGAATACTTGATATCATATAACCGTATGCAAAAACTCTTACGATATAACAACACAAAATTGTAATTTGGAACGTACAATGAAAACGATTTATTAACCTTTAGGTATGAAATAACCCTAGATGGGTTGACATGTCTTTAAAATCAATTATTATTTCGTGCGGCTATTGACATCATTGCTGTTCATGTTTGCCTGCACCTGCCCCTGTGCGTGCCTTGCTGTCACGCTCAGTCTCGGCTTGGTAGTTGTTTCTTATGACGCTACTGTCATGTGTGAAGTTATTCGGTTTTAGAACGCAAAATGCATTAAACTGAATGAAGTGTATGGCGAGTCATGTCTGAATGTCAAAAAACTTCCGCAAGTGGCGTAAGAAAATTTGCAACGACGACGAGATTCAATGCTCCTCAACGACATGGCGGCGAGCTGATATGACTTGGACATACAAAAACTGCCACAGCGCCTACAAAAATGCATCCACCGAAATGGCGATTTGGTAGAAAAATAGATACATGTAATTTTAAAATGTAAACATCATCGACAATAATCAATAAACGTATATGGGTTTCTACATAAATTGGAGACCTTACTTTTGGAAATACCTTCGCATATATATATATATATATATATATATATATATATATATATATATATTATTGGTGTCGCACTTACTGTTTCGCCGTAGGAAATGGAATCGGTGAACCGAGTTCAAATCCTTCGAAAGGCATAAATACATCTGCTCTCCCTCCAGCTATGGTTAGATAATTGGGCGGACATAGTTCTTCAGCTCAGGAAAAAGAACCAGTGTAGAAGGAAAACTCTGAATTCAAACCACTACTCTGATTTGAAATTGACCTTGGGTCACTTCTTGTTCGAGATGGAGGGGTTGGGTAAATACATATATATGTATGCGGATAAGTATATGTGTAATAGAGAGTGAGAGAGAGAGAGAGAGAGAGAGAGAGAGAGAGAGAGAGAGAGAGAGAGAGAGAGAGAGAGAGAGAAGAATAGGAATTTGACTGAAATTGTTTTTTTGTTCTCTGGTCACAAGAACTCATAGACATATGAATGTAGCATATCTGCTTGAATGAATTAACTGGAACCCTAACTAGTGTATGGCGAAGTGTTCTGAAATTTTCCATCTTCTGTTGGCAAAATAAAAAATCTTAATGATATAATTGCCTCACTATAAAGATTTGTTCAAACCTATCTATCGCTTTAATAACCGGTTTAGCTCAGTAGAGGGTTCGGCTGGTAACCTCAAGGTTCCTGGTTCGATACCGGTCCTCACCAACTCAGTGTATGAGTAGCACAGGGATCTGTGCGGTAAAGTGAGGAGCTGATGGTAGGTGTGGTGCTTCGCGTCAGATAATAAAAAAAAACAATCTCCTTGGTCTAGCGCCAGTGAAAAGGGGATATACTCTCTCGCTGTCTGGCTGATACCGACTTAAGGCCACCCCGACGACTTTGCTTACTTTATCTATCGCTTAATGGTTTTATATTTTTAAGATATAAGAATTTACTGTACACCGCTCCTACGGTCGAGAAAGTTCAACATCATAAATTATGTTTAATACTTTGTTACATAGACATTACTAAGTTGTATTGCTAAACGATCGTTTCCGATAGTTTCTTACAAGTGGTTTGTAACCATGTTTTGGGTATTTGAGAGCATTCTTCCATGTAAATTCAAATAATAGTATGGCTCAGTTGGTAGAGCGTCCGGCTCTGGTTCGATACCGGCCCTTGTCAACTCAGCGTATGAGTAGCACAGGGATATTTGCGGTAAAGTAATGAGTTGATGGTAGGTGTGGTGCTCCGCCTCAGATGCTAAAATACTCCGTGGTCTAGCGCTGGTGAAAAGGGGATAGACTCCCTCGCTGTATGGCTCATACCGACATTAGGCCGCCCCGACGACTTTACTTACTTATATATAACTTATTTGGTTAAGAGAGAGAGAGAGAGAGAGAGAGAGAGAGAGAGAGAGAGAGAGAGAGAGAGAGAGAGAGAGTAGTAGTAGTAGTAGTAGTAGTAGTATTTTGAAAGACAACTCTTTAGTTGAGGAGTTCATTCTAAGTTTTAGCAAACACGAGGACATGTTTTATTGTCAAAAGCACAAAAACTGTGAGAATCTTTTTTTTTTCTATCAGAATAAGCTACAGTGATAAACTGTAATTCTAAACGCTCTGTCTCTATCTGTTAAAGGTTTAGGCAACATCGTTTGTCAATTAAATTACTACATTGGATTTTTTGGTTACTCTGTCGTTACAAACAGAAACAATAGTTAATCGTTTAAATAATTCTTTTGTCTGTGATGTTCAACTTCCATATGGAACATAAAAAGGATTAGGCGAGAAGAACAGAGAAAAAAGACAATAAAAAAACAAACAAACAAAAAAAAACAAAGAAAGAAAAATAAAAAGTATAAAAGCAATAAAGAAAATAATTTGAAACACGTCAAAGCTAAATCTTTCATTGTCAATCAAACTGAAATCTCCGTAATGGGAGACAGCGCTTGTGTAGCGTGAACTCCGCATGAGTAATAAAACGCTAACTCAGGATTGGTAGAGGATCAGATCGGGTTTATCGCACCGATCAAAAAGCCACGTGTAAGATGATCCAGGCTCAAACAGACCCAAAATCAATGGCGTGACATTGTTGCTTCTTTTTTTTCTTTTCTTTTTTCTTTTCTTTCTTTTCTTTTTTAATCTGTTTTTTTTTTTTTTTTTTTTTGCGAAATTGATTTGATTCGATTTACGATGCAACAGAGGGTAGCGTGTTGTCACAGACCAAGTAACTTTTGAAACTTAGGATCAATTGCTCCAACATCTGTGTTATCAATGCAATTTATCAAGATGATCTTGATAAAGTCAAAAAAATACAAACAACGATAAAACAAAGAAAAGAAAAATGGGTTTGATCCAGGCGTGTCATGAAAAATACCAACAGGAATTATTAATTTAAAAAAATGTTATTGTTTATTTTTCTGCTTGCTTAAGTGAGTAAAGAAATTGTCAGTTGGTGATTCTGTTACTGATTTTATTTTCTAATTCTTTTATTTTTATTTATTCATTATATATTTTTGCCTCTTGCAGCGGTCAGTAGCAGTAGCAAGTATTGAGCAATGTAAGTCGAGTTAGATTTATAATGAGGGTGCTACTTTGCGCATCACAGATCAGAGAGGCTTAGTTGTTATATAATAAATGGATGGTTGAATGATCAAGACAGAGGAAAGATGATCCAGAGTATTTTTCTGTTGGTCCATCTGTTCAATTCAAAAAAGGATGCGACTACAGGAAAGACAGATACACGTAACATACAAATATATGTTGTCTGCTCTTTCTTTTCAAGGATTGCGTTCCCTTTCTATCTTTCTCTCTAACTCTTTGCAGCTCGTCCTCTCTCTCTCTCTCTCTCTCTCCCCACACAACACACTCGCTCTCTCTCCCTCTCCCCCTCTCTCTCTTCCATTTCTGCTGTCTGATTTATCCTTCTCTTTCTTTCAATTTAACTATATTGGAACTGTATATGTTTGTATATGTCACACACACACACAACACGCGCGCCGCGCACATATATATCTATATATATTTAGCAACTCCTCCACTGTAGGATGTGACACAAGGTCAATTTCTTAAGTGGAGTTCATCAGGTTTGAATTCAGAGTTTTCCTTCTCATAGACTGGTTGCCAAACCAAGGTTAAAGATCCCAGACTGTCTTACAATTTACCCATAGCTAGAGGGAGAATAGTTGGATTCATACGTATTAGCACTATGTGAGTCCCAGAGA
>CM042143.1:81792090-81794590 GCA_023376005.1 Doryteuthis pealeii | reverse complement strand
AGCCGCTGTGAGTGGCTTAAAGTTGACAAAAAGTTAAAGATTATTCATATTTGATAGGACTGTGTACAACCCAGACTCTTATGAATCAACTACACAAAAATGTAAATATGAATGTACAATGACGGCTGTTGCATAATCCTAAGGCATAAAATAACCCTAGACATGCTGTTAAAATCAATCATCAGTCATTAATCATTGTTTTCTGTTCAGATTTGTACCTTTACATAAATATGTTCCATAACTACCAACAAAGCTAATTAGAAATATTTAATCAAATGCAAATAATTATTTTGTAAGACGATTTATTAATTAAAAAAAAAAAGTTTGGCAATGTTAATTTTAAACGTTTTGCAGCAACATGGCTTCCCGTTGGCTGCTTGAGATCCCCTACTGATGAGAGCTTTTTCTCCATTAAGAACATTTTTTTAACTTTAAAACTTCCCCTAAATCTAAATCAGGAATTTAGTAGCTTTACATGAAACCATTTGGCTATTGACAAAAAATATATAAACATTTCCGAGTTCATGACAACAAATGAAAATGTTAAAGAAGGGGAAAAACGCAAATATACAATCAATTAAAACGACTTTAAAAAGACAGCAACAAATAGAAATGGAAGAAATAACCAGCAGATATTAGCGAAATAAGAGAAACTTAAAAGATACCCAGACAAAAACAAACAATACAAGAAAAACCGGACTTGAAACAACGAAAGGAAATTTTGCCAAAAAATCGGCGGAGCAAAAGGAATTGGAAATCAGAGGAAGCATCGAGACCATCCAGACAACAGCATCATTAAGATCGGCTAGAATACCAAAAAAATTCCTAAAGACATTAGTAGACTTGCTGTCACTCAGATTACAGTGACCCCCCTGTTAGCTGGAGTGAAAAACTCGCAAGGAGTGAAATAATAATAATAATAATAATAATAATAATAATACACTGTTGCTATTTGTTGCTATTTGTCATAGCAATGATGCCACTCAACTATATACTCAGGAAATGTACAGAGGGCTACAAATTTATAAAATCAGGGGAGAAAATAAATCACCTTATGTACATGGATGATAGAATGATTTTTGCAAAAGATGAAAAAGAGCTAGAAACCCTTGTACAAACCATAAGAACATACAGCCAGGATATATGTATGGAATGTGGCATCGACAAGTGTTCCAGGTTAGTGATAAAAAAAGGAAAAAAAGAAACAGTGGGGGGAATAGAACTACCAAATTAGGAAGAAATGATACCTTCAGAAAAGAGAATTACAAATACTTGGGATTATTGGAAGCTGACACCATAAACAAACAGAGGTGTAAGGAAGAGTGAGAAATGAGTATTTCAGAAGTACAGAAAACACTTCTAGAATCTAAAATCTGTAATAGAAATTTCGTTAAGGGAATAAAGGAATAAACACATGGACTGTCTCCTCTGGACCATTCTTAAAATGACAAGATAGGAACTCCGACAGATGGACCAAAAGACAAGGAAACTTATGATAATGCACAATGCATTACACCCGAGAGACGACATAGACAGACTATATGTTACAAGAAAAGAAGGAGGAAGAGGTCTCGCCAGCATTGAAGACTTTGTAGATGCGACAATCCGAGAACTCGAAGAATACACAAAAAGAGTAAAGACCCAATTGCTGTAGTCTGAAGGAACAATTGCAACATGTGTATGAGCACAAATGTAGCAAAAACAAGAAAACGGAAATGGCAAGAAAAACAACTATATGGACACTCCAGACGACAAACTGAAGAGATAGCACCTAAAAAGACATGGACATGGCTAAGACGGGGAAACCTCAAAAGAGAAACTAAATCTCTTATAATTGCAGCATAAGACAATGTCATACAAACAAATTATATTAAGGCAAAGATTGACAAGACGCTACAGAATAACAAGTATAGAATGAATGGAGAAAAAGACGAAACCGTTAATCTTATAATAAGTGAATACAGCAAATTAGCTCAAAGAGAGTACATAACTAGGCACAACTGGGTGGGAAAGGTGATCCACTGTGAATTGTGCAAGTAATTTAAGTTTTCACCAGGATCACCTTTCCCACCCAGTTGTGCCTAGTTATGTACTCTCTTGAGCTAGTTGCTGTATTCACTTATTATAAGATTAACGGTTTCGTCTTTTTCTCCATTCATTCTATACTTGTTATTCTGTAGCGTCTTGTCAATCTTGCCTTAATATAATTTGTTTGTATGACATTGTCTATGCTGCAATTATAAGAGATTTAGTTTCTCTTTTGAGGTTTCCCTTCTTAGCCATGTCCATGTCTTTTTAGGTGCTATCTCTTCAGTTTGTCGTCTGGAGTGTCCATATAGTTGTTTTTCTTGCCATTTCTGTTTTCTTGTTTTGCTACATTTGTGCTCATACACATGTTGCAATTGTTCCTTCAGACTACAGCAATTGGGCCTTCTTTACTCTTTTTTGTGTATTCTTCGAGTTCTCGGATTTGTCGCATCTTACAAGTCTTCAATGCTGG
>CM042143.1:81784590-81787090 GCA_023376005.1 Doryteuthis pealeii | reverse complement strand
TCTGACTTGGGATACTTCAATCTTATTTCACCCTGTCGGGGGACTTAGAATATGCTGACTGTATCCCTTCTTGAGGGGTAAACCCCCTCCAAAAAAGGGTTTTCCTGAGAATGACACTAACTGCATCTGATGGGGGAAGCTCCAGTTCTCAAGATCTGGGATTGTGGATTACCCCTTTATTGCCATTACTCAAATACCCACTGACCCGGAGTGATAATACATGTTAGGGTCCCATCTTAGGTATAATAGATCAGTTTAAAATATTTATATTCAATAGGGCTATGTGTAAAAAATGTAATATAAATTTGTAATAATAATATAAACATACTGAGAATAATAGATAGATAGATATAAACATATTGAGAATTATATATATATATATTATATATATATATATATATATATATATATATAGATATATATATATATATATATATTATTATATATATAGATATAGATATAGATAGATAGATAGATAGATAGATAGATATTGAGAATCATGTATATATAGATAGATATATCATTCTGAGAATAATAGATAGAAATCATTCTGAGAATTATATATATATATATATATATATATATGTTATATAATAATATATATAATATAATATATTAGGAGAGAGAGAGAGTAGAGAGAGAGAGAGGGGGGAGAGATAGAAGAGATAGATAGTATATAGATAGATAACTAAAGAATAATAGATAGATAGATAGATAGATAGATAACTAAGAAATAAGTAGATAGATAGATAGATAGATAGATAGATAGATAGATAGATAGATACAAACATACTAAGAATAAATAGAGATTAGATATAATCATTCTGGAAATATAGATAGATAGATAGATAGATATTTAATCGAATCATGGATCCCTATGTAAATATATAATCCCCTGGTAGCAGTTTTGTCTACTCAGGTATCACCATCATTTACTCTTTCCTTCTTACTTGGACGCATCAAACTATAAACACCCTGTTGGTGAATAATAGAATTTTTTACTCAGTTCTTTAAACTGATATACATTCACTGTTATGGAAGCACAAAAGGTTAAATAAGAACATTAACAATTTGTTCACTTTCTGTAATCTTAATTAAACATGTGTATCTGAAAAAATGTTGTCTAAATACCCATGGTCAGTCTGTCTTGGATAAAACACCAGTTGCCTGAACATCTGCCTATGATCAATGCTCTTGTATCGCCTTCGACGCATTCCTACTAAAATAGCGAAGTTTGAATCGCTGCTGGATGCCTCATACTTGCAGCTTTGTTATTACATTCTACCGTGACTAATGATTGGGTAAACAGACGGACGAATTAAAGTGAGTATAATGTTCCTCTTGTTTTAAGCTGTGTTTTTTGCCATTGGGAGAGACGCGGTTATTTCGGAGTTGACATGGTCCTGGTGATAAACCACTAGCATTACTTCTCCACTGACAAAATGGATGCAAATATAGCAATTTGAGGTGGGAAAAGTGATCCACTAGGAACTGTGCAAGATATCAATTGATACTGGCGTGCAAATGGTATATGCACAACCAGAATCTGAGGTAGAAAAAATGAGATGCAATAAGATTCTCTGGGACTCACATAGTGCTATACGTATGATCCCAACTATTCTCCTCTAGGTATGGTAAATTGTAAACAGTCTGGGATCTACCTTGGTTTGGCAACAGTCCTATGGAAGGACTCTGAAATTCAAACCTGAGACTCCACTTAAGAAATTTGACCTTGTGTCACCTCTACAGTGGAGGAGTTTGTAAATATATATAGATATATATGTGCGGCGCGCGTGTGTGTGTGTGTGACTAACAACATATACATTCCAATTAGTTAAAATTGAAAGAAGGAAGGATAAATCAGACAAAGGCAGAAATTGGAGGAAGGGAGTAGAGGGGAAGGGGATAGAGAGAGCGAGTGTGTGTTGGGGGGTGAGGGAGGAAGAGAGAGAGAGAGGAGAGAGAGGACGAGCCTGGCAAGAGTTAGAGAGAAAGATAGAAAGGGAACGCATCTTGAAAAGAAAAGGCAGTACAACATTATTTGGTATGTTACGTGTATCTGTCTTTCCTGTAGCGCCATCCTTTTTGAATGAACAGATTGGACCAACAAAAATGACTCTGGAATCATCTTTCCTCTGTCTTGATCATTCACGATCCATTTATTATATACAACTAAGCCTCTCTGATCTGTGGATGCGCAAAGTAGCACCCTCATTATACAATCTAACTCGACTTACCATTGCTCAATACTTGCTACTGCTACTGACCGCTGCAAAGGCAAAATATATAATGAATAATAAAAATAAAAAAGAAAATTAGAAAATAAAAATCAGTAACAGAATCACCAACTGACCATTTCTTTCTCACTTAGCAAGCAGAAAAAATAAACAAATAACATTTTTTTTAAATTAATAATTCTGTTGGTATTTTTCATGACCGCCTGGATCAAACATTTTCTTTCTTTGTTTTATCGTTGTTTGTATTTTTTTGACTTTAAAAA
>CM042143.1:81757402-81784490 GCA_023376005.1 Doryteuthis pealeii | reverse complement strand
GCGAACTAAGAGAAAACTGTCGGAACAAGTTTAAAGGTCGTATCAATTATGATTGGTGCCCTTGGAACGGTCCCCAAGGGTCTGGAAAAAAGGTTTGGGAACAAGAAATCAGAGGAGGAATTGAGACCATCCCAAACTACGGCCATTATTTAAGATCGGCTGGAATACTCAGAAGAGTCCGGAGACCTGAAGGAATTTGTTTATCACTTAGCCTCCAGCGAATCACCAGCTGAAGGCGGACATGAAAAAAAACTCAATGGAGTGTTAATAAAATAAATAATAATAATAATAATAATTAATAATGTTATACAGTCAAGACAGGAATAGAATTTGGGATTAAAACGTGTGCTATGCTGATAAGGAAAAGGTGGAGAGAGAAACAAGAAGAAATAGAACTACCCAAATTAGGAAACACAGAAAATAGAGAAAAGTAAATGAGATATACTTTGGAATATTCGAAGCGGGAAAAGTCAAATAAACAGAGATGAAAAAGTAAAAAATGTACCTCAGAAGAACTTTTCAAAACCAAGCTCTGCAACATAAATCTCGTCAAAGGAATAAACACTTGGGTTGTCCATCTTGGAGCATACTCTGGGCCATTCTTAAACTGGACAAAGGGGGAACTTCGACAAATGGACAAAACGACGAGGAAATTAGAGAACTGAAAAAACAGAGAACTGAAAAAACTGTGGGACATTATAGTAAATGTCGTACCATTTGTAATTACTGCCCTTAGAACGATCCCCAAGGGTTTGGAAAAGTATTTGGGTGAATTGGTAATCAGCGGAAAAACCGAGACCATCCAAACAACAGCATTGTTTATATCGGCTAGAATACTCAGATGAGTTCTGGAGACCCGAAGAGACTTGCTATTACTTAGCCCCTAGTGAACCACTAGCTAAGATGCGTGTCAGAAACTCACATGGAGTGAAATAATAATAATAATAACCCTCAGAAGAGTCTTGGAGACCAGAGGAGACTAATGTCACTCAGCTTCCAGTGAAAGACCACCAGCTAACGTGTATGTAAAAAACTCTCCTGGAGTGAGAAAGAACTAATCTAGACAACAGCATTGTTGAAATCTGCTGGAATACTCTGGAGTCCTGGAGATTTGGAGAGACTTGTGTCACTCACGGACGTCAGTGAAAGACCCATCAGCTAACGCTGGTGTGAAAACTATTATTACTATTTATTATTACTATTATTAATAATAATAATAATAATAATAATAATAACTTGGGGAACTGGAAATTAGAGGACAAATTGCGACCATCCAGACAACAGCATTGTTGAAATCAACTAGAATACTCAGGAGAGTCCTGGAGACCTGAAGAGACTTGTTGTCACTCAAACTCCAGTGAAAGACCATCAGTTAACGTTGGTGTGAAAAACTCCTCAACCTCCTCCTCCTCCTTCTCCTCCTCCTTCCTACTACTACTACTACTACTAACTTACTAATAATAATAATAATAATAGTGATAGAACACTTAATAATACTGCAGCTACAATAACGTCATCACCATGTGCTGCAGCTCGGTCAATATCAGTATTTCTATAGAAAGTTACGGAATGAATTCAAGTCGTTTCTTTTTCTTTTCTTTCTTTTTTTTTTTTTGGCTTTATTTCCTTTTCTTCTTCTCGATTTTTCATTTTATGACAAATAGTTAAGAACAAAGTTGTTCTTTTTTTAGTTTTGAATTTTTTATTTTACGTTCCATCTCCGGAATACATCGAATCCGTCTGAAGAGAAAAATAACTTTTCTCTTTTTCTTTCCTTTTTTTTTTTTTTTTTTGTTGGCATTTTTATTTGAATTTCCTTTCAGTGGTAGATTTTAAGTTTGACATTTTGTTGTCAATCATGCAACATTATAAGATGCGTCAGATGTTTTAGTGTTTGCCGAGAAAATGGCTATTCCGTTCTCGAATGGACGATGCTTTACACACGGAAAATAAAAAAACACAAAACTTTTTTTTCTTTTGTTTTCATTCTTATTTTTTACATATGTTTTAAAATATTTTATATTGTTTTGACAAAAATGGCTTTCATCAGAGATGCGGAGTTATTTTTAGTTTCCGAGGTAGGACACTAATCATAACGCGGGACATACAGAAAACGAACACGAATGAAAAATGGTAGTCAGGACATGGAATAAAAAGATGAAAATGAGAGAGAAGGATGAAAATGAAAAAAATAAAAAGAATAAAAAAGGAGGTGGAGCTAAGATTTTCGATCGAAGAATTTCTTGTGTAAAAAAAAAAAAAAAAAAGAATATTTTTTACAGAATAAACTGTGACTAAAAGGAAATACTTGAAGAACCCTCAAACACATAAACATGAATATAGCCACTGATAAAAATACATATTCAGTATATACACGCACATCATGCGACCTTCTAAAACCTAAATTGAGACGTTTTGCAGCTAGAAATTGTAGGTGTACCAGTTGGACTAGGCCTAGGTTTGTACACACACAAAATTTATATGTCGCTTTTTTATATTAGGCTAAAATTTAGATCTTAGAAAGTCGCATTATACGCGAGTATATACGGTATTCATATCAATATAGAAATAGACAAGTGTGCAGGTTGTATAATATATATAATATTATATATATATATATATATTATGATATATATATTCAAGACACATTTCAATAGAAAATAAACAAATGCTTAATGTTACTTTTATATCTATTTGAAAAATAGAGAAGTTGAAATATTGCCTTGATGTGCAACATCCCCGGACATAAATCCCTTTGAAAATAGTTGGCATATTTACAAAAGAAAATTAAAAACATATTTGATTTCAAAAAAAAAAAAATTGCAATACTCCACTTTGGTCCTTACTTAGGCCAGACAGGCAGTCGAAAAGATCCCCTCTGATCAATCGCCTTGCCACCAAGCCCTAACATCTATATGATTATCCTAACCGTATTGCTCTTATGGCAAAAAACCAAACCTGTTTTTATCATATATGTGCTAGAAAGCGATGACAGGGGTTTTTAGTGTCCTGTGTATAACTTTAAACTGCATCTAGCGGTAAGGTTCCAATACTGGATCTTTTGGTAGTGTGGAGTACTTCTTCATCCCCATTACTTCCAGGTCCACACTAACCCGGATTGGTAGCACTTGTTAGGGTCCAATTTATGGGTTGAATAAAATCAAAAGTTAGTTTAAAATGTGTTAAAAAATTAGTTTTAAAAAAATTGAATACCTAACAATATTGAATAAAACAAAAATCTCTTCGGCATGAAATAATCCAACCAATAAATTCCACAAAATGTGTTGATAACTGCGGTACAGTTTGAATGGAAAAAAAAAAACGAAACGACAATATGAGAGTTTAATTTTGAGAAGGAAAATACGGGTACGTAAATAATGGTTAAGTTTCGCTGATAGCATGGTTCTCGCTTGATCACCGAATTTAAGCACTGTCAAGCCTGTTCAATATTTAATTGGGTGACCACTATAAGCAACCAGAGTCTTTAATTCAATCATTATTAAATAATCCCGAAAGAAGTTGATAGGCCGTGAAAAAAAAAAATGAAAAAAATAAAAACGGGTGCGTAAATTATATTCTGAAAAAGGACACTATATCTATCATTAAAATATAGTTATTTCACATTTTGTATTTTCTAATTAAAAACCTTTAAAAAATTTTACATAATTTAAAAAAATCAACGACTACAGGTATTAAAGTAATTATTTCACTTATGTTATTTTATTTTATGTAAAAACGTATTTCTAATACTTACCGAAATATTATTTCAATTTGTAAAATAATAAATATAAAACAATTTAAAACTTTAGAATAATTCTAATAAAATAACATATGAAATCAACATTATGTTTTTGTTTATTTTTCGGTGAAATGTTTGACGATCAAATTGTCCGTTAGGTAAAATGTCACTTTATAATCGAACTCACTAGTCATGACCTATTAGCCTATGGCGCTAATCATTAGGCCACGAGAGGTGCCCACAAAACTATATTAACATCATTAAATTTTTTCAAAATATATAAATCTATTTTCTCTTATTTTATACTTTATCTATTTATTGATTGATTGAGCTTAACGGCATGGGAAGCCCTCTAGGGTTATTTTGTGTCTAGATGTGAGGAAATTAGGTTCATTGAACATTTACATTTACATTCTTTGTGTAGTTGTTTCTTAAAAGGTTTTTTTTCACACGGTCCTATAGAAGCGGAATACTTTTTTTAACAGATCTATTTTGACCCATAATGGACCGGGTCAAAGTGAACATGAGTGTAATGGCAATGAAGGGGTACTACATAGCCTAGATCTCTAGTACTGGAGCCTCATGATCAGATGTAGTTTAGTGTCAAACCCAGGACACTCTTTTTTGGAAGAGGGCCTTATTTCACTACAGGGGATACAGTTAGGGGGTTGTAGATCTTCGAGTTTAGAAAATGTAATGTTTTCTCCTTCAGTTTCGAAGAATATATTTTATACCAGATAAAATATAGTGTTTCATTACCTTCATCTGAATGTTGTATTTGCGTGTAAAATTTTGGGTCGACTCTTACAGAAGATACATCACAAATGAATGATTATCTTTCACTAAGAACCAAAAGTTGACATATATCCGAGATGAACTTATACACGGTTATATACAAAACATTAAAGCGTGTTAGTGTAACGGTTATCGTTTTCGGAAATAGAATAGGCGGCCTGAGTTCAAATTCTGAATGAGGCTGTCGGCATTTCACTTTGTGCTAATGCTCATAAAAGGCATGAATCCATATCTTCCCCATCCACCTATGGTTAAAATAGTAGGGCATACTGGGTTCTTTAGTCTTGGTTAGGCAAGAAGTCTAGAAAAAAAACTCCGAATTCAAACTGTTCTCCGCTTAAATATTGTGAGGAAGGGGTTGCGTCAATACATAATATACAGAAAATATTAACAAAAGCAGATTTTATTTGTTATTGTATAATATAAAAAAGTTCTTGCGATTGCGGCATATCTTAATTAAAATTTTATATGTTGATTATTCCAAGTACTGTGGCACTTGAAAAAAAAATTATATATACTAAAGAACACTTCACTTATATACTTAAAAATATACCTACTTCTACTGAGAAAATATTTCTTTATCAGTCCGTGTAGCTTGGGTATATGAATATACAAATATATCCGAGTTTTGTTAAAAAAAAAAAAAAATAGTGTGAATTAAAAATATTATTTCGGATAATAGACACTGAATATATATATATATATATATATTATATATATATATATATATATATATATATATGTTTGTGTGTTGTGTTTTGAAAATTAGAATATAAAAATAAAGAACAACAAAATAATCTTGATTTTTGTTGTGTTCAACGAAATTTGGTTGTATATATATACTATATATATATATATATATATATATATATATATATATATATATATATATGTGTGTGTGTGTGTGTGTGTGTGTGTGTGTGTGTGTGTGTGTGCATGTTTGTACCATACATATTGTAAATATAAGCGTGAAAAAAAAAACAAATATCTATAAGTAAGTTTATATATACACACACATATACATACATCTATATATATATATATATATATATATATTATATATATATATACGTTTGAATGTGTATCCACGTGTGTGTGCATATATCTTATTTTTATATTACGTTTGACCGACACACATACGCTATGTGCACATGTATAATTATAAATGGTTAGATATAAATATATATTATATATATATATATATATATATATATATATATATATATATATATATTCATTTTAACAGCATTGTGTGTTTTCATACCTTTTATAATATATATATATACTATATATTATATATATATGTATATATATATATAGTGTATGTATGTGTGTGTGTGTGTGTGTGTGTGTGTGTATGTGTTTCGCTTCTGAGAACAGAAACGATAACACCTTCTATCTAGAAATACAATTGCCACAATGGCATTTAAAAAATATCACCCACATACAAAAAAGAAAGAAGAAAAGAGAATCTAAATGAAACGTGCCAACAAGTTTTTGTCCTGTAGATGGAAATATTTCAACCGATTGTTCAATCTCCCCTTCAAGACGAAATATTCTTTGAGGCGATATTGACTTTTGAATGATACGTTAATTTCTTCTCACCTTTCCTCTTGATGTCAGTAATTATAAACAAGATAGCAAACAGGAAAACCCACAACGGAAAACCGAAGATGGAAGTGGGGAGTGAACACAAATAAATAAATAAAATAAAATGAAATAACAGAAAATAGAATGAAATAAGAATATAAGAAAGAGAAAAATCAAAAGATACAAATAATAAATAAATAAAATCGCAAGCAGGAAATTAAAAAGAAGATAACAAAAAAAATTGTTAATATGCATTAAATTATCAAACAATTTTATATAATTTATAATATTATATATATAATATATTATATATATATATATATATATGTTGTGTGTGTGTGTGTGTGTGTGTGTGTGTGTGTGCTTGCGAGTGTGTATCTCTATGCACTACATATAAAGTGTAGAAAATTAAATATATATACATATATACATTTTAAGTATATAGTATATATATATAATATATAAAGTGTAGAAATAATAAATATATATACATATATAGGCATATATTGTATGCATGTATATTTATATATATAGATGTAGAGTGTCTATATATAGATTTTATATGTGTATATGTATAATGTAGAAAAGTTAATATATATACATATATAGTGGTATACTTATATTATGTACTGTATCTGCCACATACGCACTCACAAGATATAAATACATTATATATGTATAAAGTAGTAAAATTTTATAGTGATATTATATATACTATATATTATATTATATAGATCAATACTATATATTTATACCTATATATGTGTGGTGTTATGTGTGTGTGTGGTGTAAGAACGAGAGAAAAGAGATAGAGAGTTTTATTTATCTTTTTATTCCCTTCATATCTTTTACTACTTTTTAATAGAAAAAAGTTGAGTTACGAGATATGTTGCGAGAAAAATAATGTATAAGAAGCGATCTTAAGCGACTCTGTTTGACGTCGACGGCTGTTGCATTGGCGCACAAAGGCCCAGATGAGTGCGTTGTTATCTAGTGACGGCTTTTGTATTGCAGAAACTAATGACATGGAGATTTTGTGATAGTCGACATGGGACAGCTGCGGGCAATCTTCTTTGTATCAGTTGCCATTTCACAAGACTTCATTTGGCACAAAGAATTTCGTTGACTATCAAAATAGAAAAGTTGGCTGTCTTTTCTCTTCTTCTTTTCCTATTTTTTTTTCTAATTTTGTTGTTGTTTTGTTTCGTAACAACTAGCTCAGATGGATGTTTAGCACTGTAGAAATGTATATCAAGTGTGAGGTATATGATACTTTGCTTGGTAACAGAAACCTATGAGCATTATTAACACACGCACACGCACACACACACATACACACACACACACACATATATAATATATATATATATATATATACAGAAGAGAGAGAGAGAGAGAGAGAGACGAAGAGAGGAGAGAGAGAGAGAGAGAGAGAGAGAGAACTATTTTCACAGAATCCATGTAAAAACGAAATAGAGCCATGTATGCTATATATGCTATGATTAAATCATATATTTATATATTATATTATATATATTATATATATATATATTATTTGTGTTTATTGTTGTTTGTGTTATTTATGTAGTTAGCCTATGTTTATATTTTTACACACACAGCATATACGAGAGAGAGAGAGAGGAGAGGAGAGAGAGAGAGAGAGAGAGAGAAGAGAGAGAGAGAGAAACATTTCCACAGAATTACATTGCAAGGACATATATATATATATATATATATATATATATATATATATATATATATGAGTTTGCGTGTTATACATATTTATGTATATACGTGTATATATTTATAAAATTTTACATAAAAGTATATAAATATTTTCTGAAACAATCAATTACGTTGAAGTCACGTTGAAAGCACCGGTTCCTGCTAGATCATTGAAGTTAAGCAGTGATCAGCCAGTTCAATATTTAATTGGCTTATTACTTAAGCAACAGCAGTTACTGTAAGCAAACTGAGTTTCTTGTTTATCAAAAGGAATTGATCCGGCATTAAATGACCCCAAAACAACCAAACAAAAAGTATCGTGACTGAAGCTATCTTTGACTCTTTGCCTACTTTAATTCGCTCACAGTGGCTCTCCTACAACTGCCATCCTACTGGAAACCTTTGGTAGCAGCTCTCGTGCGTGTCACTTGTTTACACTGATAAATCTGTACATGAATGCTCCTAACATATTTATTTGAATAGATAGTGAACTTTGAAATATCCCATCAAACAGGTAAAAAAAGGTCAAGAAAATTTGGTACAGCCGTGTGGGAAATCTAGTTGGTAAAGAGTTAAGAGAGAAATGAACAATGAATGAAATGTTAATTTTCTTCAAAATACTCCTCCTGTCATTCAGTGAATCTTTTTCATTATTATACAAAACCTTTTTCTGAAACTCGTCTCTTGATATATTGTGAACGGCTAGGAATCACAAGGTTCTTGGTTCGATACCGGTCCTCGCCAACTCAGCGTATGAGTAGCACAGGGATCTGTGCGGTAAAGTGATGAGATGATGGTAGGTGTGGCACTCCACCTCAGATGCTAAAATAATCTCCTTGGTCTAGCGCTAGTGAAAAGGAGATAGACTCCCTCGCTGTCTGTCTGATACCGACTTTAGGCCGCCCCAACGACGACTATATCTTTTAATGTCTTTCTTGTGCTCAAATCTTACACTTGAGAGTAATTTTTATTTTAGGAAGCAGTAAAATGTTTTGCTTGAAACTACCTCATCACCCGACTCTGGGTTAAATAGTACCACTACTGTTCTTCTACAAGGATGACTTTGGCATTCACTATTTGGCTACCAATTTCCCCCCACTGAATTTTCCTACTGCAAAAGGAACAAGTACCAGCCTCATGGCTGGTTCACAGACAAAACAAAAGATGGCAGGGGTGTTCACGTAGGGATATTTTGGTGTAAACAAGTGAGACGTGCGAGAGCCGCTACCAGCAGTTTACCGTAGGATCGCAGTAGTTTATCATTGAGTGGTTTAAAGTAGACAAATACTTGAATAATCCATGAAGGTTGATATGCCATTAAACAAAGAAAACAAACCATAAGCCTTATACATAAGATAACCACACACGGATTCATATGCCGTTTATATATATATATATATATATATATATATATATATATATATATTAAATCAATCAATGAATATTTCTGTCTTCCTACGTTCCTTCTTTTTTGTAGACGTCTTAGTAAAATGTATAGAATTTGTGAAACTACGTCTCGCAACTATGACATGTGTTGTACTTGTACAATTCTGTGTTTCGCGAAAAACTTCTGCACACAAAAAAAGAAAGTTATCAATTATTGACACTGGCTAATCTAGACGAGTCTTTCTCTTTTAGCAAAACAGTGAAAAAGTCAAATAAAAACGAAAAAGAGAAATAATAAAATAACTTTTTTTTTATTTCAAAACGTTTGAATTAGTAGGACAGACTGGACTTTTTAATCATGCTATGGTCCTCCTTCTAGGTAAAGGGAAATCTTTGAATTCAAACTAAAAGAGCTCTCTTCTCGTTAGTCAAAACTACTTTGAGAGCTCCTCCTCTATCTCTTACCTCGATGGCAATTTTCAAATAGTAGTATTACGACTACTGCTACTACTAATAATAAATGTACTACTGAAAAGCTGAACGGACAGACAAACGTTAAAGAACAAATGTGAATAAACTGTCGAATCTGCAATTGCTACACAGAGAGCTTTTCATCATTATTTCCTATCATGTCGGAATGATGCTGTCCCGGATAGAAAATCATTTAACACATAGTTGGGTTGATGATGAATTCATATCTTTCTCAAGGGTATTAGTCCAAAAGTGAACGTTTATAGCTTGACTGTAGTTCGAACTCGCTTACTAAGATGACACAGTCCAGCACGTTATCCACTACGTCACGGGGACTCTCTCCATAGAGGTTATGAAATCGCGTTCACTATACGTTCATATTTATATTTTTGTATTATTGTTTCTACCACTTCGGATCAGCGCCCACAAAAAGTGTTCCCTGTTTATGACACTAAACTACATCTGATGGTGAGGCTCCAGTTCTGGAAGTCTAAAGTGCATCGAGTACCCCTTCATTGCCATTACTCCCAGATTCACTCTGACCCGGATTGTTAGTACAGTCTATGTCAAATAGATCTGTCAAAAATGATTCATATTCAATAGGTTCGTATGCAAAAAAAAACAAAACAAAAAAAAAACAAAAAAACAACAAAAACTATAAAACAACTGCACAATATTCTACAGCAGGGGTCACCAAACGATGGCAAGCGGACCTGATCCGGCCCGCAAAGGCATTTTATTAGACCCGCCGAGGGTACTTGAATTTGTAATATTTTTGATGAATTTTTGAAAATAAATATGTCGGTTAAATTCTTTTTGTGCATCATACACTAGTCATCTATGAATATAATAGGGGAAACATACATTTTGTTTTACATCCTTTTCTCAGAGCTTTCGTTCTGGCTAGCAAGTATTGAACACAATAATAATGTGGCCTGCACTCGTTATTTTTTCAATTATCGGTCGACCGTAAAAAAGGTTTGGTGATCCCTGTTCTACACAAATATTCTTGACTCTCTCTCTCTCTCTCTCTCTCTCTCTCTCTCTCTCAATTATAATCAATTATTATCATCATCAGCATCATTACGGTGAGCAGCACAGATTTTCTCTCTCTCTCTCTCTCTCTCTCTCTCTCTCTCTCTCTCTCTCTCCAATCGCCCCTATCGGTCATCGTCCCTGGGAAGTCCAGAATCTGCAAGTGCTTATTGATGTAAGTTTTTGCTGGCCGGCCTACACTAGTGTAGGTTTCCTCAGGAGAACGTCACTTATGAGTTCTTCCTTGTTTCTCCAGCATATCTTGTTCACATTACTTGGATGGTTTTGGTGATGGGGGAAAGTGGCCATACAGCTGCTTTCTTGTGGGATGCTGTTTCCAGGATTTGTTGAAGACAGCATGCAGCATCCTTGTGTATTTCCCATCTATCTTTTTCATTAAGCGCTTCGTTAGAGTCCAAGTTGTGCAGCCGTACAGTAGCACTGACAAGGCTAAGACATGGATGGATTTTTGTTTTATCTCATCAGTGAGATAATATTTCCATATGATCAATAATCTGTCTATTGCAGTCCATGCCTTTCGTATATTGACCAGGATCAAGCAGTTCGGTATGGAAACTACTACTACTCATCTATAAGGGTGGCGTCTATTGATGAGTTAAAACGTCCAACGAAATATAGATATGACCGAAAACTGAAACAAAACTACAAGCCGCATCGCTCTTTACGCGGCTCAACAAGGGGTGCTCTCCGCTGAGGTTATATCTCTGGCTGAGAGTCCGAAAAGAATCATTACAGAACCCAACTTGACAATACACTAAATTGATACAATTTATAGTATTTAATTATTTTTGAAGAAAAACATTAATTTCATCTAAGAACCACTGGCAATACTTTCTTGTACTCTGGGTTCAAATGACAAAGTAATATATGAACTGAAATTGAGTAATTATACCAGGAACGTTTTGCTAATTGATAGAAGAAACATTGATTTATAAATAAAATGGAGATGTACAGGGTGTGTTTTAAAAAATTGATATCATTTGAGATGTATAGGGTATTTCAGAAAAATCAATATAATTTCAGCTGTACATGGTGTTTCAGAAAAATTTATATAATTTCATATTCTATTTTCTGTTCAAATGATCTCAGATTTTAACTGCATGTTTAAAAAAATCTCAAAGTTCTATGTTTAAAGTTTAAATTCCTTTTCCTTTTCAGTATAAGGCATTTCTATTCCTGAAAAGAAAAAAAAAGATAAAATATTAAACATAGTTTAACAGTTGTTTCTACACATGCTATTAAAAGTAGAGATCATTTAAACGAAGATTGGTCAATTTATTAGATTATAAGATGATATCAGTTTTTTGAAAACATTTAAAATATACTCATACACAAAGGTAAGAAGCAAGAAAGAAAGAAAAAAAGAAAATAAGGTAAAACAAACAAAAAAAAAAAAAAAACAACAGAATGAAAAAGAAAATAAACTGACTTCCTTCAAAATAATAAATGCGAGTGTCAGTGTTACATTTTCTTTCATTTTACTCCTAGAGAGCGTAGCTCAATATAACATACCATTTTGGAATAAGGCCGATTCTGCGAGCAAATTAAAAACATTTCCGTTCAAATCTGGACTCGCAATCATAAAATTTTTGATTCTCAAATTTTAATTACTCCTATTGTTTTTTGTTTTTTTTTTGTTGCTACGAATTTTTGTACGATAACAATTTTTATAGCTTAAAAATAAATTTGGGAATAATCGCAATAGCTATCTTAAATGCCAGCCGATAGAGCGGCTTTTAAGCTAGCTTTTTTTTACATGAATGTGAAAAGTAAAAAGAAAGAAAGAACGAGGGATTAAAGAAAATTAACAAAAAGTAAAAAGAAGAAAACAAAGACCCAGACTAAGACTGAATGAAAAAGGGAGATAAATAACTTCCTTCAAAATAATCACATGGAGAAATGTAGTCATTTACTCACGATGCTAGAAATATGGTGCAACGTGGGAGAATTGAACTCTCTAACAATAGTTTGCTGGCCTTGTTTGCTAACCATGATATCACATGAACTGAACAAATCATATGGAAATGTAGAATATGTTTCTACAGAAAGATAAAACGTAAAGAAGAAAGAAGAAAAAGAAGAAAAGGAAAAAGAAAGAGAAGACAAGCAGAGACAGAAAAGAGGCAAAAAGAAAGAAAGAACAAAAGACAGAGAATAAAAAAGAAAGAAGCAAAGACAGAAAAAAAGAAGAGACCAAAAGAAAGAAAAAAAGAAGACAGAAAAATAAAAATCGTAAAAAGAAAGAAAAATAGAAACAAAGACAGAAAAAAGAAAAGATAAAAAGAAAAAAAGAAAAAAAAAGAATAAAAGGGAAATAAAATGAATTGAACAAACAAACAATGGAAAAGAAAAAAGAAACAAATAGACAAAAAGAAAATTTCCTTCTTTCCTTTTCTTTCTTTCCTTTCACAAATATGTTTCTGTTTTCTTTCATAAGAAACAAATAAACAAACAAACAAATAAGAGAAAAGGAACGACAAAGAAACAAATAAAATAAATAACAAAAGAAACAAATAAAACAAACAAAGAGAGAAAGGAGAAAATAATTGATAAAGAAGAAAGAGAATAAAAGATGAAATAAAAAGTCAACAAAACGATTAACGAAACAATAAACTGAAAAGAATAAAAATTCTTCTATTTACAAACTCGGTAGGTGAATCACCTTTCAACAAACGAAAATAAAACAAAACAAATTAAATTTTTGAACATAAACAATAAAGAACAATAGATACTTACTAAAACAACAAAATGTGCTTTCAATAATTTCTAATTAAACAAAAATCTCAGAATATTTTATTCAATTATAGAATCAAGCAAATAACTTTTTTTTAAAAACTGTAAATACTGATAAATAATATTGCAATATAAAATTAATGAATTTTACTTTTAAAATCATTAAAATTAAGAAAACGCTCACAATTATATTAGGCAGAAAAATGTTGTTTATAAATTGATGTTAAAATTTTTACAAAGACAAACAAATATATAAAATCAACAAGTGTCTAACAAACAAATAAAAACATAACTTCTTTTATTTGTACTTTCAAGTATCAAATTGAAATCACCGCCTATTTTTTTTTAAAGAAAAGCAGAAATTTAGAATAGATTAAAAAAGGTGAAACGTAAACAACAATTAAAAATGACGAAAAGAAATCAACAAAAATTAACACAAAATTACTTCATAAAACTAAATTGAGAACTAACAATAACAACAACAACAATAACAATAATAACAACAGCAACAACAACAGCAACAACAACATTAGCAATAATAATAATAATAATAATAATAATAATAATAATAATAATAATAATGATAATAAATCAGTGTTGGGCTAAGAATAAGGTAGAAGAGAAAAGAAAATTGGACACCACGGTGGGCAACACGTGCTCGTCTTACGGATGAGTTTCAGGCCAAATTTCAAATTGTTTGTGCAGAAGGAGCTGATGAATGAATTGATTGCAATTGACTTAATTCTATTTGTTGCCTACGAAACAGCGGCTGACAGCCAGCTCTGAAGTTTGTCAAAACCAGCTGCCGGCGGCGTCCACCGAAAACGAATGGGAATGCGAAAATTCAACTGGAAAATGAACCAATGGATTTGCATTTTGTTATTATACTTTTGTGTTTACTTTTCAATAACACCCCCCACCCTCGATATTCTAATTCTATTAATTTAGACTTCGTTTTTTGCCCTTTCTTTAATTTTCTTTATTTTTTAAAATTCTTATTTTCTTCTTATTTGTCAATAACTCGTTAAACTTCTCCATCGCTGTCATTATCATCAAACTCATACATTTTTCCTCTCCTGTCTCCCCCCTCTCTCTCTCTTTCTGATCATATCTGTTATCTCCTTTCTTTAAAAAAAATTCTTCTTCTTCTTCTTCTTCTTCTTCTTCTTCTTCTTCTTCTTCTTCTTCTTCTTCTTCTTCTTCTTCTTCTTCTTCAATTCGTTAAATTGTCTTTCTATCATCAAACTCATACATTTTCCCTCTTCGATTCTCTCCCCTAATCTCTCTCTCTCTCTCTCTCTCTCTCTCTCTCTCTCTCTCTCTCTCTCTCTCTCTCCTATCTTATTCTTTACCCTTATCTTTTTCTTTTTTGAAATATCTCCTTGAAAAAAAAAAGTCGGACGACGAAAACGTCGATTTTTGTGTTTTACTTCTTTCATCCTTCTGTTAATGATTGTTGTTGTTGTTGTTGTTGTTGTTGTTGTTGTTGATCTTCTTCTTCTTCTTCTTCTTCTTCTTCTTCTTCTTCTTCTAATCAACCTTCTCTTCTTCTTCAATTGGTTAAATTGTCTTTTTACCATTCTTTTAAATTTATTTTTTTTGCTAAATTTAATCTTGTTTGTGCCTTAAATTCCCCGTGTTTGCATGACAGTCATTTTATTCTCGATTTTCGATTTCTTACTTTTTAAAAAATATTTTCTTTTTCGCGCGTCTTTTATCAGTTTATTTTCATTGACTGTGATCATGTTTTTTTTTTTTTAAATTTCAATTTTATTTATACACAAAATTTTATCTCTTTCCTTCCATTTCATTTGAACCTCTTTGAATATTACTGACATTTTCTTTTTCATTTTTGTTCTTTTCTTTTTTTGATTCTTTAAATTTTATCATTCAGTTCCGTCTTTTCTTGTGTTTATTTGTTTGTTTTTTGTCAAAAAATCTTTCTTTACCTGGAAGGGAACACCAGACAAAAGCCACCGGAAACGGGGGCGGCGAAGCAATCGGAATTAATAAATTAAATTTCCAAGTTTTATATCGGCAATACTTTTGTGAGACTGTTTTTCCCGCCTTTTGTCACCGTACGTGATCGTGTTACTGATAGAGAGCTACAAATAATAACAACACAAAGAAAAAATTGAATGAATGAATGAATGAATGGATGAAAGAAAAAAAAAGAAAAGAAAATATAACAAACAAATTGACTTTAAACCAAATCAGTGACTGGATGTTTATTTATTTATTTTATTTATTTTTTATTTTTTCAAAATATTGTAACTGAAAAATTAAAATGACAAGAAAGAAATCATAACAAGATGTGATAAGAGAAAGAAATTGAATGCCAATGAATTAAAGCCGAAAAAAAAGGTGGTTTATATAGAGAACAGAAGGGAGTGATTTCTCGGGAAAAAAAAGAAGAAAAACTGAGTAAAAAACACAAAAACAACAATAAAAAAAGCAAGAATGTGAAAATGAATGGAAGAATTTGTAAATCAAGTAAGAAAAGAAAAATGTATAATAAAGGATCATGGGAAAAAAAGAAAAAGAAAAGAAAAATGGTTTAAGCCAAAGAAAGAATTTAAAAAAAGATGAAAAGTCAAAGGGATAAAGTTAGATAAGATAGAGGGAAGGAGTAATGAAGGAAAATAAAATGGAAGGAAAGAAGAAAATGAAATAGAATCGAAGGAACGAAGGAATGAAAATAGAAGGGAAGGAAAGAAGAAAGGAAAAATGAATGGAAGGAAAGAAGGAAGGAAAAAAATAGAATGGAAAGAAAGAAGGGATGAAGGAAAATGGAATGGAAGAAAAGAAGGAATTAAAATAGAATAGAAAGAAAGAAGGGATGAAGGAAAATAGAATGGAAAGAACGAGTGGACGCACGAGGAAAGAAATAAAAGCAAAGGAAGCAAATATAAAGGAATGAATGATCAGATTAAAAATATAAAGAAGAAATGAGCTGAAATAGAAAAAAATGGATAAATAGGGAATTCGATAAATATGAGAAAGGTGGAAAAAAAAACGATGAAAAAAGAACGTGAGGTAAAATAAGTAAATAAATAATTGATAAAATAGTTTAGTAAAAAAAAAGGAAGAAAGAAAAAATAATAGTTTGGAGGTCATGGAGAAAGAAGAAAACCCAGGAATTTATCGTTGGGGGAATTTTTAATGGAAAAAAAGAATAAAGGAAGATATGAAAGAAAGAAAAATAAGAAAGAAAGAAAAAGAAGAAAGAAAGAAAAGAATAAAGAAAGATATGGAAGAAAGAAAGAAAAATAATAGAGAAAGAAAAAGAAGAATGAAAGAAAAAAGAAAAACAAGAAAGAGAGAGGAGGGAGCGAAAAAGAAGAAAGAAAGAAATGAAAGCGGAAAGGTAAAAGAAAGGAGAAAGAAACAGAAGAAAGAAAGTAAGAAATAAAAGAAGAAAGAAAGAAATACAAGAAAGAAAGAGATAGAAGAAAGAAATAGAAGAAAGAAATAAAGAAAAAGAACAGAGTAAGAAAAAAGAAAGAAATCAATGAAAGAAAACTATAATCCGATAAAAGAGAGATGAAAAAAAAATGAAACGGGAAAAATATTCCAAAGTTAGCAGAAGAATAAAAAAAAAAAGAATCTTTTAGTAAGAAAACAAAAAAAAAACTTTTGTGGAAAATGACTAAAAATCATGTTAGGGAAGGAGAGTTCAAAATATGGAAGATTATGTGCAGTAGTTGTGGAAGGAGGAGAAATAGTGAACGTGTTTAATTCAAGATTTGATTGAACTGTTAGTAAAAATCGAAAAGAGACAACCGAAAAATACAGAAAATGTTTTAGAATAAAAAAGAATATATTATCATAAAAAAAGATAGAATATTCGGAAAAGAATTCTAATAGGAAATCCGATATTGAATCTTAAAAACGAACTGAGGTATGAAACTGTGAGGAAATATTTTGAATAACCAACTTGATACGAAGAAATGTAACTTGGTTTAGGGGACTAAAAATAGCGATAGCAATGTATACAGTATCAACACACACACACACACACACACACACACACACACACATATATATATATATATATATATATATATATATATATATATATATATCAAATAACCACAAGGTTCCTGGTTCGATTCCGGTCCTCGCCAACTCAGCGCATTAGTAGCGCAGAGGGCTCTGCGGTAAAGTGAGGAGCTGATGGTAGGTATGGAGGTTCACCTCAGACGTAAAACAATCTCCTTGGTGTAGCGCTAGTGAAAGGGGGATAGTCTTCCCCACTGTCTGACTGATAACGACATTAGGCCATCCCGACAACTTTACTTACTTTTTACTTATATATATATATGTATATATATATATATATATATATATATATATATATATATATCAGAAAATTGATGTAATTTCGTCATCTAATAATTCAGCCAATTCTCCTTCAAATGATGTCAAATTTTAAAAGAATGTCTAAAAAGAACTCAAAATTCTGTTTAATGTTTTATGTGTTTTTCTTCTTTTAGAATAGAATTTTTACTTGTTTCTATAAATGCTGTTAAAATTTGAGATCATTTGAAGTTATTACATTACAATATGATATCAATTTTTCTGAAATATCCAGTATATCGAAAAAGGACATACATTTTTTTTACATAATCTCGATATAAGGTTATCAAAAAATACTAACACTCTTGTGGGAGCACTTTTGTGATATGATTTCAAAGAAAACATTCTACCCCACTATTTACCCATAGCTGGAGGGAAAATGTATTTCCCAGTACCATTAGCGCGAAGTGAAAAAAAAAAAAAAAAGAACTTTGTCCAATATTTGAACTTAGGATGCAAATTCCATTTCTTACTACGATAACCATTACACCAATAACAATAACCATTACGTTAAGCGCTCATCTCTCTGTATTTATTACGATGAAGTCACGCCCAAAGCACCGTTTCGCGTTAGATAACTGCAGGTACTGTATGCAACCCGATCCTTCTTCAGGTATTCCTTGTCGGACTCGGGAGCTTTCTCGAACTCGGGAGTTTTCTCGAATTCGGAAACCTTCTTTATGAGTTCGGGAAAGCTCTCAAGTCCGACAAGAAATGCCTGAAGAAGGCCGGAGGGCACATCGATCAAATCACGCAGAAAGCAGTTTCGCGCTAGATAATTGCAGGTACTGTATGCAACCCGAGTCCTTTGTTTATCAAGAATGATTCGATTCGGCATTAAATTACCCGCAAAGGGTCGAAATACTATAAAACCAACCAACCAACCAACCAACCTCTCTCTATATATGTATATATGTACGCGCCTGCGTGTGTGTGTGTAACACCACACTAATGAATCTTTTAGTTGATTCAAATACCAATATCTTTGCATGTCAACATGATTGTAAAATTTAAACTATATAACTGTATTATTTGGGTTATTCGGACTATTGTCCTTATCTTTATTGTTATCTGAACAACCTTTTAGCCGATATGCCGTCAGGTATTTCTTGCCGGACTCGGGAGCTTTCTCGAACTCGGGAGTTTTCTCGAATTCGGAAACCTTCTTTTCGAGTTCAAGAAAGCTCCCGAGTCTGACAAGAAATACCTAAAGAAGGCCGGAGGGTACATCAGCCGAAAGGTCGTACAGATAACAATAAAGATGAGATCAATAGTCTGAATAACCCAAGCCTCATCAAGCCTCATATAAAAAAAGCCTCATCACAAAAATTCAGAGAAATAATATCTAACTGTATTTCGACCACATTATTTCGGTCGGTCATTCTCCGGCCCTCTAAGGACTTCTTAAAAATATTCTCATTCCGTCACTCCGGTTTCTCTTTCTCCACATCTGAAGATGGCCGATCCCGTGCCCCACATATAATCTATCAGTGTCGTCTCTTCTAACAATTACAGGGTTTGGGCAATAAGACTGACTTAATTAGACATTTATTATTATTATTATTTAATAAAAACACCATATATGACCTCGACGCTTGCTAGATGGCGCAAATTTTCAATGGGTCATTTTACGTCGAATAAATTCCAATACTCTAAAGATGTCATCGTCTAGTTCATTCAAATAGCGACCTTTTCATTATAGTTTTGCCAATATAAATATAGTGGCGCCATCTTTGCTCCCTCAATAGATCACAAATGAAGCGTCATCGGGCAGTGACCGTCGGAGGACTTCATCTTCGATAAATAGGACTTTAGACAACGTTAATTTGTTTTTATAAGCGGATTATTGTATCTGCAAGTATAGCGTCAATCCACGTATGTATTTATGTTTCACGTGTTTTTATTTTACGGTAGATGCTTTTCTGTGCCAAGACGTGTATTTATACAACGATATACATTTACGTATATTAGCGTCGAAGCTTCCTTTGAAATAGTTTGTCGGTGCAAACTTGATGTCCTTGGTAGTTGAAAAAGATACTTATTTAACATTATGGCCGTTTTTTATTTAATGGTTTGCTAACCCGTCTAGTGTTATCTTATGCCTAGAGATTTAAGAATCGTGTTCATTGTACATTTATATTTTTTGCATAGTTTCTTGAAAGTTTTTTTGCACACAATTCTTTTGAATATGAACAATTTTCTAACAGATATATTTGACCCATAGATGGGATCCTAAAAGTAGACCTAGGAATAATGGCAATGAAGGAGTGCTCCACACTCCCCAGATCTCCAGAACTGGAGCCCCACCATCAGAAGCAGTTTAGTGTCATATCCAGGATGCCCATTTTTGTTGTTGATGTATATTCCCTATGCAAGTGATAGATATATTCAACGTATTCTAAGCACAGAGCGAAAACTATTTTGTTGTTAGTAAGGAAAATTTGTTAATTTCTTAATGATATACAGAAAAAATTCAATGGTTTCGACCCAGGGAAAAGCATGTGACTGGATTATAACTAATTCATGTGACTGTATCTTAAACAGGGCCTGTGATTGGACCATAACAAAGGTCTATGGTTGAACCATAACCAGGCCTTGAATTGGACCATAGCTAGAACCTATGATTAAACCATAACAAAGGCCTGTGATTAAACCCTAACCAGCACATGAAATTGGGCCATAACCAGGACCTGTGATGGAATCATAACTAGGACCGGCTACTGAACCATAACTGGGACTTGTGACTGAACCATAAGCAGGAATTTCGACAGGACTATAATCCTAATAAGTTAACGACCCATGTTTAGTGGCAGATGAAGTGTTTCTTCAATTCATGGAGTGTTGAATTGTAATGAATTCTGAAAGATAATATGCCTTTGTTGAAAAAGATTACTTCATGGGGGTATGTTATGCTTGCAAAACAGATACAGAAAATATGTTGGCAGTGAATAAGTAAGATTTATTTCATCCACCCTACTCTTCCGACTTTGCTCGAGAGCCTCCCTGGTGTAGCGGCTAACTTGCCGGGTTGTGACATCGTCGTAAGCGAGTTCGAACTCCAATCACGCTAATACGTTCACTTTAAATACCCTTAAAAGATATTAACTCTCACATTGCAATAAGTTAAATATACTACTGTTATTCTACAAATGGCTTTAAATAAATAACCACGAAATTTATATATAAGTTCACCTTTAAGAAGATTTTTATTTATAATAGACACATAATAATATATAATATATAATTTATAATATATATATATATCAAATGTTATACAATGGGATTTATAAATATATAATATAATGTTCTATCTATCTATCTATCTATCTATCTATCAACTGAATTTGTTTATACCATCTATCTATCTATCGTTTGGATTAATTTACATATCTGTCTATCTGTAAGAATCTATATGAAATCTATATGTCTGGTATATCTATCTATCTTTCTGGATTGTCTCTCTCTCTCTCTCTCTCTCTCTCTCTCTCTCTCTCTCTCTCTCTATATATATATATATATATATATATATATATATATATATATATCCCATTCTGTGACGGTGTGCCCTAGCACATTTGTCTGAGAGTCGATGATTTAGAATACTTTAATAATTTTGGCACTTTTCATCAGAGTGTGGAAGTAATGCGCCATTTCGGTTTTGGAAAAATCTATGGCCATAAATACTAAAATTAACGGACGGCTAAGTCAACTCCACCCTTAACCCATCACAACTGGGTGTGTGGAGTGTCCATCGGCTCTGGGTCGACTGACTTCGAGATTAGAAACTTGACTCCGTTTAATCAAACTACTCTCAAATTATCCCCTTCGCCAATTGGCTCGGGGGCCAACAAATAAAGTAAAACCTATGTTATTAGAAGGCATTTCAAAAACACATAAATTAACTTATCTTTTTAGGCCATAGAAATTTCTGAAGGAGTCTGACGGAATTAATGGTTGCCATGAAGATACGTTGCCAAAGGAACAATCTCACCTGTCGATGCGAGATGGCTGTCATTTCGCTAAGTAATTACGTCTTTTATAAATATGATCTGATTTCGAATCTTGTAAAGAATGTCTAGGGTTTTTACGCCTCAGTGTACACTGCGGCGGCCATGTTTAGTGTTTTGGTATTATGTATTATCTATTCATCTACCATTCTATATTTGTACTTTGTGAATATATATATATATATATATATATATATATATATATATATATATATTAAAGTAATGTCATTGGGGTGACCTAAAATCAATATTAGCCAGATAGCGCTAGATCAAGGAGATCTTTTCTGAATCTGACGTGAAGCGCCATACCTACCATCAGCTCCTTTCTTTACCGCACAGATCCCTGTGCTACTCACACGCTGAATTAGCGAGGACGGGTATCGAACCATAAACCTTGTATTTCCTACTGGTAAATATTTACCAACCCCTCCACACGAATAGGATGTAACACAAGGTCAATTTCTTGAGCAGAGTTTAATAGGTTTGAATTCAGAGTTTTCTTTCTCCATGCGGGTTGGCTAACCAAGGTTAAATAGCATAGTCTGCCCTACTATTTAACCATCGCTTGAGGGAGAATAGTTTGATTCATAACTTTTCCAGATGCATTAGCACTAAGTCAAATGCAAACGGCCTCGTCCAGTATTTGAACTCGGATCACCGTGCCCCCTTTCAACGAGTGTAACCATTACACCACGCGCCTCCACATATATTGGTTTCTTGACTTACGAGTTCAATTGGTTCCGCCATATATATATATATATATATATATATATATATATATATATATATATATATATGAGCGTAATTCAATAATTAAAAATGTTTATTTTTATAAATAATATTTTTCTTCTTTGAAAACTGGAAACTTTGGAAATTCAAATGTTTCAGTGAACTTATTAACATATGGGTATTTGACGCTCGTTCGTACCTCAAATCTTACCTGTAAATTCAATCGCCCGAATGACAAAATAAACAACAACAACAACTCGTAAGTTGGGTAATCGCATCGCACATATGTATATCATAATATTGATAGACTGAATTGAACACCGAACTCATAAATTATCGGTCATTTACAGTCTAATTGGACGATACCTATGTATCCAGGTTAATGATACTAATTAATGCAGCGTCACACCTGCTGCCATGATAAACTGTATTAGGAAGAAACACTTAAAGTAATCGGAATATATAAGTAATCTATATTTGTTTAATTGATTTATTTCCCTGTTGAGGCAAATGCACACCATCTGACACAAACATACCAAACGTGATAGGGGTGGTTTTTTAGAGTGAGGCAAATTTCCGGCTGAAATGTTTCCACTTAGATGTTTGCCAGATTCAATCTCACATTCTTCTGTGAAATCGACTTTATACTAGTTGCATTAATATTTACACATGAAGAAAATACACTCCCGTATACGTGTATGCATGTGTTATCATGATTCGAATTATATATATATATATATATATATATATATATATATATATATATAAAGTCATCCACAGACACCATGTTTCGACATTTCCCGTCTCATCAGTGTGGCTAGGCCCAGCAACTACTTCTAGCCGGGAGCGAAACCCGACTGACTTTTCATCAGTAGCTGCCATTAAGGAGCGGTGTTTTAACTGATACCGATGGTATCGGGCGGCAATCATTAAAGTATGCTAGCCCTCACCACTCTAAGTCCTGTCAGCTTGGCAGTACTCGGCCTAATTGTACATACACTTTTTAAGTGACGCTTCCACTGTGCCGTTTTTACACATCCTATTTACCATTTGAACGAGAGTCTACCTCATCGTTGTGTAGTAGCTAACGTGCAACTCCAGTTGCGGTTTAAGACTAATAATCCTACAGTGATGGCTTTGGTATTTAACCCACATGTAGGCTACGGCTATAGACCACACAGACTGCACCTCAGACCCACCGCATAATGGCGCCACCTATTTGCCGTGGCTGGTGACCCGTGATGCTTAAGGACGGAATTCTGGTGGCTGAGGAGCCCATGATATGTAACATTCCACTTTAACCCTTTCTTGGCCTATAGCGGTGAATAGAGAGGCCACCTCCCATCAACAGGATAGTCACATCAACCTTATTGCTTTATGACAAACCTTTTTATAATATATGTGATAGAAGGCGATGGTTGAGTGTCTTAGTGTCCAGAGCAAGACGCTAAATTGCATTTCATGGTAAGGTTCCAATTCATGATTTCTGGTTCGGACTTGTAGTACCTGTTAAGGTCCTATCTATGGGTCAAATAAGATTTCTTTTAAATGTGTATTTAAAAAAATGAATATCCAACATAAAACAAAAATATCTTCCGCTTAAAATAATCTAATGTTTGACATGCTGACCAACCAACCAACTAACCAACACAAATCAAATCAAACAAAACTGAAACGGAATTTATATATATATATATAATATATATATATATATATGTATATGTGTGTGTGTGTGTGTGTGTGTGTGTGTGTGTGTGTGTGGTGGCAGTTGATCTATTTCTGTTCTTCGTTCATTTGAGATCTAGCTATGAACATGTTCAACGACACGTTGATGAGAAAGGAGATTTGGCAGTATTTATGATGTGGGCAAATCTATTTCTTCTATTCAATATCAGCGTATATGGCTGTCATTCACTTGTGCACAGCTCGATATCCGAACTCAAAGTGATCTTTTGGTGTCCTATTGAAATCGTATTCGATGCGCGCCCAGTTGAACGTAAGTCACATCCGGAAGTGTTAGGACAACCAATGAGATTATTGGATAGTTATGGGACGCAGCCAAATATGCCGTCACGTGATACAATGAACGTTCGCAATGTCATGGTCTGTGAATGATCGTTCGGACAATGTCTGTCATTCAGAACCAATGGCAGAGGGCAGGAGGCTTCTGTCAAAATATGTGCGGCCAACGTAGACGAGCAGTACAAAAAGCGTTTAAACACACACACACACACACACACACACACACACACACACACACACATATATATATATATATATATATTTCTCTAAATATGCATTGTCTTGCATAATATAACATTTATCTACGTTACCTGCATTTTTCTATATTGTGCGGGTAGATACAGTTATACTAGATATACAATACTGTATATATATATATATATATATATATAGATAGATAGATAGATAGATAGATAGATAGATATATGTGTGCAAGAATATATATATATGTGTGTAAGAATACATATATGAATATATGTGTGAAGTAAATATCTGTTCATATGTGTGTGTGTGCGTGCGCAAAATGTAACTTTTATACATACATATATAGAGAGTATATTCTATATATGCATACACATACGAACACACGCAGAGACACATACACGCATGCACACACACACACACACACACACACACACATATATATATATATGAATTTAGACATATAATTAGAGAGAAACTACCAGTAGAGAAGATAAAACTAAAATCTATCTATCTCTCATATATATATATATATATATATATATATATATATATATATATATATATATATATTCATGTGCGCATGTATCTCTGTGTGTGTTCGTATGTGTATGCATATATAGAATATACTTTCTATATATGTATGTATAAAAGTTACATTTCGCACACACACACACACATATATGTATATATATATGTATATATATATGTACGTATGTATGTATATATTATAGCATTATACATTGTGTCCTCTGGCAATCGTTCGCATTTCGAGAGACTATTCTATCATTTCAAGTACTAGCATATATTGAAAAACACGTCAAATGTTTGAAGCGCATATCTATACAGTGAACACCTGGAAGTGAATGCCATTGAATTTAGCATTCAAATCCAACGCTCTAACCCGATCACTCGGAGTTGGCAGGTCGTCTTGTATGTCGTGATGGTGAGTTTTGTCATTACTACACTCATCTCAAACCGAACAAAATCTCTTACCCCCAATACAAAACTTTCCCTACAAACGAAACTACCGGAACTCCATATTGCTGCACTGTGAGATTCAACACTAGATTTTCTTACCGTTTGGATCAGTGCCGAAAACAGAGGAGAGGGTCTATATACAGTGGTACCTTGACTTACGAGTTTAATCTGTTCCGATCGTAACTCAATTCCCTTTTCTATCAAATCAATTTTCCCCTTTGAAATAAACTGAAATGCCATTAATCCATCCCCCCCCCAAAAAAAACCCCTATGTTTTGTCAGTTTTTTAAACAATAAAACTAACATAGTATTGTGTAAAAACCTAATGAAATAAAATTTAATGAATTATGATCACAGTACAATAATCAGATGGTTGAAGAAATTTCACTGCAAGAACTTCGAAGATCAGACAATGTTAGGTAGGCCGAAAACCATGAATTCTGAGGCCGTACTTCAAGCCACTTCAGCCAGTAGCACTTGGACAGTATCAGGGGAGGTCGGCATTACACAATCTAGTGTAGTTCGTCATCTTCGCGATTGGGCTAAAGCATTCAGAAGCTGCTGCATTGTGCCTCACGTTACCAAAATATTGCAAAACTTTTGACTCACACTCGTAAAACTTTTATTCAAACGATTATACTAATTATTTGCTCTTCTGTCTTTAATTTGTGTGCTGATTGTATTTAAGTTTTTGAGAAGACTTGTGGTCACTTGATCCCAGAGTGTAGATTCCACAATCCAAGCACTTGACGAATACACCAATAAAGTAAGGAAAGACTAATTGCAGCAGCAAGGAAAAGCAATTGCAACATATTGACAAGTAGAAAACATCAAAAACTTTAAAAAAAAAGATTTAAAAAATAAAAAAAAACCGGAAATGGGAAGAAAATCAACTCTATAGGTACTTCAAGCAACACACCGTAGAGATATCACATTAGAAGACATGAACATGGCAAAAAAGGGGAAACCTCAAGAGAGAAACTGAATTTCTTATAATCGCAGCGCAAGACAAATAAGAACAAATATATAAAGGCAATAATAATAATAATAATAATAATAATAATAATAATAATAATAATAATAATAAAGGCAATAATAATAATAATAATAATAATAATAATAATAATAATAATAATAATAATATCCAACAACTTGAGGATTACACAAGAAAGAGCAAAGACAAATTACTTATTGCGGCCAACAATAGTAGAAGTGACAGATGGACAAACAGAAAAACAACAAAGACTAGAAAACAAAAATGGGAAGAAAAACAATTATATGAACACTTCAAACG
>CM042143.1:81747402-81752402 GCA_023376005.1 Doryteuthis pealeii | reverse complement strand
TGTTGTGTGTGTATGTGTGTGTGTGTGTGTGTGTGTGTGTGTGTGCAGGATGTTTTGAAAACATGTTAGCATTTCCCTGAGAGTTATTTTATGATATTGTGATGTCAAACAGTTTCCACTTGTTCACCATCCCTGTGAACACATTACTAAAATCTTAAAAAGGTGTTATCAGTAATATCAATTCTGCTTTTCTAATAAAAACACTGGCATAGAAATATTCATATTTGGTGAACATAAGGAGACTGTTTGAAATTATATCATAAAGTTAAGCCCATAAGGGTGTTAACATTTCATAAAACACTGTACATATATGAGATAAACAAACAAATAAAGAGACTTTTATAGACAAAACATGTGAAGTAAAACAAATAATAACTATGAAAACTTAATACGTTTATGGACTTTTCCTTTCACGCACACTCCCCATATATATATATATATATATATATTATATATATATATATATATATATATATAGTGATACCTTGACTTACGAGTCCCTCAATTTACGAGTTTTTGAGTTACGAGCTGTCAATTGGTCGATTTGGGTTGAGAGGTAAAATTTCAGATACGCTTATGTTAATAAGTCCACTAGAAATATTTAAGTTTCTAAATTTATTACGCTAAAGAAAACTATTATCTATACAAAAAAAAAAAGATATTTCAGCACAAATCATTCCATTCTATTTCTATTATGTTTTTATACAATACAATGTTATTTTTCTCATTTTTTTTAAAAACGTAACAAAAAATTAGCTTTTTTTTTCTTTTTTTTTTTCTTTTTTTGTGGAGTGCTGGAACGGATTAATGGCATTTTAGTTTATTTCAATGGGGAAAATTGGTTTGAGATACGAGAAAATTAAGTAAGGAGCGGAACGAATTTGACTCGTACGTCAAGGTACAACTGTATTTCTAATTCGTTTTTCTTTTATGTTTTCTAATAAGATTATTAGATAAAATTCAGGATCGTTAAGGATCTGTCTATAAATTTCATCTACAAACATTTTTTTGTGAGAGCCTCGCCATCAGATGTTTAGTGTCATACATAGACCCCCTTTTTGATGATGGTTTCTCCCCCCCCCTCTCCCTCTCTCTCTCTCTCTCTCTCTCTCTCTCTCTCTCTCTCTCTCTCTCTGCTGGAGATACGGTTAATATATTCTAATCCCCTTCCCGGACAGGATGGAAAATTCTATTTAATGAAAATTGAGTTACGAACCGAACGAATAAAACTTGTAAATCAAGGTACCCTTCTATATATAACTGATTATTCCTTTGTATGTCATTATGTACCTCTCTGTGTACAGGTATCACTGTAGATGGCCACTAGCAAAGGGGTGTTCACACAGAAAGACTGACATATATTTACCCCATTCGCCTTTTACTTCTTCTTTCCCTAAATTCTTCTTCTCACTAAGACCTTTTCTTTAGTTCAATTTATTATATCTTCCGTCATTCATACAAACTGGTTTATGGCAAAGGGTGTTTATTTTAGCGTTTTATCTTTATTATCGAAGACCTGATCGAATACTCTGCAGTTCAGTAACGTCGGCCTTCTATCAGTGTTAAGAATTAAGACAAGTCTTTCATACCTCCTGCTGACGAGACTTTCTTCACTGCAAGCCAATATATTATATCTTTAAATGTGGTTGGAAATTGGCAAAACAAGAAACATTTTATTCACTATCCCCACCTTCCTTCCTCCATTCTTTTCTTCTTTCACACGTCGCCCATCAATTTATTCATTTCTTTCTTTTTTTTTCTGATATTTTTCTTCTTTCCAACGTCACATTTTTATCGAAACTATTCTCTTTATAAATCTCTTTCTATTCTATTTTCTTTCTTTTTGTTCTTTTTCTCTTTTTTGTATTCATTCACTCTTTCTTTCTTTCTTTCTTTCTTTCTTTCTTTCTTTTCTCCTTTCCTTTTTTCTTCCCTCATTTCTTCCTCTTCTTTTTTATTTCCATTACTTTGTTCCACGATTTCTAATTGCTTAATATTCAAATTTGATTCTTTCTTTCTTTCTTTCTTTCTTTCTTTCTTTCTTTCTTTCGGTTATTCAATATTTACTGACTTGTTAGGCATAGCTTTATTTCTTCGTTTCTTTCTATTCCCCTCTTTTCTTCTTCCTTTCTTCCTTTTTTCTTTTCATCCGTCATTTATTCCTCTCGTTTTTTTATTATCTTTCCCTTACTTCGTTTGACGATTTCTAATTGCCCAATATTCAAATGTTCTTTTTCTTTCTTTCTTTCTTTCTTTCTTTCTTTCTTTCTTTAGGTTGACTTGTTACTGACTTATTAGGCCTTTTACTGACTTGTTAGGCCTTTTTCCTTCTTTTATTCTTATTTCCTCCCTTCCTTCTGTCTTTTCTTTTCTTTCTTTCATTTCTTCTTTCTTTTCTTTCCTTTCCTCATTTATTCCCCTCCTTCTTTTCTTTCCCTTACTTTGTTTGATGATTTCCAATTTTCAGATTGTCTTTCTTTCTTTCTTTCGAAAAATATTTTCTCAATCTTTCAAACAATCTTCTTTATTTATCTATTTACTTATCAATTTACTTATCTATATTTTTCATCGTTTCTGTTTTTTTCTTTAAATTATTTATTTTCTTACATTTTCCTTCCTTTCTTTTTTCTGTCCTTTTTACCTAGTCCCTATCCTACCATCACGTTCTCTATCTTCCTTTCCCTTTTTAGAGAGGAGGGTTATCATCTCTAACTATCTTCATCTTTTTCATTATTTCTTATTTCCTTTTTCATCTATTTTTCTATTTTGATTCATGTAACCTGCTAGCGCTTTTTTTAAAACACTTTTGAACTTTTTGTTTCTCAAATAATCTTTTTTTCTACCCTTATCTTTTTCTCACTTAAAATTGAATTCCTTATTTAAAGTCTGCTTTTTATTTCGTTACATTTCATAATCATTTTCTTTTTTATACTTTCTTTTAATTTCATGATTATTTTACTCGTAACCTGTTTTAATCATACTAGTTCTAACTGGTGGATTTTCACTGGACTCTTCTCAGGTCTCCAGGACTCTTCTAAGTATCCTAGCCGATTTGAGTAATGCTGTGGTTTGGATGGTTTCAATTCTTCCTCTAATCTCCAGTACATACAGTATCTTTTTGGTAAATCGTTCCAAGGGCTCCAAGTACAATTGGTGTAAATATTTGTTTTATATGCCACCATTTTGAATAGTCTGAGAACAAATATTTTTGCAAAACTGAAATAACTTTTAGTACGGACCAATTCTAAACAATGCAGAGTTTATATTTATGTAAAGAAATTTGGAAAAACATTCTTCTGTCCAAAAATTCCTCTTTTTTATTGAATATATATATATATATATATATATATATATATATATTATATATATATATATATATATATATATATATATATATATTCCAATGAAAGAAAAAGGAATATGTAAAAGGAAAATCCATAAACGTATTAATTTTTCATATCTATTATTCGTTGTTTTACTGTACAGAGTTCGACCGTCAAGAGACTCGACAGGAATTTTAAGAATGATTGTTTTCATGTGAAGTTTAAAATTTAAACAAGCTTATGGGCGGAGTCGAAAATTAAACAATTTATGAAAGGAAAAAAAAGAAAAACCTTTAAATATGGTTCAGATATTTCTATTGTAAAATGTATCATGATGTGTCACAAAGTGGCATAAAGTATCACCAAAAAATGACAATGAAAAGAAAGCGAAAGAAAGAAAGTAAAAGAGAAAAAAGGTAAAAGAGAAAGAAAGAAAGTAAAAGTTGAGAAAGAAATGGATAAAGAGAGAAAGAAAGCGAAAGAAAGAAAGAAAATAAAAGAGAAAGAAAGGAAAAGAAAGAAAGAAAGAAAGCAAAATATTAGACAGAAATAAAGAAAGAAAGAAAAAAGCGAAAGAAAGAAAGAAAGTAAAAGAGAAAGAAAGTAAAAGGGAAAGAAAGAAAGAAGAAAGCAAAAGATGAGAAAGAAATGAATAAAGAAAGAAAGCGAAAGAAAGAAAGAAGGAAAGAAGAAAAGAAGGAAAGAAAGTAAAGAAAGAAAGAAATCCAAAAATAAAAAAGAAAGAAAAAAGAAGAGAAAGAAAAGAAAAAAGAAGAGAAACAATGAAAGAAAAAAGAAGAAGAATGAATGAAAGAAAGAAAGAAAAGAAAAGAAAATGTTTGCAGTTATTTTGTTTGAAAAAGGTTTTTTCTATTTCACCCAGTCTGTAAAGCTTAGAATACGCTAACTATATCCTCTGCATAGGGTAGACTCTGCCCCCCCCCAACACACAAAAAAATAGCGTTCTTAGTATAACACTAAACTGCATTTGATGGTGATGCTCCAGTTCTGGATATCTGGAGAGTGTGGAGAAAATACACACAGAATTAATTTACAAATATTTATATCGTGAATAATTATGGAATGAATGCATATATAACAAATTAAGGCATTTGGTGCTAGTATATATATATATATATATATATATATATATATATATATATATATATATATATATTAATTCAGCAATAAAATAAATCACCCTGTCGGCTGGCGCTGTAGAATACACCGACTGCATCTCTGCAGAGGGGTAAGACCTCCCCAATCAGGCCAACTGTTGGTCGTGGGTGGTTATCCGTGATGCTTAAGGACGGAATCCTTGTGGCTGAGCAATCCATGACATGCAACATTCCACTTTGGCTCTTACTTCGGCGGTAGGAGTGGCCCCCTTGATCAATCGGCTGTTGATTGTCTCGACCGTATTGCTCTTATGGCAACCCCAAATCCTTTTTATGATATACGATCTAAAAGACGGTGGTTGAAGGTTTTAGTGTCCTGGGTATGAGGCTAAACTGTATCTAGTGTCGAAGTTACAATTCTTGTGCTCTGGGGTGAGTGGAGTAACCCTTCGTTGCCATTACTCCCAGGTCTACTTTAACGCAGAGTGGTAGTACCTGTTAGGGTCTCGTCTATGAGTTAAATAGTTAAAAAATGAAGGATTGACATGCCATAATATCC
>CM042143.1:81687402-81742402 GCA_023376005.1 Doryteuthis pealeii | reverse complement strand
ACTCTGACCGGGAGTGGTAGTACCTGTTAGGGTCCGATCTACGAGTTAAATAGATGAAAGTAAGTTAGATGGATAAAACAAAAGTCTTCGGATAAAATAACCCAAGGTTTGACATGCTGTAAAATCCAACCAACCAGTTCTGGGAATGCCTTCAATACCATTACTTTCAGGTTCACCCTTTCCCGGAGTGGTAGTACCTGTTAGTGTTTATTTGTTTAAGATTATTGGTGTCCGATAGGAATACTTAAATCTATGTGCAAATCATTTGTATTCAGAAATCTTATATTAAGCTATCATTTTTTATTATAATTTTGACAGTTGATAAATAGTACTTACACACATATATGCACCGTCCAAGTTTTTAACATCAATATTTAAATAGGCCTTCCCGTTCAAACGACAAACCACTATTTTGTTGTATATATGAATACAATTGCATATTATTAGTATGAAGATAAGGTAAACAGTATTAATAATATAAAACAATTTTATTAGTAATTGAGTTTTAAATGAAAATAAAATCATGCAGAATGTAGCGTAAATAACTAAGGAAATTGTGACTTCAGTAGTAATATACTTTCAGTTTCAGACAGAAAAACACACAATCTCCATTATAATAAGAGATTAAGTAGGAGGTTTTATGTATATTGACAGTTTAATATTTTACTCCGTATAGATTGTTCCCATCAATACTAGCTGGTGATCTTTCATTGTAGTCTGGGTGACAACAAGTCTCCTAAATTCTAAAGGGTTCATCTCAGTAATCTAACCGATCTTAACAGTGTTGTGGTATGTGTGGTTTCAATTCCCCCAATCTCCTTTCCAAGCATTTGGGAATCATTCCAAGTGCGTAAACTACAATTGGTATCACCGTCACCATAGCTTTTACAGCTCTCTGGCAAGATCCAATGTTATTATAGTTTTACACCTGGCGAGTTTCTCCCACCAGTTTTAAGTATTATTTTTTCATCGAAGTCTCCTCAGATATCCAAGAATCTCACAAGTATTCTACCCAATCTTAATAGTGTTAGGGTCTGGATGGTCTTGATTCTACCTCTGAACGACTCGCTTATAACAGATATTAAGAAATCTTACGTGAATCTATAATATGATCTGTATGGGTATTGATTCTTCCTCTGATTTCCAATTCCTTCTGTCTCCTTTCCAAGCCTTTGAGGACCGTTTCAAGTGCGTCAACTACAATTGGTATCACCGTCACCTTCCTGTTCCACAGCTTTTTAAAAAATATTTTTAGCTCTCTGGCATGATCCAATGTTATCATCAGTCCACTCCTTCCGAGTTTTTACAGCAGATTTAACTGTTTTTGAGGGGGGAATCACTCAAGTCTCCTCAGATATCCAGGATTCTTCTAAATATTCCATTTATCCTTCAGTTATTATATTAGAAGGGAAGAATTTTTCAAGCCCTTGGTGAGCGTTACAAGCACACCAATTTTAATTGGTATCATCTTCACCTTCAGGTTCCACATCTTTTTTTTTTATCTCTGTAACAAGATCCAAGTATTTGTCTATCTTTTCGCTTTTTCATTTTTTGTCTCAGTCAGGCAGCAAAAGTTCTTGTAGTATTTATATAACCGTTGAGTATTAACACTGGGAATATGCGATAAGGATCGGGATTAAGTGACCACACATACAAGTTGTTTAAAAAAGTATCGAGACTTTTTGTACTTTTTGACACACCTTGTATTCTGAAAATAATCACGTTCCACTCATTATGTTTTTTTTTTCAGAATACAAGGTGTCAAAAAAGTACCAAGTTTAAAGCTGTATTTACCAAGATAGAAATGAAGAATGAATGGAACTTTTTTTTTTCAGAATACAAGTTGTGTATAAGTACAAAAAAATCTCGATACTTTTTAGACACACCTTGTATGTTGTTTGGATAGTTTCAATTTTTCCCTGCATTTCCAATTCTTCAATATTTTAACAAAGTTTTAAAATGTTTGGCATGTAACATTAAGACAATCTTCCCTCCTCCGATATTTTCAGTATTTTTTACAAAACCCCAGAAGAGAGAAACAAGATCTCAGGTGAGTTGTTAATTCAACCTAGCAATCAGTATTTATTTTGTCCACCTTGTATCTTTGCTTAGTAAACCTTTTCCCTTACCCTTAATACTCGTTGTGTTTCTTCCTAATAGTTCTCTGTTAACTCTGATACTCGAGTTACAACAGTTATTGACACTGACAGTTTTATAACAATCCTTTAAAAGAAATAACAGAAAGTAAAATTTAAGGATAAATTATTGGTTCTTATAATAAACTGCATGGCATAGTTTACAAATAATTTAGACTATCTGGGAAAATAACAATATCTCATTCTACAGCCAAGTATGTAACAAATTATAACAAGGACTCCACCAATTCATGAAATATATATTAATCTTTAATCCTTTTCACTCGATAATCTGCGAGAAGTGTGACATCTGTTATTGAATGGTTATTCTTCTCTTTGATTATCATTAGTACTTGTCTCTTGACAGAATCAATTGCAAAACTTTAAAAAGATTATTATTTATTCTATAGAACATCTACTTAATGACCATTGGAAGGCCTTAGTATACGCTGACTGTATCCCCTATAGAGGAGTACCCCCCCAAGGGGGGTTTCCTGAATATGACACTTAACTGAATGTAATGATGAAGATCCAGTTCTAGAGATCGGGGAAGTGTGAAGTACCCCTTCATTCTCATTACTCCCGGTTCACTCACGCCCGAATGTTAGTACCTGTCATGGCGCAAATAGATCTGGTTAGAAATTATTCGTATTCGATAGGGCCGTGTTCAAAAATTATTTTACTATAAAAAAATATAAAGGTGAACGTACAATGCACGTGATTCCCTAACCGCTAAGAATAAAGTAACCCTAGATGCGTTGATATGCCGTTAGCATCAATGAATCAATCATACAATTCATCAGTAAGAACAATTTCAGGTTGGTTATTTTTATTTTGTATAGTAAAATGGTTTTATATGAAATACAGCAAAAACAGCTCCTCGTAACAATAGTAGAGAGCAAATGTCGAAATATTCTAGCTTAGATGATAATGATAAAAATAGAATATAATTTGTTACTTAATAATAGCGTGGGGTCTGTGTCCACTCCCGCCCAATCAGTATAATGCCCCCAAAGAGATAATTCTTAAAGGCTAGTTATATAGTACCTCCATTTATTTATTTGTAATTATGATGATGATGACTGAAATGTCCATAGGCTAAAAGTTTAAATGATGACGTCATATCTGCTGTTGACTTTTCTGACTAATGGGATTCAAGCACTGCAGCATTGATGGAAGAATTGTGTGGACCCTAGAGGGACTATGTTGAAAATAAACCTCGTTTGGTCTCATTCCATGAGAGTATCTTGGTTAGATTATGAACTTTTCTGTCGATTCTCGTAAATTTGTCCAGTCCCGTTTTTCATTCCTTCTTTCTTCTTTCTTTGAAATCTTTTTTTTTTCTTTCAGTTATATTTTTCTCTTATTTTTCCGTCTAGTCTTTCATTCAATTTCCTTCTTGTTTTCTCTTTGTTTTCTCTTTTGTTTTTAACGTATTTCTTTCTACTTTCTTTCTTTCATAATTTTAGTAATTATTTTCGTCTTTTTATTTCTTTTTTTTCTTCTGTCTTTGGAATATGATTTTTTTTTCTTTTTAATTTTGTTACTTTCCTAATTTCTTGGCTTCAAGTTCAGCTCTTGTCTATGATTTCCCAGATCATTTTCAGTCTTACGAGAAGCTCCTCGGCTACAGACGACATCAAGGTTCAGTAAAACAAAACCGATAAAAAAATGTTTAAAAACTACGTCCTTTCTTATACATCCTTTTTTGTTCCATTTTTTTTTATCCCGTTCACGCGATCACTGCATTTAAAGTCGCAAACGAGCGTCGACATGCGATTCAACAAAGTCGACAGCGATATGAACATCGATAACAGAAAAACTTATATTTTTTTGTTTCTTGTAAACTTTCCTTACAAAAAAAAAAAAAAGAAAAAAGAAGAAAAGAAAAGAAAAAAGATTATGCCAACTACAAACGAAGCAAATGATAACCGCTTCTCTCTATGACAAGTTCAAATATGCCGGGTCAGTTTATTCACGATTGGGCTGGTATTACACATATCCTCATCAGTATATCGTGAATGTTTGGTTAAGTTAAATATTTGTGTGATTTGCTTTATTTTTTTGGTTGCTTGTTTCTTGCTACACAGGTTAATAGTCGGCGCAGATGTCTGTTCGTGTTTCTAGTTGGCTTTTAGCCGATGGAATTTAGGAGAACAATATTGTGTAACTTGCACTGTTAAGGTCGGAGTGGAAATCAAGGGCAGTAACCGAGCGACTGACAATCCGTATTATAGCGACATACATATTTAGTGCAATTGAAATGTAATATATTAAGTTAGGTTAGGTTAAAGAGAGTTTTTTTTAAAAAACGCCATTGACTTTTTGTCTCTCTCTCTCTCTCTCTCTCTCTCTCTCTCTCTATATATATATATATATATATATATATATATATATATATATAATATATATATATGTGTGTGTGTGTCTAAAAAGTATCGAGATTTTTTGTACTTTTTGACACAACTTGTATTCTGAAAAAAAAAATAACGTTCCATTTCTATCTTGGCAAATACAGCTTTAAACTAGGTACTTTTTGACACACCTTGTTTTCTGAAAAAAATTAATGAATGAAACGTTATTATTTTCAGAATACAACGTGTGTAAAAAAGTACAAATAATCTCGATACTTTTTTGACACACCTTGTATATACATACATACATACATACATATATACATATATATATGTGTGTGTGTGTGTGTTTGTGTGTGTGTGTATGTGTGTGTGTGTATTTGTGTGTGTATTTGAGCTATTTATTCAAATAGAATAAAATAAAAAATAAAATAAAAATCCTAATTTGAAAGAGAAAAAAAAATGGGATCGACTGAATGTACTAAGTCGATCCTTCTTTTTATTTTCAACTCTTTTTTTTTCAATGACAAATTTATTTGTTATATATATATATATATATAATATATATATATATATATATATATATATATATATATAACAAATAAATTTGTCATTGAAATAAGTTCAAATGAATGGCATTAATCCGTTCCAGACCCCACCAAAAAAACAAAACAAAAAAAACACCCTATCATTTTTTTTTATAAGAAAATAGCACTGTATTGTACAAAATGTAATGAAATTGAATGTAATGAATTATGTGCTGTAATATGTTTTGATGTTTATTGTTTTATAGATATTTTTTGCGTTTTAAATTTACAATGTTAAATGGTTTAGTGAACTTACTAGGCGGACAACATATTTAAAGATTAGAAATTTATATCCCTAGAAAAAAATTGTTTATCCAGATATATGCTAAGGCGTTTTCTTTAAAAGTGAATTAATGTCTGCTTGTTTGTTCCATTATTACGTGAAGTGGAGTGGTATGAAAATGTGTCCCGGGTCCTCGTGCACGTCCAATATCTCATATTAAGTCAATATCAAAATTAATATTTTATTTAATATTAATTTTCATCTTCGTCACCTGGTAACCGTTTGAGGCAGACCAAATTACGACATCATCATCATCATGAAAGCGTGAAAACAGCACGGATTCCTTTGACTCTCTGTCAGTGTCTCCATCTGTCTGTCCGTCTGTCTGTCTGTCACTCGATCTGTCCCTGTTGATCATCGCTCTTAAGACCTCTACACGAAACCCAGTGTCCTCTCAGAGCCTTTGAATTTAATTTTTTACTGGTCAGCCAACACTGCTGAGCCCATGTGTATGAGTCCATAGAAAATGTTACATATAAGTTCGTCCTTACTTCTCCAGAATTGCCCGGCATATCTTGTTCGTCTTACTTGGATGGCTTGCAAGATAGGAGGTAAAACACTGTACAACTGCTGTTTGATAGTTTGCTGCTTCCAGAATTTGTTCAAAGCAGTACGCAGGGTCCTTGTATAGTTCCCGTCTAGTCTATGTAGTGCAACCATACATTAGTACTAACACAGCTACAACTTCGAATGATTCCCGTTTTATTTTATCAGAGGGACCAGATTTTCATGATTGATAGCCTGTTGACCCGTTTGTGTATGTTGATATCGATTTCAGTAGATGAGATATTGATACCGTTGTACCGGTTTACTAATTTCAGAGGCTTGCCATTTAATGACGAGAGTCAGTGTTTGACTCTGTACGATATTCAACCCGTTGGAGGCGAATTAGCCCTTCAATCGATAATATAAAGTCATTTTTTCCTGATTTTTTTTATTTCTCCTCATTCATACACTTTAACTCTAGCCGTTATAACGGCAAATGCATTTTTTTAACAATCCCTAAGAGTGCCATAAAAACGAGAATGTCACGTATATCATTTTCGTATGACACAATAGTGGCATATTGTAATTATTCCTAACACAACAGCATTTTTTGTCATTGATTTAGTGAATGTCGGTGTGTCGAAGCAGTTCTGCCTTCTAGAATGACAGAAGATCAACCCCACCACGCATGCGCAAGATTATTGACAAATAGCATGACGATTTCTCAAAAGTCATACTAAAGAAAACGGGTCAGCTTCAGACAGTACATACATCAAAATTTGCTGGAAATATGGAATTACGTCAACTTTTTAACATAATAAAAATGTAATAGATTATATTTTTTCCAAATATACGCATTACAGTGCGAATATTCGGCAAATTGCCAGTTTGATAAAAAACGTTGAGAGATATTCCTGTAAAACTAACAATCATCAAGAGATGATGGTAAATACAGCTTCAATCTCGATACTTTTATGACACACCTTATATATATATATATATATATATATATATATATATATATATATATATACTGTAGTGTGAGATGGTCACTATTTCAGCTTTTGCTGGAATGGTGTACCAAAGGCAGTATTATTGGTAGAGTGCTCAATATAAAATACTGTTATATAATATAATAAGATAAATATATAGAGATTTTACATATCTATTTATTAGGTGACAAAGGAACATTTGCAACCATATTGGTTTCATGCGATGCATTCATCAGGTGAAGATATGCATCGCATGAAACCAATATGGTTGTGAATGTTCCTTTGTCACCTAATAAATAGATATGTAAAACCTCTATATATTTATCTATATATTATATATATATATATATATATATATATATATATATATATATATATATATATATATATATATATTACGGATCTTTGCTAATCCAAGATGCAAATAAATTTACTTCTGGGTTAAAAAAATCGATTTAAAAAGTGCTCAATAAAAAGAGTTAAATATACGTTTTTTTTTAAAGCAAATGTTATAAAATATTCCAACTGTAGTTTCTTGCAATAGTAATTCTTCAGGGAATTATTGCTTATTCCAGCCATCTATTTTTGTTAATATCCGGGTTGTACCCATTCTTAAGTACGTGAGTGTGCCACCCTACGTAATGCCAGAACCTACCTGGCACAGTTTATGCTTGTTCAAATGCCTACACTTGTTTGTCAACTCAGATCGCGAGTTCAATATATTCACTGGGTCTCTGCATTCCGCTATTTTTAGTTTATCATTAAACACAGCATACAGGGGTTTTCATTTCCTTTATGTGAAGGTGCCCTTTTTATGATTCTCCACTCTACCCCTGGATCTCTACCATGCTTTTCTTTTAGCTCCTCCACATATATTGGTACGTATATATATATATATATATATATATATATATATATATATATATATATGCAGAATTGGTTAAAAAAGTATGTAGCCCAGTCTGCGGAGCTTACAATAATCTGACTGTATCTCCTATAAAAGGATAGGACCCTCCCCCCAAAAAACAGTTTTTATAACACTACATGTGAAGGTGAGACTACAGTTCTCGGGTTGACATACCATTAAAACCAAATCAATCAGAGTCATAGTTAAAAAGTATCAATATAATAAGAATGGGTAAGCGGATGATGGAATATCACAAAGAATAATAACAGAAATGAAAGAACCCGTGAAAGATTGAAAAAGAAGCAGAAAAAATGGAGAAGAGAATAAAGATGAAAGAAATAATGTAGAAATAAATTGCAGTAGTGTAAAAAATGTGAATAAATAAGAATAAATAGAATCAGTAACAAAGAAAAGCGAAAACAAAATCAAAGAAAGATGGTTTGATTGTTTTCTTTAACGGCATATCAACACTTTTCGGGTCATTTAATGCCGAATCAAGTCAAATTTTGATAAATAAAGAACTCAGATGTTACAGCACATGTTGTTGCTTAAGTGGTTGTGACAGACATAGTGAAATGAATTCAAATGAAATAAATTGACAGAAGTTACCATATTCTCAAAGAATAAGGATTCGACTTTGTCTGGCATGTAGGACCTTGTTTTTTTTAAAGCGAGTACCTGCTGGAACTTTGATATTTAAGCATATAGATCACGTGCGTCCAGCACCTAGCGTATATCATCTTCTTCTGTGTATAATGGAGATTCAGTCTTTATGTGTCTGTAACCGAAACTGCGTCACTGCTTACGTCACAGTAATTTCAGGAATTAAATAACTTTATCAACGAGTAGTTAATTTATTGTCAATATCATAAAATAACATAAAATAACAAAAGCTGTATTCTTTATATATGCCCTGAACGTACTTGGTGTTATAATGGAAACAATTTCAGAAATTCATTAACATCTTTCAAGATGATAACAAAGAAAACTTGAAAGGAACAAGAAAAATATTCAAAACAATAAGGATTTCATTATTTTGATCAAATTTGTTTGCATACATATATATATATATATATATATATATATATATATATATATATATATATATATATATATATGTGTGTGTGTGTGTGTGTGTGTGTGTGTGTGTGTTATAATTAAAAGAATTTATGAACAGTCCCAAATTCTGTGCATATACATTCTTCTTAGTAATAGTAGTAATATTTAAGTACATACCCACACTCACAAACACACAAATATTGGTGTTTTTAAGGCTATATATACTAATGTGTTGTCTATCATGACTGTATCTAACTAGTGTAAATACACTATTGTCATTGGTGGTGATATCATGTTTTATCATTTATACTTCAGCTGTCCTATGAGACTCTTGTAAATTTAAATGTGCTTTCATCACTTACAGATGGAAAGGATGGTCCCTGTGTTTTATAAAACAAGTTTTAATAAATAAATGCGCGATTTTATTGATTCATATACAGTTTATTTTATTTTGATATATATTCAAATTTATCTAACGTATAGATTTTTACGAAAAAATTATCAAGAAACAAAAAAAAAACTTGTATATATAAAAGACGGACTCCAGAACAGTTGACTTTGATCGTTTGGCACACGAAATGTCATAAATAAGTTCCAGTGTAGTCCGAGAAAACCCAGTAGAGACCTTCTTTGTTATAACGAAGTGGTCACCCAATTAAGTATTGAACAGGCACATCACTGCTTAACTTAACGTAATGCAGATTTTTTGGGAACTATCGGATTAATTACTTAACAGAATTTGATCTGTGTATAGATTAATATTGTATATGTTCTTTGCAAAGATTTTCTTTTTTTCTTTCTCTCTTAAGGTTGATGTGAAAAGATGGATATGAGCGAATGTGTTCAAGGAGACATAACAAATAGATAAATATAAGTTGCACAAATATCTTCGACAATAAACAATAATAAAGACAATCAAGAGGGGAAAAAATCTGCACTAAATGTCCTTGTTGTTCCCGGGGAGAATTCTACACATTCTGCTTTGATGGAATTAATTACGAATATTACAAACTTACAATCAATATTTGTTCATTACAACCTGAGATTTCCTTTGTTAATATTTTGTCATTTTCCTCACTTCCTTCTCATTCTATTTGTTTTGTCTCATCTGTTTTACTGGTTGTAAGATGATGTTTTATTATGTTGTTCTCACTGGAAATTAGTTTGACTTCACACACACACACACACACACACACACACACACACACACACACACATACACATACACATACACACACGTGTGCGAGCGCTCACGCACATTATTTCAATACAAAGGACGCCATTTTTATCAAATTTATATAAGAAGCATACGTGAAAGCCTTACTTTCATACACACACACACACACACACACACACATATATATATATATATATATATATATATATGATGGTAACTTGACTTACGAGTTTACTTCGTTCCGCTCGTAACTCAATATCCTTGTATATCAAATCAATTTTCACCATTGAAATAAATTGAAATGCTATTAATCCGTTCCAGCCTCCCACACCGTATTTTCTTTGTTACATTTTTAAATAAGAAAGATATATAATGTATTGAATAAAAACATAATAAAATAGAATGTAATGAATTATGTGCTGTAATATGTTTTAATGTTTATTTTTTTTATAGATATTTTTCTTTGATGTAATAAATTTGAAAACTTAAATATTTTTCGTGAGCTTATTAACATAAGCGTATCTGAAGTTTGCCCATACCTCAAATTTTAGCTCGCAACACAAAAAAATCGACCGAGTGACAGCTCGTAACTCGAAAAACTCGTAAGTTAGGGCACTTATAAGTCAAGGTACCACTATATATATATATATATATATATATATATATATTATAATTATGGCTTATAGTATTTGTAAACTTTGGGGTAATTTTTGATACAGTCATAAAGAATATAATACGGAGGTACATTTAACCTAATGATCATAAAAAGCATATAAAATTCATAATATATTATTTTTTTAAAATGAAACAATATAGTCAACAATAATACCTAACCACAAAATATCTGTATTAGATAAGATGAATTTTATATCTAAAATATCAAACCATCCAAGTAAAATGAACAATACATGATGGACACTGCTAGATAAGGAGGGACGAACTCATAAGCAACGTTCTCCTGTGATATCTACAGTGTTGGAAACAACAGTGTTAGCCAACCAGCAAAAAACTTACATTGATCAGTTCTATATGGACACTGGGTGCCGTGCATAGGACTTGCCAGGAGCGATGACCAATAAGGGCAGGTGAGAGAGAGAGAGAGAGAGAGAGAGAGAGAGAGAGAGAGAGAGAGAGTCCTTTGTACAAGTTGATGATGATCATGATATGATTATTAGTATTAGATAGGAATACTATTAACCATAAACTGTGTTCAAATTATTTTATTAGATGGAAATACTTGATATCAAATAAATGGTGTAAAAAACTATTATGAAACAACTGCACAAAAATGTGAACATGAACGTAAAATAAACGCGATGCCTAACGTCAAAGCATAAAATAACCCTATACTGGTTGGCATTCCATTAAAATCAATCAATCGAATTTTATGAGTATACTGTTATCTACTCAGTTTTCTCAGTCGGTAGAGTATCCGACTAGGAACCACAAGGTTCCCAGTTCGATACCGGCTCTCGCCAATTCAGTGCATGAGTAGCACAGCTTGGATCTGTGTGGTAAAGTGTGGGCTGTGCTGATTATTGTTGTGGCACTCCACCTAAGATTAAAAAAATAATATCTATTAGTGAAAAGGGGGTAGACTCCCACGCTCTCCGGTTGATATCGACAATAGGCTTCTCCGCCTACTGTAGTTTACTTATTGGCCTATATTGATTACAGTATCTGTATTTATTAATTATACTGAACAGTTTCATCAGTGCCTTCTTTGTGACCTGGTGAGAACTGGTACTTTTAGCGTTAAGTCATTGGTGATACGTTAGCATTTTTCTTCAGTGTGAAACACTAAATTCAGATGTCCTTCAATTGATATGAAATGCCCCAAAGCATATTTAGTTTCACGACTTGTAAAAGACATGAAGCTCACAAAATGGTCTGTGGTGGGGCCGGCGATGACAGTGGCAGCAATGGCTGCGGTGATGGCGGAGACATCGGCGATGAAACAATGGCAAAAGATCGTTTTCTAGTTATTTGAAACAATTTTAAATTAACAACTGACACTCTATAGAAAAAAGAATGAAAGAAAAAAGAAAAGAATCTACTCGTCGTCAACAATGCGGAACAATGAAAATATTTTCAATGGTGAAACACTTATTTGATACAACAAAGTGACAGGCAATTTCTTTGGCATTTCTTTAATTATTTACTAACAGGACCTGTGAAGATTCCACGGAATGAAAAAAATCAAGAGGAGCTATTTAAGCAAGAAATGATGCTTTGCAATTTTATTTCACATAAATCCTATTGTTGCTTTTGGATGGGAGTACTCGTGGTGTAATAGCTAATGTGACATCGAAGTAAGCGAGTTCGAACCCCAGTCGCGCTATTACGTTAACTTTTGGGCTAATACCCTTGGGAAAGGCATGGGACCCTCACTACTACTGTTCTTCTAAAAGGATTATTTTGACATTAAATAACCCATGAAGATTGATATGCCATTAAATAAAAAACTATTGTTGCCTTTGCAATTAATAATACAAAAATTACAATAAAAATCTGAAGTAAATGGAAGTTAATCCGACATTTAAAAAAACAAAACAAATGATGTTAATAGTTTGCTGACAGAATCTGTTTCGACATTTTTAATAGAGCGGTCTTCATCAAGAGCAAAATATGAAGGAAAGACGGAAAATACATGATACAATACTATATATTTGTTAGTATTAATTATATCAAAACTACAAGATCAATATACAAGGTGTGTCAAAAAAGTATCGAGATTTATTGTACTTTTTAACACACCTTGTATTCTGAAAAAAAATGACGTTCCATTCATTAGTTTTTTTTCAGAATACAAAGTGTGTCAAAAAGTACCAACAGATCTATTTGACCCATAGATAGAATCCTAAGAGACACTACCACTCCGAGTTCAAGTCCTTCCTGAAATAAATAAAATTGTACCAAAACATAACAATAAGCTTGAACTTTACCTATAAACTTGTCCCTTAAAGTGATTCCCGATCCATTTATCAACAACAACTGCAAACAGTCTGCTGTCAAAATCAAGAAAATTTTTTGTTTGTTGATAGTTGTTTTATGGCATATCAACGTCGGTGGGTCATTTAACGCCGACAAAGTTTTGAAATAAATTCATTCTTAATGGATACTCAATTTTTATAAACACATTTTAATATTTACCCGTAGATTGGACCCTAACAGGTACTACCACTCCAGGTCAGAATGGACTAGGGAGCAATTGTGATGAAGGGTGCTCCACATTCCCCAGACCTGCCGAACTGGAACCTCACCATCAGATAGTGTTTAACGTCATTCCCAGGACATGAATACCCTCAGCCACAGTCTTCTAGTACATTTATGATAAAAAGGGCTTGCCATAAGGGCAATAGGGTTTGAGTAATCATATAGGTACTAGGGCTTGACGTAACTAGCCAATTGATCGGAGGGGGCCTCTTCGACCGCCCCTCTAGCCTAAGTAAGGGTCTAAGTAGAGTGTTGCATGTCAGGGACTGCTCATCCACCAGGATTCCGTCCTTAAGCATCAAGGGTCGCCACCAACGGCCAACAGGTGGCCCATTAGGGGGGGGGACAGTCTTACCCTTCTGCAGAGGTGTTGTCTAATTTTCAAAGATGTTCTTTGAGTTAAAATAATTACATTTTTTTTAGTAATATATACTAAAAAAATTAAAACAAAATGTAGAGGATGACATGACTTTCGGACCACCCTGTAAATTTTTAAGCCTCACGACAAGGCCTAAAACGGTTTGGTGTAATTTTAACAGATTTGGTATGTAATCCTATTGAACCCAGGAATAGGTTTTAACAGCACCCCACAAAAAGCAGATATACAGCCACTTAACCCCTATCACATGAACCATCCAAGTAAGACGAACATGACATTAGTATAGTAAACATAAGCTATTGTACATTGGTTTGCTGAAGATCTGATGAGCTCTAAAGATCAGATGAGTACTGAAGTTCAGATTAGCTTCAACATCTTGATGTTGAAGAAAAAAAAAGACAAAAAAAAAAGAAAGAAAAAGACAACACCGATTCCTAGATACCAGCAATACGGTTACCACAAAATAGAGTATGCAACTATACAAGGTGTGTCAAAAAAGTATCGAGACTTTTGTACTTTTTGACACAACTTGTATTCTGAAAAAACTAACGTTCCATTCATTCTTCATTTCTATCTCGGTAAATACAGCTTTAAACTCAGTACTTTTTTGACACATTTTGTATTCAGAAAAAATTAATGAATGGAACGTTATTTTTCCAGAATACAAGGTATGTCAAAAAGTACAAAACATCTCGATACTTTTTGACATACCTACTATAGTTTTTAGTCACAAATATTCTCGATGCTGTATTTTATTTAAAGCAAGACATTCACTTTTTTACTGCTTGAGAAGATGCATTTAGAACATTGGTTAAGGTTGATACTGCCCTTGAACAAGACATTTAACCTTCAATCTACCAATTTTGAACAGAACACAAAATAAATCATTGGATTCTCTCTTCACTATTTTTTCTCCTTTTTATTTTGGAATTTAACTTTTTAAATACATTGCAAGATGCTCAACTATTTCTTCAAAAATCATAATTCTGCTTTTTCTTTTTCTCCTTGAATTTTGATTTTCTTATTTCAGTGCTTTAAGCACCTGTAACTGATGTATTTGACCTTCGGCAAGGTTCACACCAACTTACGATAATTCAGATGAAAAATTAAGTAATTTTCAATACTGGTTTCGAATTTTTCATTTTTTTTTCATCAGTCATTGAATAATGTTACAACTTTGTTTTACCAACTCTCTTCCCAAAACTTTAGTTTTAAAACATTTTTCAAATCGACTTCAATCTTAACTAGTTAAACTCGCGCAGTACTATTGATTAAGGACATTGGTTTATTTAAAACAGCTAGAAAGAAAAGCTTTTTATTTGAGAAAAAAAAGTGAACATGCATTAAAATAGTATTGAAGAAATTATTTAAATATTATTTGTCATAAAGAGGAAAGAAAACATTGGTTATTGTTGATTTCCGGTTGTCGATATTGTGTGTTCCTTCAAAATCTTTTTAGAACAACCAGGAAAAGCATCGACAGAAAGCAAATCAGTCTTTCTAAGGAAAAGAATTTAAATAAAATACAAAAAAAGGTTTTAGACTAGATTCAACGTATTACTAGATACGATGTAACGGTGGCCTAAAAAGGGTATGGATGAAACCACACACACACACACAAATACACACATAACACACAGACACACATGTACAGACACACTCACACTTGACACGCACACTTGACACACAAGCGTGTATGGACACACGCAAACATACATGCGTATGCGCATATATATATGCGCAAACACTCACACATTCCGGGCGTGCATGCACACAATCATACACACATTCATGCACTCACAGACGCAGGCGCACACAGGCACATGCGCACACATAGACACACACACATGTACAAACACACACACACATTCAAAACACACATACAGGCATGCACTCACACATACATACCTACGTACGTGCACATATATACGTACGCACTTACACGTAGATGGATGCGATGTAAACACACATACACATGTACGCACTCACACATGCACACACGCGCGCACATGCACGTATGCACAGGCACATGTACGTGCAGAAGCGCACGCACACAACACACACACACACACACACACACACACATTTACAAAGTTGTAATCGCTTTTTCCACTTCGAATACACCAAGTATGTATATTTGTGTTGGGGGTTGGGTAAGCAGGATCGTTTTCTTAGCTGAAACTGGTCCGCCTGGTTAACCAGATTTTAAGGTCTTTTTTTTTTCTAAATTTATTTTTCTCCCCCCCCCCCTTTTTTTGCTTTCTTTATAAAAGGTTATTGTTTGTTTTTTTTCTTTCAGTTTTTCTTTTCGGTATTGTGATTCTTCACATATAAGCGTAGCTTTGTGTAACTCTCTACCCCTTCCCATTATTGTAAGATCGCAAAGAAAAGAAATCGGCGTTCAAGATTTCTATTACTGTATGCAAATACATGTGAAACATGCACACGTCCATTTCCGTGTACCACACTGTGCGTATGTTATGACCTTTTTTTTATTTTGAGAGGGAATTATATATGTGACTCTTCATACACTTGTATCATTTAATAAAGGCACACATACTCACAAACATACACTACACTATAGCAGTATATACCATTTCTAGTATTTTTAGTGAATCATACTTGTATCTTAATAAGTAAGTAAAGTCGTCGGGTGGCCTAAAGTCGGTATCAGCCAATCAGCGAGGGAGTCTATCCCTTTTTCACTAGTGCTAGACCAAGGAGATTGTTTTGCGTCTGATGTGGAGCGCCACACCTATCAGCAGCTCCTTACTTTGCCGCACAGATCCCTGTGCTACTCATACACTGAGTTGGCGAGGGCCAGTATCGAACTAGGAACCTTGTGGTTTATAGCCGAACCCTCTACCGACTGAGCTAACCAGGCCCTAAGTACTTAATACTAATATCTTAAATATCTTCTATTTTATATATTAATGACAAGGTCGTAACAGAGATTTATTTATTTATTTACGGCATAACAACACATGGGTTATGTTATGCCGTAGACGATTTGTTTTCTTCATTCTTGTTGGGTAAGCAAATTTAAAAAAATTCAAACTCATTTAAACAATTTTTAAAATTATTTTATCAATTTAACACATAGATGAGACCCTAAAAGGTACTACCACTCTGGGTCAGGGTGGGGCTGCGAGTAATGGTGAAAAAGGGGTACTCCACACTTCCCAGAGCTCCAGAATTGGAACTTTACCACTAGATGCAGTTTAACGTCATATCCAGAACGCTAAGTCTCTCAACTACCGCCTTCTAGTATATATATGATAAAGTGGTGCAGCCATACAGTAGCACTGATATACCTTTTCGTTTATATAAACGACATAAACCTAACACGGTACGAATGCTCACTAAAAGGTTATTAGGCTGAAAAGTTCATATGATAACGTCATATCTGCTGTTGTTTTATTAATGGGGACCAAGCACTAAAACACTGATGGCAGAAGTGTGTGGAGCACAGGGGGTACAATGTTGGAAAATAAACCTCATTTGGTCACATTCCATGAGAGTATCTTGGTCACCCTATAAACTTTCCAGACGACCCTCGTAGATATATATGGCATAAATCTATCTACGATTGTAAATATATATCTTTTCGTTTATATATATTTTGTTCGTATACGTATTTACAAAGCTTTCTATCTATGTATGTGTATGTGTGCGCGCATGTACACATGCGTTTGTATGCGTACATGAGTCATGAGCGTGTGAATATGGACATAAATCTATCTTCTGTGTTATTTTTGTGTGTCTAAGTTCTCAAGGGCGAAGATCAATTCGATTTGAAAAGATCAAAATGTCTTAGGAGCTTCCATATTAAATATTAAATATTTCTTCACATGACTTCGTGTGCAAAACTGACTCGTCTCTTTTATATTTCTATTTTTCTGATCTTTTTTTTCTTTCTTTCTTTCTTTCTTTCTTTTTTCTTTTTTTTCTCTTTCTTATGCTTATAATCTTTTTTTCTTTCATTTCCTTTTCACCTCCTTTCTTTCCCTTTTTCAACAATTCATCATTCTCAAAATTTATTTCACTTCTTTCTTTCTTTCTTTTTCTTTCTTTCTTTCTTTCTTTCTTTCTTTCCTTACTTTTTTCTTCGCTGTTCATTGATTCGATTTATTACAGATTTTTCCGCTCTCTTTTTATCAAGCTCTATCTAATGAACAAACCATAACAAAACTTATCCAATATATATATATATATATATATATATATATATATATATATATATATATATATATATATATATATATGGGGTGTATGTGTGTAATATGATCCCTAGATATGTACATACTTATCAATATTTTATATCCTATGAACAAACCATAACAAACCTTATCCTTTCTCTTCCCCCTCTCTCTCTCTTTCCTTCACACACCCACTCACTCTATGTGTGTGTGTCTGTTTCTTTGTGTGTAATATCACCCATGAATACAGCTCTGCGCAAAAGTTTATAACGCATTACAAAAACTTTTTTTAAAGTATTTCTAACAGATAGAATAATGAATTTTTTTTTACTGCTAATAATACATGTTTAAGCCTTTAGTTAAACAGTCAGATTTTAAAAGATTTAAAAAAAAATTGTTTAATCAATAAAAGAAATAAAGATTTTAAAAGAATGATAAATATAAATATCCTATGAAGAAAAACCAATATCTAATAACGCAAGAGTTTACAATGCATTATATACACTAGTACAACGGGCGATGTAAAAATAGATTTTTGAAACATATTGCCTGAGGGGTGGGAGTAAAAAATTCAATGTTAGCGAATTTGTACCCTAAGTAAGTAAAATCATCAAATTCATTAAAGGATTAGAAATAAAACAATTTGAAATGTAAACTTTAAATATATTTAAAATATAAAACAAACTATATACAGATATATAATACCAGTCATGAATTTATTAAAACTTGTTTTAAAAAAAAATGAGGACTGTCTAATGTTGCACGTTCAAATTTTGAGTGTATTTATTCTATGTTATGACGATTTTGGGTAATGTGACGCAAGCAGTGACGTAATTTTTGTTACAGACAAAAGCCGGAAGCAATCTCCATTATTAATAGATTTATCAAACCATCTATTAATATTTCGTATCATAACTGTTATTAATTTTTTCTTCTTTTGAGGCGAAACTATCATACCAACTGAACTGAATGGCATATTTAACTTACTAGATATCTTCCTAAAACCAAGTTCATTTGTATGGAGGTCAACAATACGTCTTGATCAACTATTTTGATTTTTTCCATTTTCTTTAAAGGGCGGTTTACAGAAATAGAATGACGCAATACATTTAATTATTCCTAAAAGTAAACATAAAATTAATTCGGAAAAAACAACCCTATCTTAATTTGGAAAACTTTAGTAAAATTTGAGCACTTTTATAAAAAAAGGAGTTGAAAAAAAAATTGTTTTACTAAATATTGTTTTTGATTCGTGGGATACTTATTTTGAAGTTTAAAAAAATATCTCTTTGACTAAATTCCTAAATATATGTTCTACATAACAGTAAATTTTTCATTAATCTAACTGTATTAAAATGTGAAACATTTTTGTAATGTGTTATAAACTTTTGAGTGGCATTGTATGTACAAACTTACCGATATTTCATATATATGAATAAACTACAACAAAAACTTTGAACAAATCCTGTAAGTATCACCCTACAAAACAACAGTTGTACGGCCATTTAATGAGTAGAATTCTTATATACATTTATATAATTTCATTAAATCGTTTTATCCCCCCCATATATATATATATATATATATATATATATATATATATATATATATATATATGTGTGTGTGTGTGTGTGTGTGTGTGTGTGTGTGTGTGTGTCTGCTTCTCTCTCTCTCTCTCTCTCTCTTTCTCTCTGTCTCTTTCGCTATCTCTGTCTGTCTATCTTTCTCTGTATCTCTCTTCCTCTCTGTGTCGGTTTTGTGTGTAATATCACCCATAAATATGTACACAATTATCAATAGTTTATATCTTATGAACACACCATGACAAAGCTTATCCAATCTCTCTCTCTCTCTCTCTCTCTCTCTCTCTCTCTCTCTCTCTCTCTCTCTCTCTCTCTGTATGTGCATGTGTGTAATATAATCCATAGATATGTACACATCAATATTTTATAAAAAGTTACTTTTCTTCTAAACCAAATATTCCAGGATTTGATTATTTCCAGTGAAATATTATAAAATTAAAACGGATACCATTAGCCATTATTTATTAACACGCTCAACAACATTAAAACTCTGTAATAAAAATAAACTGGCAACATATGTATAACTAAAAATGAAATTGTATAAATGTATATAAGAATTCTACTCATTAAATGGCCGTACAACTGTTGTTTTGTAGGGTGATACTTACAGGATTTGTTCAAAATAGTTCGCAGCAAACTTGTGTAATTCCCATCGGGCTTTTTCATTCGAATCCAAAGTAGTGCAACCACCATACAGTAGTAGTGATACAGCTATTTTTATTTTATCAGAGAGATCGGATTTCCATATGATCGATAAGCCGTCAATCGTTTTTCTCTTTTCTTTTATTTTCTCTTTTCTCTCCCTTTTTCTAATATAACGGAATAAGTTGGTTTTTTACAGTTTCTAATTGATAGATTTTGAACACAACACAAATTAAAATAATCACCATGAAAATGTTGTATGATGAGACGATATGTACACGTAGTGTACTGGTTATGATCGTAAGAAATGGACGACTACCCGAGTTCAAATGCTGGATCAAAGTTATTTGCTTTTTTTTATTCACGCTCACAGCTCTTGTAAAATACATGGATCCGTCGTTCGCTGGTTGTTTTGTTTTACGGCATATCAACCATTTTCGGATCATTTAATGCATAATCAAGTCATTTTGATAACCAAAGAACTCTGGTTGTTTACAGTACCTACTGTTGCTTAAGTAGTCATCCAATTAAGCACTAAACAAGCTCATTGCTGCTTAACTTTGGTGATCTAGCGAGAACCGGTGCTTTCAACGTGACTTGACCATAAGTCCAATACAGTTACGAGCACCACCCCATGGATATAAAATCGTTTTATTTCATTTTTTTTTTCAAAGTAAAAAAAAAAGACATACAAATAGTTATGATCAAGATCTTATACGAGAAAAGAATGTTTAAATTTCTTTAAATTTTTTTCTTTGAATATTTTGTTTGGTTTGTTTTGTTTTACGGCATATCAACCTCAGTGGGGTCATTTAATGCCGCCAAAGTTTTGAAATAAATTCATTCTTAATAGATACTCAATTATTTTTATAAACACATATTACTATTTAACCTAGGTATATCCCAAAATACGGCTGCTACGAATTTAAAAACGAATTAAAATTAATTAAATCGATTATTTAAGATCAAAAGTAGTAACATAATGAGCATCAGTAAATAAATAAAAACATTTTTTAAATATTACACGTGTTATTTATTTTTAATACATTTAAAACGATTTTTTCGGTCAATTTCGGTCGCGTATAGCCTGAAACACTGCTTAAAATCCTTGTTTACAATATAAATTGTAACATTAGCGATTGAAAATTTTTTTCCCAAAAATCAGGGAAAAGTAGAAATAAAGTAGATTGTAACAGAACCGATATGAGTTACGGGATGAGAGACAGGCAATGCATGAAGCATGGAGAACGGATTAAGAACTATCTACTCTCGTGGATTGAATGAAGGGTTTGGAAGGTTATCCACTTCGATAGACACCTGAGAAAGACTGAAGGTAGGACGGTTGAAACGTTGGGAATATATCAACAAAGATACGAACACTCGTCTGACTACCTCAGTGAATAAAGATATCAGTGTCTTTTTGTTAGAAATTTCCTTTGCTACACACCAAAGTTTTCATCGAGTTTATTTTCAATCTCTTCTTCTTCTTCTTCTTCTTCTTCTTCTTCTTCTTCTTCTTCTTCTTCTTCTTCTTCTTCTTCTTTTTCTTGTCACACCGAAAACATAGGGATACAGTAAGCGTATTCTAAACCCCATCGACAGGGTGATTTACTTATCTAAAGACAAATAGAAGTAAGAAAATTGTATAGTCTGAGTGGGAAAATTTGCCAATCAGGAAAAATCAACATTCAAAATCCTGGCTTAAACACCGCTGTCACCGATAGGAAATAGGCAACTACTTCAGTTACTCTCCATCACACACACACACACACACACACACACATATATATATATATATATATATATATATATATATATATATATATGTTTGTGTGTATGTATAAATATAAATTTATATAAGAGGGAATAAAGTATATTTATAAACCTATCTTTATTATGGATGAGCGCACATATATGCATTTGTTTTTCTGCTAAAGCAGTCTCGATTATATATATATATATATATATATATATATATATATATATATATATATATATATATATATATATCCTCATGTCTATTTTCATACCGGTATATACTGGTTTTCTTTTTCTTATGAAAGAAAGGGGAAAATGAGAAGTTCAATTATTTAAAGCTAATTCGACGGTGCTCAAAGCCCAGGAAAACAGCAGACTTGCCACCATCTTTAACGACTTGCCTTTACACATAATTTGCAAATAACAGTGAAATATGAGGTGCAAGTCCGTAATTTACGCGACTCCTGCCAAAAGCCGTACACGCCTTGCTTCTACCCTCACCGTCTTGCAACGAAAATGAGGCAATGCAAAACCCTCCACCTACAGCCATTCCGGATTCTATCAAACTCTTCCAGTGCATCGCATTTACGACGACCGATTTTTATATTACAGCAAATAACTTTTCTCCTTTTAATGTTCAATTCAAATGTGATTTTACGACGCTTCTATAAATTATAAAACTGGCCCAACGTGATTTAGCCATCATAATAAACAGATCAGAAAGGAGACGCCTAGTTCTATACAAGACCGTCAGGAGCCGCTTACGTTACTTCGATGAGATAAGCATTGAGCCTGGAGAAAGTGCCGATTGTTTTCTGCGGGATTGATCTGAAGTGAAAAGTTGATAGACTAATGGACGCTCCATTTTGATGCCGTTAGAACTTTTCAGACTATATCAGCACTATTATAACAAAGAAATTAAAAGAGTCAAGAATAATACTCCGTAGTTTAATATTCAAATTTCTCTTTCTGTGAACATCTTTAATTTGATAATTGCTTTGTCTTCACAATTTTTAAAAGGAAAATTTCTCAGGAATTATTTAGATTTTTTTTTTTTAACCACGTATAAAAATAAAATGTGTGATTATTATATGTTAGAAGGCTCAGTGTAACTTTCCAACGTAGTTACATATATACATACAATAATCCGAACAAAGAGATACATATAATAACAAATACAGACTTTATTGTCTGAGCACATGGATGAATGACATACATAAAATACAACAATAGATACACCACATATAGGACTAAAGTCCTAAAGAAGTGCGAAAGAGTTCATGAAGAATAAGTAAGTCATTTACTGATAGTTATGGGGCAAAATCCCCGACTTAATGGACTGAGACACCAAGCGTATAGCCCATGTTTTGTGGATGCTAGAAAAAGAGTTAAGGAATCCCGGGCTGCTGTTTAAATACCCAGCCACCTATTGACGAAACCCTCGCAGTAAAGGAAGATAACTCTTCTGGACACAAGTCCATCCCGACAGGGGCAGACAATCACTACACACTTGAGATGTTCAAGTTATATGAATCCTCTTATTTACTAGAAGGTGGCTAGGTAAGTGTGACAAGAACGATTGCAATTCTACAGTTTATGAAAATATAATTGGAGGTGCCTGTAGTGTAATGATTATCGTCATAGGAAATAGATATGGCGACACGAGTTCAAATCCAGGACAAGGCTGACTGCATTTCATATAGCACTAATTCCCTTGAGAAAGTTATGTTTTCAACTATTTTCCATTCAGTTCTTTAACATTTGTTTGGCAACCATTCTTAAAAAAAAAAAGAAGAAAACTCTAAATTCCAACCTGGTAAACTTCGCTTTAGAAATTGACTTTATGTCACATCCTGCTCGTACGGAGGGTTTGGTAAATACCAACCATTTTTCAAAAGTCATCCCCCCGCACTCAAACAACATTCTTTCCATCTTAAGTCCTGAAAAGTTACTAAAACCGAAACGTTATAACGTTGATTTCACTATCAAGAAAAATTCATTTTTTTAAAATACTCCGCGATTTTCTATTTTCTACACACACACACACACACACACACACACACACACACACATATATATATATATATATATATATATATATATATATATATATATATATATATAATCTAATGAGTCAGACGAATCTACTATTAGTTTCGCATAAAGTTCTTCAGGGCTAAAATCCGAAAAAAAGAGTCGGATTTTAGCCCTGAAGAGCTTTATGCGAAACTAATAGTAGGTTCGTCTGACTCATTAGATTATCTTTATTACTTGGCTCTACTTAGGTATCGAGCACTTTTTACATATTAGCTTCTCCTAGCGGTTATATGAATATATATATATATCTTATATACATATATATACATATAAATTGTTTTTTCTTTTGGCCAAATACTGTACGAATAGATTATTTTTTGTTGGTACGAATATCTTGGTCCTTTCTTTTTTTAAAAAATTTTTTTTCTTCCTGGTTGATGTTTGGTAGTATATTTTTACAATCAAACTTTCTGCTGGTTTTTTTCTCTCCGCAAGGATCTACCAACACGCTTGGTATATATATATATATATATATATATATATATATATATATATATACAAGGTGTGTCATAAAAGTATCGAGACTGAAGCTGTAATTACCAAGATAGAAATGAACAATGAATGGAACGTTAATTTTTTTTCAGAATACAAGGTGTCTCATAAAAGTGCCGAGTTTGAAGCTGTATTTACCGAGATAGAAATGAACAATGAATGGTACGTTAATGTTTTCAGAATACAAGGTGTGTCAAAGAGTACAAAAATATCGATACCCTTTTGCACACCTTGTATATATATAATATATAATATATATATTATATATATATATATATATATATATATATATGAGCTCACCGGTTTTACATATTCGTTTTAAAATGGTCCTCTGATGTTCATAAAATCATGTGTATCAATTTTGTTTTTATTCATTTATGTCTAACATGCATCTCACTTTCGAATATCATAGACATTTTCATTATAAAAAAACAACATTGCTTGTGACGTATTTCCCTTTGTCTGAAGTCAAAAAGTTTTGATTAATTCAAAAGTCTGTGTTTATAGAGCTAAGAAAATGTCTATTGCTGAATGAAAGAGGCTAGTTTAGCTCAGTCGGTAGAGACTCCGCATTTGTAATCGCGAGATTCCAGGTTCGATACCAGTTCCCGCCAACTCAGCTTGGGATTCTGGTCTGTGCAGTAAAGCAGCTGGATTTTAACGTTGGTGTAGCAACCGGTCTAGGAGAAGAAAAACTGAATTTCTTTTTGTTCATTCTTGATGGATACTAAATTTTTATAAACATATTTTTTAAACTCATTTTTTTCTATTTATCCCATTGATGGGACCCTAACAGATACTACCACTCCGAATAATTTTGTACCACAGATGATATCTTTGATTAATCAAAAATTATAATACCAACAGCAGAGTTCAGATTGTTAGTACTCTAGCTAACTAATAAAACAAACTGTTTTTTTCTTCTCTCAGACAGTTTTAAGACCCTTTTTATCTCCACCCACCAAATTGAAGGGGGCTAGTAAATTAATTTGTCTCTTGATTTCTTTTCACTCATTTGCTACATGAAGTTGTATATAAGGTAGGTACCTTGCATGGTGTACTGGTTATTAATCTAAGCTAGCAAACCAGGCTATTCCTGTCCAAGACACGCTACATAGGTAGCGATCCCTCCCCTAACCAAACAGGGTTACGGGATAACTCTTTTTTCTCTTTCTTTATAATGGTGTACGTCTCAGACTAAATGATGTTGCCGCAGGACACAGGATTGGATACGTTTGTTTATCGGAACCAGCTGCTTTGTCTCGTCATTGTTGAAAGAATCTTTTCAGCTCGTTTATTTTTGTAGTTGTCGTTGGAGGAGGGTTAATATGAACCACTTGTTTATTAATTTCATAGGCTTCCCATTTAAGGAGGATATGACATAATCTTGATTAAAATCTATTATAACTGGTAGAAGAATAACCCCAACATTTCCACCCCAGACAGGATACAACTCCAGGTCAATTTTTCACCAGAGTACAGCTGGTTTTGAATGAAGAGTTTCCTTTCTCCAAGACCAGTTACTGTAGTAAAGTAGTAAAGTGGTCAGGGTGGCCTAAAGTCAGTATCAGCCAGACAGCGAGGAAGTCTATCCCCTTTTCACTAGCGCAAGACCAAGGAGATCGTTTTTTAGCGTCTGAGGCGGAGCGCAATGCTAAAAAGTATAGTCTGCTCTACTACTTATCCATGGCTGGGGGGAGAACAGATGGATTCATGCCTTTCTCATTGGCATTATTGTAAAATGTAAATGCAAACAGCTTCATCCAGGATTTGAACTTGGGCTGCCGTGTCCATTTTCTAACTTGCTTTTCAAGAACTTGGTAAATTTCAAAGTAATTCTGGACCAAGTTATCTTTAAGCACCCCAGGATCGACCTGGATTCAGAGGGACATGTTTCACTTTGCGCCGTCAATATCCGGTTGTTTGTTACCAGACGATTTTGCGCCGTCAATATCCGGTTGTTTGTTACCAGACGATTTTTAGACACATTTAAAAAATTATAAAACTAACCCTAACCCTAACCCTAGCCCTAACCCTAACAAAGAACCGGATGTTGACGGTGCAAAGCGAAACATGTCCTTCTAAGTCCAGGTCGCTCCTGGGGTGCTTAAAGATAACTTGGTCCGTAATTTTCTTCTGAGACCAAATCAAGTTGTGCATTATTGTATCGTCTAAGTGCTGATTATTTCGCATTTTTACTTGCTCCGTATTGTCTCATATATACAGCTCTTACAACACGGTAACTAGCAACATCTGTATTTACGAGAGAAATTAAAAAATTATCTTCACTCTTATTTTATGGAAACCGAGCTTATCGTGGATGATTTCATAGGTAGAACCATTGACTAATCAGAAAAGAACAAGCTATATAATCGATGATAACACACCAGTTTGCCAACACCATCTCTCAAGCTTACCGATTCTTCTCATCAATGGTCAACATTGTCCTGCCACTTTTAAACTTTTCTATCCACTCCTACACACTTCTACGTGGTAGTGCCCTGTGTCCATATTGTGCATATTGTTCTCACCAGAGAAATCTGGTCACTTCCTTGGTGCATACTGCCAGTGGAGCCACCATGTTTACACTGTAAAGACAGCAAGAAAAATGGCGCGATTAGGCCCAAACTTTGATACGTGACCACAAAAATGCCAACTATGAGCATGCATGCGCACAACGAAATGGGACAATAATAAAAGTATGTTATGGCAAAGGTGCGGGTAATTTTTGACTCTCCCTCGTACTTACCCAACTTCTCTGCCACGGACACGATTTTATACAAGGTCAATCTTTTTAGCGGAGTAAAGCTGGCTTGAATTCACTGATTTCTTTCTTCTAGACTGGCTGCCGGTGTAAGGCTAAAAAAACAGCATGTCCTACTATTTACCCATAGCTGCGAAGACAGATTGATTTATGCATTAGCGCAAAATAAAACGCAAACAGCCTCATCCAGTATTTGAACTCCGTTCTCCGATTACATATTCTGCAACTAGTCTTCTATTCATTTATAGGGCAGCTTAAATATTCTGCTTGATAAAATAATTCAAAATAAAACATGGGCTCACAAATTTAAAATAGCAAAAAATATATTTCTAATAGGGCACCTTAACAATTCACATTCAACAAACGATCAGATATGTTAGAAATCCTATATATATAAATACACACACACACACACACACACATATATATATATATATATATATATATATATATATGTGTGTGTGTGTGTGTGTTTAGGCAGGAAGATTTTCTTGTAAACATATTTTATTGAAACCGACAGACAAGGATTTGGTGATTTTATTGGCCTTTTCTTGTTGGCGAGGGGGGGGGGAGGTGTTGCAACTGTGGATAAAGGCTTTTAAAAGATTGTCCGACATCTCTAACGTTATAATGTTATATTGCATTACTTCCGTCTTCAACAATTACCAACGATTGTCGAAAATACAAGTACTCGGATAATAGCAATAGAGACTTCGGACAATTTCATCCACACATGTCAAATCCTAGTCTCTTACCTTCATTAAAATATGCCTAAAATGTATATATATTTATGATATTTGTGGAAAAGATGACTTACCGGTGAAAATAGTTACAATGGTTAGTTGGTGCAATTTCCCAATGATAAGACAGGGATATAACAAATATAAAGTGCTCAATACATGAGTAGAGCAACTTTATTATAATAATGGTACACAGTAATAACCTACTCGAGTTTCACCATAAGGATCTTCAGGGTTAAATTCAAGAGATTGATTAATTGCACAGCAAACTCGAGTAGGTTATTACTGTGTACCATTATCATAATATATATATATATATATATATATATATATATATATATACATATATATATATATATATATATATATATATTCAACAAATGCATATGCCACGTTACCAGTAATCTTTAATTAAAGAGAAATCCCTAATTATAAAAAATACTAACTGGAAACACATATATTCTATATAAAGAAAGAAACAAGCTACAACTCTAAATTATCGAAGCTTTAAATTAGGTAGTAACCTGTTAGTGTCCCATTTATGGTTAAACACATTTTTTTAAATATGTGTTATTTGAATTTAAAAAATTGAGTAGCTAGCACCGCTTTAGCACTCTACCAGACAGACCTGCTCATAGCCTTAAATAATCTACAATTACGGACTTCAACAATAGATTGATAAGCTGATCAATATTCGGATTGATCTTAGTGCATTTGGCTATACCGCATCTTACCCTTCTCTATTTCTTGTAAGTTTGTCTTGTTAATTGTTTGTAACTTATTGTTTCGTGTTTTTCTATATATCCGTTAGCACCGGATACTGGTGTTGAATAAATATATTAAGCACTCAATTTCTTCTGTGTATCATTCTACCTCGACGATACCACAAATAAATAAAACAAAACATCCTTGACATAAAACAACCCAAGGGTTGACATAACGTAAACACCAACAACCAACCAACCAACCAACCAACCAGCCAGCCAGCCAGCCAGCTACACCAACTCTTGTGTAAGTTGATCCGTGCTGTTTTTCCATTTTCTGATTCTCTATCGATGTGTGGGTTATAGATATCAGCACTTCTTCGAGACAAATTTTACATAAATAAGATTTTATAAAAGCCGAAGAATTAGAATACATAAATAGCAAACAATATTTATTAGAACTTCCTTTACTTTCACAACATGTCTTATAAATTGAAAATGTCTTTACGAATCCAGTTTACATTGTCTTTATCTTTGATTTATAGAAGCCGTGAATTAAGATGATCACTTTGTTGAGATTGACTTTGCGCGGTGTTCACCGTCCAGTAACATTTTTATATCTATAAATCCTTTACGAAGGTTTCGGGCAAAGTTATGAGCAGACTTCGCGTATCACAGTATTTTGATTGTAGACTAAAATAGACGGCAAAATGACGCATTAAACCCTTCGCATTTTTAATATTTAATATCATTTTATTTCATTTTTCTTTTTCCTTAAAGACATAAGCGAGTGTGTTTGATCGATCTTGAAAGAAACGTACAATGATATATTATCTATTTTAATAATTAGGATATATTTCTTTGTCTGTAGACAGACAAATAGTTTAATGTAGTTTTACCAAATTTGGTATGGTGTATCTAGTAGATAAAGCGAAAAGTTATAACATAAAAAAGACGGTCTTCTTTGGGATAGGTTTCTCTTATCTAAAAATAGTCTATAAAAAAAAAAAGAATATAATTAGCAGGGAGCCATTTTGCTGCAAGATGTAACTAATCCTACAGTATTTAAATTTTCAAATCTCAAAAGAAAAATAACGAATTGTCTTGTTAAAATACTTGGGTTAGCCAAAAGTTTTGTAAAATTTGGGGATATGGTTCGCTGAAAGTAATATAAAACAATAAAAAGGGATTACCGGGAAGCCATATTGCTGCAAGACGTAACTAATCTCATTGAATTCAAATTTTCAAACATCAAAAGGAATGTCGAATTGTCCTGTAAGAATATAAAGAGAAACGTCAGACCGACCTAGACGAAAGAATACTCTCCTCGGGTAAACAAAAAAGACCCCTCACGCAACCCGAAAGTAACCATCTCTACTAGTAATTAAAACTAAACACCAGGCGAAGTAATTATTGCCTCCTCAAAAAACAAAAAAAAACAACAAAAAAACAAAGACCTTGTTCTTCCTGTGATGTATTATTATTACACAAACTGTGTATCAATAAACATCTGTCATAGTCTTTTAAACGGAGTGTTTTGCAATATTTTGATAACGTGAAGCACAATTCAGCAGCTTCGGGTGCTTTTGCTGAGGTCATGAAGATGACGAGTCTCGCTGGACTGTGAGACACAGAGCTTGTCTGATGCTCCTTTAGTGCTACTCACCGGCTATACCTCTATGGCTTGGTACACGGCCATGGAATCCTCTGTTTTATGCCAACCTGACCTTTTATATGTATCGTAGTTATTGAAACCCGAGCTAAATTTCTTTGTGAAGCAATGCTCAACGTATCAGCGCAACAATAAGACAACCAATCACAGCTAGTACCAATAGCAGCTTGAACAGCTTCCTTTTTTTTCATTTTTTTATTACAACATTCTGTCCCATAGCAGTTATTACATTTGTATATAAATTTAATATATACATTGGTGTAAGGACAACAATATATACATCGGTGTAACGACAACAACACTTTTCAAGCATCTTACTATGCACATTACACTCGCTCAATAAGCCAACATTTAAAAACACATTTCTGTCCTACTACCAACTTCCGTAAAATACTTACTGACAACACTACCATTAAAAAAAAAAACCTGTAAACAAAGACTAAAGATTTTAGAAGCCCTACATATTAGATATAAAAATCCTAAAATAAATAAAATAAACTTCGATAATAGCACTAATGTTCTAAAAATGCCTGTAACTTTTTTATAATATCCGAGTCGTATTCTGCCTTTCAAAGGTTCATATCATTTAACTAGAGAAATGATATTAAAACAGGAAGATTAAAAATACGATGGGCCAGCCTGAGTAGGTTAAATTGAGATATCTACCTACCTACCAACACATATATCTTAGTCCTTTACTTTCTATCTATCTATGTCTATGTTCATAATCCTCCGATCGCCCCCCTCTCTCTCTCTCTCTATATATATATTATATATATATATATATATATATGTATGTATATATATATATATCAAGCTATCTATCTATCTATCTATATATCAAGCTATCTATCAATCTACCTATATATATTATATATATATATATATATATATATATATATTGTGTGTGTGTGTGTGTAACAACTATTCTGAGACATAGGTATTTTTTATCTTTACGTTATCTTTTGCTATCAGAACAATAATATATTCTTGAATAAAAATTATGTTTCAGAATATTAACCACGTTACATACACGCCACTAACTAGCACGTATCAAAATATTGAGCCCAGTCAGTTTGGGGCTGTAGAATACACCGATTGCACCACTGTGGAGGGATAAGACCCCCTAATGAGACCACCTGTTGGCAGTTGATGGCGACCATATTTCAATGGGGAAAATTGATTTGATACTAGGAAATTGAGTGACGAATGGAACAAATTAAACTTGTATGTCAATTTACCGCTGTATTTCACTTTCAATGTAAATATCATATTCATAACATAGAATGTTTCAAAAGATTTGATATCATTTTATATGTATTTACCTAACCCCTTCGCACGAGCAGGATGCGACAAAAAGTAAATTTCTTGGCGGGTTTGTATTTAGAGTTTTATTTCTTCTAGACCTGTTGCCATAACAAGGTTAAAGAACGCAGTCTGTCCTGCGATTTACCTATACCTAGAGGAAGAATAGTTGGATCCATAACTTTCGCTAGGTTATTAGCGCTAAGTAAAATGCAAACACCCTCCTCCAGGATTTGAACTCGGTTTCCATTTCCTATGTCAATAACTATTCATGACGAGCGGGGTGCTTTGAGATGGTGTTTCAGAAAAAGTAATATAATTTCGTAATCTAAAAACTTAATCAATTCTCGTTCAAATGTTCTCAAGTTTTAACAGCATGTGTAGAAACAACTCAGAATTATATGTTTATTTTTTTCTTTTCAGGTATAGAAATATCATTAACTGGAAAAGAAAATGCTTTTAAATTTTAACTATAGAATTTTGAATCGTTACTACACCTACTTGTAAAATTTTAGCTAGACTTAGTCAATTAATTAGATTACGAAATTATATAAATTTTTCCGAAACACCTTCTATATCAATACAGCGTATCGTATATTTATGTTCAAAGCAAATATTATATTAGCAGGTAATAAGCAAATAAATTTGGATAACGCTGAGAAATAACCGAATAAATATGAGATACTCATTTTATTTCCTATCACTTCAGAGATGAATGAAACGAAACGCTTTTAGGTAGTCAACAATCGTTAGAACCAGTTGTAGTCATCCATCATGTTTTTCGTTGAACTTGGTTTCTATATCAAATATGTTCTGGTGGAACATCCTCTGATTTATTTTAAGGGCATGTCAAACCGTCGGGAGGTTAGGGAATCACGTTCATTGTATATCAATTTTTTACATTTTTGTGCAGTTGTTTCTTAAGAGTGTTTTGTGCACACGATCCACACTTCATCATATGCATAGGTAAAGCATGGACTTCTATTGACAGGTTAGATATATTGCATATTGTGTCTGCTTCTAACTCTCGCTATTAGCTATCATCACTGGCCAACTGCGTGCCTCGGACGCTAAAATGTGAAACAAAGTGCGCGAGTCTTCACTTGACAGTACACCACCTATCCATCACGAAGACACTCACACGCAACAGTTAAAATCTCGTTTATCGAGTGCCCTGCCCCTTCAATGTAAAGCACTACGGTCCCGGAGCAGCAGATGTCTCAACGGTACGACGTATGACATTTTCTACTAACCCCTGTCTCACTGCCTTGTAAATTGATATTTACTAAGCTTTGTATAGATATGACACATAGGCCTAAGGTCACTTACAGAAGCTGCTCTTTTTCACCCATTTAAGTACTGAACAGGCTTACCGCTGCTTAACTTCGGTGATCTACCAGTGCTTTCAGTGTGACTCAACTGTAAGTTACCTGGTCACTATCTTGTAAAATAATCATAGAAAAGAAAAGGCCAAAGGATACATAGAGACTATTGTACATATACCTTATATGAGGACTAGGAAATTATATGGGGACTTTCCAACTGTGTAGAGACTAACACGGGTTAATACTTTAACAGTAACATTAATAATTTTGAAGCCCACTCATTTATATATTGAACAGACTCTTAATTTCAGTGATCCCGTAGAAAAGAAACATAGAAACCTAAACAAACTATGGTGTGCATCTACGTGTTGCATCTGCTGGTTATCTCAAACATTCTGTATTATATGAAGACTGGTAGATTATATGGGGACTGGGAATTTGTATGGAGACTGGGCAATTGTATGGGGATTATATAACCAATTTAATCATATGGAGGCTGGACAGTTGTGGGGGACAGGATATACCCAATTTAAATATATGGAGGTTGGAAATTATATGGTAACTGGGGAATTATATGGTGGCTGAGCAATTGTATATGGACTGTATATAACCAATCTAATTACATGGGGCCTGGAAAATTATATGGGGACTGGAAATTTGTATAGATACTGGGGAGTTTGTATGGGGATTCAATATTACCAATCTAATTATATCGGCCCTGAGGGAGTTTAAGGGAACTGGATAATTGTATGGTGACTGTATATATGGCAACTGGTAAATTGTATGAAGACTGGGCAATTGTATGGTGACTATAAATAACTAATCTAATTGGGGATCAGTTAATATTTTAAACAATAAAATAAAATAAACTGCACTCTTTAAGGACGGACATACATAGGATTGCCGGATCTTTACCACTACTCTCGAAGGACTTATACATTACCAGTAACTGAGAACACTTTAGTGACCAACAGGATTCATTATCGAAGGACTTTATACCGGTAACTGAGAATACTTTAGAGAACCAAATGATTCACAATATCAAAGGACTCTTTATCAAGGATCCAAATCCACCAGATAAGCGCTTCTGCTTTAAGGCCATGGAATGGCCCTTAAAAACGTAACAATAGTGTAGATATACATTCCTAAATATTGCCAAATTTTCTGCCGTTGCCTTCAAGATTAATGTTCCCTATAATCTCTAGGATGTGATATAAGGAGTTTCCTAGTGACAAAGAAAAGGATGGGAACATTTTTTCTATCTCCCAATATGTAGCAAAAATCTAAATTAAATGGAACAGAATGATGTTTTCGGAACATTTAATTTAAACTATTTCATCACAAAACGGAAAATGGCAAAAACTCATGAAATTAAAAGAAAATCAATTTGAATTGAACAAATATTTTTTCTGTTAATATTTATATATTGTTAACTGGTTGAAGTACCTGTTTACACCAAGTGAGATATCAAGAAATATGAATTGATTCCTATAAGGAATCCTTTTTTATGGATTTATGGAGTACCCCTTTATTGCTATTAATCCTAGATCCATTCTGGTCGTACCTGATAGGGTCCAATCTATGGGTCAAATATATGTTTAAAGATTATTCGTATTCGATAGGACCGTGTGCAAAAAAGGTTAAGAAATAACTTAACAGAAAATGTAAATCTGAACGCACAATGAACGTGATTCCCTTATCTATAGGCATAAAATAACTATAGACGGGTTCATAATGCTGTTAAAATCAATCAATCAGTCAATAGAATTCTCTCTCTCTCTCTCTCTCTCTCTCTATCTATCTATCTATCTATCTTTATATATATATATATATATATATATATATATATATAAGTAAAGTAAGTAAAGTCGTCGGGACGGCCTAATGTCGGTATCAACCAGACAGCGAGGGAGTCTATCCCCCTTTCACTAGCACTAGACCAAGGAGATTATTTTAGCATCTGAGGTGGAGCGCCACACCTATCATCAGCTCCTTACCTTACCGCACATATCCCTCTATCATTCTATATCTATACATATCATTCTATATATATATATATATATATACACACACACACACACACACACACACATATATATATATATATATATATATATATATTAAACATGTTTGGTTGAACTCGAGTGACAATTCTTGTCGTACGAATTTTTGTTCAATCCTTTAAAGGTGTCTGGCCATCCTTTTGGTGTCAGGGTGGAACTGGTGTAGCAATCCACCAGGTGTCTCTACGATCGCTTTCGGCATGTCGATCTGCAATCTTCAGATTGGAAACTGATGGTATGTTTCGTGGTGTCTCGTTTTTAAAGAAAACGAGCAGTAGCGTAATTGGTAGTGTGGAGGTAGTAGGAATTGGTAGTAGTTCGAACGAACGATACAGTAGAGATCTTGTGGGGGGGGGGTTACAAGTTTGTGAGAAGGAAAGGGGAATATGAAAGGAGGATAGGCGGGAAATTATAGGCATTTGAGGACATGTTGACTTGTTTCGAAGTTTATTTTGTTTAAGGTGTTTTTTTTTGTTCGATATATAGAGCTTCGATTATTTTAAGTTTTTTTTTATGTAGTGTGAGTGTATTTTCTGTTAAAATTTTGTATATTCAGTATAGCATTATGAAGGTGCTTTATATATATATATATATATATATATATATATATATATATATATATATATATATATATATATATATATATATATATAAAGCAGCTTCATAATGCTATACTGATCAAGTTTGGTATTTGTAAATACCAGTACAATCACTCACCTAATCAATCAAAACCTTCCTCCAAGGGATCGTACATATACATAATAAATTTGGTAGCTCTACATGGATATTGTTTAGCTGTCCCTTAAAAACAGACAAAGAAAACTTTCTCAATAATAAAATGAGCAAAATTATAAGCAAACTTTTAATCTGTATAAAGAACTGAACCAAACTGTTTTTAAATTAGTGCAACTTTCTAAGGAAGTGTTAAATGTTTTTTAAGAAAACGTAAAGTCCTTTCTTAAGTTATATATTTTAGATCACCTGCTTCAATTTTCTTGATTTTTTTTTTTTACTTTTTGTTGAGTGACGAGGATTAGAAAAAGGGGGGGGCGAACTTTTCCTGCAATAAAAGAGAAGCGTAATGTTTTATTCAGGAGACAAAGGCGACATCTGGCAGCGAAGAACAAAAATTCTATCATTTTCTCAGATTTGAACAAGATCGGAGCTTACCTTTATTTCATTGAAAATCACCTGTCTGCCGTGGTTGGCAACTTCACAAAATTATTTGTCATGTAGATGTGATTTACACTTTTTGTTAGGGAAAAACAGGATACAAAATCCGGGCATATATATATATATATATATATATATATATATATATATATATATATATATATATATATATATATGTATGTGTGTGTGTGTGTGTGTGTGTGTGTGTGTGTGTGTGTGTGTGTGTGTGTGTGTGTGTGTGTGTATGTATGTACATATATATATGTATGTACATATATATATGTATATATATGTGTATGTATGTACATATATATGTATGTATATATATATATATGTGTATGTATCTACATATATATGTCCATATATATGTCCATATATATATGTATTATATATATATATATATATATGTATATATATATATATATTTATATATAAACGTATATATATTTATATATAAACGTATATATATATATATATATATGCGTATATATGTATGTATTATAAATATAGATGTACCCACATGAGCCGACGGCGTTCCACCCCCCTCTCTCTCAAAAAATTCTGCACAAATGATGTATTTTCGTAAAAGACAAATGTATATGTGCGGTGTGTGCAGAAGAGAGAGAGAGAGAGAGAGAGAGAGAGAGAGAGAGAGAGAGAGAGAGAGAGAGAGAGAGAGAGAGAGAGAGAGAGATTTGATCAGTAAGTCTGTGGTTTGACAGGTAATTATTAACTATATTCTGAACTTATAATCTATGGATGTGGTTAAGACTCACTACTGATGTACCACATCATATATACTCGTGTAATAAATAACTTATTTTTCTATTTAAAAGCAAGAGGTTGTTCATTATACAAGAAAGGTTTTCGAAAAGTGAAAGCTTTCCTTGTTTTTAAGTGTAAACCTGCCGTAACTTCAATCGAAAGTCTCTCCGCATAATCTATACTATATATACAGAAGCTATTAGTTAAGATAATAAAGTTTTTACTCAACATTGTCTACTATCTATAACATCTGTACATACATACAATATGTAAAACTATTACAAATAGTAAACAAAGTTATAGATATAAATGTATGTTTTCTCTTTATATCAATGTATGTTGAAGAAATATTTTCACTGGCTGACATAGTCAAAAGTTTGGGGTTGTTCATTACACTCAATATGTAACAACTTTTCTGGCCAAAAACTTAGAGTCGTTCCTTACACGAAGTTGTTCGTGATAGCTTAGTCAGTAGAGCGTTCGGCTAGAAACCACAAGGTTCTTAGTTCGATACCGGCCCTCGCCAACTCAGCGTATGAGTAGCACAGGGATCAGTGCGGTAAAGTAAGGAGCTGATGGTAGGTGTGGCGCTCCACCTCAGACGCAAAAAACAATCTCCTTGGTCTAGCGCAAGTGAAAAGGGGATAGACTCCCTCGCTGATTGGCTGATACTGACTTTAGGCCGCCCCGACGACTTTACTTTACTTTATATATATATATATATATATATATATATATATATTCAAGTCACGAACAACTATATATATATATATATATATATATATATATATATATATATATATATATATATATATATATATATATAATGGAGAATGAATGTGAAAATTATTAGCATATGAAGGTGCTCAATGCTAAAATAGCAAAGCAGATGTAGTTATGGGATATTAGATCCATAATATGTAATTTCTGATTATATATATATATATATATATATATATATATATATATATATATATATATATATACGTATGTCATCCACAGACACCGTATTTCGACGTTTTACGTCTCATCAGTGTGGTTAGACACAGCAACTACCTCCAACCAGGAGCGAAATCCGACTGACTTTAAATCAGCCCGATTCGTTAACCTCTTGGCAACAGACAACTGTCGTTAAAGTGCGGAGTTTTAACTATTAAATACATATATTTGTTTATATATTTTACGATCACCAGAGAGATCAAATCTGTAAACAAAAGATGATCATTGCACAATCATCAGTGAACGTTAATTAAAGAGAGCTCTGCCAGGTTTTGGGAGCATATAATAAATCATCCACAAGCACCGTGTTCCGACGTTTCACGTCTCATCAGTGTAATTAGACAAAACAACTACTTCTGACCAGGAGCGAAACCCAATTGACTTTACATCAGTCTAATTCATTACGATCGTAAGCCTGTTACTTAAAGTTCGATGTGGATCAAACAATTATCAGAGAGAAATAAAAGAACACTTGGCTAATGAAGTGTATTTAAGGTTTTGGTAAATTTAAATATACTTGATTAGACACATTTTCTCCTATTTTCTGTCCTATTCATCGATATATATATATATATATATATATATATATATATATATAATATATATAATATATATTATAAAAAAGGAAGGTCCGCAAAATGTATTTTGTTCTCAGAAAAATTTTTTTATTCTTTTTGTTTTACATGTAAAACAAAAAGAATAAAAAATTTTTTTTTCTGAGAACAAAATACATTTTGTGGACCTTCCTTTTTTATAAAATATTGAATTTTCTCCCGTTGGAACCAGAACAACACTTTTTATATATATATATATATATAGTTGTTATGGAGTCCACGTATGCTTTTTGTCTGTATATGCGTTGGGAAAAATGCTTGGTTGTCAATACATATACATATATTTACTGTTTTTCAAAGGTTTATTTCATAAACCTTTTTCATGCTTCTAAGACAACCTAAAAAATTCCCCCCCCATATATATATATATATATATATATATATATATATATATATATTCTTTCCATGAAAGTTAAATATTGCTCTGTATTTAATCTAATTTATTGATTATTATACATTGAGCTCTCTTTAGGGATTTATAAAAATCCTTGTATGAATATTTGTTTGCACCTACAAGAGCATACAGTTATACAGTGATTTTTAAAAGATCCCAAATAGAATCATCCCTTACGACCTGTCATTTGGATTACCTTATATATATATATATAGATGGTCTCAATTCTACCTCTGATTCCCAGAACACCAGCTAACACTAGTGGTCTTTCACGAGGGGCTGTGTTTGCAAGTCTCCTCAGGTCTTCAGGACTCTTATGAGTATTCTAGCCGATATTAACAAAGTTTAACAATTGTCTGGATCGTTTCAATTCTTCCCCTGATTTCCAATTCCTCCAGTCTTTTTCCTAAACATTTTGGAACAGTTCCAAGGGTACCAATTGCAATTGGCATCACCGTTACCCTAATTTTCATGTTTTTTTCAGTTCTCTGGCAAGATCCTAGTATTTGCGCATCTTTTCGCTTTCTTTTATTTTCACTCTGTGGTCCACCGGAACATGGAAATCCACTAGACAACGTCTCTTCTAGTCAATTAACACTAGGTCTGGTCTTCTAGCCAGGATTATGTGATCCGTCTCAATGTCCTAGAAAATTTTATGCGACTCATTCTCAATGACGGATTCCAGTTTTCCATTTAGTAGCATGGTCAAGATATAATTTCTTGCACAATTTCTAATAAATTACCTTTCCCACCCAGTCGTGTCTATTATTATTATTATTATTATTATTATTATTATAGTAGTAGTAGTAGTAGTAGTAGTAGTAGTAGTAGTAGTATTGTTGATGTCGTTGTTGTTGTTGATGATGATGATGATGATGTTTACGGATTTCCCTTTAATTCTAATAATAGTTGTATGAATAATTGTAAAAGTTTGTCCAAAAAGTTCCAGCGTATTTTTTATTTATTTGTTTTTGTTTTTGTTTTTTTTTGTTTTTTTTGTTTTTTGCTCTTTGATTTTCTTGATATCTTCTTTTTCAGAAATACATTGATACGTAAAATGTTTAGCTTACTTCTTATTTATTTTATTTATTGCCATATTTACTCTGTCGTTTGTGTTTTCCCCCCGTTTTAGTCACATTTTTATTTCTATTCTATTGTTTATCAGCAATAAAACATAGTTGATTTGATTTTGGTTATTACGGATCGCTACTCATTTCTCACCGGTCGACAAACGCCAATTTGTAGATGCCCAACACAGATACGTTCTTTGCTGTCGACTGTTATCTTTGAATACAATCAAAAGACTGAGTAACTGATCGGCACCATCCTGCAAATACACACACACACACACACACACACACATACACACCCACACGCGCGCGCGCACCCACACGCACACAAACACGCGCGCCCACCTCCCACACACATACATGCATTCACACGCACTCAAACACGCGCGCCCACACAAACACGCGCGCGCATACATACATACACACGGGCACGCGCGCACACACACACACAAACATACACACACACGTACACATACAAACACGTACGGATATTTACAACGCTCGTCAGATACAAGGTCCTCATAGCGGAACGCATCGGATGGTGAGGCTCCACTTTTTCTGAACTGAAGTCTCAGCAGTAGATGCAGTTTATTGTCATACCCAGGAAAGTCCTTTGAAGTCTGTGTGTGTGTGTGTTGGGGGGTCTAACCCCCTTTGCAAGAGGTTTGTATACTGAAACCTAGAATATTTCGGTATACTAGTACATACAAATACGTTATTCACAACAAAGAATTACTTTTACATTCACAGTTTCGTATTTCGTATTTACCTCAACCTCCCACCAGGCCAGGATGCGACACACGACCCTTTTTTAACGTAAAAAGCCACACACAAACCAAAGCGCATGTGATGGCTAGTCAAAAAATGTGTGGATCCTGTCGGCATTCGCTATTTGGGACGCTTCAGACACTGGGAAATAAACCTAGCCTTGTCCCTTTTAGACGAAGAGCAGATACTACCTGGGAGAAGGCCCCATGGAATCATGCGACTAATTTAACTTTCTAGAGACCGAAGCCAGAGAAGGTTTCCGTAAGTTTCACCGACTGCTCTAGACAGTATTAAACAAGTAGCCATTGACCAGTTTATTTACTCCCAGAAAAGGTACGATAGGCTGGTGTACAACAAAGAGATATAGTCAGTGTGTTCTCAGCCCCGCCACCAGGGCGGTATATTCCTTGAGAAATTATGAGTCCGAACACTGAGCGCCTGACTTGGTTTTTCTTTTTTTTTCTTCTTAGAGATCACTAATTAGGAATGAGCCTATTCTAATAGTAACCACCCCAAGCACAGTTTTAGCAGGTTCGAATTCAGAGTCTTCATTCTCCTATACTGGTGCCTAATCAAGGTTAAAGAGCCCAGTATGCCCTACTATTTACCCATAGCTTGAGGGAGAGTAGTTGGATTTTTACCTTTCTCAAGGGTATTAGCGTTATGTGAACTATAGCTACGTCCAGGATCTAAACTCGGGTCGACGAGTTCATATCCTACGACTATAACCATTAGACCACGCGCCTCCACATTAAATCTCAAATTGGATTTAAAATTACTTTATTCTTTAACATTATTACGCGAACAAAAATCTCGTTACGAATCATGCAATGTCGAATAATCAAAATATATATCATTATTATATTTTCACATCAGTTTTAATTGGTGGTCTTTCACTGGTGCCTGAGTGTTGGCATGCGTTCTCAAGTCTCTAGAATGAGCAGTCCATGACATGCAACAGTCAAATTTGGCCCTTACTTAGGCAAGACATGCGACTGGGAGAGGCCCCTCCGATAATCAGCTGGTCGCATCAAGCCCTAGATAGGATTGTCCTTATTGCAAAGCCCCAACACTTTTTAATACATAAGTGCTCGAAGGCGGTGGCTGAGTGTTTTAGTGTTTTAGGTATGACGTTAAACTGCGTCTAATGCTGAAGTTCCAGTTCTGGAGCTCTGGGGAATGTGGAGTACCTCTTCATCGACATTACTCCCAGGTCCACCTTAACCTAGAGTGGTAGTACCTGTTAGGTCTCATCTATAGGTTAAAGAAAAAAATAATTTTTTAAATGTGTTTTTAAAAAATTTAGTTTAAAAAAAATTTCAATACGCATCAAGAATGGATAGAACAAAATATCTTTGGCATAAAATAACTCAAGGGTTGACATGCCGTAAAATACAACCAACCAGCCAGGGCTCTATAATTCTTCTAAATACTTCACTTGACCTCAACAGTGCTGTTATCTGGACAGCATCGATTCTTCTACTGATTTCTAATTCGGCCAGTCATTTTACCAGCCTATTGGCGACCATTTTAAGTGCACCGACCACCGACCACAATTAGATTCTCCGTCATTTGCGAAGTGTGAATGACCACTTCCTTGCCATTACTCCATTACACAAAGATTCACGCTGACCCGGAGTTGTATGTTTTACCAACCCCTCCGCTTGAGCAGGGTGCAACATATGGTCAATTTTTAAACGGAGTTTCGCAGCTTTGAATTCGGAGTTTTCCCTGGTTGTCTAACCAAGCTTAAAGGGTCCGACCCATCCTACTATTCATCCATAGCTGAATTCAGACCTTTCACAGGGGTATTAGCGCTATATGAAATGCATACAGTCTCGTCTAGGATTTGAACTCGTGTCACCTAGCCCATTTCCTTCGACGATAACCATTACACTACAGGTCCACCCTAACATAGAATAGTAGAACCTGTTAGGGTGCCATACATGAGTCAAATAGATCTGTTTAAAAATCATCGTATTCAATAGGACAGTGAACAAAAAAAAAAGACTCTTAAGAAATAACTACTCAAAAAAATGTAAGTATGAATATGAAGGCGATTCCCTAACTTCTAACCTGGTTGATATGCCACTAAAATCAATGAATCAATGAGTTCTAAATCCTGGGATAAATACAGGGGATACAGTCAGCGTATTCTAAGCCCCGACGACAAGGTAGGCATATTAGATAGGGTAAATAAGTAAAGTCTGTGGAGCAGCTTATTGTCGGTATCAGCCGAACATCGAGAGAGTCTATCCCCTTTTTGCAAGCGCATAACCATGTACATTGTTTCGCTGAAATGGAGCACCAAATCTACCATCCAGATAATTCACCGCACAGATCAGATAACCCAAGCTGTGCTACTCATGCGCTGAGTTGGCGGTGACCGGCATCGAACTCGGAATCTCGTGCTTCCTATGTAGGTGCTCTATCGACTGAGCTAAACCAACCACGCTTGCTGCTATTTAAACTCCGATAGAAGTCGGTATTTTTTTTAGTACTGATTTTTATAGTGAGACATCGCTCCTCACTTGAAAGACTGGCACAACAGATATTTCTACCCCCCCCCCCCAAAAAAAAAAACAGTTCGTGCATTCGTAATATCAAACAGTTTTTTTTGTTGTTTTTCTTTTTCTTGACAGTTGTTATCATCATCATTATTATTCAATCCCTTTTAACCCTCTCCCCTCAAACCCACCTTGTTTTCTGGCTTTTTCTTCCTAAATTTTTGTTATCCTTTTCCCTTCGCTTTTTTTCTCCATTTCCTTCTCTGCCATTGACCCATCATACGTAATCTTGTCTTTCTCTTTCTCTCTAACGATTGTCAATCGAAAGAAATCCACAGTGGCTCACAAAGGTCAAAAGGCATTTTGAGCGGAGGTCACTTTTTGAGCGGAGGTCACTAATCGGTATCAAGTTTATTTTTCCAGTAAAGGCCAATCAGATGTCATTTCGCATCGCATGATAGGGAAAAGGGGTGACTATACATCTCATGGAACGACGTTGAAACATTGATATTAGTAAGAAAATGAAATAACGTCTCCGTTTTCATGTAGGCCTGTTAATAAGGTACACTTACATAATATATATATATATAATATATATATATATATATATATATATATATATATATATATATATCATGTAAGTGTGTGTGTGTTTACACACAGAAAAACACCGACATAAACAGAGATAGATAGATAGATTGACTGAGCTGAAGTAAGTCTGCCACAAGACAATACTAGATGGGGGATATTGTGTTACGCCAATCATTCAAGGACAAACCTTATTGGCCCGAAAGTGCAGCATTGCGAATTATAAATTTCATGTGCATTTAAACACCGATCACTTTTGATGATATATATAGAGATAGTTTTTTGTCAAGAACTTTCTCGGGGAAAGATGGGTGGTTAAATTAAAACTCCGGTTCTCTAAACCGGCTCTATGTACATATTCATTGTTATTGGGACTCATTTGGTTTCTTTTCTTTTTCTGACGTAGTCAATATTGTGACTCACTCAGTTTTTCTTCTTTTTCTGTCTCTTCTGACTCATTTTCTTCTATATATATATATATATATATATATATATATATATAGTCTAGACATTTTTGAAAAACTGGAATCGCTTCCTTCGAAATATTGAATGAAATAAAATGGAACTTAATATATAATATCTAACGGAGTTTCTTATTTATTAAACATTACCCATGCTTCACACTAAATCCATATAGATATATATATTATAGACACACACACACACACACACACACACATGTATACACACACACACACACACACTCATATATATATATATATATATATATTCCCCTTTCATTCTCACAAGCTTGTGACCCCCCCCCCCGCTCCTACAAAAATCTCTACTGCTATCATTCGTTTGAACCCCCTACCAATTTCTACTACCTCCCACTACCAATCCTTACTACCTCCCACAACTCGTTGTTTTTAAAAACGAGACTCCCGAAACATCCCATCAGTTTCACACCTGAAGATGGCAGATAGACATGCCGAAAGTGCTTGTAAAGAAACCTTTGGTTGATTGCTACACCAATTTCACCCTGACAGTAAAAAGATGGACAGAAAATTAGAAAGAATAGAACAAAAACTCGCCCTACAAAAATCGTCAGTACAATTTAACGAAACATATATATATATATATATATATATATATATATATATATATATATATATATATATACATACATAAGAGTGTCGTTTGAAATAGTTCTAAGTTTTATCCAGATACTTTATGACCGATCGGAGCTCTTTTGTATCGCTTTTTAGATTCATCGCACACCTTTGTATAGAGATCACCTACATAGAAATTAAAACAGAAATCTAAATAAGTTTTTTCTATGTTAATTAGAAAGTACTAGTCAGAGTGGAGCTGGGAGTAATTCATTATTCTGATTCTAATAAAGATGTCTAGCATAAGATTCTAATAAAGATTTGCTATGATTACTTTGCTAAAGTTATAATGAACCCTTTCTAAAAATGTATTGTTCTAATTTACCAAATATGATAAGGGACCAATCAGGTTTTTTTGTTAAATTATTATCCAGGAATACCAAGTACAGTGTGGATTTGGGTTAGTACCGATGGAAACTGATAAATAGCGCCACCATAGTCGCTAACATCAGTCAATCTGGGGAAAATAGAGAAAAAAATCTCAAGTCCCCAAAAAGAAAGCAGATTGATGATTGGTTTACTGATTCTAACGGCATGTCAAATCGTCTAGGATTATTTTAACCCTATATGTTAGGGAATCGCGTTCCTTGTACATTCAGGTTTACATTTTTGTGTAGTTTCTTAAGAGGATATTTTATTGAACACGAATAATTTTAAAAAGGTCTACTGGACCCATAGATGAAACCCTAACAGGTATTACCACTCCTGGTCAGAGTGGAGCTGGGAGTAATTACAATGACGAACTAATCCCCCACCAGATCTCTAGAATTTAAACTTTACCATCAGATGCAGTTTAGTGTTATACATAGTACTCCCTTTTTGCGGGAGGAAAGTCTTATCATTCGACAGAGGATACTATTAGATTAGAGTAGTGTCACACACGCCCGTAAATGAAGTATTAATCTGCTTGTAAAAGTAAAAAATAAATTCAATTATATTATAAAATATATATAATAACAATTCTCAAATTGTTCACTCTAAAAATACGAGATACAAACAAAATATTATATCTATCTATCTATCCATCATATATATATATATATATATATATATATATATATATATATATATAAGAGTAAAATCGACAGTATGAGGTAAGGTATATATATATATAATGGAAGTAAATCCAACGATATGTAAGTACATTCTCTGAAATTTGTATTTTCATATTCTTGTACTTTTACATTTATTTTAAAATGAATAGAAAATTTCCAACACCAAACTAACTTTCACCCGTTCTTTCACTGTTTCGTGCAGCTGATCCTCTCTGCCCGGTGGATAGTTGAAATAGGAGGAATATCCCGGGTCGATAGATGTCTGTCTGGATGTAATACATAACAAGTAAGTAATTCATTATAATGTTCAATATACCATTGAAATCAACACGATATATAGCATGTTGATTACAACAAGAGGATTAAAGCACCGGTAGGTGAATGGGTGCAGTCCATTACATCATTTTGCTGTCATGCATAGGGTAAATAATAGGACAGACTGGACTCTTTGGCCTTGCTACGGCAACCAGTCTAGAATAAGGAAGACATTAAATTCAAGCCAACAGTTCTCCACTGGAAAATTGAGCTTCTGTCGCATTTTTCTCGTGCTAGAGGGTTTGGGTAAATATTATTCATTGTTCCCCGATAAGATAGTTGACCTACAAAAGATGAAGGACATATGTCAACTCGCTGGGACACCAAGCACTAAATGTATACAGTCTTAGAGAAGGTAAATAGTAGGGCAGATTTGGTTCTTTCGCCTTGCTACGGTAACTAGAAGAACGAAGACTCTGAATTCAGACTAAAAGTACTCTGCTGAAAACTAAATTAATACAGTCATGCAATGGGTAAATAGTAGGGCAGATTGGGCTCGTTCGCCTTGGTACGGCCACAGGTATATGTGGAGGAAGATTCCGAATTCTGACCAACAATTCTACACTGAAAAATTGACATTGTGTTACATCCAGTTTGTAGCGGAGGGGTTGGGTAAATACATTATTCATGTTGTTTCCCGGTAATGAGACCTGGCCCACAAAAGATGAGGGGCATATATCAATTGGCTTATACTCTTAGCACTAAATGTATAGTAATGCAGAGGGTAAATAGTATGAGACTTGCCCATTAGCCTTGATATGGCAACCGGTCTAGGAGAAGGAAGACAGTGAATTTACACCAATAGTACTTCGATGAAAAATTGACCTTGTGTCACATGTTACCCTTGGCGTAGGGGTTCGGTAAATACATTATTCATGTTTGTAGTATTTGGATTATTCGGACTATTGTCCTCATCTTTATTGTTATATACACAACGTTTAGGCCTATGTTTCTTCCGGTTTACTTCATGTGTTTCTTGTCGAACTCGGTAACCTTCTCTTGAACTAGGGAGCCTTTATGTCGTAGTCGTACTAAAGTCCGAATAATCCAAATAATCCAAATTATCTAGCCTCAACTAAAAAATACAAACAAATTATTCATGTTGTAGAGAGCTTTCCCATAAAAGATTAACTTGCTTAGATCCTTAGCGCTAAATGTATACAGTCATTCAGAGGGTAAATAGTACGGTAGACTGAACACCTTTGCCTTGGCACAGCAATTGGTACCAGGGATGGGAGACTCTGAATTCAGACAAATGGTATTCCACTGAAAAACTAACCTTTTGTCACATCCTGTCTGTGGTGGATGTTTTGCGTAAATACACACTCAAATTAATTAAATTTGATGCCGGATTTTATCATAATCTTTAGTATGAGAATATGTGAGTTATTTAAAGTCATTAAATGTTTGAATTTTACTTTTTTAGTTTTTTTACCATATCTATCATATTTATGTTGTTCTTATCACCAACTATCACGTTTATATGTTTATGCTATGTCATAATGATTTCGTATACTACGGTTTTGTCATGCAGGAGGAGCTTTTTAGAAAAATCTGATCCAGCTTGTCCGTTGATGGCTTAGGACGATAGCTTCTTTTGTTAAGCTTTGTATGTTATTTTTATTTATCTAGAGTACGGTTGACTTCTTTAGGATCATAATTCAAATTGAAATCTCACGCATTCGAAGCTTAACTTAACGCAGTTGCTTCTGCAGGAATATGAGTACAAGAAATACATATTATAATTTGAATTTTATTTATTTTGTACTTATTTATTTAAAGAAACATTTAAACTTAGGCAAAAGGGTAAGGTTTTTTTAAAATAAAGATAGAGAATGGCAGATAGAAAAGAAAGCGAATGAGATAGTGACACGGGGAAAGAGATGACAAGAAAAAAGTGAGAAATATGGAAGGAAACAAAAAAAAGAAGTTGGTAAAGAGAATGAAAGGATTGCTAAGTAGAAAGAAGGAATTTAAAAAGTAATGAGGTGGAGATGCGTGGTGTAAGGGTTAGAGTCGTAGGAAATGGACTCGTCGACCCGAGTTCAAATCCTGGGCGAAGCTACATTTCATATAGCGCTAATACCCTTGGGAAGGTAAGCATTCAACTGCTCTACCTCCAGCTATGGATAAATAGTAGGACAGACGGGACTCTTTAACCTTGGTTAGGCAACCCGTCTATGAGAAGGATAACACTGAATTCAAACCTGTTACATCCGCTTGGGGTGGTCACTACAAGAATAGGCCCAGTCCTAATTAGTGATCTATTTCTCTAATTTAAATTAAATCTAATCTAATAAAATTTAATTTAATCAATGAAATAAATAAGAATATCCAAACGGAAAAATAGAATCAAGAATAAAGAAAAACGAGAATAAAATCAAAGAAAGATGGGGTGATTTAGGATGGAGTTTGGTGGATGTGTAGTAAAGTCAAAATTGACGGAATGGTCTATTATCGATATCAGCCGGACAGCGAGTGAGTCTATACTCTTTTCACTAGCGCTAGACCCAGGAATATTTTTTGTGCTGAGGTATAGCGCCACAGCAACTTCCAGCTCCCAGATGCTTTACCGCACGGATCAGAGTACCCAACTGTGCTACTCATGCGCTGAGTTGGCGAGGACCGGTATCAAACTCCAGGTTCAATAGTTTGCAATTCTTACGTGGATGCTCTATTTTTCTAATGTATATTGATTGATTGGGTTATTTCTTACCTAGAGGTTAGGGAATAGCGTTCATTATATGTTCATATTTACATTTTTTGTGTAGCTGTTTCTTAATTAATTTATTTATTTGCATACGGGTCAATCGAATACGAATAATTTTAAACAGATGTATTTGACCCATCGATGGGACCCTAATAGGTACTACCAGTGCGGGTGGACTTGGAAGTAATTCATTATTCTGATTCTAATAAAGATGTATAACATAAGATTCTAATAACGATTTGCTATGATTACTTTGCTCTCTCTCTCTCTCTCTCTCTCTCTCTCTCTCTCTCTCTCTCTCTCTCTCTCTCTCTCTTTCTCTCTCTCTCTCTCTCCTCTCTCTCTCTCTCTCTCTCTCACACACACACACACACACACACACATATATATATATATATATATATATATATATATATATATATATATATATATATATACGAGTGTCGTTTGAAACAGTTCTAAGTTTCATCCAGATACTTTATGGCCGTTCGGACCACTATTGTATCCCTTTTTAGATTCATCGCACACCTTTGTATGGATATCACCTGCACAGAAATTAAAACAGAAATCTAAATTAGTTATATATAGGTTGATAAGAAGGTACCACTATTCGAGTCAGAGTGGAACTGGGAGTAATTCATTATTCTGATTCTAATAAAGATGTCTAGCATAAGATTCTAATAACGATTTGCTATGATTACTTTGCTAACTTTATATTGAACACTTTCTAACATATATTGTTCTAATTTGCCAAATATGATAAGGGCTAAACTGTATTTTCTTTTCTCCTTTTTTCCTTTTCTCTTTTATTTTTATTTCTCTTTTCTTTTTCTTTTTTTAATTTTTATCCGGGAATACGCACATTCAGTTGTACCGATGAAAAGTGATAAACGAAAACACCAGTTGCTAATTTCAGCTAGAGTGGTGAACGTAAAAATAAAATCTCATGACACAAAATTGATTGGTTGATTGACTGATTCTAATGGCATGTCATCCCGTCTAGGGTTATTTTATGCCTAGAGGTTGGGGAATTGCATTCATGGTACATTGATATTTACATTTTTGGGAAGTTGTTTCTTAAGAGGTTTTATTTTGCACACATTCCTATCGAATACGAATATTTTTAAACAAATCTATTTGACTCATAGATGGGACACTATCAGGACTACCACTCCTGGTCAGAGTGGAACTGGGAGTAATATTAATGAAGGATACTTTCCAGAACTGTAGCCTCATCGTCAGTGACACATCCTCAAAAACATCCTCTTTGGGGGATGTGTCTTGCCCCTCTGCAGAGGGGATACATTCAGCATCTTCTAAGCCCTGACGACAAGGCATATTGTAAAAAGAGTGTAAAATCAATTAACAATTACCAAATAAAAGAAGAAAAACAGGCAAAAAAAAATGAAAATAAGAGAAATAATAAAACTAAAAATGATAAAAATAATAAAATAGAATTTGCTTTAGCTCAGTCGGAAGAGCGTTCACCTAGGAACCACAAGGTTCTGTGTTCGATACTAACCCACGCTAACTCAGCGTATGAGTAGCGTAGTGATCTGTGCGGTAAAGTGAGGAGCTGATGGTAGGTGTTGTGCTCCATCTTAGACGCCAAAAACAATCTCCTTTGTCTAGCTCTAGTGAAAAGAGGATAGACTCCCTCACTGTCTGGCTGATACCGACTTTAGGCCACCCCGACGATTTTACTTATGGTATGGAGTAAAAAATGGCGGGAACAAGCGAAAAAGAATAAATATTCGAAAAAAAAGAAAGAAAGAGAAAATAAAAGGAAAAAGAAAGAAAGAAAGAAAAAAGAAAGAAAAAAAAAAGAAATATTGGTTGCGTGGTTATTTTGCTTAATGACGTATCAACCCTTTGTGGCCATTTAATGCCAAAACTTTTTTTGTACATAAGATTTGTAACCGAATAATTTGTATGTAAATATTATTTTGGTTTGGTTTGGTTTTATGATATAGGAGAAGTAATTTTCTTTAACTTCATGTGTATGAATAAACTGGGAGTTGACCCTCAGTCTCTGCATTCTCGCACCTATATGATAAAAAGAGGTGGGTGTTTGCCATAAGAACAACTTGAAGTATATGGCTCGGAAAATCATATAGGTACTCAGTGATGCTGATAGCTTTTTGATTAATGCATTCTGGGAAGCACATATACTAATAAATTGGTGGATGACACTCAGCCACTGCCTTCAAGCACCAATCAGATAAAAAGGGATAGGTGTTTGTTTGCCATAAGGACAATTTGAAGAATACATTTTTTTGGTCATATAAGTGCTAGGGCTTGATATGATTGAAAAAGAAATAAAAGGCATAGAAGAAGAAGAAGAAGAAGAAGAAGAAGAAGAAGAAGAAGAAGAAGAAGAAGAAGAAGAAGAAGAAGAGCAAGGGGAGAAGGAAGGGGAAAGGGGGGAGCGGAGGAAGAAAAAGATAGAAATAAGCGAACGTAAAAGAAGGAAAGAGTAAAGAAAATCAGTGAGCAATGCAAATTGAAATAAACTCAATAAATGAAATAAGATCAAATTGCTTCTTCCAAATAAAAATCTCTCGTTGTTCCCAAAAGAAAGAAGAGTTCGAAGTTCAATCAGGACTTGTCTGTCGCCGGAGACTTCACGTTGTTTCTCATCGCTTCTCGACCGTTCGACATAATGCAGAGTTAAGTCATTTTAAGCGAAGATAATACAAAAGAGACGGAGACAGAGATAGACAGAGAGGAGAGAGAGAAAGAGACAGAGAGAAGAGAGAAAGAGAGAAAGAGAAAGAGAGAGACGGAGAGACAGAGGCAGACAGACAGACAGAGGGACAGAGAGACTGAGAGAAAGAAAGAGACAGAGAGTAGAGAGAAGAGAGAAAGAGACAGACAGAGACAGAGGGACAGAGCGACAGAGAGAAGAGAGAAGAGGGAAAGAGAGACAGAGAGAAGAGAAAGGGATAGAGAAGAGGGAAAGAGAGAGAGAGAGAGAGAGAGAGAGAGAGGGGAGAAAGATGCTGTTGTTGTTGTTGTTGTCGTCGTCGTCCTAGGTTATGTGAACTGGTTGACTGGACAACAAAGCGATCAGGCCGTTTTGAATTTTCAATGAAGAACCACAACTGTCCAAAACTGTGAGACCTCTGAGCCGAAAAGGCAGAGTCATTTCTAAATGAACGTTATCATTTGTGTCAACGTCCCACAGACCTCTTCGATCTGACGGGGGATTGACCCACGTTCTTCAGTTACTGTGTTTGTCTACTTTAGCAACAGTACCGGGTGACGGGATGACAGCGGGAAAAAAGGGGGTTGGAAAAAGCAGGGAAAAGAGGGAATCGTGAAAATGGATGTAAAGAACCGTGCACTGTTTTTCCAAAAAGAGGGGTGAACAAAGAAGAAGGGGTCAGGGGTGGGGTAGATATAATTTAAAGAGTAAGAAAGGCCGAAGTCCAGAATTGCATGACGGGCAAAAACATGAAGAGAAGGGTCAGAAAGCCGGCTGGTTTGGGCCGGCATGCGCATAACACAGTCGACGGATACACCGGTAAAAGATAGAGAGGGACTGGCAAAAACGAACGAACGATTCGCGATTTGAGAGGCGATCTTCTTTGATCTGTCTTGTCACAAAACGAGAACCTAAGCTCTTCACGAGACTGACCAACGCTCACCCAGTGCGCTGGAAAAGTGACAGACGGTTGACTTGAATGAAGTCGAAAATCGTTCGCGGAAACTCTCTTCCTTCTTTGCTCAAACCCCGTGCCTCTCGTTCTGGGACGGCTGTGGCAGGAACGGTCGCTAAAGCATCCAGTCGACGCCAGTGTGGGATGCGCGTGCACATCGCTTGCTGGCTCTTACCACCACCACCCCCACCTCCGCGCGCCTTTATTCGCCACCCCCTAACCTGAGTTGAACTGATCCACACATATATCCTAGCATCAGCACAAGAGTGGCAGGATAGAATGACCCATACCCTTCTATGCTAACAAACATGAAAGAAGCACGAGTTGAGGGGGTGAGTGGGTGGGAAGTATATGTACTTACTGAATTATAGATCGGTGATGCGATCAGTTATTACCAATCAAATCACAAAATCATCGGGGACTTGATATATATATATATATATATATATATATATATATATATATATATATATATATACATTGAAAATTAGAATCATATATATATATATATATATATATATATAATATATATATATATATATGTCTAAAATGACAACAGTATTTGAATAATTTTGCTGTTGCATCGTATTTATCAATATTATTACGTTTGCTCTGCAATATAAAAGTAAGTCAAGACTTGAATGAATTATGTCATTTTCGTTTTTAATATTTAGAACTACAGAACATACCATTTCTAATAATTTACCAGAACTTCCTTCGTCTAGAATTTAATAATTATTTAGTTTTATTTAGGTCATCGGAAAACACATTATATACAGATGGCTGATACGGAGAAAATTTCTTTGGAAAGTGCATTTCTTGGGTAATAAAAATAATATATATATATATATATATATATATATATATATAGTTAGGGAAATTGAGACATGAATTTAACGGTGTTTGGTTTCTTGAACACACACACACACACACACACAACACACACACACACACATATATATATGTATATATATATATATTTATATATATACAAATCAGACGTCTAGGTTGCCAGCTCATCTGACGATCATAGCCATTAAACTCTGATTCGTGAGTTTTTACTGTCTTATTCTTCCATTTCAGTAATGTATTGTGCATATATATATATATATATATATATATATATATATAATATATACACCCACACAAAAATACCCACACAAACACACCCACAAACAGATATATATATATATATATGTGTGTGTGTGTGTGTGTGTGTGTGTGAGTGTGTGTGTGAAAATACAATTGAAGCTCCCGTTTGCGTTGGTGGAATCAGCATTGTATAATGGAAATGTAATATTTCTTCAATTCGTTTAAACCATAAACCGGGTGCAGTAAGTTTGAATACCACACATCAAACCGTTTTATCATTTAGAGAGGACATATAAAATCTTCACAATTATTAATATATTAATACACACACACACACACACACACACACACACACACACACACACACACACACACACTCACACACATGCACAATCACGCCCAAGCATACAAGAGACAGAGAACATTTACAAAGGTTAATATTGCTTGTCATAATGCTACAATAGGATATAGGAGGCTAACATAACGATTACCGTCATAAAAAATGGACGCACCGTGTCGAATTCAAACACCGGACGAGGCGGTTTTTTTTTTGCTTATGCCATTCTGAAAGGCACGAGTCCATTGTTTCCCCCATCTCAATTATGAATAAATAGTAGGGCATTGTGGGTTCTTTAACCTTAGTTGAGCAATTAGTTTAGGAAAATGAAAGACCTGCCTTGGGTAAGTATACAAGGTGTATCAAAAAAATATCGAGATTATTTGTACTTTTTGACACACCTTGTATATTGAAAAAAGTAACGTTCCATTCATTGTTCATTTCTATTTTGGTAAATACAGCTTCAATTTCGATATTTTCATGACACACCTTGTATACAATAGGATTTACAAAGCTAACCGGAATTTTGTCGTGGTTCTTTCATTTTGCAGTGTGTGTGTGTGTGTGGGGGCATCTGAACGTCAAAATGGATGTAGACCCAAGGAAAAATGCGCAGGTCGAATGAAGGTCCAAATTCTCTCTTCTCGTCCCGCCAATTTCTCTCCAACAAGTTCTGCATTATCAGTCAGTTCATTCGAGCAAGACATTGCTTGATTAATGTTTGCGGCTCCGTCACTGGAAAATATCTGAAGACTGCGCTTGGACAATAAAGCAGAAATTCGCACTCATTAAACACTTAGAAGGAGTGCCTTTAATGCTTTATCTTTTAAAATAAAATACTATATCAAGATTTGGTTCTATCCGATTTTCTTAGAATGTCAAGTGTGAGTCAAAAGTTTTGCAATATTTTGGTAACGTGA
>CM042143.1:81659902-81674902 GCA_023376005.1 Doryteuthis pealeii | reverse complement strand
CTTTTCTCAAAGTGATAAAGAATACCAGATTAAATAAACTGACAAAGTGATCATTCTTCTTTTCTCATTCAATTCACTGTCATCGTTTGAGATTTTTTATTTGTTGAAATAAGCCCAAACGAACTGTTACTTGAGTCTCTCCACCGCATGTGCCATCACTCAAGGCAGACCCGAAATGCAACACATTTTTTTTTTTTTTTTTAAAGCTACCTTATTTATTTTTTTTATAACAGCAGTCTTTAGTTTGCCTCTCTCGTTTTGCTGAAAGACTAATATTTACTTTTCTGTAGTCGATTCATTTGACAGCATAAAAAATCGTATTTAATTGTTCTAAAAACAGTTTCTGAAGTTGGCACGGCTCACAACAATTCTTTCATTCTTAAATTCAACACAAAAGATTTCTCAATTTCGCTTCTCATAATCTAATTTATATATATAATATATATATATATATATATATATATATATATATATATATGTGTGTTGTGTGTGTGTGTGTGTGTGTGTGTGTGTGTGTGTGTGTGTGTGTGTGTGAAGAAACGACAGCTTGGAAAAAAAACTAACAAAATGTGAAAAATATAAATGGAAATGTAGATAAACCAACACTAACAATTGATTCAATTAATATTTCGTCTTTATTTATTAAAAGACTTAATCAAAATGGATTTAATAATGTACAAAATGATAGACAATGAGAAGAAGATAAATCGTGGGGTACAAGAGAAAGAAATTGGAAGACAAAGACATAGTGAAAGAAAAAAGGGAGAAAGGGGAGAAAAAGATGAAGAGAGAAAAACGTCTGGGCGTCAGAGAAGGAAATACGATGGGTTGGGCTTATCTACCTTTCCATTATATTTTTCACACACACACACACACACACACACACACACTCACATATATATATATATATATATATATATATATATATATATGTGTGTGTGTGTGTGTGTGTGTGTGTGTGTGTGTGTGTGTAGTTTTATATCGGCTACACGAATTGGTCTCACTAAAGTATCCTGATAAATTATGTTCCTAAAGTAACATATATTTACCAGCACTTCAGCACCAGTAGGAAATCACACCTGGTCAATTTTTGAAGTGGAATTTAACAGATTCAAATTTAGAGTGTTCCTTCTCCTATACTCGTTGCCTAACTAAGGTTAAAAAGCCCTGATAGTCCTACTATTTACCCATAGATGAAGGGGGAATAATTGGCTTCAAACCTTTACCAAGGGTATAAGCGCTATGTGAAATGCCAACAGCCTCATATAGGATTTGGCTCGGGTCGACGAGTCAATTTTGTTTCGACGATAACCATTAAATCACTAAAGCAACATAAGGCATATTTTATATTCAAATATATCCATGTCATGTCCTCCTATATATATATATATATATATATATATATATATATATATATATATATATGTATGTGTGTGTGTGTGTGTGTGTGTGTGTGTGTGTGTGTGTGTAGAAAATAGAAAAATAATGTATGCCAAAAAAATGAATTTATTCTTGATGTTGAAGTCGACGTTTTAATGTTTCGGTTAATAAACCTTCATCAGGACTTTAAGATGGAAATAATATTGGATGAATGTTTTTTTGTGTTCATATATATATATATATATATATATATATATATATATATATAAATTTTTCTTTATCATTAACATTGATATAGAAATATTTCTTTCTCAAATTTCTTTAGATAAGCCCTCAAATGTCATATAGCTTTATAGGCTCAACAGGTGAATGTCCTGTAAGTGAAAACTTTAAAAAATTTAATGGAGTTTTATAGTAATCACCCATCTTATTAACTTTGTTACCGAATTCTTTGCTTCATGAATACCCAAAGAAAAATGGCCTTGTGCCAAAACTGTACAGATTCTATAGACATTTAAAGACGTCTCAACGGAGACAGTAGCCTGTATATAAACGACAAATTAAGCATCCTAACTGACAGACATTCTTATATGGCCGATCGATTAGTCCGGGACTGATCGTGGCCCCACGTTTATTCGATGTGACATCGCTTATTTGGCATAGCGAAATAAATTCAAATATGAATCTGAGGAATTCCTGCAGACCCCACAGTCAGTGAGCAGCTGTGGACGACTTGGATAACTCCTGATTCGTACACGATGTCTCCCTGGCGCGACATTTCAATTTATTATCCGCTATTCGTTTGATGAAGAGGCAGTTGGTAATTATGGAAATTTCAAGAAAATAACGTCGGAATTGATGACCGATTTCCATCTAAATCTTCTTGCCGCTTAGAAAATGGCCGACTTGGACGATTATCGTGAACCTAGGTAAGAGTTTGCAACATTCGTTTAATAATCTATTCCAAATATCTTATATATGCTTAAATTATGGGTGCGTGAACAAGTGTGTGTAGATGTGTGGGCCCATGAGGGTGTGCGCATGAGCGAGAATATACACACTACGTTCACCTCTAAGTGGAGAAATACAAAAATTCGGCTCACTCAAGTACACACATATATAAATGAATTGACAATCTCTACATTTCTTAACGGATGCGTTGTCTTGACTATAAGTGGTTAACATGCTGCTTTGAAACCAATGGTAACTATCGTACCTTAAATGTATTGTACACTATAATGAATAAATAAATACAGCTCTTACCCCCGTAAGATCAGAGAAAACTATACTCGTAACACTTCGAAAAGTTACCCATGAAATGGAACTTTTTAAAATATCAAGAAATTATTCTCTTCGTGGACAAAATACAGGGTGCTTAAAATTTTTTATCATTTCTACGGGAGTTTCTTTATGATATGATTTTCACCATTCCTGGTTAAGGTCCCATCTTTGATTGTATTGATCAAAAATGAATTTTACAAAAATACACGTGTAAAACAAAATTTACTACCAACTGTAGTCTCGCACTCAACAACTTGTTGAAAAACAAACTTTTTACTTACAAACTATTTCCATACAAATTATATGTACGAAAAAAAAAGAAGATTTGGCATTAAATAACTCACAGGGTTGATATGCCATTAAACAAAATCAAACCAAAAACCAAACCAAAACATTTCACCATCCTTGTCAACGCATTATTGAAATCTACCCAAGGTGGTCTCTATAATATCAGTTCTGCTTTTCCAATAAATAAACTCTCATAGAAATATTAACATTTTTTAATCGCCTGTGGGATATTCCAAGACTATGTTGCAGGAATGATGAATATGTGGAGACTCTGAAATTATATCATAAAGGCACTCCTATAAGAGTGTTAATATTTTCTAATCACCCTATAAAAATTATTGATGTTACAGCATAAACTTGAATAAATATATATTTCTTTAGATTATTTTGTACGACAATACCCAGAATCTTTTTGCTGTAGATAAAGTGACAGCAAGTCTCCTCAATAATCCAGCACTCTCCTCATTTTCAAACCAATTTCATGCTATCAACTGGATGACTTCGGTTCCGATTTCGATTTGTTCTATTCGAAAAAATGATAAGCAAACTTACCATTTTTATATTTTATGAAGGAGGCCCTCGTAACGTAACGGTTATCATCGTAGGAAATGGAAATGTCGATTCTAGTTCAAACCCTGGACGAAGCTGGTTGCATTTCACATACTTCTACGGGAAAGGTATGAATCCATCTATTTTTTCCTCAAGTCATGCGTAAAAAGTAGAGTAAACTGGGCTCTTTAACATTGGTATGACAATCAGTCTTGGTGGATAACTTTGAATTCAAAACCAGTTTTGCTCCGCTTAAAAATTGACACTGCTCGTTGAGAAGATTGATTCTGCTTTGTGCACGTAGGTCTAACTGTCCCATTCCCCAGCAACGTGTTATATTTGTACCCTCAAAGTCGTAAGATACATCTGATGGATGCACACAGGGTGGTCCTCAGTGATGCACTATCTTTATCACCGATTACGTGTTCTTGTGCATCATATCGTCTCCGCTAGCAACCCCAACTTGAATCAGGCATCTTCAAGTTGCTACCCTGTAAGCTACGTGCTGCTAGTCTCAACGTTTTTGCTACAAAATGAAACTACAAAAACTTGACCTCTTAAATCAAGAAACCACAGTCAGTGTGAGACAATGAAAAAGCCCATTCCCCCTATTAATTTTATATAATAGAATAATCTGTTCCTCCCGGTTTCACAACTTCTCCCGACCTACACACTAAAAAAAAGAAAGAAAGAAAAAAAGAAAAAGCAATTTAATTTTCTTAGAGACATGTGTTGATGAAATGTTCTTACTTGCAGGATTTTAGGGATAGAATGTTTGTCATTTACACCAGACACCACAATACTTGAAAGATATCACCTGCCTAGTATTGAGAGTTTGATCCTTAGATTTCGTCTTCGCTGGTCTGGTCATCTAGGTGGCATGAATGATTGCCGAATCCCAAAACTATTTTACGGGGAAAACGCAAATGGCAAACGTCGTCAGTGCAAAGCCAAATTGAGGTTTAAGGACTGCCCTAATGACACTCTGAAGAACACTGTTATTGCCGTGGAGGACTGGGAGAAGCTAGCTTGTAATAGATCTGGACGGAGAGCCACCATCTACCGGTCTATGAAAGAATTTGAGTCCAACCGAATTAAACACCAAAAACTGAAGCGGACTATTAGAAAGGGTAATTTTTAGCCCAGCAACATTCAAAGTAGAGAAGTTCCAACATGTAGTTTATGTGGAAGAGTATGTCTCTCCAGGGCTGGCCTGTTGAGTCATCTGAGAAAACACAAGGATACAGAGTCAGATGCTACTGGCACCTAACTATGAGAACAAAAAAAACAGGAAATGGTCTTACTCGAGCACGGGTTGATAGCCAACACTTGTAGATTAAGACATGTGTTGATGAAATATTCGTCGATAGATTAATAATTGACAGTATTAAACATTATGTTATTGATAAAGAGAATGTTTAGATTAACTGATTCATTGATTGGTTTTAACGGCATGTCAACCCGTCTTTATGTTTAGAACTTATGGAATAGCGTTAATTGTTCATTCCTATTTACATTTTTCTTAAGATATTTTTGGTACATGGTCATATCGAATTTGAATAATTTTTAAAGAGATCTATTTGATACGTAGATGGAATCCTAATAGGTACTACCACTCCGGGTCAGAGTGGACCTGAAAATAATGGCAATAAAGGGGTAGTTCACACTCTCCAGATCTCTAGAACTGGGACCTTACCATATCAGATGCAGTTTAGAGTCATATCCAAGACACCTCTTTTTAGGAGGGGTATTACCCCTCTGTAGGGGGGATACATTCAGTGTATTCTAAGTCCCACCGAGAGGGTGGACCAATAGAAAGAGAAACAACTGATATAAAAATGATTTGTGTTAATCCAAAAATAAAATTCTTTTTGAAAAGTTGTTTACACTGCCAAACGATGTTTACGCGCTATGATTTGAAAAATATAAATCATTAGGCAAATTGCACATCTATTTTAAAATCTTATTATAAAGATTCAGTATATATATGTCTGTAACCGAAACTACGTCACTTCTAACATCACAAAAAACCCAGGAATTGAGTAAATTTATCCATGAGTATTTGATTTCGACAAAATCTTTAATACATTGAATTAATCTTATTTATTAACGATTTCTCTATGAAAATTAGATTTGCCTCAAAACAGACCAAACTATTAGCGCGTTCAAAATCCTGAAATATGTCTTATATATCACTAAGAAATAAAGCTTTACATAATATATGATGTGGTTAATCTGCATAATGGTTTTAACAAAACCGGGTTTAATAGATAATTACTTGGTGTTATTGATTTCTAATATTATTATTTTATTCTCCAACGTATTAAAATCAACATTCTTGGTAGTATCTATTAAAAAAACAGCTATTTCCTGAGCTCTGCTGCCCTCTCTCAGTAGTAAGGTCTATACCAGGCGTGACCAACATGCAGCTCTTTGACTATATGCGGCTCGTGGAAAATTCTAGAGAATTGGTTTGTTCTATAATTTGTTTACCCGAATCCAGAGCAAGAAACGTGTTGCCTGTTTTAATGAGTACTCGTGAAAAAAATTCCGTCTTTTACCATTTGTCTTTTGTAAGGTGGAAATCTGATTAAAATATATTTAATCTTTCGGTTATCTTTTCTTTTTGTAACACTTTTCATTGGATTGATCTCTCTGTCTCTGTCTCTGTTTCTGTCTCTTTCCCCTCTCTATCTCAGTCTTTGTCTGTCTGTCTGTCTGTCTGTCTCTCTTGATTGTTTTGTTCAGTGCAGTGAGATCAACCTATCAGCAAGATTTGAAACAACTTAGATCCAAGATGGACACACACAAGACCACTACTACAAGTCAATAGCATCTTTAATACCCTGATATTTGTAGCATTGTATTTTTGTCATAAAATATAATTATTGTAAGACTAATTTTCTAAGGTGGAAATTTGATTAAACTATCTCATTTGTTGGTTTACTTTTTCTTTTCTTTTTACATATTTGTGTCTTAATGATTACTGAAACAAATACAAATTAACAGTTTGAAAACTCTATGCATGTATAAATATTACAGCATTTTAATATGCATTTCGTAAAATTGATATAATATGTTTGTAACAATATGTGTATGTAACAATAAAAAGGTAAGTGTAAATTTTGTTCATGTCCTGCGGCTCACTAACACCTGAGCTTCATCATTTGTAGCTCTTACATTAAGCAAGTTTGGTCGCCCCTGGTATATAGGCTCTATCTATTACCGCTGGAATTAACCAGTGGTTTGAATAGTAAAATCCCGGTTATTTGCAAGATTTTTATTAAATCACATTATGATTATCGGAATAAGTGAATAGTTATCATACTAATATTACTACGTTACAACCTGGATTTGCAATTGCTTTATCTAATGTAAAGTATTTTAAAGATTACGCTAACAAAACTCTCGCTATAATGTGCTATTTTTGCTGTGTTGCAGTAACATACTGTTATATACCCTACCTATGAACATTAATGGTTATGTCCCAATCCTCATCAATGCGGGAGTATTATACTGGCTGAGTAGTCTTATACCACTAGCAGTGGTTTAACTTCTTCACACTGAAAGGATAGTATTGTTTTTTGTTAATGTTATAAAGATTCCATTTCATTTCCAACCTCTGTTTGGTTATTTCTTATTTAGTAATATGTGTTAGTTTACAATACATACAAAAATCGGGTCACAATTGTATAGATTATTTTGCAGTTGCTTTATCTAATATAACGTATTTTAATGTTATTACGCTAACAAAAATCTCGCTATAAGGTGCCATTTTTGCTGTATTGGATTAACATACAAAAATCGGGTCACAATAATATAGAGTATTTTGCAGTTGCTTTATCTAATATAACGTATTTTAATGTTATTACGCTAACAAAAATCTCGCTATAAGGTGCCATTTTTACTTTATTGGATTAACATACAAAAATCGGGTCACAATAATATAGAGTATTTTGCAGTTGCTTTATCTAATATAACGTATTTTAATGTTATTACGCTATCAAAAATCTCGCTATAAGGTGCCATTTTTGCTGTATTAGATTAACATACAAAAATCGGGTCACAATAATATAGAGTATTTTGCAGTTGTTATTCTGGTTGTTCCTGATGATCATGGATGGATGAATGATGATGATGATTATATTTTTATTCCAAGTTTTGAAAATTTAACTTCTTATTTTTTTGGTGTTTTTTAATCTCCTCGTCAACACTACTCGACATACAAGATCTTCACTTGTTTTCCTTGTCGTAATTATTTATATTATTTTTAGTACTAGAATTCTTATTGCCACGACTCTTTTTAAGGTTCTTTTTTAAACATTTTTGTTCTTTTTTAGTTCTTGTTTCTTTTGTTTTTGTTTGTGTTGTTGTTTTTTTTTCTTCTTCTCTTCAGTTCTTAATTCAGCAGATTTTCATGCTCAGTTGTTGGTTTCGAATTAAAGATACGAGATATTTACAAAATCAGTTATCTGAAAATTTCATCCTAATTTTTTTTTTTTTTTTTTTGGCTTTCAATAATTACTTTCTCGTTCAAAAATCTCTACCTTTTCATTTTTTTCTTCTACTTCCTTTCTTCCTATAAACCAGGATCATTTCAGCATTTTATTTTATTTTTATATTTTTCCCATTTTTATTTTAATCATTTTCTATATTTTTTGATACTTTCTTATTAAAAAAAATAAATAAAAAGGATTGTCCTTTTTTTCCTTCTTAATTATTTATAAATGTTGGTACGCCGACAGACATCGACTAATCAAAAGCATTCACGCAAAGTTGAACGAACATAATAAACTAATTAACATAACGAGTTAATTAAGAGCATATCGTCCAGTTAGACGGACATGGCGCATTAATTTCCCGCCAAAATTAATCACACGACTGTAATGAAGACGATGATTAAAACCAAAAATACTATTTATAAAAAAGATCAAAAAGTAATATATTATAAATGGCAGAAGCAGTAAACACAAAAATAAAGATCTCAGCATTTTCCCTCGACTTGCCAAGCACCTCCTTCCCCGCATCTCGTTTGGACATCACTTTGTACAGGAAGTAAAAATGGCGCGAAAAACACCAGTAGTGAAGGTTGTTTACCCGTTAATACTGACACTGAAGTACTGAATGCAAAATGGCGTCAGTTATTTTACGAACAAATGCATATCACGCCTAATATCATGGTTGGTTATTTCAATAGGCTGGGTGGATGGATGGATTTTACGGCATTTCAACCCAGGTTGGGTTATTTCATGCCTAAGACGTTTTGTTATATTCATTCTTGATGTGTATTCAATTTTTTAAACTCAATTTTTAAAATACGTTTTTCCTTAGCTCATTTTGTATTTAACCCATAGATGGGACCCTAACAGATACTACCACTCCGTTTCAATGTAGACCTGGTTGCAGTGGTGATGAAGGGGTACTCCACACACTCCAGAACTCAGGAATTGGGACTTCATTAAATGCAGTTTAACCTCATACCCAGGACACTAGGGCTCTTAGCCACGGTATTCTAGCACATACAGGATAAAAAGAATTGGGTGTTTGCCATAAGGACAATAAGGCTGGTACATTCATTTAAGTGCTAGGGCTTGACGTGCCCGTCGATTGAACAGAGAGTGCCTCTCTGACCGACCGTCAAACCCAAGTAAGGGTCAAAGTGGAGTGTTGCTTATCATGGATTTCTCAGCTACCAAGATTCCGTCCTTAAGCATCACGGGTAACAGATGTCCCTGTTGGGAGGATTTTATCCCTCTGCAAATGTGCAGTCCCAACTGATAGGGATTATTTCAATAGGAAAATTATTTTCAGTGTTTATTAGATAATAACATCGTCAGTAGTTTATTTGCTGGATTCACAATCAACTGCACTTACACTTGCTTAGTCTCGTCTCTACCTTGCTTTTTAGGACAGTTATATTTCTCTAGCATATCAAGCTTCGTGGGTTATTTAATGACAAAGCTATCCCAGAAGAATAGTAGTGGTACTATTAGTAATATTTTACCCCTAAAAAGATTAAACTGTTTTTACTAGCTATTATTTATAATTAGAATTAAATTAATAACAGAAATGAGAAAGGAGGAATGAATAAACTTATTGAATAACCGCGTGCGGTAATTGAAAAAAATTATTAAGTTACATAGCGTTCAACAGTTATTATCCGAAAAAAGTTTCAGTTTAACTGAGGAACTACAGTGACTTAGTTCAGCGTAGGGTAAGGTCCTGATGAAATCATTTGGATTGAAACTATGGTAGACCCTTAATTCTTTTTCTTCTACTACTAATATTATTATCATTATTGCTCTTTAACTATATTGATCACATTTTGATAATTTACTGATGCCACTACAACGGAAAGGTTAAAGCGACAAGTGGATACTGATGAGCCACTAGGTGAAACTATTAGTAGGTATATCTAACTCATTAGGTTTATCTTTATTATTTGGTCTCCTTAGGTATTGAGCACTTTTTGCATTTTAGCTTTAGATAATCTTAGCGGTTTATATATATATATATATTTCATTTCGTACAACTGACACACACACACACACACACACACACACACACACACACACACACACACACACACATATATATATATATGTATATATATATATATATATATAAGAGTTTTATAATCTGCTTGAAGCATTGTGTTTATATTGGTTTGAAGATTGGTTTTGAAGGCTATCACAATACAATTGTAAAGTAAAATGAGGTAACTATGATGTCATTTGTTTACCTTTGATTTATTATTAATATTTTAGGATAAAGATCCCTTCGTCGGAAGATTTCTGAAAGCTAAGTCTGGAGCTGTTGCTAGGATTTGTTCATTCTGTTGTATGCCTGGTGATATCTTCCAAATTCTCTGCGTGTGTGTATGTGTAAGTCTCTCTGTGTGTTTATGTGTGTTTATGCATGTGTGTGTCTGTCCAACGATGTCTAGGTTTGGCCTATCCTTTTTTTATTATTAGGTAGGCCTTATTAGTTTGTTTGTTTATTTGTCATACATAATGAAAACCGTTTCAAACAGATAGATAAATAGATAAATAGATAGAAAGCAAAGATGTATCCATACATTAATGATAACTAGCAAAATAAAAAACACCCTCCGGGCGATGTAAAAATGAATTTTTGAAAGAGATTGCCTGAGGGTGTGGGATTTAAAAATTCGTTGTCAGAGAGTTTGTACCCTAAGTAAGTAAAATCATCAAATTCATTAAAGGATTAAAAAATAAAACAATTTGAAATGTAAACTTTAAATATGTATTAAAATGTATTAATGTATTGTTAAAACAAACTACATATAGATATATAATACCAGTCATGTATTTATCAAAACTTGTTTTAAAAAACAATGAGGACTGTCTAATGTTGCATTCCATATTTTGAGTGTATTTATTCTATGTTATGACGATTTTGGGTAATGTGACGTAATCAGTGACGTACTGACAAAAACCGGAAGCGAATCTCCATTATTAATAGATATAATTGAATGCATACATATTTGAAAGGAATTTGCATTTACATTGGTTTCTTATATCAGATATAACACACATACACACATACACACATGAAACTGCGAGTACTAAAAGTATTCATTCCTATCTTATTTACATATGATCACTTCATTTATTTCATGATCTTAATAAATCATATATATATATATATATATATATATATATATATATATATATATATATATAAAAGAGAGAAAGAGAGAGAAAAAGAGAGGGGGAGATTAGAAAACAAGCGATGTATCTTATAATCAATTGACGTAATGCCGTACACTGTCCCTAACACCAGAACACCTCCTATCTTTCTATCTATCAATCTATTAATCTCTCTATCTATCCCTCTCCTAGAACCCTCTCTCTCTCTCTCTCTCTCTCTCTCTCTCTCTCTCTCTCTCTCTCTCTCTTTTTTCTCTCTCTCTCTCTCCAAGCACTCGTTTCTTTAGGTCTCTTACTATCTTTGTGTCTTTGTCTCTGTTTCTGTCTGTCTGTCTGTCTGTCTGTCTCTCTCTCTCTCTTAACACAGTATTACCTATTATTTACTTATCTTATTAGGTTCATTTTCTCCTATACCAGAGACACTAGGGTTTTATTATTTCTAGTGGAACATTATATAATCAAAACAGATGACATTTGGTATAATGTATTACCAAAACCAATAAGAAGTATATAAGTAAGTGATCGGGGAGGCTTAGAGTCGGTATAAGCCATACAGCGAGGGAGTCTATCTCCTTTTCAATAGCGCTAGACCAGGCAGATCGGTTTTAGCGTCTGAAGAGGAGCGCCACATCTACCATCAGCTCTTCACTTTACCGCACAGACCCCTGTGTTACTCATACGCTGAGTTGGCAAGGGCCGGTATCGAACCTGGAACCTTGAGGTTCCCAGTCGAGCACTCTACCGACTGAGCTAAACCGGAATTCTGCCTCGTTTTTAAGAGTGCCAGAATTTTACAGTCTCTATCAATACAATAAGGTTTCCTGGTCCGATGTGTTTCTTCTGATAATGTTGAACTGCAAGTTACACTATATTTGTTGTCAGGATCAAGTGATAGAGTACTAGGTTATACTGTCGATGGAGGCTAGCATCATGATTTGGTCAACATTCTTTTAGGAAAGCTCAGGCTTGTATGATTTATATGTGTTGCAGAGTAGCCGGAACACAAAATAGAATAGTATATATATATATTTACCAAACCCTCCACATGAGCAGGATGTGACACAAGGTCAATTTCTTAAGCGGAGTTCACCAAGTTTGAATTCAGAGTTTTCCTTCTCCTAGACAGGTTGTCTAACCAAGGTTAAAGAGCCCAGTTTGCCCTACTATTTTCCATAGCTGGAGGGATAGTAAGATTCATATATTTCCCAAGGGTATTAGCGCTAAGTGAAATGCAATTATCATATCCAAGATTTGAACTCGGGGAGATGAGTTAATTTCCCATGACTTTAACCATTACATCACGCACTTCCTAATAGAATAGTATAAGACTATTTGAACAGCGATCTCTCTATACTGAACGAGCAACTTCATGATTAACTGTTTATTGTATTAGATGGAACACCACGTCTACGATCAGCTCCCTACTTTACCGCACAGATCTAAGCTGTGCTACCCATGTGTTAAGGGCTAGATGATCCCAAAGGTATTAATGAGAGTAAAGTAGGCAGAGTGGCCTATTGTACGTATCAGCTGGACAGCGAGGGAGTATATACCCTGTACATTAGGGCTAGAGCAGAGAGATTGTTTTGCATCTGAGATGGAGCGCCACTCTTACCATTAGTTCCCCACTTTACCACACAGATCGAAACTGTGCTACTCATCTGCTGAGTTAGCAAGGGCCAGTATCGAACCTGAACCTTGTGGTTCCGAGGCGGATGCTCTACCGACTGAGCTAAACATCTTATTACCTTATTTGATTGATTTTTATAGATGAGGCTTGATAACTTGTATTATTTGGATTTTTTGGACTATTGTTCTCATCTTTATTGCTATATACACAACGTTTCAGGTAATGTGCCTCCGGCTTTCTTCATGTGTTTCTTATCTTATCTCTTAACGCCATATCAGTGGGGCATAGAATACGCTGACTGTATGGTGGTAAGACTATCCCCGCAAAAATAGAGCTGTGCTGGGTATGACATTAAACTCCAGTTTAGAAGATTTAGGTTGTTTGAATACATCTTCTTTGCAATTATTCCCAGCTCCACTATGACATAGAGTAATAGTGTCTATTAGGATCCCATCTATGGATAAAAGAGATCTGTTTTAAAAATCATTCGTATTTGATATAACCATGTGCAATAATGTCTCAAGAAACAACTATACACATGTGTGTGTGTGTGTGTGTGTGTGTGTGTGTGTGTGTGCGTGCGTGTGTGCGTTTAAAATTATGACACCCCCACATACATACATACATATATGGTGTCAGAATTACCTCTTTGTTTTCCTCTCTTACCCTATTATGTTTTTTCTCTTTATTTATCTTTTTGTTTTCGATATTTTTTCTGCGTTTTCTTTTTCATCTAGTCTTTTAGTCTCACCCCCTCCATAAGTTCATTTTCTATATATATATATATATATATATATATATATATATATATATATATATATATTGAATACTGTTGAACTCCACTTATGAAATTGATCTTGTGTCACATCCTACTCGTGCGGAGGGGTTGGTATATATATATATATATATATATATATATATATACCAACCCTTCCCCGCGAGTAGGATGTGACACAAGTTCAATTTCTTAAGCGGAGTCAACAGATTTTGATTCATCGTCTTCCTTCTCCTAGACTGGTTAGCTAACCAAGGTTAAAGAGGTCAGTCCACCCTACTATTTGCCAATAGCAGGAGGGTGAGTAGTTGTATTCAGATCTTTCCCAAGGCTATTAGAACTATGAGAAATACAGACAGCCTCGTCAAGGATTTGAACTGGGATCGACGTGTCCATTTTCTACGATTCTAACCATTACCACGCACCTATATATATATATATATATATATATATATATATATATATATATATATATATATATATTATTTTGCACATGTATATTCCAGTATATTTGTTGTTCTCAATTCTACTATGAATGTACGAACTTTTACCAACCATTTATTTCTCTGAACTTACCCTGCTGTGTTTATTTTTTATTTTTATTTTTATTTTATTCTACTTATTTATTTATTAATTTATTTAACTTTTTGCTTATTTTTCATACTTTCTTTTAAATATATTTCTCTTTTTTGTCCCTTTTCTTGGCCAATCTCACGTCTTTCCCTTTCCCACTTAACATCTACAGTAAGTTTCCCCTCACCCACTACCACCCCACCCCCCGTTCTTCCTCCAAATCAATCAATCTCCAAATCTTGAAAAAATACGATTGAGAGATGTCGTTCTGTACATATTTCAAACAACTAACGACTAATTAAGAAGCCAGAACCAAATAATCAATATCCGAGAAATGGAAAATTCTAGTCTTGAATTTTTCATTTTACATTTATGTGTGTCTGTGTGTGCGCTCGCGTGCATGTCTGTGTGTGTGTGTGTGTGTGTGTGTGTGTGTGTGTGTGTGTGTATGTTTGTGTGTTTGCGTGTGTGTGTGTGTGTGTGTGTGTGTGTGTGTGTAAGTGATTTGTGCAAACGTCGTTGCAGATCTGAGAGTCGGCTCCGACAGATGGCGCAGCGTCAGAAAACCCTGCACCGAGATTATTATCAAAAAAACTTACTTAAATAGTCTATAAATTAGGAAAGGTCAGAATGACACGAAATCAAAGACACGGATAACGAAGAATTGAAAGAAAAGAAAAATTGAAGAAAAAATGAAGAAAATCTAAGGAAGAAGATACAAAAAAAAGAATGAAAAATCAGAAGAAAAGCGAATGAAAAGGGAAGTTTATGTAGAATAAGTAAAAAGTAAAGTCGTCGGAATAGCCTAAAGTCGGTATCAGCAAGACAGCGAGGGAGCTTATCCCCTTTTG
>CM042143.1:81614902-81654902 GCA_023376005.1 Doryteuthis pealeii | reverse complement strand
ATTCTGTTTCTAAGTTAGCAGACCCTTTCCGTTTAGCATATTAAAAGAGGCACATAATCTTATTACCTCATAGCAGTCAGTATATCTGGGTACTTGTTAAATCTAAAATACTTGGAGTATGAACATGAATTATTTCCTCTCTTTTTTCTACTTACATACACATACACACACTCTCTCTCACTTTCTCTTTATTATATATATATATATATATATATATATATATATATATATATATGGGGGTTGTACCTTTTCTCCCTTTATCTATCTGCCTATTTTTCCCTACCGAAATATTTATTATCTATGTCTCTATCTATATCTATCTATCTATCTATCTATCTATCTATCTATCTATATATATATATATATATATATATATATATATATATATATAACTAGATATCTTGGCCTGTTTGTATTTGTCTATCTATTTATGTCTGTTCATATCTATCAATCCATCTATCTCGCTCTGTTCACCCCCCCTCTCTGTCTCTCGGTCTCTCTGTCTCTATGTCTCTCTCTCTCTCTCTCTCTCTCTCTCTCTCTCTCTGACCGGGTGGTGTCTCTGAGTTCCATCTTGCACTTTTTAACTCATGAAACAAGTAAACATTTTCTTGTATACACACAACTTTATTCACCAAAATGCCTTTTCACACGATGCACTGTTGACCCGCACGGGGGTGGGGAAGGAGATAGAAAAATTCGCCTCACCCAGACAGACCACTAGACTCAACTAAATGATAATTATACAGAGATTCACGGATGTTACTATTCAGACTATATAAGAGTAATTTTCCACTATTTAATACTATTTTAAACTACTCTACACTTCTAGCTAAACATCATAGGGTCTGCCAATCCATTATATGATCCTCTGTTCATATCTATCTATCTATCTATCTATCTATAATTGTCTGTCTGTCTGTCTGTCTGTCTGTCTCTCTCTCTCTCTCTCTCTCTATATATATATATATATATATATATATATATATATATATCGGGCTGTTCATATTTATCTATCTATCAGTCTGTCAGTCGTTCTAACTCGGGCTGTTTATATTTATCTATCTATATACTTCGGTCAGTTCATATCTATCTATTTATCTATCCATATATCTATCTATTCCTGTATGGTCATATCTATCTTTCTTTCTTTCTGGGTCTGTTCAAATCTATCGATATATCTGTCTCCGTCTGTCCATATCTATCTATCTATCTATATATATATATATCTATATCTATCTATCTATCTATCTATATATATATATATATATATATATATATATATATATATATATATATTAAGAACATTCATCATAGTTTGAAAATCATTCTCCCTTGTTGGTCCTATCAATGTACTTTCGCTCACAAAATATTTTGTTTTATTGTTTTCCTTTCAACATAAGCATATCTCTATCGATCAATTTATCAACCTGTTTCCCTCTCTTTATATCCGTTTTTGTCTAACACACATACGTAGCAATATATCATCCATTTTAGGGACGGTTGCTCTTCGTAACTCATTCAGACCTCGAATCACCTTCGCTAAGCCTCTCATTCATAATGGATGCAACGTAATATTTCTATTGCTTTGGCCAAAATTCTCATACTGTTTTTGTCGTTAGGTGGCATTAGGAGCATTTAGTTTTAACTAAATTCATTAAAAAATATATATTATGTATTATGATATTTGCGTAATTTCTGTTTATTTATTTTAACATTAAAGGTGAAAAAAAAATAACATTCAGTGAATGTCATACTTTTTTTTATTTTAAGTAAGGTAAAACTTCGACAGATAAGCACAAAAAGATTACAGTTTATGAAGAAGGCACATATAAATGATTGAATGTGTCTAAAGTGGTTTGCAAGGTTCTGTGCCAGTGATTTCTTACTAAACAAAGCTTTAGGTTTACCGTCATAAGAAATGGACTCAAATCCTGTGTTTGCTTTTCATTTCACGCTAATATACTTGGGGAAAGCATGAATCCAGCCGTGCCTTGCTTTCATTTCTATGGCTTCTTTGTTTTATAACTTATCAACCATTGTGGGTTATTTAATACTAAAGTCGTCCTTGTAGACGCACAATAGTTTTATTATTTAACACGTAGCTGGGAAATGAGGGGGTCCATACCTATCCCAAGGGTATTAGCCCGAAAGTAAACGTAATATCGCGATTGAACTCGCTTACTATGATCTCACAGTCCACCACGTTAGTCATTACGCCACGGGGACACGCCTCCTGTGATCTGTTTAGAATTTGACCTCGGATTGGATTTTGTCCGTGGCCCAGGGTTTGTGTAAATACATACAAACAAAACGAGAATTCCTGATAGCAGAAATCCTAAATAAGATTTGTTGTCTTTTTTTCCATTTATCAAAATTATGTTAATCGTAGAATTATCTACAAACTATCTAAAATCACACTTCCTCAACAGTACAACACTTAGTCGCTATATTCTTATTTATTAGACCCAGTTCTTAACATATTTAAGTAAATAAATAAAATCATCGCTTAAGATTCAATCATCATCAGGTCGTGTTGGCTACACAATCCAATATATAACATGATTGTCAGTGTTATCTTCTTTTATATTATTCCCTTTAAATACGATCTAATAACTGGCCTGAAATTAGTTTTTATTTTTTCTTATTTATTCAAGCATTTTTATAAATATACTAAGATAATTATCTTGTCTTTTGAACACTCGTCAGCTATTTTAAAAATTGATTGAAATAATATCTATTCTTAATAATAATTTAAAAGAAATGACTGCTTTATGTTTATCGACATGTTTACATAAGAAAACGGAATGATATATATATATATATATATATTATATATATATATATATATATATATATATATATATATATATAAGGTATGTCGAAACAGTACCGAGATTTATTGTACGTTTTGACAGATCTTGTATTCTAAAAAAAAAAAAATAACGTTCTATTCATTAATTTTTTCAGAATACAAGTTGTGGCAAAAAAGTACCAAGTTTAAAGCTGTATTTACCAAGATAGAAATGAAGAATGGATTGAGACCACTTGTATTCTGGAAAAAATAACGGTTATATATATATATATATATATATATATATATATATATATATATATATATATATATATATATATAAGGGAAATATATAAAGATGCTGTGTGCTATCTTAAATAAATCCCGGAAGTCGCACACCACAAAAGAGCAACTCTACGGCCACTTGCTTCCTATAAACACGAACCATTTGTGTTAGTCAAACAATACTGCCGGAGAAGCAAGCAGTAGCTAATAAGTGATGTTATCCTATGGGCACACGTACATGGACACACCATTGTATGTCGGACAGCATAGACCTACATAGATTAGTTCTACACAGACACTGATGCTGTTCAGCGGACTAGCCAGGAGCGATGACCGATATGGAGGGACGATGAAGAAGAGTCATGGAGATCCCCCCTGCATGAGTTGATTTTATATATATATATATATATATATATTATATATATATATATTATTTGATGAATTCCCCTTTCTTACAATCAGGTTTCGCTTTTGCTAATTTTGTAATTCCTCTAAGTTTCTTAGACTAAGAATCCTTAGAGAATTAACGCCAACATATTTACCTTATTTTAAAAATACTTTTGCTTTTTATTGCCGAAACAGTCCAAGTTGATTGACATTATATATATATATATATATATATATATATATATATATATATATATATATATATATATATATATATATATATATATATATATATATATAAAGGTAAAAGTATCCAAATGACTGGTATGTTGGAGATAATATATATATATATATATATATATATATATATATATATATATGAAGGTAAAAGTATTCAATTGACTGGTATGTTAGTGATAATTCTATTTGTGATCATCAATACCTCCTGTACATCCACAGTGCACACTTATAGATTTATGCAATGTTTTTTTCAAATCCCTAAAAGAGGTCAATGTATGATAATTGATAAATAAATGACCATTTTTTACACTTTCAATAAGAAAGAAAAAACTTAACAAACCAACATTTGGCAATCATAAGTTTATTTCGCATTGAACTCAATAAATGAGCCCAGTTTCATCAGACAGCCAACTACATAATAACCAAGAAAACAAACTAGAATGGAGAAATATTTTTCCTTTTCTTTCTCTTCTTTTTTTTTTTTGTAAATGAAGAGAAAGAAAGTAAAAATATTATCTTCATTCTATTTTGTTTTCTTATTTATTATGTAGTTGGTTATCTGATGAAACTGAACTCATTTATTGAGTTCTGTTCAAAATGAATTTATTATAGCCAAATAAGAGTTTTTCTTTTTATTGAAAGAGCATATATATATATATATATATATATATATATATATAAATACAGATTCTTGCCCTGATGAGCTACTAACGGAAACTATTAGTAGGTATATCTGACTCATTAGGTTTAACTTTATATATATATATATATATATATATATATATATTATTGCTGCCACTCAAAATGAGAATTATCCCGAAGCATCAATGCTTTCTTGCTGACATCCTTCATCAAAGTGTGAACAAAGAGCTACAGAGCCAAAGGGCTCTATCGCCGATCTGACGTATCTAATTCTATCTTATCTGCTCGGTTACGTGACTTCCTCAACAAATGAGAGATTCCCGTTTTTGTTCAACTTGGGTTTAACGCCTGTCATAAAATTCATAGTAATTTTTCATGGGTTCTTACAATCAAACGTTATATTCTACACTACATTACTAAAATGATAAGCTCATGCCTATTCATTATGTAAGAGTTATTTATGGTTTATACTCTAGACTCCGGACACCTCATAAGATGATTTTTGAAAGCCTTAAAAGGCATGTTGACTTATACTAAGTCGTAACTTATATAATCAAACAGCGCTGGTAAAACCACACGTGTACAAGAACGAGCGGGTTTCACGTATACATGTGTATAAACAAAGTGGACATCAGAACTACCCAGACGCCTCTAGTGGACATATCCTGCCCCCCCCCCCGCGAAAAAAACTGACCTGAAGGTACTGTTGCTTATCTGATACACAAATGCAAAATATACCATATCCCCAACCTCAATTCTTTTTCAGGAACACCGATAGTGGTAAGATTGGGGTACTCGCATAAATCCCCAAATGGGTCTGAATGGGCTCTTTAGCCTTGGTCGGCAACCCATCAACTCAAGAAGTCCGACACAGAACCTCTGTTGCCTTCAAGGAAAGGCTAAGGGAGTAAATCCCGAAAATAAATCAGGAGCTGGAGTCCCTAAGGTGGTGTGATGCTGAAATCCAGTGCTAACCATTAACTTCTGCGACTCTACCGTTGCCAAACTGCATTGGTACCTTACCTTTCCTTTGGATCAGCGGCAGTGTGGAGAGGGGATTTGCTGCACGGGCAACAGCTTATCCTCCATATGAACCCGCCCAGGCTATGCAGTTCAAGTTAACAAAAACCTTGACACTACTCCATCGTCTCTCGTAGACGGAAGGATGCCAACAATATACTGTTTGTTATGGTAATTTACCACACACGCATGAACTCTTCCAACTATAAATAGCAGCAGATTCCGCACTTAAGCGAGAGTTAATATTTCAGTGAATAGCTGATAAAACTCCTCGTGTGTAACCTTCTCATTTGTATATGTTTGTACTAGTATTCTTTGTTGATATATTTGTTTAACTCATTTCCTCTCTTGTGTCTATATTCTGGCCCCTAACCAGACCACAACACTGTTGTATACCCACTTAATCTTCTGGGTATATAATGGGGGGGGGGTGAGAGGAGAGGGGTCTTAGGAAGTTCTATTTTGGTGACTGACTTTTGGGTTGATTTCCTCTTCTGGTTGATACGACTTCTGTTGTGCTGGGCTTGGTTGTTTGTGCTCATCTTATTTGTTTTTATTAATGAAGCAAGGCTTTGTTTAAAAAGACGTCTTTATTAAAACTGAAGCCTAAAAGGGTTTAACCGCGTGGTGAGCAGATGGATTACCTGGGACAGACAACCATATCAAGTCTGGCCAATTCGACTAACCGCCAAATTCTAACTGACTGAACTCATTTACCTTTACACGCTTTGCCGTTACCCAATGAGAATTCAACGGCTCGATCAGTCAGAGGTTAACCGTTGTCTATGACTTTGTAAAGTTTTTAAGTGCCATCCTTGGCCAGTTGAAAAGGGCTTAAAGAAAGTCCTGTGTTATGGAATCCTTTGGTAAGCGTATAAGTCCCATCCTGCGTATTGGTAAAGGTCCAGTGATTTAATCCTATGTCAGTCGTCAAAAAATGCCAGTAGGGTCAGTTTAAGTATTGTATCAACCTCAGAGTACTGCCATTGATCGGCCAAGAGTTAGATCATATGATTCCGGCCTAGTCTATAAGTAGGAGCGGGAATTTAACACACACCTTATATATCAAAATTCTCAACAAACTTTTATAACGGCTAAAATGGTAACTTTCCATTTACCATACCGTTATTTAAATTTTAGTACACCACATTCATAATTCGTAGGCGACCCACGTATTATGTAACAATGCTATGTGCGTGTATGTATATATGTGCGTATGTGTGACCCCACCTACATATAAATTACTTCCTGCTTGTCTGTATATCCCCCCCCTCTCTCTCTCTCTCTCTCTCTCTCTCTCTCTCTCTCTCTCTCTTTCTTTCTATTTCTAAACCCAAATATGCTTATTACATGCGAACATTATGCGACCTATTCGTACCACTGGCCTTGGGAACCGTAAATAGCATTTTAGTGTGACCATCTGTCGCCAGATTTTGACGTGAACTAATACATTACATTTCAGCATGACGATGATAAGCGTTGACAATTGAGTGAAATATCAATTTTCTTGATTCGTCTTACAATGCTAATCGAGCTGTATGTTCCGTAGGCATATGAGATCTCTTTTTTTCAGGATCTAGATAATCTCTCTCTCTCTCTCTCTCTCTCTCTCTCTCTCTCTCTCTCTCTCTATCTCTATCTATCTATATCTATCTATCTCTATCTATCACTATCTCTCTCTCTCTCACACACACACGAGCACGCTTTCTTTCTCCCCACTCTCTCTCCCCACCCCTCTCTCTCTCTCTCGCATATATATATATATATTGACGTGAACTAATACATTACATTCCATATATATATATATATATATATATATATATATATATATATAAACACACTGACCACCCAATTTCAAACAAACAACTCTCAAACCTAATTGAAAACTAATTAAAGCCTCACACACACACACACACACACACACAACACACACACACACACACACATTATATATATTATATATATATATATATATATATGTGTTTTTGATCTCCGTATGCTTCTTTCGGTATATATTTTTTATGTTTTTTTTAAGTTGGACGTTATTACGAAGCATGTAAAAATAAATGAACTCGATGTTATGGAGTATTGGATTCACTTATTTTATTATTATTATTATTTATCATAAATTTTCGGGTTCGTTAGATATCCTTTATCAAATGACTGTTGTTCCTGTTCAACGGATCTTTTGTCTCTGTTGTTATCTGTAAAAAATTTATAATAACGGAGAATTCCGATGTCAGCGTTCAGTCCCCTCACGTGAGTTTGTAATTTTAGAATCCATATATATATATATATATATATATATATATATATATATATGTAATGAATAGAGAATGAATGAGAAAAGTATTGACATATAAAGGTGCTCAATGCTAATATAGCAGCGCAATCAATCATATATTATATCATGGATATTATTATCTTGTTACTATTAGTTTCATGCTTACGCAATCCTCAGACAAGTGTCAAATGGTTGAGATTTTAAAAACCAGTAGTTTTTAACGTTTATATAAACGTGAAGCGTGTTCACGCGATGGAATGTTATAACGCTAATTTTTAAAAAACTGTGGCTTGTTTAGCGTTATATAACGTGAAGCTTGATAGCGCTAAACATCCATCGCGTGAACACGCTTCACGTTGTATAAACGTTAAACAAGCAACAGTTTTTAAAAATGCATTAAGACCAAAGCAAGTTTATTCTATTTATTTTTTTAATACAACTTTAGCGCTATAACATTCCATTGCGTGAACACGTTTTACGTTATATAAACGCTAAACAAGCCACAGTTTAAAATTTTTTTTAGAGTTATAACATTCCATCGCGTGAACATGCTTCACGTTTATCTAAACGCTAAAAAACTAGTTTTTAAAAAATCTCAACCATTTGACTCTTGATTGAGGATTGCGTAATCATGAAACAAATAGTAACAAGATAATAATATCCAATATATATATATATATATATATATATATATATATATATATTACAAAATGTCTAGCCACACTAAAGAGACTTGATAAGTCGAAACACGTGTCTGTGGATGACCATATATATATATATATATATATATATATATATATACAAAACTTTCAAACATTGCTCAACGAATTTAACCTGAACATGGCTTTCACTGAACAGATGGACTCGCCACTTCTTTTTTGCCCGAGTTTTTGTGGTGTGTCGAACACTTGCAAAACTTTCTAAAAACAATTTCTTTTACAAGAAATTTTCTCTAGACGATGACGTTTGGTAACTGACAGCTTGTCGCCTCTGCGATTTTCAAACCAAGTGAATTCGGAGAAGTAGTACCTGTTAAGTCTCGCATTCGATTGGACCGTGTGCAAACAAAACTCTTTAGAAACAACTACACAAAAGATATAAATATGAACGTTCAATGAACGCAATTCCCTCTTGACAAAAAATAACCCAGAACAGGTTGATATTCCGTTGAATCAATCAATCCCACTCTTTATTTGCACTATTTCATTATGCCATTCTTTCCACCTCTGTTTATAAATGGAATAAGGGAGATAGAAAATACAGAACTCATGCACACAAATACACACACACACACACACACACGCACGCATACTCAAACACACACACACACACACACACACAACGCACGCATACACACACACACACACACAACATATATATATATATATATATATGTTGGTGTGGAATGTTACCAGTCTTTTCTGGTGTCAAACAGCTTTACATACAGAGATCTTAGTATTGATGGTGAGATCTCTGTTCATAAACACTCTGTGAGATAGCCTCCAACGCATACTAGGCGTAAAGTGGTGGCGTTCACAAAGTGTCAAAATGGCAGTAAAATTACCAACTGGGACCATATTTAGGCACCCCTTTTGATCTCGATTAAGAAAGGACATATTTTTCATTTACACCATCAATATCCAGTTGCTTGTTAGTGGTTAGGGTTAGTGGGTTAGGGTTAGGGGTTAATTTCATGATTTTTAAAACATCTAAAAATCGTTTGTTAAAACAACCGGATATTGACGGTGTAAAGGAAAAACATGTCCTTTCTTAATCGAGATAAAAAAGGGGTGCCTAAAGATCATATGGACCAACAATTGAAGCTTCTCAATCGGTCTATGAAATTGAAGCAAGACATAGGCAGATGATTACAAAAGTTTTATGCTATGAAATGAGACCTTCCTTTGCTTCAAAGGGTTCTTACTTAGAGAAGTTTAATATGATGGCATGACAAAAATTGTTATTATTCTCACAACATTCATGTATTTTTGTCATGGCTTTTATTACCTTTCGCCTTAAAGTTATTATATAAAATAGAAATGTAAAAAATCACTATTAGTAACCAGTAGATTTTTAGAGGAGAGTTCGGACCATATAACCTTAAGGCACCACTTTTGCGATTTCGATTCGTGGGGAATTTTTTTCCATTTACACCGTCAAAATCCGGTTAATTGGTAACAGACGATTTTTAGAGTTTTTTTTTAATTATAAAACTAACCCCTAACCCTAACCCCTAACCCTAACCATAACCCCAACCCCTAACAAACAACCGGATTTTTAAGGTGTAAATGAGAATAGTGTCCCCACGAGTCGAAATCGCAAAAGGGGTGCCTTAAGGTCATATGGTCCGAAAGTTCAAGTTAGAAAAGTAGCTTATATTAAAATCATCATCCCTCGATTTTTTCCCATACTTGATAACAGAAAAAAAAACTTTTGCAATGTCTTGCAATGTTTTTTACGGACGTATCTCAATTAATGAGCTAAATTGAGATCTGATCTGTTTGGGTTGGGTGGGGGTTATAATTCCAATTTAAATGCTACTTTTGATATATCCTATTAATTTTATTTGAATAGAATAAATTGATAATCTTTTCTGGATAGAATTAATGAGATTTTTGAGCAATTTTATATCTAAACAAGGATTTATATATATTAATAGGCTTGTTTCTTAATCTTCCGACTGTTATCATCTTGCAACACCCTCTGGTTAAAAGTGAGTCCGTCCAAATTGTCCAAGATGAAATGCAAAAAATGTCAATTCTGATTATCTGGTGTTGCTCATTTGCCGAATTTTTATTTTTTATGAATGTTGTCATCTCAGCTAAATAAAAGACCATTCCATTTTTATTACAAAGAAAAAAGGAAAAAAGGACATGCTACACAGCAAACATATAAGAAAGAAAGAAAGAAAGAAAGAAAGTAGAGGATAGATAGATAGAGCGGGTGAGCGTGCGGGAGCGATAACGCTAGTTTCAATGGAACATAATGAAAAGATGAAAAGAAGGAAAGAAAGACAAAAAGGAAAATAAGTTAAATCAAGATTATTATACTTTTTACATATTAAACTATTTGCAATAGCTCTTAAGTAAACATGTCAAACGTTGTAATAATTAAATTATCATTCTGTGGTATATTCACAGGTCTTACAAGTGTCACTTCCCTGACCCACTCATTAAGTTTCATGCTGGTGAGGGGAATCTTCAGATGGCGGTGTAAAATTATATGATATTGCTTGCATGGTGTAAGTAAGATTCATAAGCCATATTAGTGCGTTCATTTTTCAATGGGTGCCCATATATCTGGCCTTGTGCCATATCTATACGTTATTTAGGAGGTGAGCGTCAATCGCCCCTATCATATTTGTTATTATTTTGCTTCGTTTCATATTACAATATACATTAATAATGCACGTTGTATTTTACATTCTGATTGAATGTTTTTTTGTTAATATATATATATATATATATATATATATATATATATATATATATATATATATATATACATTCAAAAAATGCTGGGAGAAAACAGCTGCACTGCCAACTAAGCTTTCACCCGATGCAATATTAACACTAAATCAGTTGGCACAAGAATTTGTTGGTTTTCTCTCACATTGTGGGAGTGTCAACTGAAAATTATATATACACTAACACAGACAGACATACAGAAACACACACACACACACATATATATATATATATGTATACATTTATATATCACTCTATTTTTGTTCTCTTTTCTTTCTCCCCCACCTGTTTTTTCTATCTGTTCCCCCTTGTCTACATTTTAAAATGTGTAGTGTAGTTCATTTGATGAAATCTTTAATGAAATAAAGACGAAATATTAATTTTTACCCCGAATTAAATTGATTGTGTTGTTTTATCACATTTTCCCTTTATATTTTCACATAGATAGATTGATAGATAGATAGATAGATTTACATAATAATAGATTGGTAGATAGATCTACTCACTTGTCTGTATATGTATATAAACATATTTATGTACACATATATATCTATATATGTACGTATATGGATATACACACAACTTCTAAAAAACCTCTCACATATCGATATATAAGAACATTTAAAACTAATTTAACTCAAAGAAGTTTTTTTTTTCACAGAACAGACGGACTCGCTACTTCTAACACATTTATCTGCTCGGATTATAGTGGCCTGTCAAATACCTTTAAAAAATCTTATAATATTTTAAAACAATTCTTCAAACAAAAATAATTCTCCTGACGATGACCTAAGGTCGAAACTAGTTCAGAAAAATAAATAACATAAAAAAATTTCATGTTTGTCTTAACACTTTTTGTTCATATTATATATATATATATATTATATATATACATATAATCATCCACAAACACTGTGTTTCGACGTATCACGTCTCTTCAGTGCGGAAAGACATTTGTAAGCTACCTACAGCCGGGATAGAAATCAGATCGGTTAATCATAAGTCGGGCTGCTTAACCGCTCGGCTATGTTCACCTACAGAATGGGAAGTGGATTTTTTAACTGTTAAATACACACATCAGTATGTATGTAACCGCCACCATAGAATGCTCCATCCTTTTTATAATATATATAATATATATATATATATTATATATATATATGTATGTGTGTGTGTGTGTGTGTGTGTGTGTGTGTGTGTGTGTGTGTGCCCGTCTGTGCGTGCGTATTTAGGTGTATCTATGTGTGTATGTGCGTGCGTATTTACGTGTATCTGTGTGTGTGTATGTGCGTGTGCCCATCTGTGAATGCGTGCGATATATATATATATATATATATATATATATATATATATGTGTGTGTGTGTGTGTGTGTGTGTGTGTGTGTTACGATTTTATGGGCCATCCTTTAGGCTTCAAGCAAGAGTGCTTGTCCAGGAGAAATCCTTTGTAAAGAATCCTTTGGTTGTTACTTGGTGCTTCTTAGTATTGTAAGTTCCTTCGTCAATGATTGCAAATGGACGTCTGTTCAGTATCAGCGACTAAGTAGGCAACTAGCAACGCATTATGGCTGTTGATTGGCGGATGAATAAACCAAGCAGATTCTTTCGATTTAAATATTTGGCGCAACACAATCGTCACCCCAACCCAATAAGGCCTACAGCAAGACTCAGCAAACTTTAGGAAATATACTTTTATATATAAGGGATTATCCCATCGTAAAGCTGTGTAAATGTTTTTAATCAATCTGTTAACCAATCTTTACAAGGTGTGTCAAAAAGTATCGAGATTTTTTGTACTTTTTGACAAACCTTGTATTCTGAAAGAAAAATAACGTTCCATTCATTCTTTATTTCTATCTTGGTAAGTACAATTTTAAACTTGGTACTTTTTGACACACCTTATATTCTGAAAAAAAATTAATGGGTGGAACGTTATTTTTCTCAGAATACAAGGTGTGAGAAAAATACAAAAAATATCGATACATTTTTATACACCTTGTATGTTTAGCTGTTTCTATTTCATTTGAACGGCTAGTCAATCCGTCCAGAGACACTTCATGCCAAGAGGTTAGGGAAGCACATTCATTGTACGTTTTATTTACATTTTTTATGTTGCTTCATTTTTGTATTGTTGTTTTTTTCTGTCTTTTTTATCATTTCTTTTTTATTTTATGTTTTTTATTCTATTCTTTTTTGCTTTATTGTTTTTTTTTTGTACACAGAATCCAGTTGGTTAATCCTAGTCTGTAGGTTTTCACTGGAATGTAGTCCAAATCTGTATTGGAAATTCTAGTCTGTAAGTGTTCATTGTAATATGTAATATGTCCAAGTCTGTAGTATTCCTCTGGTGTTAATCGAAAAGATACGACTTGCTGACAGGAAGTTCAACTGTAATTGATTTGAGGACAGTTGCAAACGATCTTAAATGTTTTCTATCCTCATATCTCATCGGCCAATTTTCTACCGGAAGTCATTGGAAAGTTCTTAAATAGAAGTGATGATTTTGCATACATCTTATACCTATAGATAATCCATCCCTCTGGCTTTTCATCCTTGGTAAAGCCGGCATGTTCTGCTCTCTTTTTTCTGTCTGTCTTTCTGTCTGTCTGTCTGTCTTCCTGTTTCTGTCTGTCTGTCTGTCTCTCTCTCTCTCTCTCTCCCTATATATATATATATATATATATATATATATATATATATATATATATATATATATTTCTTTTCTCCCAGATACTGGATTTCACTTTATTGGTGCAGTCTTTATACCTTGACGAAGGGTGAAGGTTCACTTGAAATATTGGAATTTATCAAACCAGGGACAAAACAACAGCTGGACATTAAAATTCAGTTTTTTTGTTCTGTTTGTTTTTTGTTTTTGTTCTGGTTTTTTCCATGCTTCATAATACCCAAAATGAACGTTCATAAGAACGAAGGTTATACACAATAAATTTATAATATTATATATATATATATATATATATATATATATATATATATATATAAATAATGCTACTTTGTCTTAAGACTGTCTCAACTCTCGAGCTTTCTGAGTTATGAATCGCCACTCGGTTTTTTTTGCTTGGAATTATCTAAAATTTGAGGTGCGAGCGAGCTTCAGATACGCTTATTTTAATAAGTTCACTAAAATATTTAAGTTTCCAATTTTATTACGCCTAAGGAAAATATGTACAAAAATAAATATTAGAATATAGTACTTACATATTCCAACACAAGACATTACATATTATTTTATTATGTTTTTATACATACAAGGATATTTTCCGTATCTAAGAAAAGGTAACCAAAAAATTTGGTTGTTTTTTTTTCAGTGGGAAGTGAGGAACGGAATAAATGTATTTTAGTTTATTTCAATGTGGAAGTTTGATTTGATATACGAGGAGATTGGGTTACGAGTGGAACGAATTAAACTCGTAAGTCAACGTACCACTGAATATATATATGTATATATGTATATAGTAGCTTGACAAGCTTAATTTCGCTAGGATGGTCAGCTGTGTACTGTGGCCGAGGCGATAAAAGTGTTTCACTAGTGTTTCACTGCGTCTGCTGAAGTCCCGGTTTCGATTTCTGTCGGAGGGAAATCGTTAGTATATACCGCTGATGAGACTTAATAAAGTCGAAACAGTCTGTACGGTATTCTACACATCGAGCCATCCTTTACTGGGATTACACTTGTCAAGTTCATTTTCTATAAGAAAAAGTATCGAATTTTATGCGATACATGCGTTGTAAGTGCCTTCAAGTAAAAATTTAATATATAATATATATATATATATATATATATATATAAGTGCATGTTTTCAAACACACTCACACACACACACACACATACACACACACACATACACATATATATATATATATATATATATATATAATGTTGACAGATATCTAATTTAACTCCTTATTTGTAGCAGGTGGGATCATGGAAAAATCGTGCCACCTATGGGAATATCATTAAGTGTTAACAGACCACGGAAATATAGAAGCCATATTGACTTTGCTTCCATATCCGCTTTAAACTGTGAAATAGGAAAACTGAGAGAAATTTCCTATTTATTTTCTTCTATTTTTTTTTCTTTGTTTTACTTACTCAAAAGGGTCATGGGTTCCTTTGAAGTCAGTCAGCACTATGACCGCACCCTTCCCTTTCAATCATCTGACAAAAATGGCTTCAAAAGAAAAACTGTTGTTTTTATTTGCTTTTCTTTTGTTTGCTTTTTTTGTTGTTGTATTTGTTGTTGTTTTTTATGTTAATCAAGAAAATCTGACAGGAAATCCTTTTAAAAATTATACACACTTCTCTTTCTTATGCTGAAGTCAAGCAGCGCTGAGTCTGTTCAATACTTAATTGGGTGACTACTTAAGCAACAGCAGGTATTGGAAGCAACCTGTGTCCTTTGTTTATCAAGAATACGTTGGTATTCGCATTACATGACCCGAAAAGACTTAATATGCTGTAAAACTGAACAACTAACAATTCACTTTCCTGATGGGTTTCATCTATCTCGTAAGCTAGCAGACTTGTGACACTTGTAAAACTTTTTACTTTAATTCAGGCCTTATTCATCTCTCTCTCTCTCTCTCTCTCTCTCTCTCTCTCTCTCTCTCTCTCTCTCTCTCTATCTCTCTCTAATCTCTCTCCTCTCTCTCTCTCTCTTTCTCTCTCTCTCTCAACTGACCTATGAGGCTAGCTTTTTAACCAAAACTCTAACTCTCTCTCTCATCTATCTATATCTATATGTCTGTATCTGTCTTTAACTCTCTTCTCTCTCTCTCTCTCTCAGTAACTCTCTCACTCTTGCCACTCTAACACTCTATATATGTCTATGCTTCTTTCTTTCTCTGTCTCTGTCTCTCTCTCCGTCTCTCTCTATCTCTCCCTAACTCTCTCTCTCTTTCTCAATATAATATTGTATCTGTCTCTGTCTCTACTCCTTTCCCCCGTCTCTCTCTCTCTCTCTCTCTCTCTCTCTCTCTCAATCTGACTTCTAAGGCTAACTTTTTAAACATTGCACCTTAGTAGTATATAATATACAATTTATATATACACAGATGCACACATGTATAAATAAAGATAAAGATAAGTTTGGTTTGGTGTATCTAACGGCATACCAAACCGTTATGGGTTATTTAATGCCGAAAATTGATTTATTTGTAATTGTTTAATTATAATCATATCTATTCATATTTTCAACGTTCCATTGCAATCCTTTTATTCGTTTGTAACAATCCTTTGTTTGTACACGGTTATATATCAAGTATTTCTATCTAATACAAATAATTTGCACACAGTTCTATGGTTTTAAGTAAGTTTTCCTATTTGATAATCATTTCTTGGCACACCTATTATATGATTTATTTCATTCATATCTAATGCTAATGATTTTCAAACATATCTATTTGAGCGGTAGATTGGGCCCTAATAGATAATAGCACTGCGAGACAAGGTGGGTCTGGGAGTAATGGCGTTGAAATAATCAAGATAATCTGACGGATAGTACCTTAAAATGATTTTCTTCCTGGTATATTTCATCTCCCTATCTACATATTTACCAACCATAAATCAATCAAAAACATTTGTTGTGTGAAAGGTGAAGGCGCAGTTGATCACAATACTCTAACCAGATGGATGAATAAATTTCGCATGAGCTGATAATCAGGCAAGTAGGCCTGAAACCGTGGATTCCGAGGCTGTACTCCAAACCGCAGAGGAAAATCTGGCAAGTAGCACTCGGAAAATATCATGCTATCTCGGTATCTCACAGTCTAGTATGGTCCGTTATCTTAACGGTAAGAGCTAAAGAATTTTGCTTCCCGTTACCAAAATATTGCAAAACTTTTGACTCACCCTAGTATAACCGATTGTTGATTCCTCCTTTTATGCATGTACCAAAATATAGCAAAACCTTTGAGTCATTCTAGTATAACTGATTGCGGATTTCTCCTTGTATGCATGTACCAAAATATTGCAAGACTTTTGACTCACCCTCGTAATTATGATTGATGACGTCCCTTGTGAGATTTTACATTAATAAATAAACCATATGGCCATTCGCAGTTTTTACAAGTATACAAATTCACTTACTACTGCGAGGGATAGGATAATTAAGCCGCACCCTAATTCCTTGTGGGGATGGGGCAGTCTTGAAAATCCAACTCGAACAGTAGATACGGGTTTGATATACAATTCCTTTTAGTCAAGAAGCAAGCAGGATGGAACAACATAAGAATGTCGGTTTGTATGTCATCATATGTGCAGAGTTAAAGAATTTATTAAGTTTTAAGAAGTCGACTATGGACCAAATGGTCGGCATATTTTCTATTACGACATGTATGCATGTCAATCAACTTGGACTGTTTCGGCAATAAAAAGCAAAAGTATTTTATAAAAATAAGAGTAAATATGTTGGCGTTAATTCTCTAAGGATTCTTAGTCTAAGAAACTTAGAGGAAATTACAAAATTAGTAAAAGCGAAACCTGATTGTAAGAAAGGGGAATTCATCAAGATATATATATTATATATATATATATATATATATATATATATATTATATGTGTGTGTGTGTGTGTGTGTGTGTGTGTGTGTATAATGTCTAATACATGCAAAATAATATTTAATAAAGAACGTAAAAGTGAGTATGGAAAGAAAGTAAGATGGAAAGAAAGAAAGAAAGAAAGAAAGAAAAAGTAAAAAGAAAAAAAGAAGAAAAATAGTAAGAAAGAGAGTAAAAAGAAAGAACATTAAGTAGACGAAAGAAAGAAAGAAACAAAAACAATGAGTAAAGGAGAGAAAAAAGAAAGAAAGAAAGAAATAAAGTAAAGGAAAGAAAGAAAAAAGAAAGAAAGAAAGAGAGAAAGAATAAGTTAAGGAAAGAAATAAAGAATAAATGACATGTAAAGGAAAGAAAGTAAAAATCAAGTAGAGAAAGAAAGGAAAGAAAGAATAAGGAAAGGAAAGAATAAAAATAAACAAATAAAGGAGAAAAAGAAAGGAAAGAAGAATGAGTAAAAGAAAAAAAGAAAGAAAGAGAGAGAGAGAAAGAAAATGAAAGAATGTTAAGCAAATAAATAAAGAATAAACAATATGCAAAGGAAAGAAAATAAAAATCAAGAAGAGAAAGAAAAAAAAAAAAAAGAATAAGGAAAGGAAAGAAAGGAAAGAAAGAATAAATAAATAAAGGAGAAAAAAAGAAAGGAGAATGACTAGAAAGAAAGAAAGAAAGAATAAGTAAGGAAAAAAGAATAAATCAAGGAGCGAAGGAAAAAAAGAAAGAAACAATAAGTAAAGGGGGGAAAAGAAAAAAGAATACAGAAAGAAAAAGAAAGGAAAGAAAGGAAAGTAAGAAAGAAGAAAATATGAGTGAAAAGATGAAAGCTAGAAATAAGAGAAACGTAGAAGAAATAAAAGTAAAAATATTCTAATAAACAAAGATGGTAGAAAGCTGTTGTCAAGTGCCATTATCTGGCCAGGCTTGGAGAAACTCTTTTATTGGGCAGATGTATTTGTTGAGCACATTGGTTGCAATTACACGCTTTAGAGAAATGACAAGTATGCGTTACATAAGTAGTTCCTTAGTTCTGTTTGTCAAAAAAGGAAGCAACGATATCCGCTGCCCAAAGTATTATACAACATATATATATATATATATATATATATATATATATATATATATATAAGGGTTCATATTTCGAAGAGTGAGTTCGTGAAGGAAAAAAGGGGGCGATAAAAGGAAAACATATGGACATGAAAGCACAACGATAAGTGTAAGCAAACACAAACAAGCCTGGAGACGCACAACCATATATATATATATATATATATATATATATATATATATATATATATATATATAAGTATGTATATATATAATATATATTATATATGCATTGCCTGCTTATGAGTCTGTGTGTGTGTGTGTGTGTGTGTGTGTGTGTGTAAATACGCAACATTCTGTATGTCCTGGTTATATGATACTAAACTGCATCTGATGGTGAGGCTACAGTTCTCGATATCTGGGAAGTGGGAAGTAATCTTCCTTAGCATTACTAGTGTAGTACATATTAAGAGTTCCAGCCAGCTGGGTCTGTCGAATACGCCGACTGCACTTGTAGAGGGTAAAATCCCCCAATGGGGCCACCTGTTGGCCATAGGTGGCGACATGTGATGCTTAAGAACAAAATCTGGTGGCTGAGTAGTATGACATGCAACATTCCACTTTGGCCCTATCCAATAAATCGACTGATCAAGTCAAGCCCGAGCACCTATATGATTGTCCCGACACTATTTTCCTTAAGACAACCCCCAATCCTTTTTATCATATATGTGCTAGAAAGCAGTCGCTGGGGGTCTTAGTGTCCTGGTATGACATTAAACTGTATCTATTAGTGAAGTTACAATTCTTGAGCTCTGGGGAGTGTGGAGTAACCCTTCATTGCCATTACTCCTATGTTTTCTCTGACCCATAATTGTAGTACCTATATGGTTCCATCTATGGGTTAAGTAGATAAAAAATGAGTTTTAAAAAAGTCTTTAAAATTCATTACCCAACAAGAATGAATAAAGCCAAGCGTCTTCGGCATAAAATAACCCAAGGATTGACATGCCGTAATAAAAAAAAAAGAAAATAATGGATCAAATCAAACTTAACGGATCTAAATTCCACCTTATGTCGAAAGAAAAAAATACCAAAAATCAGGGAATTAACCGAATTTAATAAAGTTTACAGTGTTGATACATTAATAAATAAACGAATTAAATGCACCAGTTATTTTATTTAAAAACTTTTACATTTTTTCAGGTCAGTTAACTTTGAACCACATATCATTGAGGCGTAACACAGATTCTCGAAAATACGTGGTTCAATATATTCATTAATATATCAACTCTGAAAATTTCATTAAATTCAGTTAATTCCCCGATTTTTGGTAATTTTTTTTTTATTTCGGCGGGGTGACATACGATGGTGGAATTTAGTCTGTTAAGTTCGATTTTATTGTTTAAACCAATATTTATAAATGAACTTAGACGCAGATGCGAATAATGTCTTTCTCGGAGTTCTTCTCCGCGTGTTAGAATGTTGGGTCTAGAGGAAATAAAAGACATCAAAGTTAAACTATGTCTTTGAATCATGAATAAGAACTGACAAAATGGACGGGAAGGTATACAATCCCAGGAACGCCTCAAGACAACCCAAGAAGACAAGAAGATGAGAGAACTCAACCTTGCTAGAAGACTTAACAGAAACAGCAGAGATAGTTCCAAGTAAGAAGATAATAATAAGAATACTATGTTACATAGAAACAACAAGAAGTGGCTACCCGGCATTGCCTGGCTAAAGGGAATTATAAAAAGTTAGTCTCCTAGATCTATTGATTGTTTTGGTCTGACATAATTGATTTATGTTTTAATCACGAATGCAACCAATGACTTTCCTTTCTCTTACTATTCAAATCCTAATTTCTAGATATCATCCCAGATATAAATAAAATCTTCATTATTTTTGCACAAAAAGCAAACTCTGGTGGTAGCGAATGTGTATGTATATATTCTTTGTCGTTAATTGTTTTATTTTGTATAGATGGTTTGCAGAAATTCAAATTCAACTGAATTAATCAAGAATATAACGAAATATCTGGCACTATTGGGAAATGCAAATAACACTCGTAAGGGAAGTAAAAGGACTGAAAGTTTTACCGGGATAAAAACAACTGACTGCACGGGTAAATATGTTACAAGCGGGCCGAATTAAACTCGTAAGTCAAGGTACCACTGTGCTACAATCTGATCAATGGCAGAAGTGTCGATCCATACACAAATAATCTCGACATTTTTACTGGAACTATGCTAGTATTAATATAGACACATTCGATATGATTATAGTTGATGAACAATAGAGACAATGAAGAAAAGCGAAAAGAATTGAAAATTAAGAATGCTTTTATACGATATATAAGGATATATAACTATTTTGCATATATATATATATTATATATATATATATATATATATTATATAATATATATATATATATACGTTTAAAATCGAATGGTTTAAAATTACCCACTATAATTTCTCGCAGTAGCGCGAATCTTCGGGGTATCGCGCTACTGCAAGAAACTATAGTCGGTAATTTTAAACCATTCGATTTTAAACGTATATTTAGCTTTTATATAGAGCGCTTTTTAAATGATTGTTTTTAAATCCAGGAGTAAATAGTATTTTAGTTTGTTTGCTTGGTGGATTTAATGGTAACTGGTGTATATATATATATATTATATATATATATATATATATATTATATATGCCGAGGATTGCTGTCCGAGGATTGCTCGTATAGCATGAAACCAACGGTAGGAAACTTGTTTCAACAATAATATATATTAAAATATATATTTATTATTTATTTATTAACGCTCTATCACCGATATGGAGCACTTCCTAATAATACTGTACGTTGGCTCACTACTGCCTCTTTAAGTGTGATATTGCCAACACACATTATATATTATATATTATATATATATATATATATATGTGTGTGTGTGTGTGTGTGTGTGTGTGTGTGTGTGTGTGTTATAATAAAACATTTTTAAAAAGAACATTTAAGAAAAATTTTTCTCATTTTTCGATCTCAATTTGAAAATAATTCTAACTCAGTTTAAACGACACCAGACTCATTTTAATGTCCTGATCAATATTTTATAATGGACTGAAAGGTTTTAAAGTCGACTTCAACATCTACAAATAAGTTTATCTTTTGAAATATTTTTTTCTTATTTATATGTCTACATATTATCATTTATTAAAAACATCGAAGACATGATAAAAAAATTACAACTCCGAGTTTCACAGCTACGATCGTCAGGCGAGTCGGTAATCCACATATCTGTCTTTTTTTAAACCTCTAAGTTCTCTCATTATTGTTGGATATTTCCTGGTTGAGAATCCAAATCTTTCATTTGTTTCTTTTTTTCTTCTCTTTCTTTTTACGAGAAATAAAACTTTCCATCTGATTATTTTTAAGAAATTTCCAAATCTTCCAATGAATCTTATTTCATACTCATGTTTAGTCGGAATTAGAATGTTTTTCAATGAATATTCGAACGTGTTTTGCTGCATACTTGGTAGAATTAAGAATAGAATTATCCGTAGTTAAGAGTGGTCAACTAATATAGGAGTTACAATTATGGTTAAAATTTAACCCTTAACGTATCTGACGTATGAGTTACCAGCTTACATGACGATATATACATGTATATATTGCTAAATTCATAAATAAAGAGTGATAAATATATATATATATTGTTGTTATTATAAGGGTTTGGCGTATGCTTCACATGTTTGTGTTATAAAAAATAAAGTAAAACTATTGGGGTTTTTAAAAGCCTGGATGTCCGAGTTAAAATAAATTAATGTTTAGGAAATTCTGTAGGCTTACCAATTGTGTCAGAATTCAAAGTGTAAGTGATAATGTGTTATATATATATATATATATATATATATATATATATACTCATTGTTTTATTCCCCAATAAAAAAAACCATTAACTTAAAAATACCCTTGTAATATGGCAATAAAACAATGAGTATATATATAATATATACCACATAAACACTTACACTTTGAAATCGGGCACAATTGGTAAGCCTACAGCATTTCTTAAACATTAGTTTATTTCAATTCGGACATCCACCATCTTTTCATGCTTAAAAACAAGTACTTTTATTTTTATATTTATGACACACACACACACACACACACGACACACACACACACACACGACACACACAACACACACACATATATATATATATATATATATATATATATATGCATGTTTATACATGTAATATTTATAATGTGATCCATATGCGAAATTAATAATCTTTATGCAAGTGAACAGACATATGTGCACAAGCGCGTATCTACTACGTATGCGTGTATAAATGTGTATTTTTATCACTAACAAAATATATTTAAAAGACGTTGAAAAAATAGGTGCTTAAATGCTGGATACATTAAGCAAAAATACTATTTGATAGATATATTGATAAATAGATAGACAAATACATATATACATAAATGATTAGATAGATAGATAGATATGAATAGAATCATAGATATGAACAGAATCATAGATATGAACATGTAGATAGATAAATAGATAGATGAACAGATGGACACACACACACACACACACACACACACACACACATATATATATATATATATATATATATATATAGAGAGAGAGAGAGAGAGAGAGAGAGAGAGAGAGAGAGAGAGAGAGAGAGAGATGAACATACTGACATAGGTAGATATATAGATAATCAATGAACATAGATAAATAGATAGATATGAACAGAATGATAAATATGAAAACGTAGATAGAGAGATAGACCTCTGTAAAATCTTTCACCCATTCCAGGTGACAAATGAAATACAACCTCTTAAAAACAAAAGATTAAGAAAGGAAAAAAAACACAATAAGAAAATAAAATAACTAAAAATATTAAATCTAAAATATGTAAGAGTATGTAAAATAAATAAATAAATAAATCACAATGAAGGAAATAATCAAAAACACTGTAACAAAGTGTATGCGGTTTGAGTCTATTGAAATTGATGTTTCCATAATGGAATATACGAAATGGCTGGAAAAATATATTGGAAATGTTATCTTGGCGAATCGAAATGTTGTATTAAAGATTTCGATAAAAGACACGAAAAAAAAAGGGAAAACGGGGAACAACACGCTTTTATATTTATTCATTTCAACTGCAAACAATTAATCTTTATTACGCTTGCTATTGTGGCAATATATCGCATCTTATTATGAAGCTGCTTTTATTATCGAAACATGGTATAAAAAGTGATTAATAATTATTAAGTCTATGCAATGCAGAAGAAGGAAAAGAGGGACACAGGAGAGGACAAGAAGAAAATGAAAACAGACCCCTTTCTACAATTTTATTTATTTATTCGTTTGTTTATTATTTGTCCTTGTTTATTTATTTTATTTGTTAAATTGTCGATTTATTTTATTCATTTTATTCTTTTGATTTTGAGCATTTATTTGACAAAAATCCGTTTATTGTGGCTACGGAATCTATGTTTCAAAATGGCTGTTACGAAAACCTCCTAAAATTATGATGGATTCTACACCGGGGAAAAAGCATTTGTAATTTTTTAAAGCAAGCGCGTTTTGAGCTTTAAGCAGTGTACAATAATCTCCTGGCTTTTTATTGTGCTAATATTGGTGTCCCTTTTTTTATTTTATTATTTATTTATTTCGTAAAGCAGAAGATTGTTTTTCTAATCAAAACCCGAGTGAAACGAATTCGGTGTGACTGGCGTTTTAAAATGAAAAATGGCTGTCGCATAATTTTCTTGTTGGACCGGGAATTCATTCATGGGCGGAGCCCAAGACTGGATAAGATGAAGCACCCTGAAGGGAGGAATGGTACAGTATCGACAGTGTTGATTCGAGTTGCTAAAAGCAAGTTTGTTTGTGTTTTTAAGGTGGGAGGATTCGCTACGTTCAGGATAATGTCTTTCAATCCGGTAGTTGGAGGTCCGATCTGTCAATACGCTTTTGGTCCGCCATTCAATTCTCATTTACGCATATTCAATACCTTTTAAGGTTAAAGATAAGTATAAAAGTCGATGGAGGATGGTCTATTGTCTGTATCAGCCATGGAACAAGGGAGTCTATCCGCTTTTCACTAGCGCTACACCAGGGAGAATGTTTTTGAGACTGAGATGGAGCGCCACATCTAAAATCAGCTCCTCACTTTACTTTACAAATCCAAGCTGTGCTATTGAGTTGGCGATGGCAATGATCCATAAAGATTTATTAATCGATTGATTTTAACGCAGTGTCAACCCATCTAGGGTTATTTTATCCTTGGGATTCGGGAATCGTGTTATTATGTATTCGTATTTAAATTTTTGTGTAGCTGTTTCTTCATAGTTTTTTAAATTTTTAATTTTGTTTGTTTGACTGTTTTGGACTTATCCTCTCGAATAAAATAATTTTTAAACATAACTATTTGACCGATAGATGAAACTTTAACAGATTTTACCACCCCGGATCAGATATGCAGTTTAGTGTCATACCAGGACACCCCTATTTTTGATGGGAGTCTTACCCCTCTGCAGTTGATGCATGCCGATAATGACCGACAGGTGATGACCTTTACACATCAGGAATTGCATGATTTTACAAGCATATATAACTATCTTTGACGCATGCATCTCGAATCAAAAGGTTTACTTTATCTCAGTTAGAGAAATTCAATTAATTGTTTTTAAATATCCCCATTGCAACAAGATATTTAAACTCATAAGTAAGAAAACAAATGATTACCGGTAGGTCAATGCAAGAATACTTACTTGTTCAATTCCTATTGATGTATGTTTTTTTTTATCTATATTATACGATGACGATCAAGAAAGTAAGTCAATCTTATGGACTAAATGAAAAAGACAGAAAGATGAATCTCACATAATGTGTATTATGATTTTGTAGATTAAAATGGTTTTCTGCAGTGAAATAATAGGAATTATCCCGAATCTGCCTGGTGGCTTAACCCCATCCCAACGAAAGGCTAGGGGAGTAAACCTCGAAAACAAATCAGAAGCCGGAGTCCCTAAAGTGGTGTGATGCTGAAATCCAGTACTACCCGGCAACTCCTGCAACACTACCGTTGTCAAACTGCATTGGTTCATTACCTTTCCTTTGGATCACAGCGGCAAAGTGGAGAGGGTGGATTTGCTACATTAGAAACAGCTCATCCTCCATATGAACCCGTTCAGACTACGTAGTTAAAAAGATTTTTGGACATTACTTCATCGTCTCTCGTAGGGAGGATGCCAACAACAACAAAGCGGAGACTAAATTTCGTACCTGTTTATCCAATTGTCTTTATTACATTTAATCGAAGAATAGCGCGTCTAGGTTTATTTTATGCCTTGGGTTATTTTATCCCAAGAGGTTAGGGAATCGCGTTTATTGTACTTTCATATTTACATTTTCTGTGTGTTTCTTAAGTGCTTTCTTTTTGTCTTTGTTTTTTAGTTTTTTGCACACGGTCCTATCGATAAGAATATTTATGAACAGATCTATGTGATCCATAGATGGGATCCTAACAGGTACTACAACTTTGAATGAAAGTGGATAATGATGGGACTTCACGGTCCCCAGATTTCCAGAACTGGGACCTCGCCTTCAGATGCAGTTAAGTGTCATATCCAAAACACCCTTTTTGTGGGTGGGGTCTTACCCCTCTGCATAGGTGTACAGTAGCGTATTTTCAAGCACCGCCGACATGGTGATAAAAATAAAGGAAACTAGATTTTGTGTGTGTAGTGTGTGTGCTTCTCTCTCTCTCTCTCTCTCTCTCTCTCTCTTTTCTTTCTCTTTCTCTCTTTTTCACACACACACACACACACACACTCACTCACTCTCACTCTCTCTTCTAGTAATTTACAAATTTGTCCACACATGCAAATGTTCACGAAGAATTGTGTGGTGAACGTACAAGGTGTGTCAAAAAAGTATCAAGATCTTTTGTACTTTTTGACATACCTTGTATCCTGGAAAAATAACGTTCTATTCCTTATTGTTTTCAGAATACAAGGTGTGTCAAAAATACCAAATTTAAAGCTGTATTTACTAAGATAGAAATGAAAAATGAAAGGAACATTGTTCTTTTTTTTTTCAAAATACAAGGTGTTTCAAAAAGTTTTTTAAAAATCATGATAATTTTTGACGCACCTTGTATATATCAACAGTTCTTTAAAACTAATGCAATGCGAGAGAAGGCATGGGGAACAGGAAGAGAGAGAGAGAGAGAGAGAGAGAGAGAGAGAGAGAGAGAGAGAGAGAGAGAGAGAGAAGAGAGAGAGAGAATTCAAAATAGAAAATTTAATTAATAGTAAAATGGGTCGAAAGTGTTAATTCATTTTTTTTTCATGTAGTCGAATTGTGGATGGACATTTGAAAATAATTTAGGTAAAAGTCGTCCATTTCTCTCTTTTTTGTCTGTTCTCCTCTCTTAAATTTTTTCTTTTCTTCTCTCTACTTTTCTCTTCACTTCGTTAGTCTCTTGTTTCTTGTCTCTTTTCATCATTTCACTTATCTCTTTTATTTTTGTGTCTGTTCTTATCGTTTTTTTCAATCCTTCTTACTTCTCTTCTACTCTACTTCTCTTCTCTATATTCTTCACTTCTTTTCTTTTTTTTATCTGTTCTTCTCATCTTTTCAATTCTCTCTTTTCTATTCTTCACTTCGCTTTTCTCTGTTCTTCTCTCTTCGGTCTTTTCTTCACTTCAGCTCTTCTTTCTTTTGATCTGTTCTTCTCTTTTTAATTACTCTCTTCTCTTCTCATTTCTCTTTTCTACACTTAACTTCTCTCTTTTCTTCTCGCTTCTCCGTTATCTTCACTTTTATTCTCTCTTCTGTTTTTATCAGTTCTCTCTTTTTTTCTTTCCTCCCTTCACTTCACTTCTTTCTTCTCTTCTCTCTTTTCTTCACTTCATTCTCAATTTTTTGCCAGTTCTTTTTTAATTATTCTCTTTTCTTTTCACTTTCTTCTTCTCTTTTTCTTCTCTCTTTCTTTCTTTTCTTTTCTTTCTCTCTTCTTCTCTTCTCTTCTTTCTTCCTTCAATTATTCACTTTCTCTTTCTCTTCTCTCTCTCTCTCTCTCTCCCTCTCTTTCTCTCTCTCTCTCTCTCTTTTCTACATTTCACTTCTCTCTTTGTTTCACTGCCGTTTCCCTTCTCTCCTTTCTTTTTTCTTTTTTTTTTTCTCTTCTCTTTCCTTCTTTCTACTCTTCTCTTCAATTATACTCTCTTCTCTTTCATTTCTTCACTTCACTTCTCCCCCTCACTTATCTATTCTCTTCTCTCTTTTCGTCACTTCACTTCTCTCTTCACTTCTCTTCTCTCTTCTATTTCCTTCTCTTCTTCACTCTTTTCTCTTTGAAAGACTCATCAGTTATGTAATGTGCTAATATTCTTAATTCATATTAACTCTCTTTGCTTCACATCTAATCGTGAATGTACGAATATTTTGTGAACGGTTTCATTAATTTTCATGAAATTTATATCATTAAAATGAAGAATTAGAAAATTTAATCAACTTAATATTTTTCTGAAATTAGTTCAATGAAGATTAATAGATGTCTTGAATCTCAAAATTTTAAAATGCAATATAAACTAAGAATAAAACTCGTTTTCATCTAAAATTTTACGACTTATTTTATGCTATTTTCTGACAGATAAAATCAAAATTAAAAGTACCTCTGTGTCCTGAGTATGACACTAAACTGCATCAAATGGTGATGCTCCAGTTCTGGAGACATAGGGAGTGTGAAGTACCCCTCAAGTGACAACATTCCTAGGTCCACTCTGACCCGGAATGGTAGTACCTGTTAAGGTCCCATCTATGGGCCAAATAGATATCTTTAAAAATTATTCGTATCCGATAGGACCGTATACAAAAAATATTAAGAGACAACGACACAAAAATGTAAATATCAACAAATGACGTGAATCTCTTGGAATGGAATAACCCTAGACGCGTTAACATGCCATTAAAATCAATCAATCAAACAAAACTACTTCTGTAACATAAATTAAAGAATGTATAAACTTTATAAAAATGGAAAATATACGTGTTGGATTATTTGTTAGAAATAAGCCAATTAAATTTATAGACTAAGCGAGGTCACGTGGTTTAAATCACAGCCAATCAACATCCGAATAGTGTTAACTACTTAATCGCTGATACTGAGAGACGTCCATTTACAATCATTGACGAAAACCTGCAAGACTGAGGAGCACCAAGGAACAACCAAAGGATTCTTCACTAAGGACCACGCTCTATTATTAACACAAAGGATCTCCGCTGAACAAGCGCTCTTGCTTGAAGCCTAAAGGATGGCTACAAAAATCGTAACAATACGAGGTCTTATCAAAAAGTAGCGAGAGTAGACATCTAACTATTTTGTATGATTTCAAAACTTAAAACTCAGAATTTAAATTAGATTTCACATCACTTAATGCTGAATCAAGTCATTTTGATAAACAAAGAACCCAGGTTGCTATAGTATCTGTTGATACTTAAGTTGTCATCCAATGAAGTATTGAACAGGCTCATTGCTGCTTAACTTCGATGATCTAGAGGGAACCGGTGCTTTCTATGTGACTTGACCGTAATTTAAGTGATCTGATTGGTTGTTTTGTTTTATGGTATATCTACTATTTTCGGATCATTTAATACTAAATCAAGTCATTTTGATAAACAAAGGACTCAGGTTGTATACATTACCTGCAGTTGCTTAAGTGGCCGCCTAATTAAGTATTGAACAGGATTAACTTCGGTGCTATTGCGAGAACCGATGCTTTCAGCGTGACTTGACCATAATTCCATGAAACAGCTTTTGATAAAATACTACTACTACTACTACTACTACTGCTGTTGTTGACCATGATGATGAATTCATTTTGAGATTCGGTTTCTTACAGTACCTGTTGTTGCTTTAAATGGTTACCAATCTAAGTATTGAACAAGCTCGTAGCTGCTTAACTTCGGTGATCTCGTGAGAACCGATGCTTTCAGTGTAACTTGACTGCAATAAATATAAATCAAGGCGTGTGTACGACTGAACAACTTATATAATAACGTGATGAGCACCTCTTGTGGTGTAATGGTGAGCAAGATAGACTGGCAAGCCATGACTAGTGAGCTCGAGCCTTACATTCGGCCTGTGTCACAACTAAGCGAAGCTTAGTAAATAACTATATGATAACGTGATGACATCTGGACAACAGTCTAGACGGGCCTGGGCTAATTTAAAAGAAAAATGAAACCAGTCAATGATTTTTTAACAAAATCTTATTTTAGCGAAACAAGTTTGCGCAAGTGAAGCACTTTTCATACTCACCAGACCTGATATTTTGTCTTTTTCTTGAATTGAAAATTCGTCTCTGATGTAATATATTTTAGGAAAAGATAATTCTAAAAGATCCGATAACCATTTTTGCTCAGTCGGTAGAGCATCTGCTCTAGGCAATCGCAGGATTCCGGGTTCGATACCAGACCTCGCCAACTCGGTGCATGGGTAGGACAGCTTGGATAATCTGATCAGCGTGGTAAAGCATCTGAGAGCTGATGGTTTATGTGGTTCTCCACCTCAGCAAAACAATTCCCTTGGTCTAGCACTAACCGTTCGGCTGATTCCGACAATAGGCCACTTCGCCAATATTTTTTTTAAAATACGATCAATGTAAAACTTTTTAGAATAAGTGTGTTGAATATCAAGAAGACTATTCTGAAAAAAATTAACGTTCAATTCATTCTAAAAATTAAATACAGTTTGTTAAACAAACCTTGTAATCATATCGTTTTTAAAAAACCTAATTAAATAATCTATTTCCTTATTTAACCAACATTATGCTATTTTCATTCAATTAGAACCAAAACTAAATTAAATCAATTAATTAAAATTTGGGTATGACACCGAACTACATCTGATGGTAAGGCTCCAGTTCCGGAGATCTGGGAGTGTGGAGTACCTCTTCATTGTCAGTACTCCAAGGTCCACTCTGACCAGGAGTGGTAGGTACACATAATCCGAAAGAAAGAATTTATGCGAAATTTCTTCAACGATTTGGTTACTGAAATTTGATCAACTGCGCATTCACCAAATATTTCTGGTGATTTGCGCGGTTTAAAACCCACTTTTAATTGGTCTCCCAAATTAGACTACGTTGCACGTTCATCTGTGGGTTTCAAATCACACAAGTATTTTGAGATCATTTGAAGGAGAATTGGTCAAGTTATTAGATTTTTCTGTACATCTCAAATGATATAAAATCTTTTCAAACACATTATTATTATTCAATTTAGTCCATTACAATCGCATCCTGCTAATGTAGTAATGGATGTATTGAAAATGAACGAAAATTGGAAGCTCCGTAGGAGTATCCATATAATCATATATAAAGATATGTCTGAATGTGCACTAGTAAATATTCGGATAGATACAAATATATAACTTAACATAAAATTGTTTTGTTGCCACCTTTATTCATGCATACATATACCCAAATAACTATATATATACCAATATTATGAGTTACGATGTATGTATGAGTGTATGAGTATGTGTGGTTGTACTCAATACTAAAACATATGTAGGTAAACTATAATATATATATATATATATATATATATATATATATATATATATATATGCACAGTCGGAAAACAATAACTTATCGAGAGCTCAACATCTCATTTTGTCTCGTAAAGAAACCCCACCCCACTTTTCTACATTTACCTATTCGCCAGCTGCAGCAGCAGCAACAACAGCAGCAGCAACGTAAGGGCAGAAGTAACTTCGACAAGGTTGACAAGCGCGGGAAAAACTATTTGTTCCTTCCTTAGAAAACATGGTAATTGCCAAAATCCTTCGATTCGACCCCACGTATCAGCAAAGAAAGGGTAAGCGATGAGGGTCGCTCGTTCGCCGAACAAAAATCGTGACATACGAGCTCTTTAAGTTGTGTCATCTCTCACGGTAAATTGATGCAAGACCGTAGAGGTTGTAAGCGTTGTGGCGGGGGTAGAGGAGAGAGAAAGATAAAAAGAAAGAAAAAGAAAAAAAAGGAGATAAAGAAGGAATAACAGTGCATTAAACGTTCATCTTTTGAAACCCCTGTTATTATATTGAGAAATAAATGGGTCCGCGCTACGTGGGGTAAGTGCAAACACAATTCTAAAAGCTTTTGGATCAAGATTTATTCACCTCCTCCGAAGAGTGGAGAGCGCCACCTAGTGAATTATCATCGACGAATCACTTGTGTGTTGCGATGAGTTTACTGATTAAATATATCTGAAAATCACCACCCCCTTTCGGTATGGAAGTGTCGAGAGTTATTTTGTTCCTATGATCGGTCTTTCATAGGCGAGGCCGCCGCTCGATCAAACCACGGTCGTCACCAGCGCCTCGAGGAACGGTGACTTCTCCTTGATGGAGTATTTTTCAAGGAAAGACAGGATTAATTTTTTATAAGAATATTAACATTTTTCACTCTCTTTGATAAATAAATCATTCCAACCTCCACTCATTACATTGTCTTTTCCATCTTGTCGGCTTCCAGTTCCTCTAGTTTCATTTACATTTTTAAAACTTACTGTTTCTCCCTCCCTCTCTCTCTCTCTCTCTCTCTCTCTTTCTCCCTCTTTCAATCTCTCCCACCTATGTATCTATCTATCTATCTATCGATCTCTATATGTATCTGTATCTGTATCTAACACACACACACACACTCTCTCTTCCTCTTAATAACTCTCTCTCCTGCCCCTCTAACACTCTATGTCTGCTTCTCTTTCTCTGTCTCTTTCTCTTTTTCTCTCTCTCTCTTTCTCTCTATATCTCTATATATATATATATATATATATATATATATATATATATATGCCTTTTCTCCCTCCATTCTCTTTAGCTCTCTCTAACTCTCTCTCCCGCCCCTCTCTCTCTCTATGCATATATATATATATATATGTCTCTATTCCTCTCTCTATTTCTCTCTCTTTCTTTCTCCCCTTCCTCTCTCTCTCTATATATGTATGTATATATATATATATATAAGTACATATATATATGTACATGTATATATATATATATATATATATATATATATTATATATATATATGCCTCTCTCTCAAACTCTCTTTCTCTCTCTTTTCCCCTCTCTCTCTCTCTCTCTCTCTCTCTCTCCCGCCTGTCTCTCTATCCATCTATCTCTATATGTTTCTGCCCCCTCTCTCTCTCTCTCTCTCTCTCTCTCTCTCTCTCTCTCTCTCTCTCTCTCTCTCTCTTATTGCATTTTCTCTGTTATCAGCTTTCTTTCTTCGTACTGCTGTTACAAATCTTTTCACATCATAACGAATGTTGCCTCCTCTCTCATAATTCATATACAAACATCTATATTTTCTATTGGACATTATCGTTCTTCTTTTTAGCTTCTAGCGCCTTTCGCTTCCTGTACGTTTTTAAAACTTACCGTCACCCTCCATTCCCCTCTCACGGACACACATTCTCCCCCTCTCTCTCTGTCTCTCCCTCTCTCTCCCTATCTTCTTGCATTTTTCTTTGTCATCTTTGTCATACAAACATCTATATTTTATCTATATTTTGTATTAGACATTATTCTTCTTTATCATTTTTCTAGTAACGATTTTATTCCACTGTTCGCATCTATTTTCTCAATTCAGCTAACATCTACTTTCACTTTCTCAAATTTTACATCTCTTTCTACTTTCAATTTCTCTTTCAAGTTTCACTTCTCTCCCATCTCTCTCTCTCTCTCTCTCTCTCTCTCTCTCCTCTCTCTCTCTCTCTCTCTCTCTCTCTCTCTCTCTCTACGTTTAACCTTTTGAATATACTTTCACGTTCATCTTTCTGTTACAACTTTTTCAAGTTATATAATTCTTTTAAATCCTAAAAACTATTTTTTTAAATATTTTCTTTAATTTCTTTAGGTTTTATTCTATTCTAATTAGGTTATTCCTTCCTTCACTAGTACTTTTCTTTTACTTTTATCCCATGATACTTTTTAACGGCACGTCAAGCTGTTTATGGTTATTTTATGCCTAATGTTCATTGTACATTTATATTTACATTTTATTGGCATTCCTTATATGCCCACTTTGATCTGGAGCGGTAGTATCTGTTTGGGTCATATCTAAAGTCAAATATTTAAAAATATCTATCTCTGATAGGATTATGTTTTTTTTTAAATAAACTCATAAGAAACAAAAATGTAAATATAAAATTATTTTCCTAACCTCCCACCTGGTCGGATTAACACAAGATCTTTTTTACGTAAGAATTTTTATGGGGCATCTAGCAAGGATAAAAAAAATACCCTCGTAAAAAAAAAAGACCTTGTCTTAATCCGGCCGGTTGGGAGGTCAGGAATATAATAATATATATAGGGTGATCCAAAAAAACAGATTTTTTTTGAAAGTCAGGCGTGTTTGTTTTTTTTTGGTCACCCTGTATATATATATATATATATATATATATATATATATATATATATATATATAGCTCAGTGCATATATATATATATATATATATATATATATATATATAGCGTGACCCCCCCCCCAAAAAAAAGCAGGCCTGACTTTTAAAAAAGTCTTTTTGTGGGGGGATCACCCTGTATATTTTCATTTTTTATTGTAGTTGTTTCTTATGAGGTACTCCACACTACCGAGATCACCATCCAATGCAGTTTAGTGTCATACCCAAGACACTTCAATTTTTAAGTGATCTTACCCCTCTGCAGGGGATTCAGTCAGTGTACTCTAAGTCAGTGCTATTGATATTTTTTTTGGAATGTTCAATTTTACTATATACACTCATGTAAACTGAATCTTTGTACACGGAACATGAAATTAATGGCAATGAAGGGGTACTCCATGCTCCCCATACCCTCTACAGGAATCAAAGAAAGATACAAATGTTAATACTTCAGAGAATTATTATTCAGCTTCATCTTAGAATGTTACAAGCATTTCTTTGTTGACTATGTCTATAAATGGTAGACAATAATTGCACTGGGAGATTTTTTTCCTGATGATGCTGTTCCGGATATAATTTTCGGACAAATGACCTTTAGGCACCCCTTTTGCTTTGCTGATTCATTTTTTTTTCATTTACACCGTCAACATCGGGTTATTTGTTAATGATTGTATCTGACTGTATATTTAAAAAAAATGGTAAGTCATTAGCTAGATTGAGCTACCATTAACACTTGCCTAAGTTTACTTGCACCACACAGGTGACGGTTTGAAATGCGTAAAGATATGATAGTTAAATCTTTTTTTCCCCTGTATATGGATTTATCTTTTTAAGTAAAAATTACCATTTCTAACTGTTTGATGTAAATTCCTAATTGGTTTGATTTGATTTAATGGCATATCAACCATGTGGGTTATTTAATGCCAATTTTTGTATATATATATATATATATATATATATATATATATATATGTGTGTGTGTGTGTGTGTGGTGTGTGTGTGTGTGTGTAAATCCTGATTATCTGGTGTTGCTTATCAACTGAATTCTTATTTCTTATGAGTGCGTCACCTCTTCTCTTTATCTTTCTGAACATATTTCCTCTGTAGCATGTTCTATATATATATATATATATATATATATATATATATATATATATATATATATATATATATATATATATATTATATATTTTATTATTTTATTTTTTTTTTAAATTAAATGTACTGTCAGTGTCCGAGGGGATAAGATATCAGGCTGGCAAACAGTCAGTCTGAGTTCGACCCTAGCCAAAGATATTGTTGTGACTAGCCACACTGAAGAGGCATGAAACACCGAAACACATGTCTGTGATGACTTAATAATATATGCTTCCATAAATTTGGTATGAGCTATCTAATTGGTAATTTTAATTAACTTTCACTACTAAGCATATAAGCAATGATCGTTTTCCCGAAACTTGATCTCACTTTGACCGTAAAAATATATAAACATACCTATATATTTAATAGTTTAAAACACCAGTTCCTCTACAGCTGTCAGTGGCCGAGGGGATAAGATATCAGGCTGACAAACAGAGTCTGAGTTCGACCCTAGCGAATGATAGTTGTTGTGTCTAGCCACACTGAAGAGGCGTGAAACGCCGAAACACGTGTCTGTGGATGACTTATATATATATATATATATATATATATATTACAAGTTGCGTCAAAAAAGTATCGAAATTGAAGCTGTATTTACCAAATAGAAATAAATGGAACTTTTTTTTTCAGAGTACAAGGTGTGTCAAAAAAGCACTGAGTTTAAAGCTGCATTTACCAAGATAGAAATGAAGAATAAATAGAACGTTATTTTTTTTTCAGAATGCAAGGTGGGTCAAAAAAGTTAAAAAATCTCGATACTTTTTTGACACACCTTGTATATATGTATATTGGATATAGGATTTGTAAGGGAATTTATCAAGAGTTTATAGGTAACTATTTTGTTTTTAAACAAATTGTTAAACTGCGAGAGAATAGTTGCTAATAAATTTTGCTTTACAGATGTTTTTGATAGATTGCTTCGGGGACATATCAAATTTTCGGTATATTTTTATTTCTCTCAAGAAAGACAAAATGACATATATGTTAACGTTTTCAAACAGATTTTTCATGTTATTTGCGTTGAAAAATATTTTTCTGATATTAGTGTAAACTCCATATTCTATGAGAAAGTTTTTGATAATGCAGGGTATTTGACGTGGTTGGTCCTCTTGTTTTAGTATAAAAGAGTGCGTAAGTATTGTGTGGCCAATGTGCAGTCGCGTCATTACTTCTTCCTTCCCTCTGGATTTTCTATATCAGGGCTTCCATTCTCCTAGTTTGGGCTTAATTGATAACAATTTATTATTTGTACTATTCCAAAGTTGTTGCCATTTTTTCTTGATAAATCTTTTTATTTGGTTCCTTACGTCTGTATATTGGACCTTGAAATTTGGGTCAATTTCTTTATTCATTTTGCAGCTGAATCAGGTTTGTCGTTTTCCGTTATTCCAACATGGCTTAGAATCCAACACACCTCAACTTCTTTTGACAGAGTGAATTGGTTTACACAGTAACTTGACTATTGATAAAAAAATCGTTTTCTTATATGAGCGTGAATTAATTCCTAATTGAAGACAAATATTTAAAACTAATCAACTGGATCCAAGTTTTGACCTCCGATGTAAAAAAAAAAATTACAATGAGTAAGGTTAAAAAAAATCATACATACTAGCAGGACCTGTGGATATACCACTGTTTGATGATTTAATTATTACAACATTCTATATGTTTTCTTAAGGGCTATTAAAAATAATTCAATATGTAAAAGTATAATAATCTTGATTTAACTCTCTCACTTTTTTTCTTTCTTTTCATTTTTCAATATGTTTGATGAAAATACTCTGTATTTTCTTTCTTCTTTCTTTCTTCTTTTTTATTATATTTTCTATGTATCATGACCTTTTTCTTCCCTTTCTTTCTTTATAATAAAGATGATAACGGTCATACAATTAAGTAACACAAGTAATAATATATAAGTATAAATGTGAATTCTAGGTAAAAGAGCATGAGGTGTATAAGTTCCAGAATTCACTCTGAATTATCGAGTTAAACACATGGCGTAACGGATGTAAGAGTTAATACAGTTCTAAGAGACAATTATTTTACAGGTTCAATCCTGATTAAAGGCGAATATATATATTTACCAAATCCTCCGCATGGGCAGGATGTGACCCATGGTCATTTCTTAAGCGTGGTTTAACAGGTTTTAATACAGAGTTTTCCTTCTCCTAGACTTGTTGTCTGACCAAGGTTAAAGAGTCCAATCAGCCCGACTATTTATTAAGCTTATAGGTTCCAAAATTTACTCTGAATTTTCCAGTTGGAAACACGGAGTAAAGATATAATGGTTGAGTTAATATAATTCTAGTTGACAATCATCTGAAGCTTTGCAGGTTCATCCATTGACTACAGGCAAAAATAGAATAGAATACATAACATATTTTAACAGTTGTACCCAGTCATGGTTAACGAAATGAGGACTATCTACCCAAATGGATTGAATAAAGGGTTTGGTTCGAAGTTCCGTGAAGGCACCAGAGTTGAATAAGAAGGTTCCTGAATTTGACAAGAACACCTCAATAAGGTCGGAGTCACACCGGCCAAAACGTTGTGTATACAACAATAAAGATGAGTAAAAAAAATGTGAAAAATACAAATTATCAAGCCACATCTGAAAATAATTTGGCAAATAGATTCTTCCTTATCTATCGATACATTTGTTCACACACACACACACACACACACACACACACACCCACACACACACACTTGGATGTAAAAAAAAATACCTACTGTCATCTCCCCACTTTACCGCACAGATCAGATTACCCAGTCTATGCTACTCATTTGCTAAGTTGGCAGGGACCGTCATCGAACCAGGAATCGCACGATTCCTGGTCGGGTGCTCTACCGACTGACCTAAACCGGCCCCTCATTTCACCCGATAGCAACAACCATACAACCATACCGAGATATTAACAACCATACCGAGATAGCAACAGCCATAGCCGAGATATTACAACCATACAACTATACCGAATGTTCAATTCCCAGAAAAAGTATAATCAGAAATAAGATACAAATGAAAAGCTGGAAATATAGAAAACAATATACAAATATGTATTATCTAACTTTACTTATTTGTGGTACAAGGCCAGAAATATGGGGCACCCAGTAAGACTCGAACTCGCTAGTTGTAATTTGGCAGTCTAGTTTGATAACCATAACGCTACCCAAGACGCCATAACCATATACAAGTAACTGGTGAAGCAGAAACTGTTTTATTTTTATTTTCAGGTATAGAAATGCTATTCACTGGAAGAGAAAAGGCGTTTAAACATTAAACACAATTTTGAGTATTAGCCTTATGGGAAATTCAACAGGCCTCGTCCAGGATTTGAATTCGCCCTGTCCTTTTTCCACAATGTTAACCATTACACTCCAAGTGCCTCGACTGACTGTATCCCCTGCAGACGCGAAAGAAAGAAAAAAACAACACAAAAATGTAAATATGTATGTACAATGAACGCGACTCCGTAACCTCTAGGCATAAAATAACTAAACGGGTTGACATGCCGTTAAAATCATTCAATCACTTTTTTTTTAATTTTAAATTTCAACTTAGAAACCACTTTCGAACTAATTTTTGGCTTCTTGCATTGGCTTACCAATTATTCTTTCAAAACTTAAAAAAATAAAATAAAATAAAAACAATTCAAATAATTTTTTTTTATTTTGGTGTTTTTTTTTTTTTGTTGTTGTTTGTTTTTTAAATTCATTTAGTGCTAATATCCTGCTTGTGCACTTTTGTTGGACACACCTTCCTCTAAAGAGAGAAAAAGTTATCAAATGACCACCCGTCGAGACGACCAATCATTGTATCCATCCATCCTTGCTAAGATGAAGACAGGCTCTCCGGACAAATGGGCCTTGGCACACGACACACTTGCAAACAGTTTGACGACCGCTTAATTATAAATGCTAATTAATATTACTCGGCTCTAACAATATTTGAATCGATTAATTACGTTCAGCGCACAGCGGTCGCCTCGAAACGTAGGGCCAACTGCAAGATATCGGCCAAATACACTCATAGTGACAAAATGAAAAAAAAAAGAGATGAGCTTTGAGAAGAGTGATGATAATACTGTTGCCGATGATGGTGATTTAGACAGAAAAGTGATAAAAACGTTTGTAGCTAATCCTAACGAGAACAGGAATGCAAGTTATTAATAAAGGAATAATTAGGTTATTTATATGTTCACATCTGAAATGTCCAGGGGTTATCGCTGGTGACCAACAGCAAATCTCTGGAAATTGTCAATGTTTTTCTTCTCAAATTTTCTTGCTGACTTCAGCACTGCTAAATCATTTCAATATTTTGCAAGAATCTTTGAAACCATGATTAGCCGGTGTTATTATTATTAATGGGGCCGGTTTAGCTTAGTCGATAAGCATTTGCCTAGTTAATCGCATGTATCTGGGTTCAATATCGGTCCTCACCAACGCAGCGTAGGAGTAGCACTGCTAGAGTAACCTGATCTGTGCAGCAAAATATCATCTGGGAGCTGACGGTAGGTGCGGTGCTCCACGTCAGCAAAAAAAATCCCCCTGGTTTAGTGCTAACGAAAAGAGAATAGACTTCTTCGGTGTTTGCCTAACACCGACAAT
>CM042143.1:81594902-81607402 GCA_023376005.1 Doryteuthis pealeii | reverse complement strand
AAGACATAGCAGGTTTTATATAGTTAAAACAAAATAAGAAAAAACGCAAGAAGCTATCATTTTATGACCGAAATTAAGTACCATCTCTTTAAATATTCCCAAATTGTGTATGTAAGGATTTCGCTGGTATTTCTATGAGTATGATAAACTATTGCAGCTATTCATAATATTACAACGCCCAGTCGGCGGGGTTTAGAATACGCTGATTGTCCCTCAACAAGTGTCCTCGGTATGTGTAATATAGTACCTAAATAATGAAAATGGAATCGTCTGATTTCCTATAAATATCTGACGAAACCTCGGAAGAAAGAAACAATGAGACCACTCGGGACTTGTTAATTCTAAATAGCAATTGCTAATTACTCTGTTCACCTTGTATCTTTGCGTAATAAACCTTTTCCCTATCCTTAATGCTCGTTGTGTTTCTTCCTATTATTTCTCTGTTAACTCTGATATTCGAATTACAATAGTATGACACTAAACTGCATCTGGGTAAGGCTAAATATTAGTTTCCGTTTATACACATAAATTAATATATATTCATTTATTGTTATTAGATATACTAGCAAGAATATGTGCCCTCAAAGTATGAGTACTTAAGTTTTAATGTAATGAAATATATTAATTTAGAAAGACTAACGAAATCAAATAAGAACGCATATAAAAAATTACACTTATTTTAATTATATTCGAATTGGTTTCTATATAAAATCATTCATAGGATTGATTTTAAGATTGTTTTTTAAGAATAAGATATTAGAGATCAATAACACCAAGTAATTATTTATTAAACCTAGTTTTGTTAAAAACAGTATGCAAGTTAATCACACCATATATTATGTAAACCTTTATTTCTTAGTGGTATATAAGACACATTGTCGGATTTTAATCGCACTAATAACATAGGCTGCTTTAAAGCAAATCTAACTCAGATTTTCGTAGATACATCTTTAATAATTTATTCTATATATTAATCATTTTACTGTAGATTAAATACTTATTGATAAACTTACACAATTCCTGGTGGTATTGTGATGTAAGCAATGACGTAGTTTTGATTACAGACACCGAATTTTCATTATAACTATATATATATATATATATATATATATATATATATATATCCCTTCTTTTACTCCTTACTAGCTTCCTCCTTTCTCCCTCTCTTTTTATTTGTCTGTGTGTTTGTTTCCTGTTCTTTATTGTCTGTGGTCCCCAACGTTAACCAAGCATAAAATTTCTCGATCCATCCACCGTGACAGTGCATCTTTTCGTTTTAAGCTTCCGGTCGTGAAAAGCCACTTAGCCGATACGAACCCGTAAAATGAAGGCAAAAAAATTCGCACTTGGCGGGACGTGAAATCTTCTCTGACAGTTCTCTCAGAACGGGACAATTCTAACAAGATGTCTTCCCTTGCTCCTTTACTCATTTCAATATTTGAGGCAATTGTTCTTGTTCTTTTAGATTTGTTTTTATTGTCCTCAATCTTTTTATTTTCAATCTTTTGTTTTCATTATTTTTATCATCTTCTTTTTATCTTTGGTTTTTCTCTTTGTCTAACTTTCCCTTGTTCTTTCTTGATTGCTTTTTCACTGATGGCTGTTCATTAAAATAAAATGGGACATCAAACTTCAAGAATAACTTGAAAACAAATGTCCCTTGTTTATCTATCACATTCACTTCATATCGATAGGAGCTGATGCTAGGTGTGGCGTTCAACCTCAGATGCAAAAAAATCTCCTTGGTCTATCTAGCGCTAGTGAAAGGAGATAGATCCCTCGCTGTCTGGCTGACACCGACTTTAGGCCACCCCGACGACTTAACAATCAGTACATCGGCTGGGACAAAAGAATACACTGACTGCACCTCTATAGAGGAGTAAAATTTCATAATTGGGCCACCTGTTGGCCGTGGGTGGTGACCCATTATGCTTAAGGATGGAATCCTGTGGCTAAGCAGTATATGACATGCAACACCCCATTTTGGCGCTTACTTAGACATAGGCGGTCGGAGAGACCTCCTCCGGTTGGACACGTCAAGCCCTTGCACCTATATAATTGTCCCGTCTCTATTGCCTTCATGGTATATATTTACTAGAAGGCGGGTTTGAGGGTGTTAGTGTCCTGGATGTGAAGTTAAACTACATCTAATGGTGAAGTTCCAATTCTGGAAAACTGAGGAATGTGAAGAACATCTTTATCGCCATTACTTCCAGGTCCATTCTGACACGGGGGATCCATCAATAGGTTAAAAAAAAAAAGAGTTTTAAAAAGGTGTTAAAAATTAAGTTGGGAAAAAAATTACCATCAGATACAGTTTAGTGTAATCCCCAGGACACCCCTTTTGTGGGTAGGGTCTTACCCCTCTGCAGGAGATACTGTCAGCGTGTTGACAGAGCAAGCTTCCTATATAAGTTGACACCATTTTTATTTTTGTCCTATAGTTTAGTTATTATTTTATTTTGTTTCGTTTAGTTATTTTTGTTCAAATCTCAATTCGTTCGAATCGTCAGTCTACGGCAACGAGGAACAGAGTGGATCAACGGGTACTATAACTCCAAATCAGGGTGAAATTGGGAGTAATGTCACTGAATGGGGTACTCTATACTAGCTATCTCTCCAGAATTTGAACCTCACCATCAGATGCAGTTTAGTGTCATACGCAGGACACTCATTTTGGAGGGAGGGCCTTACACTCCAGCAGAAGATGCATGCAGCATTTTGATAGGGCGATCTTCCTGGAAAAATCGACTCCTTTTTTACGGTTGTCTTATTTTGTTGGCGGAGTGGCTTATTGTCGAGGGAGCCTATTCCCTTTTCACTAGCACTAGACCAGGGAGATTATTTTTGTGTCTGACATCAGCTCCCCTGATAGTTTAACTATTATTTTATTCAATCACAAATTTAGTTCTCTTTTAATCACAACTCGTCAATCTACGTTAACGAGGAACCGTGTAAATCAAAATTAACAAAGGATAAAATCTCGAATAAATATAGTAGCTTCTTTCCGACAGACGGTTGAATTGGTGTATATAGAAGAGAGCATGAGGCTGCCAGCAAGACATTGTGCAAGTTGGTGGTGGCCCTAATGCTGTGGGCGTGTCCTGTTAGACTTAGCAAGGACCACTAATGAAACTACAGTCTGTTTTGGTATACGCAGATCTTGTTATAGATCCTTTACATCCCGTTTTATGCTAGCCGTGTTTCCGGTGGTGATGGTTTGTTTCGGTAATGAAACACCACATCATGCGCGGCTAACACGAAACGGTTCGCAGAAACATTCGGTTGATTCCCAGCTACTCGCAATCACCACATTTAAACCCCATTGAGCATGTATGAGACATGTTGCAGACCCTATTAAATTACCTGCAGCCACACCCAACGAATACAGGGTGCGGCAGAAATGCCTCCCACATTTTAAACTGTCGCTTGTATGGTGCAAGTAAAATTGTGGTACAGATATCTACATCTATTTTATATTTTACTATTCTTTTTAGATATGATTACCAGGGCTTAGACTAATCATGTTTTCAAAAGTTGATATAAAAAGATAAAGAGTCAATTTGAAGAAAAAAAAACTCTCAATTATACAGGGTACGGCAGAAATACCGAACACATTTTAAACTGTCACTTCTGTGGTGCAAATGAACTTAGGCAACTGATAATGATAACTCCATCTATCTAATATCTAACCATCTTTTTTCAGATACAATCAATTATGATCATGGCTTAAACCGGCCATGTTTTTAAAAGTTAATAAAAAGAAAAAGTCATGTATGGCGATAATTCTGCCACTTTTTGGCAAATAGCATCCTTTAATTTTTCCAGGTGGATTTCTTTAAATCAATCAATCAGAGGTTCTAAAATTTTAAATCAATAGCAGTATCGATTTTAAATCCGGAACAGCAACATACCGATATAACATGAAATGAGCACGAAAAGCCCTTTGTGAAGCAATTACATATTCACAAGTCTTAAAAAGACGTTTCAATAGCAAACACACGTTGTGTACCAGTCCAACCATGATCTTAATTGATCATTAATACAAAGGAGTATAATGGAGAATCATTTGAAAATTATAGATTTATTTCCCGCTTTTTCCAATAATATATAATATATATATATATATATATATATATATGTGTGTGTGTGTGTGTGTGTGTGTGTGTGTGTGTGTGTGTAAGCTAGGATGGAGTAGACATAGTGATCGGTAGCTGGTAAAATTGAATTTCTCGTATATATATATATATATATATATATATATATATATGTGTGTGTGTGTGTGTGTGTGTGTGTGTGTGTGTGTGTGTGGAAAATAGAAAAAGAGAATATTCTCCCAAAAGATCAGAAAACACTTTTTCCATCCTAATGTACTGATGAAGGTTTGATAAAAACCGAACAGTTTTAACGTCGACTTCACTATCTATAATGAATTTATCTTTTTGGAATACTTTGTTTTTGTTTTCTTTTTTCTACATACTGTTGGATGTACTTCCATATATTACTCCCATATATATATATATATATATATATATATATATATATATATATATATATATATATATGGGGGGAGTGATTGTGTGTGAGTGTGTGTGAGTGTGTGTATGTAGTGGAATAAGAAAATTGATATAATATCGTAGGCTAATTATTTGACCAATTCTCTTTCAAAACGTCTTAGATTTTAAGAGCATAGGTAGAAACAACACACAATTATATGCTTAATGCTTAACTTTTTTTTCTTTTTATATATAGAACTGCCATTCACAAAAATAATTTCAAACCCGGTTTTCATTTGAAACATTAAACAACAATTACAATGACCTGAAGAAAAAATTCGTATAAGTAATACATCCTCTGAATATATATATATATATATATATATATATATATATATATATATATATCGCAGTTATCATTAAATCCGCCAAGCAAATAAGTATACGATCTTATTTACTTCGGGATTTTTCACCAAAAACGATTAAAAATTGTTCAATAGCTAAAATCGAATTGTTTAAAATACTATTAAATAGTCTTTTAAACCATTCGATTTTAATCGTATATATATATATATATATATATATATATATATATATATATATATATATATGTGTGTGTGTGTGTGTGTGTGTGTGTGTGTGTGTGTGTGTGGTAGGGTATTATTATGTCTTTGTTATGCAAAAGAGATCGAAACCTTTAAGATTTCATTAGATATTTACAATTGTTTACAAAGAGAGGGGAGGTGGTGCAGATAGTAAGAGAGAAAGAGCCAAAGAAATTATCAGTGGAAAAAGTAAAGATAGATAGATAAGAGAGAGAGAGAGAGAGAGAGAGAGAGAGAGAGAGAGAGAGAGAGAGAGAGAGAGAGAGAGAGAGAAGAGACGTTTATATGCTTAGCAATGCACTTGGCATCAGTGCAAAATAGGTGACGGAAGTTAGCCTCGATTTCGAATCAAGAGCTAAAATCTGTTGATTTTTATATTATTGTTGTTATTGCTGTTGCTGCTGCTGCTGTTGCTGCTGCCCAGCTTCATAATATAGCGTTTGTGGTTTGGATATTCATGATTGCAAGTGGCAGAGGGTGGGTCACGGAACAACCTTGCTTCCTGTGGGCCTCTCTTCCTTTGACTGATACGCCCTCGACAGGCCAGTAATTTTCAGCAAACGAATCTACCCAATTCACCTCCAACCCCGTCTCAATGTAAACATCTTTTCCCCTAACGTCATCATCACTACTGAATCTCATCTTATGTCACCTTCTTTTCCTTTCCAGATTTTGATGGAAATGAAAAAAAAAAAAAAGAATTCATTGTCAAACGTCATCACCTCCATCCCTACCTCCATTTTCACTTCAGTTCTTATTTTTCTCTTATTTTCATTTTTGATTTCTTCATTAAAATATTCATTTTATTTATTTTCTTTTCAGCTTCGAGACATGAGAGAAAAAAAAAGTGAGGAAATTCTTTTGATTTACTTTTTTTTTTTATTCCATTCTTTTCTTTTTTTGTGTCCTTTTTTGTGGTTTGTTGTTTTGATTCAATTTTGATCATTTTATTTTATTTAATTTAATTCTTATTTTCTATTTTTTTTTTTTTACGTTTACATCATTTTAATATTTTTGTTTTCTTTATTAACAGAACATTTGCTAAAAATAGTTTATTTACTCTTTAATAGGATGATGATGATGATAACTGTAGTGGTGATGATGATGATAATGGTTGTAGTGATGGTGTAATAATAGTGGTGATGATGATAATGCTCGTTGTGGTGATAATAATAATAGTGTTGATTATAATGATGGTGATGATATTAATAGTGATGGTAGTGGTGTGGTGGATGATGATAATGGGGACAGTGATGCTGATAGCTTTTTGATTTAGTGCGTCCTGGTAGACACATATTTGCTTTGAATGCGCCCCCGGAAAATTTGTTGGGTCCCAACTAAAGTCTCTTAATAAATTGTAGGGTTTTTATCTATGATCTGGGGAAACAACTAAAGCCGTCTAACTCCTACCTTGTAACCAATTCTGTGTAAATTTTTTTCGAAGAAACTATTGAAATGTAGTTACAGTTAGCTTGAAATGGTGAGGAAAGAAAAAAGAAAAACACTGGGACGCATCGATATGATTTTACTGCGTCCTTTTAGATTTTAGTGCGTCAGGGACACAGGATGCGTACCTATCAGCATCTCTGTGGGGGCAATAATAATGATGATAACTGCAGCGTTGTTGATGGCGATAATGGGGGTGACGGTGATTATGATAATAGTGGTTATAGTGGTTATAGTGGTGGTGATGATAATACTAGTGATGATGGTGATGATAGTGGTGGTGACGGTGATGATTTTGGTATTTGTGGTGGGGATAGTGTGGGTAATTATACATTTATAACTTGACACCAGCGTTTGACATAACTGCAAATCATAATTTTCAAATTTCAAGACCCTCGTTTCAGTATTCATTCTCACCCCAGAACTTTCTACTCTGGATTATTTCAATTTGGTCTCTGATTTTTAACTTTTCCTGTCGCAGTATTTTAGATAATTAAGTATAGCGCTACCTTCCCTTACGAGTTTAATTCCTTACACTCGTAAATCAATTTTCTCGTATATCAAATCAATTTTTTCAATTGAAATAAACTGAAATGCAATTAATCCATTTCAGCCCCCAATACCCTAATCAATGATAAAATAGCCTTGTATTGTATAAAAACAATAAAATAGTGAACTTAATAACATAAGCGTATTGAAAGCTCGCTCGTACCTCAAATTTTAGCTCTCAGCACAAAGCAAAAATCGACCGTGTGTTATGATCAGTCCTAATGAGAAAAATATATAGTTAATCTCCCTGTTTAGTAGGGGATAATTGCCTCCCCTGACAGGTACATTGTGAGGACCAGGACCGAAAATGGGACCTCATCATGACACATATGGAATTTGGTTGCACACAAGTTCATCTTAAAGTAATTGTTTAGATTAGGTAGAAAGATTTCTCTACACTACATTAAATAAAACTTGTTAATTTCTAACACTTGGGTTCGTTTCTTTAATTCAGTGAAAAAACATAACACCGAGTGACAGCTTTTAACTCAGAAAACCCGTAAGTTGGCTCACTTCTAAGTCAAGGCACCACTATATCATTATGATGCACTGATGGATTCAGATAAAGACATTATTCTGTCAACATCAGTGTTTTGGTGGCTATACCTTCAAGTCTATTGATTATTTAGAATCATCATTGTTGGATTATATTTGGTATAAGACACCCACGGAATCGCCAATTTATACATAGACTGTATCAGCAAAAGCAGCAGCAACAACTTCCAGGGAATGTGGCCAATCAACAAGCTAGAGAAAAGCATTTAAAATCATTCACTGCCTTGATAGAGCTAACCAATGAAAATACTGATGATTTCTCCTGGAGGCTTACTACAGACTCGATATTCAAATGTATATAGAGAGATCATTTTAGGTTTACCTTTGGACAGGTAATAATCCCTTAAAATAGCTAAAGTTTTTTCGATCGTTGTCATTGACGTCTCACATTACCAACGATAAACTGCAAAATTGTCCAAACATTGTATCAATTCTGCAAACACAGTTGCATTTTTCTACAAAATATATGTCCCCCCTTTGATCTGTAGGTGACAGAATAATTTCACGTATTTTCTGTATTCGTAGATATCCGAGAAATTAGATTTCTCTCAATTCATACTTTGATTCCGCATTGGTAGATATAAAAAAAATTATTTCTCACAATTCATACTTTGCTTTCTGTATTCTTAGATATCCAAGAAATTTTATTTCTCACAATTCATACTTTGCTGTCAGTATTCGTAAATATCCAAGAAATTTTATTTCTCACAATTCATACTTTGCTGTCTGTATTCTTAGATATCCGATACATTTTATTTCTCACAATTCATACTTTGCTGTCTGTATTCGTAGATATCCAAGAAATTTTATTTCTCACAATTCATACTTTGCTGTCTGTATTCGTAGATATCCAAGAAATTTTATTTCTCACAATTCATACTTTGCTTTCTGTATTCGTAGATATCCAAGAAATTTTATTTCTCACAATTCATACTTTGCTTCTGTATTCTTAGATATCCCAAGAAATTTCACACAATTCATACTTTGCTGTCTGTATTCTTAGATATCAAAAAGTTTTATTTCTCACAATTCATACTCTGCGTTGCCCCATTAACATATTTTTAAAAAAAGCATCATACCTATCTATCCGTTTCTTACCTCTCCGGCAAAGTTCTGAGATTCATTTATATTTCTGTTTTTCTTTCAGTCTACTGGGACTGTTATATGTAAAAGTTAGTATAAATTATACTTCTTGACTACCATAACGAATCTTGGTCTTCTAACCGAGGCACTGGGCTGAATATTAAAATACCAATTCTCTTTTAGAATATTTCCTATTCTAAAGTAGTTTCATCTCTCAGCTAATACACTGCCTTATTTCCCATGCTTAAATCCATGTCAATACTTCTTGGCATAATGGTTAGAGTCGTTTGAAATGGACTCGTCGACCGGAGTTCAAATCCAAGACAAGGCTGTTTGAATTTCACATAGCGCTAATACCCTTGGGAAAGGTATGAATCCATATATTCTCCCTCCAGCTATGGTAAAATAGTATGGCAGTCTGGGCTCTTTAACATTGGATAGGTAACCAGTCTAGGAGAAGGAAAACTCTGAATTTGAAAAACCTGAGGTCAGTCGTTGATTGGGTTTGTGGCATTCCTTGTGCACCAATTCTTTCCTATCGACTGTGCCAAAAAGTGCGGATGGTCCGATACAAGCTTCACCACTATAAACAAAACACTGTGTAGGTTGTTCATTGGATGCGTCGACATCGACGAGAGAATCCACCACTTTTTGTTATCTATAATTGTTTAATGTTTTGCATTCCTTTTAAACTTTTCTTAGTGCTCCGCCATTTTTAAAATTCTCGAACAAAATTTTCATGTTTATATTCTTGTTCTCCCAGAGTTTTACGCAATTGCCTGTCTAGACTTTTACATCCGCAATTTAACATTCATCTCCTATAGAATCAGTTTGATAATAGTCGGCTTTTTTAATTTCAACAACAGTTTCATCTAACCCCAGTCATCTATTCTGTTCCTGTCTATTATATTTGTTGTCATTTTAATACTTTTTATTTTTGTTTTACTCGGTTCAGTTCCGTCGTAAGAGCATCCGCCTTGAAACCACAAGGTTCTAGGTTCAATACAGACCTTTGCCAACTCAGCACATGAGTAGTACAGTAGGAATCTGAGCAGTATAGTAGGGAAGTTGACAGTAGGTCTGGTGCTCCACCCAGGCGCAAAACAGTCTCCCTGGTCTAGTGAATGAAAAGGAGATAGACTCCCTCACTATCCGACTGATACTGACAATAGGCCACTCCACTTACTTTACCTACTTACCTTGCTATATTTGTAAATCAGATTTTTAAATTTCGGAATTGAATGAGAGTGGACATATTTTAAAACTACCGTATATACTCGGTTCGATTTTTGAAGATTGTAGCAAAATCTGGTATTGACCAATGATTGATTGATTGATTGATTTTAATGGCATATCAACCCGTCTATGGTTATTTTAATCCAAGAGGTTAGGAATCGTGTTCATGGTACGTTCATATTTGCATTTTTATGTAGCTGGGTTTTTTCACGTAGTCATGTTGAATATAAATAATTTTTTATACAGTTAACCCATAGATGGGTCCCTAACAGATACTAGCACGAGAGGTCAGCGTGGACCTTGACATCATGGCAATAAAGGACTACTCTAAACTCTCAGATGCAGGTGAGTATCATATGCAGGACACCCATTTGGGGAGGGTGTTACCATTGAGTAATAACACAGGGCAACAAATCTTTTAAAAGTCTCAGTTGCGTGAGATTTTTTTAATGTTTTTTTTTTACTATGCTTGGTCTGCTGATTTAAAATATGGAAACAATTTTGTTCTGCATGCTTTAGTTTTCATGCAGTTTAGGTCTTACATTTTATTAAAAAATATATTGAAGAAAAAAATGTCAATCGATGCCGTATTGACCTCTTTATATAAAGTAAAAGTAAAGTCGTCGGGGCGGCCTAAAGTCGGTATCAGCCAGTCAGTGAGGGAATCTATTCCTTTTTCGATAGCGCTAGACCAAGGAGATTGTTTTGGCGTCTGAGGTGGAGCGCCACACCTACCATCAGCTCCTTACTTTACCGCACAGATCCCTGTGCTACTAATACGCTGAGCTGGCGGGGACCGGTATCGAACTAGGAACCTTGTGGTTTCTAGCCGAACGCTCTACCGACTGAGCTGAGCCGAACATTTGAGAACTCAAAATGTTTTATTTTCTACATTATGTGATCTTGCTGTTGTTGTTTTTTCCTGTTTAATACGTGTTTGTTGTTCTTTCTTATGAATAATTCTTCAGAATTCTCGTTCTTTTTGGGGGTTGCAGTCAAAGATTATATATATTGAGATTAAGATAATTCTGCTTTTAGAAGCATTGTTGAGTAAAGTATATTATCTTTTTTTTTGCTTGAAGGCAGTTACAATGCGTATATCGTATAAAATTCGATAATTAATGAAAATAATCATGACAAGCGAACTCGGCAAATATCGCCCTCTACGTAGAACATCATACAGCAGCTGTTTCAACTTTGTTAAGTCTAATCAGCGATGTATACTTACGATTTCCCTCCGACAGAAATCGAAACCGGGAACTCAGCACGCAGAGTCAGAGACTTTACTCCTGGGCCACCGATACAACATATTGCAACATTATGTATATAACAATAAAAATGAGAATAAGTTTGAAAAATAAATACAAATTATCAAACATCATCTCAAAAATTCAGACAAATGAGAAATCTTTGCTCTATGCAAAACAGAGACAAGACACTGAACACTTCTGGAAAACACAATGATAAATTCATAAGTCTCCGGTGGATACTTTCACATGTACACACTAGCGTAGGCTGACCAGCAAAAACTTACTTCAGTCAGCTCTGTGTGGAGTTTGGATGCTGAGTGAAGGAACTCCCAGAGGCTGATGACTGATTGGAAACTGTTAGAAAGAGAGGGTTCTTTTTGGGGTTGCAACTGCTTCAGAGTGTTTCGGCGACTAGAGCGGCTAAGTAAAATTAACAGCATTGATTCCAGGGTACTACCCCCAGGCAATACCTGCCCCCTGACTTAAAGGGGCAAGGCTAGGTTTATTGCCCAGTACCTGAGGCGCCCCGTTGAGTAAGAATGCCAACGGGATCAACGCATTTTTTGTGCCTACCACTCATGAGCTTCGGCTTGTGGGTGGGCCCACATAAAAAATGTCCTTGTGTCACGCCCTCATAAGTGGGATAAGAGGCATAAAGGGCACCTCATGTGGTATTATGATTAGCAAGCTAGATTCGCAAATAATATAAGGGACATATTTAGTGAGTTCGATTCTCACTAGGTGCCCCATACTTCTGGCCTTGTGCCGCATCTAAGCTAAGCTTAGAAATAACTATATATTGTTTTTATTATATGAATAATTTTATATGAAGATTTAGATATTGTTTTGTTTGCTTATGAATCTATCCTGTCAGTGGAGCTAGGAATATGCTGACTGTATCTTCGGCAAAATAGTAATACACTCCCTTGCAAAATAATTCAATAGGACTGCGTGCAAAAGAAAAAAATCTTAAGAAACGACTACACAAGAAATGTAAATATAAACATACAATGAATACGATTCCCTAACCTCTAGTCATAAAATGCCTCTAGACAGGTTGATTTGTCGTTAAATCAATCAATTACAAAATCAATCATCATCTCTCTCTCTCTCTCTCTCTCTCTCTCTCTCTCTCTCTCTCTCTCTCTTTCTCTCTCTCATTTTTTTTCACTTTTTCATTGTATTTTCTTGAACCTTTTCGAACAATCTGTTTTCTGTAAATTCCACGCAATTCACCTGTCGAGTATTTTAATCAAAGTTGTTTTTAAGCGTAAATGAAC
>CM042143.1:81542402-81592402 GCA_023376005.1 Doryteuthis pealeii | reverse complement strand
TCACGTGATTTAAACCCCAGATAATCAACAGCCCGAATACGTGGTTGGTTAACTACTTAATCGCTGATATTGACTGACGCCCATTTGCAATTATTGACGGAGGATCTGCAAGACTGAGGAGCACCAAGGAACAACGAAAGGATTATTCACTAAGGATCGTGCTCTGCTTAACACAAAGGATCTCCGCTGGACAGCGCTCTTGCTTAAAGCCTAAAGGATGGCCACAAAAATCGTACAGGATGGTTGATTGGATTTTACGGCATATCAACCCTTGTTGGGTTGTTTTATGCCGAAAACATTTTGTTTTATTCATTCTTGTTGGATACTCAATTTATTTTTTCAAACTCAATTTTTCAAAACATATTTTAATACTCATTTTTTAAATCTATTTAACCCATACAAATAACCTGTTTGTACAGTGAATGTCAAGGCGTAAAGACGGGCACAATAATGAAATACCATTAGGCAGTCAAGCTAAAAATACACATACACACATACACATACACACACGTGCATGTGCGTGCGCACACATGTGTGTTTCAAACATCTCTACATTAAATGTCAAACTTCTGAAATTAGCAGATCAGTTCACATACCTAGGTAGCAATATCTCATCTACAAAGAGAGATGTTAATATCCACATAGATAAGGCCTCAGTGGTGTCGCAGATTGTAAATATAAATAATTATCTAGTTTCAAGTAATTATTTATATTTAAATATTTTATACCATTGAGATCTATTTTGTGTTTTACTGAGAAAGTTTTCAGTTAATTTAAACCAACTATATCGTTAAATTCCTTGGAATCTTTCTTTTGTACGTAAGATATATTTTTCTCTCCATAAAGCAATATTCATCTCAATAATGTCAAAGCATTCGTGTTGAAAAAACGGTCTCAATGTGTTGCATAGCCATTCTTTAAATCGAGACATATCTCGTATGTTGTAGTATATTGTAGAGTATAACCCGTGGACGCATATTTATATACTTAGCGTATGTTTCTTTTTCTTAGCTGGTTCGTATATTCTGTATTTTCTATTTTGCTATCTGGATATGGGCTTGGTAGATGGCTTCTTAGCTGCTTCTAAGCCGACCTATTCCTGGCTTTCTTGTTGATTTTGGGCTGGATTTCTGTTTGATCTTGGAAAATCGCTGGATCTTGGTCCGTTATTTGTTTTTAATTAACGAACACAAGTCTTTGTTATTTTATTTAGAACTCATATTTCCTTTACTAATTTTTAGGCTACCTATCAATTATATAACAAATGGTGTCATGGACTGTTAATAAATGTAATTTGTTTGCACATAATTATATAGTTTTAAGTAACAAATAATAAGCCTTAGACAATAGTTATTGCTGCAAGTAACCACTCTAAATAGAAATAATTTACGGAATTATGAAATTGGCGCACTTGGGGGATTTTCATCTACATTATTTAGCAGTGAATGAACTAGTGGTGTACGGAACGCAGAACACTTTTTTTTAATTGTCAAACATTCTGGCTTCATGATGTGTACCTTAGACGGCTTGGATAGGGCATGGACTCTTCGATGAAGCGATTATTTCTACGTAATAATGTTCTATGAAATCAGTTTTTGGGCTAGCGACATTCGGTATTATGACTGACTCCCATAGGTTGGGGGGGGGGGTCGGAGGTATACTATTTCTAAAGGTTTTAGCCCGAAAGTGAACGTAATAGTGCAACATGGAGTTCAAACTAGCTTACTTCGATGACGCAGTCTAGCCCGTTAGCCACAACACCCTGAGACTCCTCTCCGCTTTCTGGAGCTGCTCATTGTTGGTGACTTTCAAAAACAGATTTTATTATTATAGAAATACCACCTCTATAAACGTAACTATGCATTTGATATAGTTGCTAAAATGTAATCTGGGACGTTGTGCTACATTAGAACTCATTAAAAAGAGCTGAGAAAAGACACTGTCTGTCTGTCTATCTGTCTGTCGGTCTGTGATTTCGATCTTCAAGCTTTTATAATTTGAACATTCCTATAAATATATGAAAATATGCACCTATACACACCTTGTGTCATAAAAGTATCAAGATTGAAGCTATATTTACCAAGATAGAAATTAACAATGAATGCTTTTTTTTTTTCAGAATACAAGGTGTGTCATAAAAGTACCGAGTTTGAAGTTGTATTTACCAAGATAAAAATGGACAATGAATGGAACGTTAATTTTTCCAGAATACAGGGTGTGTCAAAAATTACAAAAAATATCGATACTTTTTTGACACACCTTATATATATATATATATATATTATATATATATATATATATATATAATATATATATATACTAGCAAAAGTGCCCGATTCATGGCCGGACCAAAAGATTTTAAGGAACACTTTTAAGGCAGTTTGGGGAAAATAATTTGGCAAATTCCATATCAATATTTTTTTTTAATTGCAAAGAATTCGCATATTACAATGTTTGTTTATTTTAGGAATTGTTTTTTTTTGTTTTTTGTTTATTTATTTTGTACATTTAAAATATTTAAGAAAATATGAAACACCTCCGTCCCCAAAACAAATTACTTGACATGTCTCTTTTTAGTACTCATCCATGATCAATCACTAATATTTATGTGTGAATGGGTGCGCCAATACATATGAATGGACTGAGTAAATAAATGTAACTAATACTCTTAATTCGAGTTTATATATATATATATATATATATATATATATATATATATATATATATATATATATATATATGTCTGTGTGTGTGTGTGTGTGTGTGTGTGTGCGTGTGTCCTCTAAGATAAAATATATTTAATTATTGGGAATAAACTTGGATTTCCAACAAATGAAGACAAATTACAAGAGATGAACAGAAAATTCAAAATGTAAAAATTCCAAAGGATGTGAACAATACGGAATTAAATTTAAAGAGAAAATATGAAAATTGATTGTATATGAATGGATTTAGCTAACAAGAGGAATTACCAAGAAAAATAAAGCTGACAATAACAACAAAACAACAACAACAACCAGGACGATAACAGCACCAGCAGTAACAACAACAACAACAAAATAATAATACTAATAATAATAATAATAATAATAATAATAATAATAATAATAATAATAGTAATTTTTACCATGCTACAAAATGGTATATGCACAAACCGGAATCGATCCTAGAGAATGAGACGCATAAGATTATCTGGGATTTTGAGAAAGAAACGCATCACCTAATCCTGGCTAGGAGATCAAAGCTAGTATTAATTAACAAGAAGTGAACATGTGGATTTTGCTCTTCTGGTGGATCACAGACTGAAAAAAAAACGTGACGATTGACAAATACTTGGACCTAGCTAGAGAACTGGAAAAAAAACAACTATGCAACGAGTAGGTAAAGGTCATACCAATTTTAATCGATGCCCTTGGAACGTTCCCCAAAGGCTTATGAAAAAATCTGGATGGATTGGAAATCAGAGGAAGAATCCAAGCAACAGCATTGTTAATATCGGCTAGAATACTCAGAAGAATCCTGGAGACCTGGAGAGATTTGATATAACTCAGCCTCCAGATGGATAAATACTGGGACCTTGCTAGAGAATTGAAAAAGCTGTGGAATATGGGAGTGAAAGTGATACCAATTGTAGTTGGTGCACTTGGAACGGTCCCAATAAACTTGGAAAAAAGGCTGGGGGATCTGGAAATCAGAGGAAGAATTGAGACTATCCAGACTACTGCACTGCTGCAATTGGCTAGAATACTCAGAAGAGTCCTGGAGACCTGAGGAGACTTGTCACTCAGCATCCAGTGAAATACCATCAGTTAACGCTGATGTAAAAAAAACTCAAAAGGAGTGAAAAGGATAATAATAATAATAATAATAATAATAATAATATAATAATAATAATAATAATAATAATGGCATAAGGACCAATTACACGAAGGCGAGAATTGATCAAAGCAACAGAATAGCAATTGTAGGTTGTGTGGAGACAGAAATGAGAGGGTTAATCATATAATTAGCGAATGCAGCAAACTGGCACTAAAGGTATACAAAGCTGTGACAAACTGGGTGGGAGAGGTGATTCCTGTGAATTGTGCAAAAGATTAAAATTCGCCAATACTAAAAAATGGTATATCTACAAACCTAAATCAATTCTAGAGAATGAGAGGCATAAAATTCTCTGGGATTTTAAGATACAAACGGATTATTTTATCCATTCTAGAAAGTCAGGCCTAGTTTTAATTAATAAGAAAAACGAATCTGTCATATAGTGGATTTTGCTTTGCCGGCACCCCACAGAGCAATAGAAAAGAAGGCAAAAAGTTGGACAAATAAATGAACCTTGCCAGAGAACTGGAAAAAAACTGTGGAATATGAGTGACACTGATACAAATCGCAGCTGTGGTCCTGTGAACAATCTCAAAGAACCTGGAAAAGAGACCTGAAGAATATCAGGTTAGAGGTAGAATCCAGACCATACAGATCACAACATTGTTACAATCGGCTAGAATACTTGGAAGAGTCCTGGAAACCTGAGGAGATTTACTGTCACTCAGACTCCAGCAAAAGACAACCTTTCAAGGCTGAAATAATAATAGACAATAAATAGCAGAAACACAATAACTTACATAAAAATATCTGTAATAATATATGACATTACAATAATAATATTTATAGCATCAAGACTAAAACAAATAATAATTATTCAATTGATTGATGATGATGATGATGATGATGATGATGATGATGATGATGATGTCATAAATTCTATAATAAAAATGGCGTTGATAATTGTAACAATAAAACTGATAACGAAAAATAGAATGACATCATCACCATCGCCCAGATGTAATTAACAAAGAAGAAAAGAATACAGACTCCACATTCTAAGCGCCCCCTACACTGAAAGAGCGAAAAGAGCAATAGAAGATTTTGTCTGCAGTTATATTTAGAGATTTTCATCAATATAAGTTTATGGAATGATAATTTCAATTTCAAACATTAATAAAATAATAATAATAATAATAATAATAATAATAATAATAATAATAATAATAATAATAATAATAAGGAGAAGGGCAATCCCTGCCTGAAGTCAAAATCCAATGTGCCATTTTCCAAGGAGACTCACTATCGCCACTACTATTTGTTATTGATGCACATGTACTATTATACTTAGAAAAATATACAAGGGGCTACAAATTCACTAAATCACAAGAAAAAATAAACCATTTATGTACAATATTTTTGAAGAAAAAAAACCCAAAAGACTAGAAACCCTTGTACAAACAATATTAATATGCAGTCTGAGTTGGTGAGGGCTGGTATTGAACCTGAAACCTTGTGATTCACTAGACAAATGCTCTACCGACTGAAGTTAGCGAAAATACCGAAGAAGGTGCTGGGCATTTGCTTGATTCACTACGAAATGATTCCAGTGAGAAACAAAATTTATAATAACCCGATTTTTGTATGGGATGTTACTGTAGCATGCAAATTGTCACGTCGTTTAGTGCAAGTTTTCAGAGAGAATAACAAAGTGCATTTTAAAAAAATATTTAATTTAATTTTATTATTTAATTATTTTTAAATTAATTTTTTTTTTAAAATAAAAGATTAATTTTTTTATAGATCTTCCATTTAAAATTTTAAAAAAATTTTTTTAATTTATTAGTTTTGCGTATGTATAGTTGTCCAATGTTATAAAATCAGATACACAGATTAAGACCTTGAAACGCAATGAAATATTTATCATTACTAAGAATAACAACAAGGATTGATATTATTTATTTCTAATTCTACAACACGAGGGAGTGTTTTAATACTTATCATAGCATTGTAGAAGTGTACCTGTTAATAAAAACATGCTTTGAATGGCCGAAGATATTTGGGTAGATGGACAGACAGACAGACAGACAGACAGATAGATAGATAGATAGATAGATAGATATGGAAAATGAAATCGATAAATATGAAAAATGAAACAGATAGATAGATAGATAGGAACAATGTAATAGATAGATAGATAGAAACGAAAACTAATAGAGATAGATACAAAAACTAAAATAGATAGAAAGAAAGAATGATAGACAGATTATGAACAATGAAGTAAATAGGTGACTCGACGAATGAATGACTGAATAAGGTCAGGTTGTATATGATACTAACTACGAAAATCTAGACCTGAGTACACGTGCACAACCAAAGACACACACACACACACACACACACACACACACACACACATATATATACTATATAATTATATATATATATATATATATATATATATATATATATATATCATTATCTATGATTTTGTGTAGGTGTTTTTCTGAGTGAACCATTTTTGTAGTTGTAGCTACAATTAAGTAGAACGTGGTGTTCCATTCTGACCAACCGAGGTGGACTGGAATAGACTTTCAAATGATTTACAGGTTACGGTACAGTTGATTATGTTAATAAGCCCTATGTACAAATTGGCTCATCTCTCTCTCTCTCTCTCTCTCTTCTCTCTCTCTCTCTCTCTCTCTCTCTCTCTCTCTCTCTCTCTTCTCTCTGGTGTGTGTGTGTGTGTGTGTGTGGACATTACCTTTATGTATATGTTACACAAATACAAGATAAATAACAATATTACCTCAATATCTGTACACACACACACACACACACATATATATATATATATATATATGTGGTGTGTGTGTGTTGTGTGTGTGAGTGTGTGTGTCAGGGTAGTGTCGATATAAACCCAATGGGGAGTCCATATGACGTAGTGGCTAACGTGCTGGACTGCGATATCGTAGTAAGCGAGTTCGAACTCCAGGTCTGCAATTACGTTTGCTTTCAAACTGATACCCTTGGGAAAGGTCTGAAATCCACCCTTCGTCTCCCCTGCCTATTGGTATGTAGTATCTCACTACTGTTCTTTCATAATGATTTGACCCCCCTTCTCTCGATCACACAATAACCACGATAGCATGATATGCACACCTTAACCACATACAAAAACAAAATAGTCCTCCACCATCACCCTCGCTGTATGCATCCGATTATACTACCAACACTACTAACGATTAGATATGTTGCAGATTTCTTTTTATTGTTGGAGACGTGTATTCCGAGGAATCATCGGAGTTAATTTTCTTTTTCGCCGTTCGACAGTATGTTGTTGGTAGCTCATCGAATCATTTCAGCCTTAGCGTCCTCATCCCCGTATCCCTCTCTAGAAACATACCAATTTTATACTTTAATATGAAAAGTGTCTCTGTTCTATAATTTGCCATTGCAAGTCTATTTTATCGTGTTTAATTACTTACTTGGTCTTCGTTTACTTTCTGGTGCGTGTATGTTTGGAGAGAGCGCCTCTTATCAACATACTGCATAATACGTGAGCTGTCAATGAATCTCTTATTATAAGCGTTCTTATTGCCTTTCTGTGTACCATCAACAATTTCTTTTTTCTTCAGCTTACTTATTACATATTACCATCCTTCTTTCTTTTCATTTTTTACTTTTTCTTTTTTACTTTTTTTCTTTCAAGAATTAGATATCCTGAATTATTTTCTTCCTGTAGAAGGACAGACTTTTCCCATTTTCTTACTCCAGCAATTCTACTTAATTTTGTATGATCCATACCAGAAAACACGCAAAATGTATTTATTTTATTTAACAAAACAAACCACTATAGTTACTTCTCTATTTTTCCTTCTCACACTCCGCATCTCTTTAAGAAAAATCACAGTTGTCGATATTGCCTTTCTCAAAACCAAACACCCTTCCACAAAACCAATTATACCTATCAAAAACTGATTACTCTCCTGTTAGTTGTATTCCTGCTGATATTGTGTCTCTTATCGTTTTTCTTCACCATACTGTTTATTATACATTGTTGTTCTCTCCTAGGGCTAGATTCGCCTGAAGGAACATGGAAATCTACGTCTGCGATCATTTTACCGATCTATAATTACTGGTACGTAAGCTTACATCTAGCTTGCCCAATAGCGCTAATCACATTCTTCTCTTGCGCGCGTTTTTCATGTTATTATGGTTATAGAATTTTTGCATATACATTTCTTCCCCCTCCTTTACGGCTATGATGCTATTCTTTCATGATTATATCCTCCTTTCCTTTCTTGTCAAAAATTAGGCCTGTTCATATGAGCGAACAAGACATGGGCGCTCTATTAACCTTGGGTTATGCAACCTGTCTAGGAGAAGGAAAACTCTGAATTTCAAAACCTAGGTTAACATCCGCCTCAAAACGAGAGCGCACTTGCCAGTGTCTTAAGGCCCTGGTCGTCATTGAACAACTTATGAAATCTAGAGCGTTCTGTCCTATACTTGTGAGTGACTCATCTTTCAGCTGTGAGATTTTTATATGTCTGATATTATGCAGATTACGTGAAAGTCAATTCCAGTGGCGAGGAGAGATGATTGACCAATAATTGTAGCAGCAATCGAGGTCAATACCGATCAGAAATTGATTGAATCGCGACGCTGTATCTATAATCTGAAGAAACAGACACCTATGTGAAAAGACATCCCATATTTATTGAAAGGGAGAGTTGAAGAATATCACCTTTATGCTACAGCTGAGGTGAGATCTGTAGAGAGAATATCCTTAGAGTCTGATTGAGGGCAGGCGGGGCGCGCCAAAGAATGATCGTGCGGAACTATCGACGCAGGATCATCAGGGACAGCAGAAAATGTCTAGTACAGAGAGGTGCAGACGGACTGAATACTCACACGCTGAGACAGAGCTAAATAAGTAGCTCCGAAAGCGAGCAGCGCGATTCAAAGACATAATCGTAACCGGCACGTATGCTTCTGGAGAGGAAAGGTGATATCTGAAGCGGAAAAAGAATGCAGCGGAACGTACGAACGAAACGAAAACAGAACATAATTATTTTAGGCACTGAGAAGCTAGTCCTGTTATTAACACAATGAATAGAACGGGAGTCTAAAATGTTTAGATGTTTTTTTTTGTTTTTTCATAATATACTGGTGTATTTACTTTATCTTTCAAAGCTTAATTGGGATTCACTAAAACGAAATGCGTAAACTGCTGGGAACCAAAGCGCCTTGTTTTTATGGCATGTAAACCCTCTTTGGTTCTTCTAATGCCGAATTAAGTCAAACAAAGAAATAGGGGCCTACCAGAGTAAAAGTGGAATCAAAGGGTCCATAGGCAAAAGAATACGCTGACTAGTATGAGCCTCTCCGTTAATGGGGTACCTGTTCGCCTTAGGTGTCAACACGTAATGCCCGAAAATTGAGCGGTTTATGACTCGTGAACTAAGTACCGTGACATGTAACACTCCATTTCGGCCTTCACTGGACATGTCAAGCCCTAGCAACTATATGATTGTCCCAACCGTCTTCTTTAAATTGTTCTTATTGTAAACACCCACCCCGTTTTAACAAATAGGTTCTAGAAGATTGGTGAGGGTCAACCACCAGAATTTATTAATAGACATGAAGCTAATGAAAATTATTTCTACTAATTTATTAATACACATTGAGAACTACTGATTTAAGTGATTACTTGGTTGATTTGTTTTACGGCATATCAACTTTCTTTCGGGTCATTTAATACCGAATCAAGACATTTTGATAAACAAACGACAGGTTGGTTACAGTACCTGCTCTTACTTAAGTGGTCACCCAATTAAGTATTCAACGGGTTTATAGCTGCTTAACTTGGGTAATCTTGCGGGAACCGGTGCTTTCAGTGTGACTTGACCGTTATTTAAGTGATCTGTTTGGTTGGCTATTTTGTTTTACGGCACATCAACACATTTCGGGTCATTTAATGCCAAATCAAGTCATTTTTTATAAACAAAAGATTTAAGTTGCTTACATTACTTGCTGTTGCTTAAGCGGTCCCCCAATTAAGTATTGAACAGGCACATCGCAGTTTAACTTCGAGGATCTATCGGGAACCGATGCTTGATCGTAATAAAGCCCCTTGAAATAGACTGGAATAATTAGAGACGTAGGGAAAAGCACAGCCAAAGTAGACCACAATATCAATTAACTTATCGAGAATAAAAATGTACTGAAGAGGGACCTGCTGTCACATTATCCTCAGCAACGCCACAATTAATTTTTTTGTTGTTGAAGATACAATAATTAATAACAACAATATCAAATGTTAGGAATTTATCCAAACCCCCCGCCACGGGTAAAACGTCTATCGTTCTCATTCATGTCGCGCAAATTAGCACGGATATCCATGAACAAATCTCACGCCAAACTTCTCTTATCAGCTTCAATTGCACCAGGAAAGAGTAACTACTGTAGCAAAGCATATAGCACAAGTAATCCACCTTAGAGCTGTATGTCAATGTAGAGTAACGCTTGGCTTGGTAGTGTAATCACCATGAGTTAAACAAATGTCCATGTGATAAAGTTTCATCAACAAGGATAATGTACACGTCTTATTGGAGGTTACTGTTCTTCTTACTTCTGCAGGCAGTAGTCCTGAGCAATATAATCACTCGTTAACACAACTGTCAATAGACGTAAGCGAATGTTAGATACTAGTTATGGTATATGAATTCAGGGTATCTACTGTCTAGCTTGCTACAAGGACCCAGAGTACTGGATCTACAACTACATTTACCCAGGGCAAGAAGAGCAAAGATTTCAGATGTGCAATTTGCCTTTTCAAACCACCTCGTCTAGGATTAGGAATTCAAGTAGTGAAGAAGCCTCGCTATAAATACAAAATGGTTACCGGATGTGCGTATTCTATCGACAGAAAAGCCAGAGAAGCTATAGCGAATAGATACTAGCATATGAATAAGCCCCTACCTAAATCAAAGTATAAAAAGAAAAAAATGATGAAATTCATCTATGGTTCTACGAAAACAAAAATCATTAAAATTGATTTCCTACCCAACATGCTTTTATCAAATATAGTTAAGGTTTACATATACAACTAAAATTATATAAGCTATGTAATTTTGTTCTCATAGTTTATATTCACACAACTATTTACAAAAGGGTATTGATTCTCATTTTGTTCTTGGATGTTCAAGAATTAAACGTTGAGATTAGGACAGGAATTTTGGTTGATGCCATATTGTGATAATTATTGAAATTTGTTATCGTGACTAAGTTGAAAAGATTGACAGGTTTTTAATATTCTACGGATTTATTAGCAGTTTTTTTTAGATAAATGCATATCTAACATTTAGCTACCTAATTTATTCTCACCCTGTAATCTATTTCCCTAATCATTTCTATCTTCTATTATTAGTTAGTATACAAGGATTAATATTTTAAGTAATTATTAAGTACCTATTATATATATTCATTATCATTCTATCTTTATAGTTTAGTTACACCCGTTATATCATGTTGACCAATGGTGATAAGATTGTTACGACCTGTATCCATTTATGAAATTACTATAAATTAACAGGGGATAAATTGTGGTCAGACGTTTTTTAAAGTTTGTTTATCAAGCAAGCCAATGTAAGGAGATATCTCTAACGTAACCATCTCTTCAGTTGGAACGTTGAATATAATATATTTACCACATCCATCTATATTGATATTTCTAATCATTTCTGTTATAATACATTTTTCTACTTTTATCTTATAACCGTATTAGTTTATATGTTTCATTATTAACCCTCATATTAATAACTTACAACAACTAACTTATATATACTTACCCAGATTTATTATTATGTATTCATATATATGTATCTTCTCCCAATATCATAAATAAGATATTAGCCAGAGATTTCGATATCAATATATTTTTCTCAAAACAGATTATTATTATGGCACTTACTTACTTATATAAAACTCTACCTCTCTTCAAAACCTTAGCCTTGTTAACCGAAAATAGAATTAACAAACGTACCATGTTCACATCTTACTCTTAACTTACTTATATTATTATACTTTAGTTCTTACTATTCTGATCTGATACTAGCTACTATATGTTAGTTTCTTGATTGATTAGTGCTTGATGATGTGTGTGTTGAGTGGTTAGTAGTTTGCTCTATTTGTGTCTTTGGCGAGCTTGCGCTACATTGTTTGTGAGTGATTTGGGGTTACAAGGCGTTTTACTAGGCTGCTTTTTAGTTTAAGTTTGGCGAATAAAACTAAGCATAACCCACTTATCAAGTTTTACATCTTCCTAGAACTTAATAACCGTTTTATATAAGTTTCTAAATAGAATTAATTAAAACTTTGTAATTAAGAAAAAAAAACATACTATATCATTCTTCCTATGTTCTTCTATGTCTTATGGTTCCAGATCATACTCTCGATTATACAAATTAAGGATACCTGCCTATGGTCCATACACAATAACAATTTCAATACCAAATTATCCACCAAAATAAAGATGCCTAACTATAGCATACCGAGTTCAAAAAGAAGTCCAATCTGCACTCGCGCATTCCATTGCTGATCCATCCTGATACCGGCTCCTCATCACACTCAGTTTTATTCCCAGGCTTTCGCTAAAGGAACCTAGCCACAAGACTTTTAACGGTAATCATGGGAACCCACGTGATCTTGTGCGCTATATACTAGGTATCTGAAGCACCAAGCGGATCGGATGAAATAGGATGGAGTAGTACCCCTGGCTCCCAAAGGAATTTTTTTAACTGTCGGGCCGACAGGAACAAAACACCACCACATTCCACGAAAATCCTCAACCTGAATCCAAGTGACTAGCCAAAAGAAATAGTACCCCATTTGATGTTCGAGCTAATTACCGAGCAGAGCTTAGGCCACTCCGACCCAGGCCCCGACTGTATCTTAAAACCGGGACACAATCGACACACCATACAGAATTTCGGACCTGCTTACACCATAGCCGAGAACCGCGAACCGCTACCCGCCCAACACACTGAACAGGCAAAATGAACAGTGAGCCAACAAGCCGTGCTCTTCGTCGTCCAACACTGGTGCTGGACTTACACGGTCAAAGACAGGAAAATTTAATAACATATAGCTAATAAATATCCTTTATACTATGAACATATATCTTAGAGTACAGTCTTATAAGAAAGCAATTTTTGCATAACATTGCATCACCAGCGATCTACCCTGTTGGAACAAGATGGAAATCCAAAATCTACCCCACACAAACGACGCAACGGCCACAAGACTGAACCAATCATACCGGTAAATCTACATCATGATCTCAACACCCCCAAACCACAGCACTGCTCAATATGTAACATGGCCGCGGATATCAAAGCCTCACCAATGAACAAAGAGTACAATTTAGGACTCTTCAGATTAGTTAAGGTGCGATCAATATATGATATATACAGGGTGGATTCTGAGTTTATAGTCACCTCGACCACGTTCAATTTGGTCACAACCGAAATGTGCGATAACTTTACACGCTATTTATTGGAATCGATTAACATTTTCGTTCCTTAATTTTGTTATTCTATCATGTTATACCACGAGAATATATTTAGCGGGCAACAACACTACCACCCAATTATTCACCTACAACGGAAACCGAAAACCGGGTCAATCTATTTCGTTCACTAACCTGATGGCCCTAATATTTCCATAAAGGTATATATAATATCAGTACAATTTTCGCCTATTATTTATTTTTTCATTTACAATTGCGATATAATTATAATTATTCATATACATTATTTACAAAACTCCCCCACAATCCTTTCTTTTTTAGAACTCCATCGCAGAGAACAAGACGTCACTTCCACCGCTAGTTATCGTCTTTTCAACCAGTTATTGTGGACAAACATGCATCTAATCTGGTGTGTTGACCTAGTTAAGTCAATTCGTTCTTGGAATTGCACTGGCAGAAGAATTACAGTCAACGCACATTGCAAAGGGAAAAATAATTCTACCAAGCCCACACCAATTGGGGAGTGAAGCCCGCCAGAGGTGGCCCCGGCCTGGGCTCCTATGTGTCCTGTGCGTGGATGGGCTTGAACACAGATGCAGGATGTTATGCGTGTGGTATGTGTGTTTGTGGGCTGTGTGTGAGGTTGTGGAGGTGGCATGACTCCACCGAAAAAGAAAGAATAGTCAAGAAGAAATGATGGTCTCCGCCCCGAACCTCTGACGGCCCTGGGTCGTGTTTATCTACAGAATATGAGATCTGCCGCTCAGCTCCTGTTGGCCGTGCCGCCTCTCGTCTCGCCTTAACCCTGTTGTTGTTTGAGTGCCAGGTTCTTCCAGGCAATCTTCCTCCACAATTAGCAGTACATTGTGACACATAGTCACATTTCTTAACGCACGTTGTTTTTTAACCAGGTTCGAATTCATACGGTCTCTTCTCTATAAGAACTGAGGTGGATTTAACCAAGGCTGATTGTTATTTTCGTTTTAGTGGTTTTTTCTTGTCCGTTTGTACCGTTCGTTGTGTGTGCTATGGTTATGTTTAGGTTTTGTTTTGTTTTTGCGGTTTTATTCTGTTTTTGGTTTGTTTGTTTGTATTTATTTTTTTGGTTTTTTTTTTTAACGAGAGCCCTGCCAGTCTCCATGATATAAATATAATGAGGTGCCTGTAGCGTTGCGGTTATCGCTGTAGAAAGTACACTTGGCTACTCGAGTCTAAAACGAGGCTGTTTGCATTTCACAATGCGCTAATACGTTTAGATAGATATATTTACTCCATCACTCACTCATGGAGTAATGGTCACCGTCGTAGAAAATGGACATGGTGATACAAGTTCAAATCCTCGACGAACTCTAATACCCTTGGGAAAGGTATACATCCAACTATTCCCCTCCAACTATGGGTAACTAGTAGGACAAACTGGTCCCTTTAACCTTGGTTAGGCAACTGATTTATGAGCAGGAAAGCTGTAGACCTGGAAAGATAGGTTCTGCCAGGCTATTTCTGTTCAACACTCGCTACATGAGTAGCAACTGCACGACCTAATCGGGTTACGGGACCAGCGAGAGAGATGACATAAGTTCTATATGTAGAATGTAACTTGATAGTGGGCTTAATGGTCGCATAAAGCGATTATACACATAAATGCGCGCAGATAGATATATAGATAGATATATAGATAGAGCGTATCAGACAGAAAGAGACAGAAAGAGAGAAAGAGATGTGAACAGACTGGAGTAGATAGATAGATAGATAGAATAGACTTGGATAGATAGAACAGACTGGGATAGATAGTGTTGTGAGGTTTTAAGGGTCAAATAAGAACAAAACAACGGGTAACGAAAAGTAGAAAAATGTATTAACAGAAAGTAGACAATACAATAGAGAGATGTGGAAATTACGTCCAACGAACAGAGTTATTGGCACTCACATTGGCTTGCTCCTAAGCCACAATTATCCCTGTTTATTTATAGTAATCTGTCGGCGCATTCCATTGGTCAATAGGGTGTATCACCTATAACAGATAGATGAATGAATAAATATATATAGATAGATAGGAATATACAGGGTAGATAGATGGATATATACGTAATAAACTGAATTTAAATACTTACAAACTTTAATTATCATTTGCAAACTCGTTTCCAGTTATTTGACACCAGACAAATGAGAATCCTTTTAATAGTTAAGGTGTAAATAACTATGAGACAAATCATAGCTAATAATTTAGTGTTATGATAAACCTTACTATATTTGATAAAGCATGTTTGTCGGAATCACTTTTATGATTTTGTTTCGTAGACATCATGATTTCATCATTTTTCTTTCTATTTGTCTATTCATATCTAACATTCTACTTTTCTTTTCACACCTCATTTTGTTATTTATAGCGAGGTTCTTCATATTACTTCACTGATGTTTCTGTAATCCTTTTCATGTCGACTTTTATTTATATTAACATTATTCGTCTTCTTTGTCTTATTATCGAATCCAATGTTTTATTTATTTATTTATTCATTAATAACATTTATTACAATATTGCTTCTTTCTTTCTTCTTTCTTCTTTCTTTCTTACTTTCTTTCTCTCGATTGTTTGAATCGCGTGTCTCGGAGCATTTTTGCTCTCTCACGTTGTCTCGTCTGATCTCGTCTGGTCTCGTCTGGTCCTGTCTTTCCCGCTTTTTGCCACCCCGCTCAACTTGTACATGTCAAGGAGTTTTCTGCCTGTGTCATTCAATCAATCTCCATTCGCAATATTAATCATTTCTGCCCTGGTTGCTTTCACAATCCTACGCACGCTGTCAGCTACAGAAGAACGTCATTATCTCAAATGACACAGGCTTATCACTGGCAAGTCGCTTGTTTTGGTGCCTAATAACTCATTCGTGGATGAACAGGCACAATTTGAAAGAAAGGAAAGAAAGGATATAATCATGAAAAGAAATAGCAGGAAAGAACAAAAACAAAAACAAAACACGAAAAGGCGAGAAATAATGCGAGAGAAAGAAAATGTTAAAATACAGAATAATTTAGTTTTCAGGGAATAGCCGAGAGAAATGTAAAAATTGTGAGAAAAGAGAAAAATAGGAAAAAGGAGAGATGGAAATTGGGAAGAGGGAAAAGCAATGATTATTTCTTAAAGAAAGAAGGAAAGGTGAATTGAATGAAATAAATACATTTTGGTTCGTAGCAAAATGAGAGCGACTAAAAGGGGATTAGAAAAACAGATGATTTAATCTTGAAAGAAAAAAAAGTAAAAAAGAAAAAGTAAAAGAAAAAAAGAAGACGTAATGAATATTAATGAAGAAAAAACACAGAAGAAAGAAAGGAAGAAGAAAAAAGATTAGACGTAGATAATGATAGAGGCGTCCCCAATAAGAAAGAAAGAAAGAAAGAAAGAAAGATTAAAACGTAAATAATGATAAAGATGGCCTTCAAAAAAGAAGAAGAAGAAGAAGAAGAAGAAGAAGAAGAAGAAGAAGAACAACAACAACAACAACAACAACAACAACAACAACAAAGAAAGAAAGAAAGAAAGAAAGAAAGAAAGAAAGAAAGACTAAAACGTAAATAATGATAAAGACGGGCTTCAAAAAAAGAGAGAAGAAGAAGAAGAAGAAGAAGAAGAAGAAGAACAAAACAACAACAACAACAACAACAACAACAACAACAAAAAAGAAAGAAAGAAAGAAAGAAAGAAAGACTAAAACGTAAATACTTATAGAGATGACCTTAATATGAAAGCAAGAAAAGGAAAGAAAAATATCAAAACACATAAATGATTGAGTCACCTTTGATAAGAAAGAAAGAAAGAAAGAAAGAAAGAAAGAAAGAAAGGAAAATATGCTAAACGGCTTTTAGGTAAATAACAGATGGGAAAGAGAACATGTATGTTAAAGAAAAAGAGAAAAATTGATTCTTTAATGTCCTGTGCTGGATGAGGAATTTCATGTTGTTTCTTTTTCTCTCTCAAAATCCTCACAACGAGGCTGATTATCAAAAAGGTGAGTTGAAAGGTAAACAAAGGAAAATCCGATAGACGATTGTTTAGACAACTAAACTCACACAAAAGTACAGGTGAGATGTTTTTTGACTCCTTGACAATACTCATGCGCAAAACTACATACAACACGATTGGCCGACTAACATACGGGTCATTAAACCATTATAAATTAGCCACGCTAATGCCAGTTGATTGGTGGAGATTTGGTTTGGTTTGGTTTGTTTTATGGCATATCAACCTCAGTGGGTCATTTAATGCCGATAAAGTTTTGAAATAAAGTAATTCTTAATGGATACTTAATTTTTTATAAATACATTTTTCTATTTAACCCATAGATGGGATCCTAACAGGTACAACCACTCTGGGACAGAGTGGACCTGGGAGGATGTTGATGAAGAGGTGCTCCACATTCCCAAAACCTCCAAAACCGGAACCTCACCATCAGATAGAGTTTAACGTAATTCCCAGGACGTGTAGACCCTCAGCCACCGCCTTCAAGCACCCATATGATAAAAAGGATTAAGGGTTGTCATAAGGGCAATAGGGTTTGGGCAATCATATAGGTGCTAGGGCTTGACGTGACCAGCCGATTGAACGGAGGAGGCCTCTCCGACCTCCCGTCTAGCCCAAGATAGGGCCAAAGTGGAGTATTGCAAGTTTATTGACTGCTCAACCACTTGGGTTCTATCCTTAAGCATCACGGGTCACCACCCACGGCTAACAGATAGTCCCATTGGGGGAGTCTTACCCCTCTGCAGAGGTGCAGTCGGTGCATTCTAACTCTCCAGTAGACAGGGCGGGAATGTTGGAGAATTTCACCTCTAAACGATGCTCCATCAATAACTTTAACTGATAATAACGTAATTATAATATTATACAACAGGAATAAATATCTCTACTGATTCAAAAATTCACTAACTCGATACACCTCTCACCTAATTAAAATATTCCGGAACAGAATCCAATAAAGATATATTTGGTTAGTTTAACATCAACCGGATGGTGATCCGACAGTAACTTCAAACACCATGAGCAAAACATGTCTTTGCGCATGAGGCACCACGCAATCTTCCGGGTAAAAAACTAAATTAACAGACAATTAAAAAAGTGCTTTTTTCAACTAATTGTAAGCTTTCCCACAAAACTTCTCAAAGACGATTTGGACCCCAAACACTCCCAAACACAGCTATAAGTCAGGAAAAGAGTTGACTTCACGACTGGTACACTGAAGAGCTTCACACGTCACATTTCGGACAAGATCAAAGACAGCTGAGCCTACCAACCCACACCGCATCACCATGCCACACACATCCAAGCCACCCGGCCAAGAACAGATTTACACCCACTCGCCTCCTGACCCCTTATCGAGTGAAAGAAGAAAGACTATATATTTTCTAAATCTACCAATTTTTGTTTATCTAAAATAAACAAAATTAAATCCAACCTTCTCATCCGTTTTCTTTTGCAACCATACGCTTGTTTATAACAATGGAATGGAATGGAAGCGCTTGGAATAATTGGCTGTTTGCATTTCTCATAGCACTAATGCTCTTGGGAAAGATATGCATCCAATTATTCTTCCTCCAACTATGGGTAAATAGTAGGGCAAACTGGGATCTTTAATCTTGATTAGGAATAGACTAAGATACATATCAACAAACTGAGATAGTTGGATGGATAGATAAATAGATAACAAACATAGATAGATAGATAGATATATGAACAGATTGAGATAGATAGATAGATTGATAGATAGATAGATAGATAGATAGATAGATAGATAGATAGATAGATAGATAGATAGATATGAGCAGAGTGAGATAAACGGATAGATATATAGATAGATATGTATAGACTGAGATACATATTAACAGACTGTAATAGATGAATAGATAGATGAGATTCATATTAACAGATATCTTTGACAGACCGACCGACCGACAGACAGATAGATAGATAGATAGATAGATAGATATATCGAATAAGTTACATATTAATAGACTGAGATAGATAGATATATAGATACACAGATAGATAGGAATAGACTAAGATACATATTAACAAACTGAGATAGATGGATAGATAGATTGATTTCTTAGATAGATAGATAGATAGATAGATAGATAGATCGGCTTAGTTACATATTAATAGACTGAGATAGATAGATAGATAGATAGATATGAATAGATTAAGATACATATTAACAAACTGAGAAAGATAAATTGATAGACAGATAGATAGATTGATAGGAACAGACTGAGAGCAGGAAAACTGATTTCAGACCTATTAAAATCCACTTAACAAATTGACCTTGTGTCACATCCTACCCCGTACGGAAAGGTTGATAAATATTTATATATTATGGAATGTGAATATAAGAGGTTGGACTGAAAAGTGTATATGATGGCCTCATATCTGCTGTTGACCAATGGGATCCAAGAAGTGCAACAAAAATAAAAAAAGTTTTCAATATCGGCGATAGATTATATATGTATACAGCAAGCCCTTCGCACATGTGTTATATACCTCTTTTATTCATCTGGCCGGATCTGCTTCTCTGATCGTCTATCTTCTATCTTGGTCTGGTGTATCTTCTACAGGTCTGGTCTTTCTTATGTGGGGATTCCGTGTCTTTGTCGGGGATCATTTCTTATCAGAAGCCTTGTGCTATTGTTAGCTTTTAGTAATAACACCAAGACTTGGATTTACTTTTGATGTTACTTTATTCCAGATCCCCAGACCAGACAATCACGCAGTGAGCTCACATCTTGCTAGCTTCGCTTCTAAGTCCTAACTCTCAACTGTCACTGCAACTCTGAGTTGCTTACTCCTTAAACCAGAAGGGCTTCTATTGCCTTCCGTTCTCACGTTCCATCCCCAGAACGCAAGGTGAGAGTGAGGTCAAACGCTGTCACTCACTCTCAAGGACATCAGCTGTACTGATCGCCATAAGGATTTTTATACTACCTTAAAAAGTAATAGGGATCCAATTAATATGTAACATCCCTCATAATCATATATTTTAAATTCATAATTAATTATGAATTTACTTTTTACTTGCCTCTCCATTTTGAGGCTCTACCGTATTCTGGTACTTTCTAGATTACTTCGAATTCTATTCTCTCTTTCTGCGCGGTTGTTTGCATACATCAATTTTACATTATAACAAGTTTTCAACAAAAAAAACATTGCAGGGCCATTTACAATTTCTTGACAAAATCAAAACACAACTGGACCAACGTCTTGGTCCCAAAATCCTGGTCACAAACCAACGTGACCCTGGTCACTCCAGCAATACATTCGCCTGGATTCCAATGACCAATTCACGAGCTTTCCGCTCCACAGGTCACATACCATGAGACTGGGAAGGCAATTTACATCAAAATTACAATCATACCGAAAAATGATTCAAAAACATTGCACACATGGTCCCTACAATACATTAAACATCACATGCATGGAGAAAACAACAACAATTTTATCGCAACAATAAAAAATCTACAACGGCTATGCGTTACTCATAATTTCTTAATATAGCATGCACGACACAACACACCAATACCATTAAGTATTTTAAATTTTCTTCACAAAAAATATATTACTGTGCCAAATAGTTTCACTTTGAGGGAAAACCGTTTTATCCTGATTCCACACTCGGTCACTGCCAGTGGCTTACAAATTCTCCAGGAACCCTCCAACACAAAAAGTAGGTACTTGTCTGTTCTTAACATCTAATTGTTCACTGACCTTGCTATCCGCATCCAGACTCGAGACATCCCTCTCAGCCAAAACGTTCTGGAGACCATTCCAAAATCATAATTCCCCCCCAAAATTCAATCCACATAAAACAGGGGCGGCCTCTTCGCCTTTCTTCTTATTCTGCCCTTCAGAACCCCTACATTCCGAAACTGTCGGAATAATAAAACCCAAAAAGCGCGGAACAACCTTCCGAAACTACGGTAACCACATGGGACGCTCATCAGGGAATCTCAATACGTGGAATGGTGGGCCCTCGATAGACCACTTTCATTACCATATCTCCACCGATTCCCAAAACACCGGAAAAAATTTCTCCAAATAGTCAGGCATAAGTGCAGAACTCGATCCATACTACAGCAAGGTCACAAAATTCACTAATAAAAATTTTCAAAACTATCAATAAAATTTTGGCACTCATGAATCTCACTAAAATCAACTTTTTAACTATGTCAAACTTTCGGAAAAATTCAAAAACCGAATTATATTACTGGTCATTGACAAAAAATGCAAAATACAAAATCAATTATTAATTTCCCTCTTTTAAAATATTGTCAATCAGCCTTCAAGGCTTTTCTCACGGAATCAATCCAAAGCTTTTTTTCAAAAATCACCAGTGTCAAAATCCACAATTCATCAATATTAAAATTACTAAGTTACTTTTTTTCAACAATCTCTGATTAAATTTAAATCTGTCTTTTTTTTTCTAAAAATTTTAACATTCAAAATGGCCGACATGGTAGGAAAAATACAGGCTTGACTCCAACGATCATTCAATTCAAACATGGCCGACTACGTTACCGTTTACTCAAAAAATGTTCCATTCATCCTTCAGCCAATGAGAAACAAGGGGTAGGTTGGTCCTTCTCTCAAAATCAATCCCTAAGGATTTTACAATTAAATATGCCATTTTTTTTTCAAAATTCAAATAATTTACCAGTTTCTCAAAATTATCCCATTAATCAGGGTAACAAACCTTATTACTTCTAAAATTCAAACTAAAAAATAGGCACTTGCTCTTTCTGAGTTTATTCATTTATCCGTTTATCTACGAAAAATTCTAATCTCTCAAATCACAATTTATGTCTTCACCCCACAACCGGCGTTAAATCAAAGACATCAATCAAAGATCAAAAATTGAAGAAATCGACCACAATCGTATTCTCAGAAAAAAATAAAAAATATATACATATATACATCGTGCGGAGCAGAGTAAACACGAAAAACCTCTTGGAGCAGGGCACCACCATTTATCTCTTATTCTGACATATTCAAAAATAAAAAAAAAACACCGGCGAGTTTTTCTGTAAAAACTACTTTCATTACCATCAGTCAACTTAGGCGAATCTCCAACAATTGACTCAAAATCAGACCTTCAATCCGAATGAAAAACAGCAATGTGATTTAAGACAAAAAAATATTACATTCTCAACTAGAAGTTTCAAAATTACTTCTTTAAAAATTAACTTTTTCCTTGCACGGTAAAAACTCACTAGAATTATAAAATTATTTAAATCCATCATAACATTATGAGTACAAATGACATAAACATCATCATCACATCACAATGAATAATCACAACAAAAATCCAGCTTCAATCGGAAAAAATCAAAAAGGAAAAAAAAATTCCAAAATGGCGACTGAAAAATTTTTTAAAAAATTCCCACGTGTTCTACCGGTCAAAAAAAAAAATCTTCCACCATGGTCGTTCCTGGCGCACATGCATTTCTGGCTCGTATGCAACAATTACCCTCGGGGGGGGGCACATATCCTTTGTCTCTCTCTCTCCCTCTGGCACATACATTCAGTATCTCCCACTCTCTCTCTCTACTCGGACGGGAATGTATCCTCTTAGTGTCTCTCTCTCTCTCTCTCTCTCTCTCTCTCTCTCTCTCTCTCTCTCTCTCTCTCTCTCTCTCTCTTATAGCATACACACTCTTTTTTTTCTATCTTCAAAACAATTCAAAACTATGGCAAATGACCTTCAACAAATTCAATCATACGGCAAAATTTTTCTTTTCTTTCTTTCTGTCTTTCCTCACAAAATTTCAACTTATACATATCAAAACAAAATATCCCTTTCTCTTTTTCTCTTTCTTTGGCATATACACTCTGTCTCTCCCTTTTTTTCATAGCATATTCTCTATATTTTAAACAATTTAAACAATCTATTAGCATTTTCAATAACATTTTTTTTCTTCAAACAATTCTAAAAACTTATGCAAAGTTCAAAATTATACAACAAAAATTAATTGTCTCTTTCTTTCAAAAAAAAAAAGTTTTTTCTTTGCTTTCTCTTTTTTTTTTTTTTTTTTTCTTAAAACCATGTCTCTCTTTTTCTTTCAGTCAAGTCTTGAGTCGGATTTCTTTTTTTCTTTCTTAAAGTACTTAAAACAATGTCCCTTTTGTCTTCTTTTTTTTTTTCTTTTCAACATTCTATCTTAACTTTAATGTATGTCAGACTCAACACAACAAAACATAATTTCGACAATCCTATATATATTTTTTTCCTTTTTTCTATAGTCTGTTTCTAAAAACAATGTGTGTGCGTGTGTGCGTTCGTTACTTACGTTTTTCTTTTTTAAGTTCTATCACGTTTTTTTTCTTCTTTCTTTTACCTTTGCTTCATTTTTCTGCCTTTCTTTTTCTTCTTTCTTTCCGTCTCTTTTCTTACTCTTTGTCTAGTGGTAGGCCGTTGACGCAGGTTCGAATCTGATCACGTCATGATGGCGTGACTGGTTTAAGGCACCAAATATCCATTATGTTATATACCTCTTTTATTCATCTGGCCGGATCTGCTTCTCTGATCGTCTATCTTCTATCTTGGTCTGGTGTATCTTCTACAGGTCTGGTCTTTCTTATGTGGGGATTCCGTGTCTTTGTTGGGGATCATTTCTTATCAGAAGCCTTGTGCTATTGTTAGCTTTTAGTAATAACACCAAGACTTGGATTTACTTTTGATGTTACTTTATTCCAGATCCCCAGACCAGACAATCACGCAGTGAGCTCACATCTTACTAGCTTCGCTTCTAAGTCCTAACTCTCAACTGTCACTGCAACTCTGAGTTGCTTACTCCTTAAACCAGAAGGGCTTCTATTGCCTTCCGTTCTCACGTTCCATCCCCAGAACGCAAGGTGAGAGTGAGGTCAAACGCTGTCACTCACTCTCAAGGCCATCAGCTGTACTGATCGCCATAAGGATTTCTATACTACCTTAAAAAGTAATAGGGATCCAATTAATATGTAACACATGTAGAATGACACAAGGTCAATTTTAAGCGGAGTTTAAGAGGTTTGAATTCATAGTTTTCCTTCTCTTAGGCCGGTTACCAAACTAAGGTTAAAGAGCCTAGTTTGACCTACTATTTACCAATAGCTGGAGGGAAAATAGTTGGATGAATAGCTTTTGCAAGGGTATTAGAGCTATGTGAAATGCAATCAGCCTCATCGAGAATTTAAATTGGCGTGTCCATTTCCTTTGATGACAACCATGACACCAGATCTCCGCGACTTTCCCTTTATCTTTATTCTTGATAGTCTATCTCGTGGCATATTTAGTAATAAAACCATTTTCAAAATCGTACTTTCCCCGATTGTTTAATTTCTAAATGCTTGATATCTATCATAATAATTACTGAATAATTCTACTTATCAAATTTGTATATTTGTTTGCGATTAATTAAAATAGGAAGGGACTTAATGTCACCCGAAGGCAGCCTTTAAGTACGCATTCATAAAGTTCAGTTTTGTTGATAACACATATAAACACACACATGTAACCCCCTACACACAAATATACATATATATAACCCCCCACACAAATATATATATATATATATATATATATATATATATGTGTGTGTGTGTGGGGGGTATCCACAAAGTTTAAATTATTTAGAATGCACACGGACTTTATGGATATATATATATATATATATATATATATATATATATATATATATATATATATAATCCAAAAATCCGAAGAAGATATCTTCCTTACGACATAGCAGTTTTTTTAAAACCTGTCGCAGTTTGCAGAGCTCAAAGCTCTTATTGTAGAGTCCCATTGCAAATTTATAAGTAAAAATATAACAAAATACCTAGATTTTTTGCATTATAGTCTATTATATATATATATATATATATATATATATATATATATATATATATGTGTGTGTGTGTGTGTGTGTGTGTGTGTGTGTGTGTACGAAGAAGATCTGTAAATAGGAAAAGTGTTTGCATAAGTGAGTGCTCAATTGTATTATAGCAGAGCAGGTAAAAACCTATAAATCATAGAATTATCCGACACTATACATCCATTACTCGAGTTTCATGTGTTTCCCCCAAAACTTCAGACAGTTGTATGGTAAAACATGAGCAGTCAAGCATTTATATAGCGTTAGGTGTATGTACGTGGTGAAATATTAGTTCGTGTGACATTTACACAAAAAATATAGCGTACTTAGCTGTTAGTACCCGTGACATTCAGACGAAAGAAAAAATATTATTTTTCTCTGACAGTCTAAAATAGGGGAGTATAAAGTATGAGATTAATCAGGGTCAGGTATTAGATAACACAACAGAAATTTGTTGATATGTCTACACTTTGAAACTGCCTCACTTCTTTTTTTTTAACGATTTTTTGTCGGAGTGTTGTTGTATGCAAAATCTTTCTTCCAGACACAATCTGCATATATAGTCACCTCTTTTATAAACCGGGGCTTTTTTTCTACAATATCTCATTCTATTGGGGAATGTTTGCCCGTTACATATTTTATAAGCCATTTTTTGATAATGTAGTACTACTGGAATATCTTCTGTTAACCAATCAAAAGTTGTGATTGTACCATTTGTTTTTCCAATTCAGTTCTGTGGTACCGATGGTATATTTGTTCATCATTGTTGTTCTCCTCTACCTTGATGGTGTCCTTTCATATCTTATTATAATGGAGATTCGGGAGTCTGTCAGTAACCGAAACTACGTCATTGCCACGTCGCAAGACCTTTTGGAATTGCATAAGTTTATCAATGAGTATTTAATTTATAGTCAAAATCATTAATACATAGAATAGAATAAATGGTATTTATTAACGATATCTCTATGAAAATTTAAGCTAGATTTGCCTGAGAACAGCCCATGTTATAAATGCGTTTAAAATCTTGCAATGTGTCTTATATATCACTAAGAAATAAAGGTTTACATAATATATGGTAAGGTTAATTTGCATACTGTTTTTAACAAAACCGGGTTTAATAAATAATTACTTGGTGTTATTGATCTCTAATATCATTGATTTATTCTCCAACATATTAAAATCAGTCATATAAATGATTTTATAAAACACCAATTAGAATATATTTAAGATAAGTGTTATCTTTTTATATGCGTTCTTCTTTAATTTCGTTAGACTTTCTAATTTGATATATTTCATTACATTAAAACTTAAATACTTACGCCTGGGGGGGGCATATTCTTACTAGTTATATTAATTAAATAATTACCATTCAAATATATCATGTAAACTCAATAACTCAAAATAATCATTACGCCATGGCAAAGAGACAGAGTGAGTCAAAGTAAAATATGGAAGGAGCTTGATTTTTTTATGCTAATCTGCATTAAGCCGAGTCGGTACTTTTCTTCTTAAAACGGATACGCATACGATAGTAAGTGGGATATGGGAAATGGTATGTATATTTACCAAACTTCGCACGATCAGGATGTGACAAAATGTCAATTTCAATGTCAATTTCTTACTACTTACCCATAGCTGGGGGAAGAATATTTGGATGTATACCTTTCCCAAGGGTATTTGTGCTATATGAAATGCAAACGGCCTCATTCAGGATTTGAACTCGTCACACCGTCTCCATTTCCTACGACGATAGCTATTACTAGCGCTATATGAAATGTTTGTCGACCCGAGTTCAATTCCTAGACAAGGCTGTTTACATTTCTAATACACTTGGGAAAGGTATGAATCTATATATTCTCCCTTCAGCTATGGGTAAAATAGTAGGACAGACTGGGCTCTTTAACCTTGGATAGGTAACCAGTCTAGGAGAAGAAAAACTCTGAAGTGAAAAAAGGTCTGTCGTTGATTAGGTTTGTGGCATTCCTTGTGAACCAATTCTTTCAAATCGACTGTGCCAAAAAGTGCGGATAGTCTAAGACAAGCCTTCACCACTATAGACAAAACACTGAGTGGGTTATTCATTTGATCAGATCATGGTATCTTATGAATCTTCATGCGTCGAAATTGACAAGTGTCCATGCATGTAAAATGTAAACAGACTCGTCCAAAATTTGAACTCCTTTCTCAGTGTCCATTTCCTACGACTGTAACCATTACTCTATTCGTCTCTAGTATAAGAAGTAGTATATATATTTGCCAACCCATCCGCACGAGCAGGATGCGACACAAGGTCAATTTATTAAGCGGAGTTTAACAGGTTTGAATTCAGAGTTTTCCTTCTCCTAGACTGGTTACTTAGCCATGGTTAAAGAGCCCAATCTGTCTTGCTATCTACCCATAGCTGGAGGGAGAATTGGATTCAGACCTTTCCCAAGGGTATTAGCGCCATGTGAAATGCAAACAGCTTCGTCCAGGAATTGAACTCGGATCGACAAGTCCATTTCATACGACTCTAACCATTATACCACGCGCCTCCATAAAGAAGGAGCACATCTTCTGTTTCTAATTTTCCTTTTATCTTGTTTTCCCTTTTTATAAGTTCCGTGTTTTTTTTTATCATTTTATTGTATTTCATGAGTAAACTGCAATAAATTGTACTAGAAACATTCAAAGTTTTATCACATTTAAAGAAATAGCAGATGTAACTTCTGTTTATCTAACAATCAAATATTAAATATTTTCAACGATTTTCTATTTGTTCTTGTCGTCAGTCATCTCAGATACAAATTCCCTAGAGTAATATTAGTTGACAAATCTATTTCTTCTTACATTATTAAACAAAAACAAATTTCCACATGTTCTATTGTGCATGTTACTTGTTTTATTTACCTCAAGTACACAAAGAAAAATTCCTCATGTTCTGTTGCGTGAGCTAATTTTCTATAATCTTAGACACCTCTCCACAACAATAGGTCTTTCAAACAAGCCGATTTAGATTTCACTAATGTTCTTGTTAAGAATGTTTTAAAATGTATATAGATTTGGATTATTTCTACTTTTCACATTTTGATCTTGAAATATTCATCTTCTCTGGAGAGATACATGGTTAGGGGCAAGACACAAAATACCAAGTTTTAGGAAGATATTAGTAATGAAAATTGTTCAGTTTGCGGAACAAGATATGTTTGATTTAAAAATCAGCATTTTTAAATTAGAATTTATAACGAAAGTACAAAGCCTTCATCAATTATCTGCATCAACTGCCAATTGCACACACACACACAAACACACACACACACGCGCACGCACACACGCACACACACACACTCATATATATATATATATATATATATATATATATATATACAGCAATAAAATCTGCAGAGTCGCCTATTGTCTTAAGCGGAGTGTAACTGTTTTGAATTCATATTTTTTCCTTCTCCTAGACAGGTTACCTAGCCATGGTTAAAGAGCCCAGTCCGTCATAATATTTACCCATAGCTGGTGGAAGAGTATCTGGATGCATACGTTTCCCAAGGGTATTAGCGCTATCTGAAATGCAAACAGCCTCGTCCAGAATTTAAACTAGAATCGACAAGTACATTTTTTACGACTCTAACCATTGCACTACGCACCTTGAATTATATATACATATATATATATGGGTAGTTTGGGTAGCGTTGGGAACGCAATTAAACTTTTCGTGCGGCTCTTGGCAACACTGTTGCGTTTGTTGTGCATCCGTCTGCCATTGCGCGCGCTTTACTGCCACGCCCAGTCTTGTACATCTCGATTGACACTACCACCAAGTGTGAAGTTCGCGCAGTTATTTAGTTTTTGAACGCAAAAGGCATTAAAACGATTGAAATTCATCGTCAATTAACCGAAGTGTATGGCAAGTCCTGCATGGATGTTAAAAACGTCCGCAAGTAGTGCAGAAAGTTTGCAACGATGACGAGATTCAATGTTTTACAACGATATGGTAGTGAGCTGATATGATATGGGCTTACACATTTTTTAAAAACCATCTACAAAATGCATTGACCAAAATGGCGATTATGTAAAAAAAATAGATAATGATAAAATATCAAAATGATAAGGAGCTGATGGTAGGTGTAGCGCTCCACCTCAGATGCAAAAACAATCTCCTTGGTCTAGCCCTAGTGAAAAAGGGTTATACTCCCTCGCTGATTGGCTGATACCGACTTTAGGCGACCCCGACGACTTACTTTTGAGATTACTTTTATAAAAAGACATGTACAAATACATGTACACATATATTTTTCCTTTCCTTTCATTTTCTGAGAAAAAATCTTCATGGGAAAATTTCTTACAGAGATAACTCCTCAGAGAATTTAAATGGGTAAAAAGAATATTTTGAAAAGCGACACCCATTTTTGCAGAAATTCTACCCTCATTCGTAAAATGAAAAATACATTAAATTGAAAAAAAAAAAGATTAATTTTTTGTGATTTAAATATACTATACAGATTATTGTACGCTGAAAAAATGCTGAAAAATCATTTTTAAACACATTTCTTAGTATAATTATATATAATGTTATTCTCTCCAATCAGGCAATGCAAGTAGCCCTTCTATTAATTATTAATATTTAATAATGATTATTAATACACATATGTATATAAGTGTGTCGGCTGAATAGTTCATAGATTAGCAATCCCGAGTACGTAAGGAAAGGATATGAAATTCAACCGTATTCAGACACTTTTACATACAATAAAATAAATCATAAAAGTAGACAGATGTACCAATGTCTATCTATCTATCTATTCAGAGTATCTAAGTATAATTGTAAGAATAATTAACTAGCGGGACATGTGGATATACCGCAGTATGATAATTTAATTATTACAACGTCTGCTATGTTTATTTAAGAGCTTTTGTAAAATTGTTCAATATGTAAAAAGTATAATAATCTTGATCTAACTCTTTATCACTCTTTTCTTCTTTCTTTCCTTCTTTTCATCTTTTTATAATGTTCAACTGAAACAGATTAGCGTTATCATTTCCGTGTCGCTCACTCTCTCTATCTTTCTCCATATCTCTTTATTTATTCATTTATTATTATATATGTCTGTGTAGCATATCCTTTTTCTTCCCTTTCTGTATGATAAAAATGGAATGTTCCATAATTTACCTTAGGTGACAACACTCATAAGACCTAATAATTCGGCAGATAAGCAACACCAGATAATCAGAATTTAAATTATTGCATTTCATCTTGAACGATTTAGTAACAAATAACTGCAGATAACTTACTGTTAAAATAAAATAAAAAAATTCTTGGAAAGAAATATAACAATGAATCTGACAGTTCTTCACAATTTATCGCTTGGTATAAAATAACCCTAGACGTGTTGATGTGCGATTAAATTCAATCAATCACTCAATCAATCTAGGAAAAAAAAATCCTAGATGGGTTGATGTGCCGTTAAAACTAATCAGTCAATCAATCTAGGTATAAATAACCCTAGACGGACTGACGTTCCGTTAGAATGAATCAGTCAATCGATCAATCTAGGCATAAATAACCCTGGACCAGTTGACGTGCCGTTAAAATCAATCAGTCAATCAATCAATCAATCAAAGCATAAGATAACTCTAGACGAGTTGACGTTCCGTTACTATCAATCTAGAAATAAAATAACTCTAAACGGGTTGACGTGTTGTTACAATCAATCAATCAGTCAATCACCCTAGGCATGAAATAACCCTAGACGGGTTGACGAGCCGTTGAAATCAATCAATCAATCAATCAATCCATCTTGGCATAAAATAACCCTAGACAGGTTGACGTGCCGTTAAATTTTTATTTATTATGCAACAGCAGAATATTTTCATTTTATCCGTGCCTAATATTGAAATTTTCAATTCCTCGACGAAGCTGTTTGCATTTCACAAGGCGCTAATACCCTTGGGAAAGGTATGAATCCAATTCTCCTCCCAGCTATGGGTAAATAGCAGGGCAGACTTGGCTCTTTAACCATGGCTAGGTAATCAGTCTAGGAGAAGGAAAACTCTGAATTCAAACCTGTTAAACTCCGCTAAAGAAATTGACCTTGTGTCACATCCTGCTCGTGCGGAGGTAAAAGATTTGCATATTTGGTAAATATATATATATATATATTGATCTGAATTTGAATTCCAATCAGGTTTCTTTTGCTAATAAATCCTTTGGGTTTCTTCATTGACTTTTTAAACTAGCTCGCTGTTCTGTTCCTTTGATCATACGTTATTACGAATTGCTTCAAGTTATTTTAAATTTATGGACTTGTTTCTGTGAGAAAAGTTCCATCTTATAAATTAACATTATCAACTCTCACAGGGATCTTCAATTAATCACATTTTAACCGGAGAGTTATTGCAAATAAAAATTACATACATTAATTCTAAAATCCATTTTATTGAAAAATGTCCAATTATGTAAAAAGAAAAAAAAGCCTTACATGAATCTAAAAGAATAAAATAAAGTTAATTTTTATAAGATACACAGCATCCATGATTCTTAAACCAACATTAGTTAACTTACAAGAGACTTTCTGAAGGTCATAAAAGTACTATTTCCTGTTGAAATATGCAAATCTTTTACCTAAAGTATTTTTTGCAACAGTCTATCTTCATTGATATTTCTGGTAATCACTTCATGTTTAAGAATTTCTTCCCTTTTTTTTTTTTTTTTTTTTTTTTTTTTTTTGCTGGAAAATGTTTCATGATTCTAATGTCTTTTTACTTCGTCTAATTTTGTAAAAGAAAAACAACATTCAATATGGCGAAAATCAAGAGGTAACTTTTGTGGGTTTTTTTTTTTTGCTTGTGCTTTTTTTCGCCATATTTTTGCCGTGTAGGTATTTCTATGTCCGACCCTTATTTCTTTACCTTTCACTTCTTTTTTTCTTTCTTTTCTTTTTTTTTTTTTGTTTGTTTGTTTTTGTTTTTTGTTGTTTTTTTTTTTTTCATTTATTCATTTCTAGTACGTTCAATTTTTTTCTTATTTTTACAATCCTGAGAAGTTGCAGTGTAATTTAGTATCTGTCAACTCTACGTACGGCTATCGAACTAACATCTGCCGATGGTTTGAATGGTTTACGGCTTGTCTTGGGTAAGTCGGACTGTTATATGAGGTATCCATGTAACTGGAATGAATGGGTGTCGTAAAATGCGATGATGTCACCTCAGATTATGGAGATCAGGACAGCAGGGTCTCGGTGAAAGAGTGCTGGGAAGGGATGGGAAGTTTGAAAAGAAGAAGAAGAAGAAGAAGAAGAAGAAGAAGAAGAAGAAGAAGAAGAAGAAGAAGAAGAAGAAGAAGAAGAAGAAGGGGGATGGGGTAGAAAAAAGGATTATATGCAGGTTTAATTGAGGAAAAGGGTAGAAGGTTAAAAGAGGGTGGAAGAAATGATGGGAAAGTTTTCAGCTAGAGAAAAGGGAAAAATGTTGGAATACAAAACTGTCTAAAATACCAAAAAGAAAAACGAAGCACTGAAATAAAGAAAGAAAGGAAGGAAGGAAGGAAGGAAGGAAGGAAGAAAAAAGAACAATTTCAAACATAGATTTAAGAAGGAATTAAGAAGGAATTGAAACAGTAAAAAAAGAGGAAGGAGTGAGAAGATAGCTATAAAACAGAAATGAAGAAAAGACTGAGTAAAATAGAATGAAAGTATAAGGTAAAAGGGAGAAGAAAGAAAAAGTTAAATTTCAGAAAATCGGCAAAAAGGCGAAAAACTTTAAAGAAAAAGAAAAGAATGAAAGAAAAACTTAAAACTTAAAAAAAAGCTGTGGGAGTAGGGTGATGAAAAAAATTAAAACAAAAGAAGAAGAAGAAGAAGAAGAAGAAGAAGAAGAAGAAGAAGAAGAAGAAGAAGAAGAAGAAGAGGAGAGAGGAATGGAGAAAGAGGGGAAAGAGAGAAGTCATGTCTTTTTCGATGGTGAAAGAAAAGTACGACGAGAAAACGGAAATGTAGCCAATAAAAGCTTAAAAAATAAACTTGGTAAAGAGATAATATATTAACAATAAGATCAAATGAAACACAGTAGTGGCCATTACGGTGTTGATGTTGCTGATGATGATGATGTCAGTGATAATGAGAGGAAAGAAGCCGAACGATTTACAACAAAGTGATCAAAATAGTGATTAGAAAAAAAAAAAAAGGGGGGTTCGTGAAAAATTGAAGTAAAAGAATCGAACAAAAAGCAAATCGGGTAATAAATCTGAGAAAATAAATAAAAAAAAGTTTTTAAAAAAAATGAGAAGGCAATTGATATCAGCCTCTATAAGGGTAAAAATAAAATTTTAAAAAATAGATACCCTGCCTGTAGTGAAGAACGTTTTTATTGACCGAATGTGGAAAAAAAGGGGGAAAAGAAATAAACTGTTAACTTAGTGAACAGTTAAAAGACAATAAGATAACTCAGCTCTACATTTTTTCTTACTAGTTATTTACCTTCTCTTTTTTTTTCTTTTTCTTTTTTTTTTTTTCTTTTTTTTTTTGAGTGTGTATATGTGGAAGGGTGTCTTTCGTGCCTTCAGGTATCATTTAAAACGCGTAGAAGATAGTGAATTATCATCTTGGACAAAGTATAGCGAAGAGGTTTTCTTCAACTGCTACCAGGACTTCACTTATAAATTTTGCCGCCATTTTTGCAGCCATATTTTTTCATCACATATTTCCGGTATTTTCTGTTGTTTCAATTTATTGATATTTTTTTTCGAAGGCGGTCATATTATTATTATTATTATTATTATTATTATTATTATTTGCTCTTTTTGAGTTTTCACATCAGCATTAGCTGATGGTCTTTCACTGGAATCTGAGTGACAGCAAGTCTCCTCAGGTCTCCAGGACTCTTCTGAGTATTCTGGCAGATTGCAGCAGTGCAGTGTTCTGAATGGTTTCAATCCTTCCTCTGATTTCCAAACATTCCAGACCCTTTTCCAATCCTTTTGGGACTGTTCCAAGTGCATCAACTACAATTGGTATCACTTTCACTTTCATATTCCATAATTTTTTCAGTTCTCTGGAAAGGTCCAGATATTTGTCCATTTTTTCATTTTCCTTTAGCTTCACCCTGTGATAAGCTGGCACTGCAAAATCCACCAGTTGACAAGTTCTTTCTTTTTTGTTAATCAACACTAGGTCTGGTCTTCTTGCTGGGATAAGGTGGTCCGTTTTTATTTCAAAGTCCCAGAGAATTTTATGCGTTTCGTTCTCAAGAACAGATTCTGGTTTATGCATATACCATATTGTTGTATGATCAAAATTTAATTTTTTGCATAATTCCCAGTTGATCACCTTCCCAACCCAGTCGTGTCTAGTTTTGTATTCTCGTTGTGCTTATTATTATTATTTCTCTCCATTCCAGGTTTTCAAACCCGTCTTAGCCGGTGGATCACTGGAGGCTGATTGACAGCAAGTCTCTGGTCTCCAGGACTCTTCTGAGTATTCTAGCCGATCTTAACAATGCTGTAAGTTGGTATGGTCCCAAGTCTACCTCTGATTTCTAATTCCCCCAAACTCTTTTCCGGACCCTTCGAAATCGTTCCAAGGGCACCAGTTACAATTGGCCCGACCTTCACCTTCATGTTCCACAGTTTTTTAGTTCCCTAGCAAGGTTTAGGTATTTGTCTATCTTTTCACATTCTTTTATTTTCACTCGGTGATCGGCCAGGACGGCAAAATCCATGAGATCTCTTTTTTTTCTTGTTAATTAACACTAGGTATGGTCTCCTGGTCGGGATGAGGCGTTCCGTCTGTAAGGTCAAAGTCCTAGAGAATCTTATGCGTCTCATTCTCCAGGATAGATTCAGGTTTGTGCATATATCATTTAGTTGAATGGTGGAAATTTAATTTATTGCACAATTCCCAGTGGACCACCTTCCCCACTCAGTTGTGCCTAGTCTTATACTCTCTTTATGATAATTTGCTGCATTCACTTATTATTATTATTATTATTATTATTATTATTATTACGAGTTTTTCACACCAGAGTAAGCTGATGGTCTTTCGTCCTATAAGGGTGATAATAAAATAAAAGATTAGATCTAGGTCTTATCTTCTGGTCAGGAATGGGTGGTCTGTTTGTATCTCAATGTCCCATAGAATTGTATGCGTCCGATTTTCTATGAAGATTCTAGTTCATGAATATACCAATTGTCAAAATGGTCAAACTCTTGCACAATTCCCAGTGGATCACCTTTCCTACCCAGTCATGTCTATGTTATATTCCTCTTATTTCTACTTCTTTTAAATTTTCTAAAACATTAATCATTTTATTGGAATCATTGCAGGTTAGTTTTAGTTCAATAAAGACTGCGGATAAGTAAAACCATGGTCAGCGATTCCACAATTGAAATGTTCCTAGTGGGTTTTCTACGGGCTGAATAGTTTTGTCAATACAAAATGCTACCGTATTATCAGTGAAGTCTCCTAAGAGTTTTCTGATGCGCATCGCTGGGAATCAAGAGCAAATCACCTTAAATACCCACCACGCACTTCATCTTTTCAAAATAAATAGATGCTGGGCACTGCTGGGGAAGTTGGGACGCGCTCATAAGCGAACTGCTCCACCAATGCACCCCTACACTTGACCACACAATTGTCGGCCAACCAGCAAAAACTTTGATTTCTCGTCTATGTGAGGATGCTAGGTGCCGTCTAGAAGACCTACCAAGGGAGATAGTTGATAGGGATGGATGGTGACAGAGTGTCAAATGTATCGCTGCTGTCGGCACGCCTCGATGATGATGATGATGATGATGATGATGATGATGATGATGAAAGGTCCTGTTACATAATTGATCGGTGATCTATTAATTATGCACGGTTAGTGTAGAATTCAAAAGTTAATTGAAAATTTTCTAGAAGAAGAATCCTGGAAATTACTTAGTGAACGGCTTCACCTTTAGCTGTTCTCTAATTGTATAGTCCAATTGTGAGAACGGGCTAGTAGAGTTAGAGATCCGGAGTTAGCTCAGTGAGTCAATGGGAGGAACGCAAAATGGCGTCTCTCCAGTGGGCTATTTCTCTCCACGCGTGTGGTTACTTTAAGTTTTGAAATAAAGACGTCTAAAAATATAGAAAGTCTTGTGTTCATTTTAAGAACAAAAGAATGAACACAGCAAATAAAAAACACGCAAGGATTCCCAAGAAACACCCAAGACCAACCCAAGAAGTCCAGCCAGAAGAACAGAGGAATTAGCTCATATAGAAGAGATAACCAGAAGATAAGTATATATATTTACCAGCCCCTCCGCCGAGCAGGATGCGACACAAGGTCAATTTCTTAAGCGGAGTTTAACAGGTTTGAATTCAGAGTTTTCCATCTCCTAGACTGGTTATCTAGTCATGGTTAAAGATACCAGTCTGCCCTGCTATTTACCAATAGTTGGAGGGAGAATTGGATTCATACCTTTACCAAGGGTATTAGCGCTATGTCAAATGCAAACAGCTTCGTCCAGAAATTGAACTCAGGTCGACGAGTCCATTTCCTATAACTCTAACCATTAAACCATGCGCCTTCAGAAGATAAGTATAAGTATAAGAAAGAAGGAAGAAGTCTATGCAATAGTCCATTAGAACTGTGAATCTTATTGAACAGATTTTCTTATCTTTGCCTGTGTCCAGGTTTAGCCATTTAGTTTGTTGTTGTACACTAGCCTTTTTACTTAGAGAATAAATTAACTGGTCTAAGACTACTTGTGTACTGCAGTTTAGAGCAGGTTAGACCAAAGGCAGAACCTTACAAGAACCGTTTACTTACAACCTCAATTGTTAGCACTCTGTTGCGAAGTACTTCATTGTTAGCGCGAATACTTATATGGATGTTCTAATATACCGAATATTCTATGTTCCTGTATACAACACTTGTACATAATAGTTTATTTCGATTGATTGATTGATTGACTAATTGATTGATTTTAACGACATTTTATCCCGTCTAGGGTTATTTTATGCCATGGGATTAAGGAATCGTGTTTCTTTTATGTTTACATTTACTTTTTTTGTGTAGTTGTTTCTTAAGATTTGCACACTGTCCTATCAAATTTTGCACACTGTCCTATCAAATCCGAATAATTTTTAAACAGATCTATTTGACCCATAGATGACACCCTAATAAGGACTACCACTCTGGGTCAGAATGGATCTAGGAGTAATGGCATTGAAGGTGTACTCTTCACTCCTCATAGCACCAGAACTGAGGCCTCACCATCACCAGCACACTAATTTATATTGATGCCTCAAAGATTATTCTAAATTAGTTTCAAAGGCTGCTTACTATATAGACAACAACAAAATAATTTTATTTTTCATTTTTCGGGCAGATTTATAGTGGTATGTACAAAAAACCACAACGTTTCGGTCGCTGTATTCTCCGGTATTCTTCAAGTGTTTCCTGTTTATTCGAGCATAGAAATGACCCAACCTGGGAAATCATTTTGAATAGTTTGATGTTGACCAAACGTTTGAAGATTTTATTTAAATAATGACGTTATTGTTTTTTGCACGCCTATCAACCCGAGAGGCGTCACGAGAAGTGTCATGAGCTCTAAAAAAATGTCAGACAAATAACAAAAAAAAATTTATGAATATAACTCGAAAAAATTAAGTGTTCGAAATCCCGATTTGCCTGACGGACAGATAAACACATTTACCAATAACATCACGTTTTGTTTCTTCGAATATTTTTCGCGCCAATAATAATCAGACGTTCGAAAGTGAAATTATTCTAGTGTCAATTTTAATTAGTAAGCAAATTGCAGCGAATAAAGATATACGTAATTAGATAAATATCTAAAAATAAAATTAAAAAAGTAGCTATTTTCTTCTGGTTATTTATTTTTCGAATTCTGTGACTCGAATAAATTTAGAATTTTTTTAGTTTGGATGAGCAAACTCGCTGGCAGAAGCAGCCATTTGTTGAATGTAATGGTTTAATTAAAGTGTAATTAGGACTTGACGAGGCATGGCTTTATGATTCGCTTGTGGAATATTAGTTCTGATATTGCGAATAGAAATTGGGGAAATGAAAAACAAAGAAAAAAAAGAAGGCGAAGAAATGGAAAACGAAATCGGCTGAAACAAAATAGAGAAAATAAAACAGGAAATAAAAGAGGGAAAATAAAGAAGATAAAAGAAAGTGAGGAAACATTAATGGTAAAATAAAAGGGGGGAAATGGAAGAAATTGGAAATGGATAAATCAGACGATAATAGAAAAAAGCAGAAACGGTCAAGAAATAAGAGAAGAGAAAATGAAAAAAAAATATGGAGAGCGCGAAAAACAAGATGTGTTGAGGAAAGAAAATGAGAAGAAAGAATAACAGACCAGACATTAAAAAAAGAATTAAAATTTCTTGTGGAATTAAAAAAAAATAACATTTGGTTACATTTATGGAGAAAGACAGGCAGATAGACAGAGAGAGAGGGGGGAGAGAAAAGCAGTCTTCCGTGTCTTTCCAGTTAACTCTTGCGTAAATATTTGCGGTTCTTAAAATAAACCAAAGATTTTGAAAGAAAACAAAAGTATGGAAATAAGAGAACTATAGACCAGTGATTCTCAACGTGGGCCCTTAGGCCCACAAATGGGCTTGAGGAATTTTAAAAATGCGCCTGGGGTTAGGCCAAGGAAAATAGGTGGGCTTTGAAATTCGGTTTCTTTTCTACTGACCTTAAAATTAGGGTCAAGTCTCGTTGAAAGCACCGGTTCCTACTAGATCACCGAAGATAAGCACCCATGAGCCTATTAAATACTTAATTGGGTGACCATTTAAGCAACAGCAGTTACTGTAAGCAATTTGAGTACTTTGTTTATCAGAAGAACTTGATTCGGCATTAGATGACCCGAAAAGGGTTGATATGCCGTACAACAAAAAAAGAAAAAAAACATCTACATATATGTCACGTTGAAAGCACCGCTGCTCGCTAGATCACAGGTGAGTTAATCAAAGGTGAGCCTGTTTTAATACTTAATTAGGTGACTACTTAAGCAACAGCATTGTAAATAGCCTGAGTCCTTTGTGTTAACAAAATGACTCGAACTCGGCTGTACATAACCCGAAAAGCGTTAACCAATAACTGGTATTATATTATAAAAGCACACATTTCTTTACTTTATCTTTAAAGGGTTGTTCCATTCTTACTTGTCTTTCCCACCACCTGGTTAGTTGAGGCGGGATTTTGCTGCAGTATAATGACATACTCACAAAGAAATGTAATTTATTGCAGATTGAAAAGAGAAGAGACTTACGCCTAAAGTTGAACCAAGGTTTGGAAGTTCAACATGACAAGCTGATAGATAGACATTAGGAGCAGTGTAGTCATTAGTCAGGGTTTACATTTTCTACTACATTTTGCTTTTTGTAAATAAAATGTATATCCTGTTACATGGAATTTCTGTTTGTACTTACAAGGGGCTGACATTTTTTGACAACAAAAATGGGCCAAAAGGAAGAAAGGGTTGAGAAACACTGCACTAGACAACCCGTTCATTCGTTTTACAAGCAATTCATTAATACTTCTATTTAGCAAGGAGTGAAGGATTCTAATTAGCATCTCATTGTTATCTCAGTTAAATTGGACACCCTGACGGTGGGATTTAGAATACACAGATTGTATCCCCTGCAGATATATACTAGTGGAATTGGGGTACTTACTATTCACATAAATACCTAAATGGGGTAGACTGTGGTAGGCAATCCATGTAGACAAGAAAAAGTCTGTAATAAAACATGCACTATACCTCATTCCAAAGAAAATCTAGGAGAGTAAACCCCGAAAACAAATTCGGAGCTGGAGTTACTAAGGTGTTACTGAGGACTGTTTTCCTCATCTTTATCGGGATATATAAAAATGCAACGTTTCAGCTGTTGTACTCTCCAGCCTTCTTCATGTGAAAGCGCTACGATCTTTGTTTTAAACTCAAATTATTCAAAATGAGTTCCAGATTGAATCACTGCTATGCCTGGACGAACAAAATACAGCTAAAAGAACGCCGTTTTTTGTTGTTGTTTGTTGTTTATTGATTTTAACGTCATATCAACCCGTCTGGGGTTATGTCATGCCTGACGGTTAGCAAGTTATACATATCGTGTATTTATATCTATACTTTTTAATAATTGGTTTTAAAAATGTGTTAGGATTATTGGGGATTATGTTGTATGGTATTGATTTGTTTCATGTCTTTATTCTATGGTATAATTTTATTTCCCTAAAAAAAGAGAGAATATCCTCCATGTTGACATTTTCAAACAGATCTTTCATATTGTTTGCTTTAAAATAACGGTTTCTGATGTGAGCAAAAAACCTGCATAAAATTAACGGCGTGGTCCAAGAGGCGTATCTGAAGCTTGGTCGTACCTCAAATTTTAGCTCTCAACACGAAGCAAAAAACCGAGCGAGTGATAACTCATAACTCATAACTCAGAAAACGTGTAAGTTGGGGAACTGCTAAGTCAAGGTACTACTGTATACACCCCATATATATATATATATATATATATATATATATATATATATATATATATAATTTTTCAGTTAATCATTAAATACATTTCTTTAATGTTTTAAAAGCTTTTCCTCATATTTGGCACGTAGTCAATTCCGAGATCGATGCTACCCTCCCCATCATATATTTGTAAATAAAACAAAATGCTCTATGAAAGAAGAAAATATCAAAAAACAAAAATGTAATATAAGCAAAAAAATAAAATGAAAGATAACATAAAACAAACAGTGGGGTAATTGTAATGTAACGGTTATTGCTGTAGGAAATGGAGTCGGTGACAGGAGTTCAAATCCAGTACGAGGCCCTTTGAATTCCACGTTACGTTCATGGGGAAGTTATGAATCCAACTATTCTCCCTCCAACTATAGGTAAATAATAGGACCGACTGTGCTCTTTAACCTCGGTATAGCAACTAGTCTAAGAGAAGAAAAAAACAATTGTACTCCGCTTTAAAATGACCTTGTGTCACATCGTGCTCGTGCTGGAAGGGTTGGGTAAAACAAACATTGAACAAATAATTCGGAAATTGTAACTGGACAGGTACTCCACACAGCATCCAGAATCCGCACAGAGCTGATTGATGTAGGTTTTTGCTGGTCGGCCTATACTGGTGTGTCCATGTGCCAATGCCCATAGGAAACATCACTTATGAGTTAATCCTTGCTTATTTAAGCAGTGTTCAACATAGATTATATGAAATGATCTTAGAGTCAAACATTTATTTAGATTCATGTCAACTGACTGTTCACAGCTTGCGAGTAGTACCGCTTTACTGAAAAGATTTGGATAGAAATACTACGACAGGAAACAAGAAAGAAAAATAGAAGCAAAATTGTAGGACACTTTCTGTCATATTTATGAGGGTAGAAAAATGATGTCGACTGGGTAGAGGTCAGTCTCTCCCTTGTCCATCTTCAATCTCACAGGCGTCTTACAACAATCCGGACACATGGATGTCCAATAGCAAAAATGAAATATCGAAATGCTTTTAGAAAATTGACCATTACAGAAAAAAAAGAATTTGCTGAAAGGTTTGTTTGTTTTTTATTTGTTGAAGCTGAGCATTTCGATTTCATTATGCTACTGGACAGACATATATATTAAACGTGGGGCGTTGTGTAATGGTTATCGTTTTAGGAAATGGACACGACGAAGCGAGTTCAAATCCTGGACGAGGCTATTTCAATTTCACATAGTACTAATACCCTTGGACAGGGTATGAATCCAACTATTCTCCCTCCAACTATGGGTAAATAGTAGGACAGACTGGGGTCTTTAACCTTGGTTAGGCAACCAGACTAGGAGAAGGAAAACTCTGTACCTTCTAAACTCCGCTAAAGAAATTGAACTTGTTTCACATTCTACTCGTGCGGAGGGGTTGGTATATATATATATATATATATATATATATATATATATATATATATATATATATATATATATATATATATATATATATGGTAGAGACGTCCCAGTATCATTGACAAGTTAATTTCACAGGCATTTCTCGGTGCTGTATCAGTGGCCGAGGCAGTATAGTTTCTGACTATCCTGCTGAAGTCCCGGTTTCGATTTCTGTCGGAGGAGGATCGTTAGTATACATCGCTGATGAGACTTAATAAAGTCGAAACAGCTGCTGTACGATGTTCTACACGCCGAGTAATTCTTTGTGAGATTCACTTGTCAATATTATTTATCTTCTATAATTATCGAATTTTATGCGATATGCGCATTGTAATTGCTTCAAGCAAAAATATAAATATTAATTTATATATATATATATATATATATATATATATATATATATAGTTAAATCAGGAAATTCCCTGTGCTGAAGAGGATATTTTTAGTGGATATAGTGTGCACAGAACTAGCTCGACTTCTTAGTAATCAGAGTCAGAGAGACAGTGTGACGAACAAATTCGACGAGACTGCAAGACAGGAATACCTCAAGTGGTTTTGCTACACGCCTGGATACAAAACCAGACTCGACTAGAAAATACACTGTAGGAAATGGAGTCGGTGATAGAAGTTCAAATCCTGGATGAGGCCCTTTGAAATCCACAAAATGCTTATGTCCTTGTGAAAGGTATGAATCAAACTATCCTCCCTCTAACTATGGATAAATAGTCGAACAGACTTTTACAAGCAATTCAAAAAGGCTTCTATTTAGCAAGGAGTGAAGGATTCTAATTATTATCTCATTGTTATCTCAGTTATATTGGACACCCTGACGGTGGGGCTTAGAATATACAAATTGTATCCTCTGCAGATAGATATCTAGGATATTTGTATAGGTAGGATTAAAGGAATAAAAGTATTTAAGTGTAGATTATATTATGATTTATTTATATATATAGATTATATATATTTAGATGAAATATTTTATGCCGAAGACGTTAAAGAGCTCAATTCGCTCTAATTTGTTAGAGGTAGCATATTTTGGTGCATACCTTCTTTAACTCCAGATAGGGAAAATACACTCTAGAATTCATATAGGGAACAGAGAAAGAGGAATAGAACCAGAAATTGTTGTTTGCTTGGATGGTTCGTTGGTTGGTTGGATTTCACGGCATGTTAACCCATTGGGTTATTTTATGCCGAAGACGTTTGGTTTATTCATTCTTCATGGGTATTCTGTATTTTTTAATTCAATTTTTTAAACACATTTTTACAAACTCATTTTTCTTCTATTTAACCTCTAGATGGAACACATCAGGTACTACACACCGGGTAAGAGTTAAGAAATTGTTAGGAGTATAATGAGAAGGATCAAAAGAGGACTGAAGTACAGGTTCTGCTTGGCGGAAAACCAGCTATATTGATTTTTTTAAAATCAGGTATATATATATATATATATATATATATATATATATATATATATATGTGTGTGTGTGTATGTGTGTGTGTATGTGTGTGTGTGTGTGTGTGTGTGTGTACCAACACATCCGCACGAGTAGAATGTAACACGTAATCCATTTCTTAAGTGGAGTCTAATAAGTTTGAATTTAAAGTTTGCCTTCTCCTAAACTGGTTAACTAACCAAGGTTAAAGTGCTCCGTCCGCTCTATTTATCCTTAGCTGGAGGGGAGCATATTTTGGTGCATACCTTTCCCAAGAGTATTAGCGCTATGCGAAATGCAAACAACCTCGTCCAGAATTTGAACTCATCTCGCCGTGACAATTTCCAGGACAATACACACACACACACACAAACACACATAAACATACACACACATATATATATATATATATATATATATATATATGGTGTGTGTGTGTGTGTGTGTGTGTGTGTGTGTGTGTGTATGTGTGTGTGAAAGAGAGAGCGCGTGTGTGTGAGAGAGAGAGATCGTGTGTATGTGTATGTGTATGTGTTTAGAGGTATTGTGCCGCTCAAGTAAAGCTCATTATAATTGATATAAATAAGATGTATAAAAAGAACATTTATATTTTATCACTTCGTGGTCGTCTTTTCTTTTCATATGAAAATCGGTCTTAGAAAAAGGGAAAAGTAAGCAAAATTTTTTCACTGAATTGATACGGAGAATAATAAAATCGTAATAAAATTCGTGAAGAAAGTGGATATGCATATTAGGTCCACTCATGATCTATGAGTGTGGAAATAGTATCAATGTGTGTATGTGTGCGTGTGCGCACGCGCATGCGCACTCCGTCGATACCAGCCAGGTAGATATTTGCGCCTCTCTGTATACAGTTTCTCTTGCCTTATTTATACTCATTCATAAATTTGTCCGACACAGTGTTATGGGATGTAGACGCATGCGTATTGAATGAATGCAATAACCAATCTGATGCCCGCAAAAAAAGATTCCCAGGCGAGAAATTAAAATCCTTCTTTTAAAAAAGCAGTTATCAATATTTCATGTTAAAAGTACAACCTCCCCCCTCTTCTCCCTCTTTCTCTCTCTCTCTCTCTCTCTCTCCTCTCTTTCTCTGTGTGTGTGTGTGTGTGTGTGTATCTGTACATTTGTGTATATGTACACATACACACATATTTACTGTATTTACCATAATATTCACACACACACACATTAAATATATATATATATATTTGAAACATCCTCACCTGATGATTGCCTCGAATGAAACCAATATGGTCGTGAATGTTCCTTTGTCACCTAATAAATAGATATGTAAAACCTTTATATATTCATTTTATTATATTATATAACAGCTCTATTTTATATTGAGCACTCTGCTAATAATACTGCCTTTGGTACGCCATTCCAGCAAAAGCTGAAATAGTGACCATCCCACACACATATATATATATATATATATATATATATATATATATACATATAGTGTGCTATATTTATAAATAAATAGTGTTCAATATCGTGGATAGAGGATTTATATCTAAGATAGGGTACCGTGGACATCAAGTCAACGGGGATTGGCTACTCACAGAAAATTTCATAGGCGAGAAACGGTCAGTGACCAAGCCCTGTTGATTTCATGTCCACCCTATCCTAACACACACACACACACACACACACACACACACACATATATATATATATATATATATATATATATATATATATATATATATATATACGTGTGTGTTGTGTGTTGTGTGTGTTTTATATGTTTATATATATATATATATATATATATATATATATATATATGAACGAATCTGATAAGAAAAGTAGGAATTTTCTTTATGTTATTTACTTTTTAATTGTTCTTAATTAGTTTTGGTCTTAGGTCGTCGTCAAGAGAAAAAAGATTTTATGAGAAAAGAAAATGTTTTAGAAAGTTTTTAAAAGTTTTCAAAGTATTTGATAAATCACAAAAAGGATGAAAAATGTACTGGTGAAATGGCATATCCATTTGTTAAGTGTAAACTCTCTTCTCTCTCTCTCTCTATATATATATATATATATATATATATATATGTGTGTGTGTGTGTGTATATATATATATATATGTGTGTGTGTGTGTGTGTATATATATAATACATACACACACACACACACACACACACATATATTATATATATATGTGTGTGTGTGTGTGTGTGTGTGTGTGTGTGTGTGAGCATTATTTCATTTAAAGATTCTGTCTCAGATTTTCTTTTCCCGAGCATCACCGGGTAGCTTTGCTAATCCTTTATTGTTTTGTTTTTTGTTTTGCTTTTTGTTTTTTGTTTTTCTTTTATTCTTCCTTTCTTTTCCAACTTGTCACTTCTCCTAATTCAACTTCTGCATCGTTTACTATTTCGTAAAATCTCTTACTTTTTCAAATACTCTTCAATCAACCCCATATCTTTTGCCTTAACTTTCAGGCTTAAATGTTTGACTTCTTTTTGCCTTTTTATATTTTCTGCCACTTGTGATTCTTTTTGGACTTTAAGCAACGTTTAGACAAATTGTCCATTAAATATTCATTTCGCAACGATTTTCAATGATTTCCAAAGTTTTTCACATTTCATTTGTCTTCAATGTTCGACTGCCTGAATCTCAAATTGCAGATTTTAGAAATCTTTCTCTTGTTTTGTCTTTAGATTCATCCAGTTCCATTCCATTTTGTCTACGCTCCCATTTCGGACTGGAGAGATGTGTTAAAACGCTGCGATGTCATGGAGTCTGGAATCAACTTGGGGTCTGAGGGACAGCTTGCCTTGTGCCATTCGGAGTTCTTAGTAATAACACAAGGTCGCTTCTTTTTTCTCATGAGTATTTTATTTTCCCCAATTACAACTGCCGAGAGCAAGACATTCCATGTCTTACTCCGATCACGCATTCTGCTAGACTCAATTTTCACTCTGACCTCTCACTCCTCCGTTCTCCCCTTTGCCACGTACCATTCGCTCGTCAAACTAAAACACGCCACCTCATCACTTAAACTTTTCCATTCTATTCCACACATCATCATTTAATCTTTTGCGTTCTAATCAGACTACTCAGACCACCCCCACGGTTCCACGTCATACCCATTATGTAACAACAAGACAGTTAGGTCACGCTGGTCAGATAGTAGGGAAAGTATGCGGAGTAGCTAATTGCCGGTATCAGCCGAACAGTGAGGGAGTCTATCACCTTTTCCCTAGTGCTAGACCAGAGAATTGCTTTTGTTGAGTTGGAGCGCCATACCTACCATCAGCTCCCCACGTTACCGTACAGGTCATATTACCCGAGCTTTGCAATTCATGCGATTCCTATGCAACTGCTCTGCCGACTGAGCTCAACCGAACCTGTAAAAAAACGTGTTTAGTACTAATCTATATATTAATACTTTTATTCCTTAATCTACTGACCGTTATCATCTTGCCATACCCTCTAGTTAAAAATAAGACCGTCCAAATCGTCAAAAATGAAATGCAATGTAAATCCTGATTATCTGATGCTGCTTATCCACCGAATTCTTATTTCTTATAAGTGTCGTTATCTCAGCTAAATAATGGACCATTCGGTTTTTATTATAAAGAAAGAAATGTAAGAAAATTCTACACAGAAAAATATACTAAAAAAAGAAAGAGATAGCGTAGGGGAAAGATAGAGAGAGGAGGTGATAACTCTAATCTGTTTCAATCAAGCATAATGAAAAGATGAAAAGATTGAAAGAAAGAAAAGAAAAGTGCGGTAGAGAGTTAAGTCAAGATTATTATACTTTTTACATTTTGAACAAATGCAATAGCTCTTAAGTAAACATATCAAACGCTGTAATAATCAAATTATCATGCTGTGGTATATCCACGTGTCCTGCTAGTTATAGATAATTACTATAATGATTTGTGTCTAATATGCACTCATGTATAATACGCACCTGACATTAGACTACAAAATTCTAAAAAAAAAACATTATACAGAAAATAAGGAAATACCGATGATCTGTGTCTTTAACTGATGTAAACCATCTCCCTGGTCTAGTGCTAGTGAAAAGGGATAGACTCTCTCACTGCTCGGTTGATACTGACAATATGCCACTCCGTTTACTTATTTGAGCTGGATTAAATTTTTAGCTCAGTCGGTAAGCATCTGCTTATGAACCACACGATTCTGGGTTCAATATCGGCCCTCGCCAACTCAGCACATGAGTAGCACAGCTTGATCTGTGTGGTAATGTCGGGAGCTGATGGTAGGTGTGACACTCTACCTCAGACGCAAAAACAACTTGAGAGCAATAAGAGATTAAATTGCTGTTCTTTACCACCTCGACCACCATCCGTGCTATCCTGTCTTGCAGACTTAAACATCAGTGGCACGGGAAGTTTAACTTAACAGGTACTACCATTCCAGCTCAGAATGAACCGAGGAGTAATGGCAATAAAGAAAGGCATGAATGCATCTCATTCCTCCACAGCTATGCGTAAATAGTAGGGCAGACTGGATTATTTAGCGTTAGTAAGGCAACCAGTCAAGGAAAAGAAAAACTGAATTCAAACCAACTGTACTACCCTTAGATACTGACCTGTCGGGGCTTAGAATACGTTGACTGTAACCCCTGCAGAGGGGCAAAGAAACACCAAAAGGGTTCCTGCGTATAATATTGAACTATATTTGATGTTGTGACTCTAGTTCTGGAGATCTAGGGAATATGGATTATCACTCTATTAATATTACTCCCAGATCGACTCTGACTCAGAGTGGTTGTACCTGATGGTGTCCCATCAAATAAATCTGTTTAAGAATTATTTTTATTTGATAGAACCGTGGGCAAAAGCCCCCCTAAGAAACTACACAAAAATCTAAATATGAACATACGATGAATGATTATCTAAACTCTAGGCATAAAATGGTCCTAGACGGGTTGATATGCCATTAAAATTAATCAATCAAATTATTTTCTATTTCAATTGTCGATTTTGGCCGCAAAATGTTAAAGATCGAATACCTGATTAAATGATTATGTAGTTTTGCGTTTATAGATTTTAGGATAGATAGATAGATAGATAGATAGATAGATACAACCCGAGATAGATAGATGAAAGTGATAGATATGAACAGACTGATATGACTGAGATAGATATGTACAGACTGAGATAGATAGATAGATAGATGAGACAAGACTAGAGATAGATAGATAGATAGATAGGGGGGAAATAGAATATAGAAAGACAATGAGTGTCAAGAAAATATAAACTTTGATTAACCACTTAAATAGACCTTCAAATAAAGGTTACATTTCTCGAGATATGCTTTTGAGCTGATAAATCTAAACCGATCTGTATTTGTGATAGAACCTCGTGTACCTTATCTCCTACTTGTCTCCTCTGCCACTTGAACCAAGCCCGCTTGTTTTGCTATATAAATAAATAAAGCAATTGTACCAGATAGCATCTTCAAAAGCCAGATCTGATTAATAAAACTGTGCGCCTGAATGGGTCTCCTCTAAAAGAAAAGGACTGAATAAGAAATATCGTCATACCACGTGAGCAACTCGGTGCATCCGGGTGTAAATTAAATTCAAAAACAACTTGAGTGGCATCTTCTATTTTGTGAAGGATTTGCCAGTGAGGCGAATCGTTTGTTTTTCAGATTTTCTTCGTAGATTTTGTTTATTTTCGATTCTGTGGTTGGAAGTTTGGGCGACGTGTTTTGATAAGTTGAAATCAGGTTGGAGAAAAGAAAAAGACTTGGTAAAATTTACAGAAGACGTGTTGAAGATTAGGAAATTATTTAGAAAGATAAAAACAGAAAAAATGGCGGGAAATGGAAAAAGGCGGGAAACAAAAAAAAAGAGAAACAAAGAAAGTAAGAAGGAAAGAAAGAAAGAAGGGAAAGTGAAAAGGTTAAAAGAAAAACTGGAGGAAAGAAGAAAGAAAGGAAAAGAAAAAAAAAGAAAGAGTAGAGAATGAAACAAAGAAGAAAACAAAGAAAAAATAATAGAGACGGAAAGGAGGAAGACAGCAAAATAAAGAATAAAAAAAGAAATCATGAAAGAGACCAGGAGAAAAAATCTTGTGTGAAGGAAAGAAGAAAGAAAGCGAAATAAAGAAGAAACGAGTAGCGAAGAAAAGAAAGATAAAAGAAAAAGATAATAGATAAAGAAAGGGGAAATAAAATTAAAAGTAGAGACTAAGTAGGTAGAAATCGTGTTGAGAAGTAAAGAACAAAGAAAATGAAAGAAAAGTAGAATAGAAAAGAAAAGCAAGAAGAAAGCAAAAAAGGAAATAATAGGGAAAGAAAAGATAAAGAGAGCTAAAAGAAAGAAGAAAAGAATAAATAATGAAACAGACAAAGAGAAAACATTTTGTTT
>CM042143.1:81529902-81539902 GCA_023376005.1 Doryteuthis pealeii | reverse complement strand
AAGTTAACCCAAATGCACATTGAAATATAAATCATTATACATAGCGAAAATTGGAGAAAGATCTTTTAATCCGAACTTGTATATTTCTTTGCGAATAAATTGAATAATGTAAGTATATATAAAAGTAATGTTCATATGCAGCGGAGGTGTGCATATGTATGAATGTTTATGCATATATATATATATATATATATATATATATATATATATGTGTGTGTGTGTGTGTGTGTATGTGTGTGTGTGTGTGTGTGTGTGTGTGTGTGTGGGTGTGTATGTACGCGCTATATTGAAACTATATATATTCATTGTCACGCATAAGAAGCCATAAAAAGGGCTGTTGTCAAAATCGTAAACAATAAAGAGACAAGAGAGAGAAATAAACGATGTGAAATTCAAAAAAACAAAAGGTTATAAAAATTGATCGAATATTTTAAAATACACCGTTAACAAAACTCACACCAGGAAAAGAGGGAGGGGGCATCTTGGTGGGAAATGCAGAGAAAATTCCAATGGAATTAAACTTTCCTTTTTTAAAAAAAAAAAATTTTCATATTCATCCCAAAATCGATGTATGAAATCCTTGGCAACTGATGTAGTTCACCCCCGGTCGTCAAGGTAAAACCTCGGATTTCCAAGTCAAAGCAGACCAACCCTACCCAGTCAGATGATTGCTGCAATATAATCTCCCGAGATATTTATAAAAACTAACAAAAACCTGTGGATATAACACAGTATGATAATCGAACCATATATATATATATATATATATATATATATATATATATATATCTTCATTTCATTCCATTGAAACAGATTAGTGTTCTAGCTTCCATCCTCTCGTACCTTCTCTCCATCTACCCTCACTCTCTTTTTTTTCGTTCTTTCTTTCTTTCTTTCTAAACTTTTTCTGGTGTGTAGCATCTCCTTTTTCTTCTTTTTCTTTCTTCACAATAAAAACGGCATAGTCCATTATCTAGCTGACGTGATGACACCCTCTACCCAAACCTCTACTAACCCCCCAAGTACGACGAAGCTTCTCCGGATTGAGGTGGGGGTTAAAGTGTAACATACGTAGGTAGGTACAAGCGTATTGATAAATATTTACTAGAATGTACCAAAGCCGATGCCATTGAAATTGATCAATCAGTCAATTATTTAAAACTTTTTCAATAAAATTACAGATGTATTTTCGACAAAACTAATGAAATTTAACGTGGGAAAATTCGACATTGATCACATTACAAATCTGTCCGGAAAAACGTGAATTATATAATTTCCATGTATAATATGCACCTCTAAGTTTTAGACTGAAAAATGTGGAAAAATAGTGCGTCATATCTTATTATAATGGAGATTGTGTGTTTTTCTGTCTGTAACAGAAACTATATTACTTCTCAAGTCACAATTCCCTTAGTTATTTACGTCATATTCTCCATGATTTTATTTTTATTTAAATCTCAATTATTATCTTGTATCTATATATACAACAAAATAGTGGTTTACAATGTGAACGGGAAGGTTAATTTGCATATTGATATTAAAAATTTGATTTTGATAAATATGTGCTTAGTATCATTGATTTCTAATTGTTTGGATCTAACTTAATGAATATGAGCAAAAATATCGGGGATAAATGTTTAAAGAAATCCATTAACAAGAAGTAACTGTAATGTTATTCTTTACTTCCTATTTTAACTAAATAGTTAAATTAGGGAACATTTAGCAATGAAAGGCGGGAGTGATGGAAGAGAAAGCTTCAATTGTTCTATTTCTTTTATTATACCCCCCTCTGTTTCAAATCTTTTTATCTGCATTCTTATTTAGTTTCATTAGCCTTTCTAATTTAATATAATATTTTATTACATTAAAACTTAAATACTTTCAACCAGGGGTGCATATATTAGCTAGTACAAATAATTACGGTAAATAATAACAAATCCAGAAAAATATCCAGTTAATCTCTTACCACTATTTCTTTTCTTTTTTTTTTTTTTTTTTTTTTAGGTACGATCAGTTATGATCATGGCTTAAGCCGGTGCACACCGTACATTTGCAGGCGAAACTTTGGTAATTTATGAGGAAGTGCGTCCCGGTCTCCTGCCTCAGAAATTGCTACCCGGTTACTATTAAAATAACGTCCCCAGCTATGTCGTCTCGGCAGTGTTACTTGAAAGAAAACAACCAACTTAGGGCGTTAAATGTATTTTAGAGGTGTGTGTGTGTGGGGGCTTCTCTTTTTTATATGAACAAATGGAGATGGGTGGATAGATAGATATAAACAAAGTAAAAATGAACAAATTGAGGTAGATAGATAGATAGATATCCATCTTCATATCTAAACAAGAATACGACAAATTTCTATAAATAAACAAAAATTACGACAGATTTCTATAAATAAATTTCTAAACAAATTACGTTAAATAAATAAGAATTACGACAAAAAAGAGACCCCCCCCCGTCTAAAATACATTTAACGCCCTAAGTTGGTTGTTTTCTTTCAAGTAACACCACCGAGACGACATGGCTGGGGACGTTATATTAATAGTCACTGGGTAGCAATTTCTGAGGCAGGAAACCGGGACGCACTTCCTCATAAATTACCGAAACTTTTTTTTGTTTTTTTAAGACTAGTGAATCTTTAATTACTATACAGATAGCATTTCGTGCCCATTTCGTGTTACGTCCGAATGATGTTGTTCCTGATAGAAAATTGATACTGCTTTAGGTTGAAAAGGATATTTAACTTAAATAATAATATACACAGAAAAATATTCACCTTGAAAAATTATTTAAAAAAAAAAAACTTAATCAATAATGTTTAATTAAATGTGTATATTTTTCTTTCAAGTTTATCTGCTTTTGAAAAGTTGTATTCCTCTTCACTGCAATATTGAGTGCATATGAGACTGCCAAATCACATGCATTTCCAGGCACTGAGCACAAACGGACAGAGGAGAAAATATCCATTGATAATTGGAAGCGAGATTCTAAAAGGATAATTTTAAAGTCTCCTCATTTCTATATGGCCATTAATTTAAAAAAACGAAAAAAAGCATTCCCAAACACACTAACGGATGCTTACAGGCACTCACTTAAACACACACACACACACACACACACACACACACACACACACACACACATTAACAAGCACAAATAAGTACACACATATACGCTAGCGCCCGCACATAAACATACACATGCACATATATACAGACAGACATAGACTTCTCCATATATCACAGCAGGTATATATATATATTTTACCAACACCTACACAGGAGTAGGTTGCGACACAAGGTCAATTTCTTGAGCGGAGTTTAACAGGTTTGAATTCAGAATTTTCCATCTCCTAGAAGGATTACCTAGCCACCGTCAAAGAGTCCAGTCTGCTCTTCTATTTACCCATAGCTGGAGGGAGAGTACTTGGATGCATACTTTTCTCAAGGGTTTAGCGCTATCATCCAACTTTATATATATATATATATATATATATATATATATATATATATATATATATATTGATTAAAATCTAACGCTGAAAGTGCCTCTAATTTGTAAAAACGGTAGAGTGCGTGATATATATATATATATATATATATATATATATATATATATATATATATATATATATATAATGTTGTTAGAGAGTCTCCGTATGTTTCTTAGTAGACATCTGTGATGGATATCGAGGAACTTTATGGATTGTGTTGGAAGCATTTTTCTCAACATCCATCACAGATATATATATATATATGTACACACACACACACACACACACACATATATATATATATATATATATATATGTGTGTGTGTGTGTGTGTGTGTGTGTGTGTGTGTATGTGTTCGTATATTTATTCATAAAAACACATATTCTTAATTATGTGTGAGTCCTATACATGTATGACTATACATATAGATAGTATTACATCACAGTGATATGATTAACTCTGCTTATTAAAGTATTTATAATGCTTAGTATAAATTTATTTAAATGTATAAATCAATGCAGTTTTATTGCCTTTAGCAAATTAAGCTTAATCTTTATTATTATTAATAGTCATAACAATATTGTATACACCCATGTATGTGTGTATGTCTATGTGTGTGCATGTGTGTGTATGCACACGCGTGTGTGTGTCCAGGAATATGATAGTCGTGTGCAAAAGCTACCAACGCCGTTTTTTTTAACTAGAGACGGGATGCCCAGTAGAAATCCAATTTTTAAAATAACGCTGGTAATTTATTACACTTGTGTGTGTTTTCAGTTGATGTGAATCATTTGTATTTGTAAATACGGACGTAAATAGGCGTGTGTCTCTCTTCACTTTAAAAAAAAGAATATATTTAAGAAGAGACTAAATGAATCCATTACATTTATCTCACACACACATACACAATATATATATACATACATACATACACACACACACGCATATATATATATATATATATATATATATATATATATATATATATATATATATATATATAAATTCGTGTATTTATTGAAGAAATAAAATAACCTTTTTATGCACACCATATTCTGAACACTGATGTATCCGCCTGCAATGTTCATGTCCATATAAATTATTTCTTTTAATAACAACCCCGAAATCTGCATGGATTGTTTTTTATGATTTAAAAAATATATCAAAAGGAAATTCATGCATTCCAACCATTATATATATATATATATATATATATATATATATATATATATGTGTGTGTGTGTGTGTGTGTGTGTGTGTGTGTGTATCTTTGATTGCGTATGCGTGTGTGTGTGTGTGTGTGTGAAGGTATGCAGATAAATAGAAGCTTTCTTTTCAAATGTATATTGCATTTATCTATTTGATATAAGCATCTCATATCTTCAAATTCTTTATCTTCTTGCTGTTGAATGATATAGTAAGAAAGGGGTTTCGTTTTCTCCCTCACTTGTTTCAAGTTCCATGGCAAATCAACTGAAGAGAAAAGAATCGAATAGAAAGTTTTTTTTTAATCTACAAAATCCTATTAAAAATTTGATGGAACAAACACGATAATCAAGGGGGATGTGTAAAGTTTCAATTTTATTTCAATCTTGCAACTTGTGTCGCAAAATTGTTTATCATAGAAAATCACTTTTAAACTTTTAAGGCAAATTGAACGGTCCCTTCAGCTTTGTGCTATAAGTTGTCTCTTCTACGAGATAAAGACTTCTTGCAAATGTTGCATCGGCGTGTGTGTGTGTGTGTGTGTGTGTGTCGTCGTCGACGTCGTGGCCGGGGTGGTATCAGCCAGTCAGCGAGGGAGTCTATCCCCTTTTCACTAGCGCTAGACCAATGAGATTGTTTTTGCGTCTGAGGTGGAGCGTTACACCTACCATCAGCTCCTTACTTTACCGCACAGATCCTTGTGCTACTCATAAGCTGGGTTGGCGAGGGCCGGTATCGAACTAGGAACCTTGTGGTTTCTAGCCGAACGCTCTACTGACTGAACTAAAGTGACACAAAAATCCTACCTCTTACAGCCAAATGGCTTCCTGTTTAATATTGTTGTTACAGATCTTTTCTCCACCAGAAACAAATTGTTATAATCAACTTTTAGTATGGGTTAAATAAGATGCGTACAAACAGATGCATACTTCTACATTGTTACGATTTTTGTGGCCATTTTTATGTTGCAAGTGAGAGCACTTTACAGTGCTGATCCCTTGTGTTCCTTGTAAAATCCTTGTGTTCCTTAGTGTTAGGTAGAATCATTGCTTGTTCTTCTGTGTTAGGCAGAATTCTTGGTTGCTTGTCCTTTCATCCGTGTCGAATACGTGCAAATAAACGGCTTTCAAGATTATATAGTTAACTAACAACGTATTCGAGTATGTTGATTGGCTGTCTTTAATCCACGCACCCACGCAGAGTCTATAAGTTCAAGTGGTGGGCTACAGCACACCTTATATGCCAAAATCTTCCAACATACATCAAATTATTTAGCTGTCTTTTCACAATTATTGATACACACACACACTTATATATATATATATATATATATATATATATATATATATATAGAGAGAGAGAGAGAGAGAGAGAGAGAGAGAGAGAGAAAGAGAGATATTTCGTTTGTACATTGATTTTGGTGGCTTATCACAATGCAGAAACAGAAAAAGAAACGAGTATGTTGTTCATTTACTTGTATTTTTATTTTTTGATGTTTCCTTAATATTTCGGGATTAATATCACATCTTCAGAAGACCTTGGAGTCCATATAGGGATTTTCTCGGCTGTCCGTATTAATCCATGTCAGTGGAGAGGTAGTAACTTGTGTGTTTCTGTATTTGTTTTAATCTCGAATTATTAAGGAAGCTCCCCAAAAAATAAAAATGCAGTTAAATGAACAACATACTCATTACCTTTTCTTCCTTCGTATTGTTGTAGAATAATCAGGCTAAGTTCCAATTCGGCGGTAATTGGAACTTAGCTTGATTATTCCATTCCCTGAGTTCTGATTGGCTGCTTGGTTTCTATGATATTGTGGAGTTTTGTAAATACCCTGTCAGTCTGCTGTAGAATTGCGACGAGACGGGATTGTATTGAGTTACAACCGCTCGTTGCAGTGTCTTACCAATTCGATGGTAATTGGAACTTAGCTTGATTATTCTACAATTGTGATAAGCCTTCAAAAGTAATCTACAAATCAAATATACACACAATGCTTCAAGCAAAATATAAAACTTAGGTGAGAAACTATCAGTTACCAAGGGTCGTTAATTTCATGTCCACCCTACCCTAACTTAGATATGCATGCTCTATCCACGATATTGAGCACTATTTACTGATAAATATAGCACTATATTATCAAAGATGAGGGACAACGATCCTAAAAATCCAAATAATGCAATCTTCTGGTCTAGCCCAAGTGAACAGTGGATAAACTCCCTCATTGTCCGGCTGATACCGACAATAGGTCACTCCACCGACTTTACTTAATATTAAAATTTTAAAAAAATAATTTGACATAGGTTAGAATAAACACAGAATCATTCCAAGTATCCGACAATTTTAATATATCATTTTATTATTAATTAATTAGGAGCTGAAATTTACTTCATTTATATTTACTAGCTCCTCCACTCGAGTAGGATGCGACACACGGTCAATTTCTTAAGCGGAGATTAACAGGGTTGAAGTGAAAGTTTTTCTTCTCCTAGACTGGTTGCCTAACCAAAATTCAAGACTCAGTCTGTCCAACAATTTACCCATAGCTGGAGGAATAATAGTTGGAATCATACCTTTCACAAGGGTATTAGTGCTATGGAAAATGCAAACAGTCTCATCAAGGATTTGAACTCATGTCGGTCAATTTCCTACAATGATAAACATTACACAACGCACCTCCAACATACATAACAGAGATAATTTCAAGTACGTTAATTAATTCATTGTCAAACGAGGCACGAAAAGGAGTGAAAAGGAGAGAAAAGAAGCGGCCACAGAAAAGAGACTAGAAGGAAGGAGAGACAAAAGCAATTCCAAGAAGCATCACTTTTTGTTTGTAGTCACCGCACCAGGGATTGCCATTCAAAAAATGGCCTGTTCGGCCACTTGCGCAGATGTGGGGTTTTTTTTTTAAAGGGACACTATGCCATCGTCTCTAGCAGACGGAAAGATGCCAACAACAAATTAATTCATATCTTAAATAACCGTGATAGACACAATTTCCTGCAGTTTTCTTTTTACCATTTTTTAAAGTTTCATAACGATCGGCGTTCCTAATTGTGTATTGTATATTGGCAGTTCTCCAATATTTTTCCTAAAATTTGATTTTTTTTTCAAAATAATTATCTGATAGAACAAAACATAATAATAGATACTAGCAAAATAAAAAAGGCCCTCTGGGCGACGTAAAATAAATATTGCCTGGGGGATGGGAGTTGAAAATTTAATATCAGAGAGTTTGTATCATAAGTAAAGTAAAATCATCAAATTTATTAAAGGAGTAAAAAATAAAAATAAATTTATTGAAGGAGTAAAAAATTTAAAAATTTGAAATGGAAACTTAGTTCTGATAACTTTAAATGTATATTAGAATAAAACAAACTATATATAGATAGATAATACCAGGTATGTATTTATTAAAACTTATTTTAAAAAAACAATCAGGACTGTCTAACATTGCATGCTCAAATTTTGAGTGTATTTATTCTGTTATGACGATTCTAGGTAGTATGACGTAAGCAGTGACGTCGTTTTTGTTACAGACAAAAACCAGAAGTGATCTCCATTATTAATAGATATAAACACTTCATCAAATTGATTTTAAATTTTATTCTGTTCAATTGAGTGATTAGTACACTGTTGAATTGAGCAACAACAACTAAGTATAACAGAATTTGTACACAGAGCAATGAGTATTTATAGCACTCCAGAACATTCCATACTTGCATCTGGGTGATCTCATTCCTTGAGTCCTGATTGGCTGCTGGTCTGAGTATGGATATGGTGCTAGGTAAATACCCATCATTCTGCATTATGTTCCTAACAATGCAAGGACTGTATTGAGTCACAGCTTGTCTCCTTGTCTGTCAACTTCATGCTAGTTCGAATCCCACTGCGACGGTATTGTATTGCTTGTTCAATATAGGGAGGATAACTTCTACATATTTCTCATCCAATCTTTCCCGAATAAGTTCTGACTATACATATAGAATTTGAGTTTGTTGTTTTGAATATGACATTTTTCTATTCTTTAATGCAATTGAAAATAGTTCTGTGCAATATCATCATCATAAAACAAACAAAAAACTAACTTTTTATTGATTTACATTTCTTATAAAAGAAAAGAATTATTTATTATATCTCTTTGTAGATATTTCCTTAACTTTGATGCATTCTGTGTTTTTGTGAAGAATAATAAATTAATAAATGTCGTTGAGAGGTTACCGTTTATGGCACCCTGGTGGCCTTTGCTCGTACCACGAACGTAAACAAAAGACTATTTTTCAAGTCTTCATTTTCTAGTGACCAGTAAAAAGTCATAAAAACGTTATGAAAAATTATGTTTCTGGCTTGGAAATTTTTAACAAGATATCTATTTTATACAGTTTAGGAGGTATTGTCCCTCCAGCTATAATTAAATAGTAGGGCGGACTGGGCTCTATAATCTTGGTTAGGCAATCAGTCTAGAAGTACAACTTTGAATTGACCGTGTGTCACATCCTGCTCGCATAAGGAATTTTTATTTCATTCGTATAAATACACAGAAATATCTATATATATATATACATATCAATATCTATATATATTTATAGCTATTTATCACGCTATAAACAAACACACACACACACACACACACACACACATATATATATATATATATATATATATATATATAATATTAATAATTAGAAAGCAATTACAATGCAAATAAAAAATTAAAACAAAAAGATGTTATTTTTTGTCTTATCGATTTCAAAGTAAAACTTTATCTTCAGAGACGATTTTCGAAAATGGACGCGTTTTTTTTGTTGTTATTTTTTTTATGTTATAAACACACGTTTCGTGGTGTTTTTTTTTTTTAAACGCCATGCGCAAAGTCGTGATAGTCATTTAGCCGTTCATTCAATTTCAATTTTATTATTTTCATCTATTTATACATATTTTTATAACATACTTAACAATGCTTCAAGCAAATTACCAATTACTTATATATATATATATATATATATATATATATATATATATATATATATATATATATATAACTTTCAAAGAAAGAAAATTTTACAAATCGTCATCCATTATATTTTTATTTCGACCAGAAACTCACAAAGTGATGAAAATATGACAGGATGACGGTTTGTTAAGTTTTCTTTCTTTAAAAGTTACATATTCGTCTGTATATAATTTAATTAATTGATTATTATACATTGAGCTCACTTTAGCGATTTATAAAATTTCTTGTATGGGTATATACATTTGCACCTACAAAGGCATACAGTATGATTGTACATTGAGAT
>CM042143.1:81514902-81527402 GCA_023376005.1 Doryteuthis pealeii | reverse complement strand
TCTAAAAAAAATTCTCGGCTAAAAAGGCCATATCAAAAATAAAACACATTGTTTGTTTACTTACTTTCACACACACATATATATATATATATATATATATAAAGATTGGATGTTTGTTTTTTATTATTTTTATAGAAGCAAGTTGAATAAATTATTATTTATATTTCTGCTTGAAGGCAATTATAAATGCATGTATCGAATAAGATTCGATAATTATAGAAAAATAATCTTGACAAGTAAATCCGCAAAGGATGGCTCGCTATGTAGAACACCGTACAGACTGTTTCGACTTTATTAAGTCTCTTCAGCGATGTATACTAACGACTCCCCTCGACAGGAATCGAAACCGGACTTCACGGCATATCAGAGACCATATCCGTTCGGCCGCCGGTACATAGCGAACAATCCCTCGAAATTAAACCTTGTCAATGATGATACTACTATACACGCCCCTGCCATAGCAGGCAAGTGGACTTTTTATTTAGTAAACAAAACCGGCCGTTAGCTCTTCGGCGAAGTGAATAAGATTTGGATGTTTGTTTTTTTTTTATAGAACAAGTTGAATAAATTATTATTTATATTCTGCTTGAAGGCAATTATAAATGTATGTATCGAATAAGATTCGATAATTATAGAAAATAATCTTGACAAGTAAATCCCGCAAAGGATGGCTCGCTATGTAGAACACCGTACAGACTGTTCGACTTTATTAAGTCTCTTCAGCGATGTATACTAACGACTCCCTCCGACAGGAATCGAAAAACTTCACAGGCATAGTCAGAGACCATATCCGTTCGGCCGCCGGTACATAGCGAACAATCCCTGCGAAATTAACCTTGTCAATGATGATACTACTATTACACCCCCTGCCATAGCAGGCAAGTGGACGTTTTTATTTAGTAAACAAACCCGGCCGTTAGCTCTTCGGCGAAGTGAATAAGATTTTTGGATGTTTGTTTTTTTTTATAGAAGCAAGTTGAATAAATTATTATTTATATTTCTGCTTGAAGGCAATTATAAATGCATGTATCATGTATTGAAAAATTCCATTTTATTTTATTCTAATTAGACGTAATTTGCTATCAAGTCAAAAACTGACCCATCTCGTACTTTCCATTCTGCCTGTCACTTCCCCTTTCTATGTATATCTTGATTACCTCCTCGTTATATATGTCACTTTCTCTGTATATAAAGAGAGAGATGAGAGAGTGATTGTAAGAGGGACCTTTAACTTCTCACTTTATTTGTATGATAAGATTCAGCACCAGTGACGAGCGCGTAACTTAATAAAATCCCATGATTCATTTCAATCTAAATTAGGCCAAACGTTACTTTCTTAGAAATCTCACAAAATGAATTTAATGTGTTTCTTTAAAACTCTCCGGTCGTATATTTTTAATTTAATTCACTTTGCAAACTCTCTTTTCCCTAATCCCAATTATCTACCCAGATCTTAATGGGTGACTCAACAACGGGTCAAGTTTTGTCCAGTATATATATATATATATATATATATATATATATATGGGTTAAATAGTAGGGCAGACTGGACCCTTCAGCCTTGGGTAGGTAACCAGTCTAGGAGAGGGATAACTCTGAATTCAAAATTCCTGAGGTCGGTCGTTGATTGGGTTTGTGGCAATCCTTGATGCACCAATTCTTTCCTATCGACTGTGCCAAAAAGTGTGGATGGTCCAACACAAGCCTTCACCACTATAAACACGGAAAATAGGAATCAGCCTAGAATAGAAGAATAGCAGAGATATAAGAAGACAGGTATCTGAAGTATAGGGTTAGAAGAAGAATCAGTATAAATATATACAACATCTTGTCAGTGTTTTTAACGAAACATTTTTTAAGAAAAAGGCCACTGCTTCTGTTACAAAAAATGTTTCGTTTGGTCGCGGGGGTGCAACTGGTTTGGTCGCGGGAGCGCAACTCATGAAGTGTATTTTGGGCTGGAATAGCTCGGTGGAGCCCATCCCCCTTCTGGTCTACAACTGGTTTTGAATTCAGAGTTTTAATTTTTGTGGACAGGTTGCCATATCAAGGTTAAAGAGCCCAATCTACCCTACTATTTACCCAGAGCTGGAGGGAAAATAGCTAGATTCTACTTTTCTAGGGGGTATTAGCTCTATGTGAAATTCAAACAGTCTTGTCCAGGATTTAAACTCAGATAGCCTAGTCCACTTCCTCTGACAATAACCGTTACACATCGAGCGCTAAAATATACCTGCAGCTATTATTCTATCACTATATGATCACCAAATCCCGAACAGAGGGCTGCACCTAGTATTAATTAACAAGAAAAGAACTTGTCAACAGGAGGATTTTGCCATTCCAGCAGACCATAGGTGAAAAAAGTAAAAGAAAGGGAAAAGATAGATAAATACATGGATCTAATCAGAGAACTGAAAAAACTGTGGAATAGGAAAGACTGTGACACCATTTGTAGTTGGTAACCTTGGAATGGTTCCAATAGGCCTGGTTAAAGAGACTGTAGTAACTTGAGATCAGACGAAAATCGGGATCATCCAGATAACAGGACTGTGAAGATCAGCAAGAATACTTAGAAGAGTCATGAAGACGTGCAGAGACTCGGACTTCAGTGAAATATTTTGGAAGTGGAACCTAATGTAAACTTTAGGAACTGGAAATCAGAGGAAGAATGGAGACCATCCAGACAACAGTATTGTGAAGATCCGTTAGAATACTCGGAAGAGTTCTGAAGACGTGCGGAAACTCAGACTTCAGTGGTAAATCACCAGTTGAAACTGGTGTAGAAATCTCGCAAGATAATACCAATTGTTGTTGGTGTCTTTAGAATTGTCCTTAAGAAACTGTGTGAACTGGACATCAGAGGAAGAATCAAAAGTAGTTGTAAAATTAGCATATAAATTTCATACGTAAACGTTTCAACTATTTTGTGCCATAGGTACTATGGCACAAAATAGTTGAAACGTTTACGTATGAAATTTTAGCTAAACCCAATATTTTTACTTACATAGTACCTATGGCACAAAATAGTTGAAACGTTTACGTATGAAATTTTAGCTAAACCCAATATTTTTACTTACATAGTACCTATGGCACAAAATAGTTGAAACGTTTACGTATGAAATTTTAGCTAAACCCAATATTTTTACTTACATAGTACCTATGGTACAAAATAGTTGAAACGTTTACGTATGAAATTTATATGCAAATTTTACAACTTTTTAAAGTTCATATATTCATGTTCCTAAATAATGACGTTATAAAATGTCCTCGTCTTTTGTTTTTCAAAGTGAACAATGGAAACAGGCGAATTCGATTCTTTCATTTAATGTGTTTTAGTTATTTGACTAGTTTACTACAAGAAAATTTTACAAACTTTACCTGTAAAAAGGAATAATATCCTAATTAATCAGAGGCAACGCTATATACTACGGTATGTTTTTCTTGTTTTCACTTTTTTAAATAACCGTTATCTGTAATTTTTATCAAAATGTTTCTGTCGATGTGATTGTTCAGTCCTCCTTCGGTGGATATTTCAGCTGCCATTTCTAGACGAACATAGAAGCGAAAATCGATTTTTTAAAATCCATAATAATAAAACAGATGAAATTAGACAAGAACAAAAGAAACGATTTGAATATTATTCAAATGAACTGAAAAGTAAAAATATTGGGTTTAGCTAAAAGTTCATGGAAAAAAGCTTAGAATAAAGACACTTCGATATCAACTTTTGTGCACGATATATTGTTGACAGATTTTGCCTGTGTGATTTTCAAACCATATAAATAGAATTATAGAATGACCTTGTAATTTACATTCCTAAAAGAAATACCAGCAGAAATCTTGATATGCAAATCATTTTATAGTTAAAAGACAGTTTTTTCAGATGGCAACAAGCGGTTGGGCATACCTAATTGAAAAGAAACGTGGCTCTAACAAAAACATTGTCAATTGAAACAACTTATTGTAGTTTAAGTATAGAAGAAAAGGCTGAAAAATCGCTCACCTTAACAGAAAGAGAGGAAAAAGTGAAGTCGAACGTGAGCGAATATTTCACATGTATTAAATCGAAAATGAGAAGGATTATCAGAGCATTTTTGGTGTGATGACATGGATAAAATATTGAGAAAAGAGACAGTTGAAACGATTATTAAGAAGACAATCCATTGTGGATTTGTTTGTTTAGTTAGTTGGATGGATTTTACAACGCAAGGGTTATGTTATGCCGATGACGTTTTGTTTTATTCATTCTTGTTGGGTATCCATGAGGGCAATAGGATTGAGACAATCATAAAGGTGCTAGGGCTTGACGTGATCAGCCGATTGATCGGAAAGGGCCTCTCCGACTGTACGTCTAGCTTAAGTAAGAGCCAAAGTGAAGTGTTGCATGTCATAGACTGCTCAGACACCAGGATTACGTCCTTAAGCATTACGGATCGCCACCCACGGCCAACAGGTTGTGCCATTGGGGTAATTTTAATCCTACGCAGATACAGTCGGCGTATTCTACTGTTCCAGTCGACAGGGCTATAAGCCATTTGGCTTGTACAGGATAATTTAGACGACAAGACGGCCCTCGGTGAAGTGTGGTGGAATACGTTGGTTGTTCCCAGTCAGTTATCTCTAAAATCTGGTGCATATATAAAAGAAACGGGTTGTCTTAGAAAGGAGATCATGCTGGTAGACCACTATATAATCAGAATAGAAATCTTTTAATGACCGGAAAATTAACCTCTGAATTTATTTGCCTACACATGTATGTGTATCAGTCCATAAATATAATATTTCATTTTTATTATAAACTAGCAAGAGAATCCGGAATTTTCCGGGATTATATATATAATATATATATATATATATATATATATATATATATACCAACCACTCCGCATGAACAGGACGCAACACAAGGTCAATTAAAGCCGAATTTTGACAGGTTTGAATTCAGAGTTTGAAATGCAAAAAGCCTTGTCCATGATTTGAACGAGTCTATTTTTTACGTCTATACCCATTATCCACCAGTTTATAATATATATATATATATATATATATATATAATATATATATATATAACCTTATATATATATATCATATATATATATATATATATATATATATATATATATATATATATATATATATATATATACTAAAGTACATTGTTTTAAACAGAAATTCACCCAGTTTGCATTTTGCACGAATAAGTCTTGCCTTCATCGTAATGTAATGGTTAGTAATCTAGTCTCGCAGATCCATTACTACTGAAAAGCGAGTTCGATCTTTGCTGAATGCTTCATACTTACGACCTTTGTCAAATGCTATCCGTGTAAATGCATATCTTTAACAAATTTCTTTCAAATATTTCAAGTATTCCCGACAGTGGATGTGGGAGCTCCAGCAGATGCCTATTTTATTTGCTTTCCTTCTCCCACAGATACCGTTAAAACGGTCCCAGATTTCAAGGGAATTTACATATCAAGATTCGTCAAGGGATTTGTTGGAGTCCTTTCTGAGTAATTCCATCACCAAAAAGTTACACTTCTCGCATGTGGCGGAGGGATGGTACCCCTGGAGATGTCGGTTTTATTTGCTTTCCGGACGAATGAACTCTTCCCCCATCACTTTTAAGCTAAACTGTTACTGGTATCTCTGGGAGCAGCGCCACCCCATCACCAACTAATATTATTAAAACGCTTCTTAATATGAAAGAAATTCTCATGCCAACTTTCAACAAAATTGGTTCATTAGTCTAGGAGTTCATAAGTAACAAGCAAGCAAGCAAATTAGAGATAGAGATACACTGTTTTACAGATATCTACTAAACTTTATTTTGTCTGGCACAAAATAGTAATCTTTAGTTTTCTCTACTCAGATAACTAGCCTGCTATATTGATATGAACATAGATAGATAGATAGACTGAGATAGATAGATAGATAGATAGATAGATTTGAATAGACCGAGATAGATAGATAGATAGATAGATTTGAACAGACTGATATATATATAATATATATATATATATATATATATATATATAATATATATATATATAGAGAGAGAGAGAGAGAGAGAGAGAGGGGGAGAGAGAGAGAAAGAGGGAGGGAGAGAGAGGTAGAGAGATATGAATAGACTCAGAGAGAGGAATAGATCTGAAGTTTTAATATTCTGTTCTCTTATATCGCTCGCTTTTCCTTATTCTGGTTTCATATTTCTCTATATCATTTAAAATTACTTACTTCCTCTTTTTCCTGAAGTAATCTCTGTCTGTCTGTCTGTCTATCTATCTATCTATCTCTATCTCTATCTTATCTCCCTCTCTCAAGTCATCGCTTTCTTATTCTTTGTCATTTTATCAGAATCGTTTTTTTTTTTTATCACTTTCAGGTTTTATTGACCCAAGAAGAATTTTCTTTCATATTTCTTTTCTTTATTCTATATTTTTTATCGAGTTTATTTATTCCTTCTTTTTTTTTTATTTATTGTCATTGCTATTGTTTCTTTTAGAGAAGATAATTTGATGTGTGTGAGGGGGATCTTATATCTATTTCGTTTCACTATAATTCATTCCGTTCCATTTCTTTTTTCTTTTGTTTTCTTTTTTTTTCTTTGCATTTTATTTTTGTATCTTTACATCTTTTAATGCTTATTCATTTTACTTATTTTATTTCTTAATTACAAATTCAAAACACTACTACTCAAAATTCTCTAAATATCATTTGCTTTATTCATTCTTATTATTTATTCAGGGCGCCTCGCCTGGTGTAATGGGTAGCAAGCTCTATTAGCATTGTTCGTGAGTTCAAGCCTTACTAGCTTCCCAATAATACCTCCATTGTGTCACAACTAAGCAAATGTTAGTAAATAATTATATTACTTTTTACTACACCCATTAAATTACTTATTTGTCTACTTATTGCTTCATTACTTTCTTTCTTTCTTTCTTTCTTTCTTTCCATCACACATACAAGGTGTGTCAAAAAAATATCGAGATTTTTTTGTACTTTTACAACTTGTATTCTGAAAAAAAAAATAACCGTGCTATTCATAATTTTTTTTTCAGAATATAAAGTGTGTAAAAAAAATACCAAGTTTAAAGCTCTATTTACCTAGATAGAAATGAAGAATGAATGAAACGTTATTTTCTTAAGAATACAAGGTGTGTCAAACAAATTTTGACACACCTTGTACATGTATTTATTGTAATAATTTTCTAAGTGAAGCATAAGGCTAGTAATATGGAGCAATCAGTGGGAATTGAACTCACTAGTAATAATCTGCTTGCCTAGCTCGCTAACCATTAGACAACGGGAGTTGAGTAGCCATTATCGTCGTAAAAATGGGCGCAACAACGTGAGTTCAAATCTTAGATGAGGTTGTTTGGGTTACACTCGGACCCTCTAAATTCAAATAATCTGCAACCCCCACTTAAAAACAGAACTCATGTCGCCTCCTGGAGGAGGGGATGGAAGGCACCAAAGGAAGCACCCTTTGAATATTCATTGTAGTATGGAATGGACAAGGTGTGTAAAAAAATCGAGATTTTTTGTACTTCTTGACACACCTTGTATTCTGAAAAAAAAAGTTCCATTCATTACTTTTTCAGGATACAAGGTGTGTCAAAGTAGCAAGTTAAAGCTGTATTTATCTAGATAGAAATGAAGAATTAATGGAACGTTATTTTTTTCAGAATTGAAGGTGTGTCAAAAAGTATAAAAAATCTCGATACGTTTTTGACACACTTTGATATATATATATATATATATATATATATATATATATATATATATATATATATATATATATTGCTATATTTTATATTTATAATTAAAGAGTTCTCAGTATCATTTTTAGAGCATGAATATCTAAGAGTAGCGAGGACATAAAATCAATGGCAATTGGTTACTATCAGTTTCTCGCCTATGCAATTTTCAAACCATTAGTTATATTATATAAACCTAAAAACTAATAATAGTAAAAATGACTATAAAGATAATATAATTATGAAAGTCAACCCTTAGGTTATTTTATAACGAAGACGTTTAATTGGGTAAATTTCGATACTTTTGTGACACACCTTGTATATTTAAATTATCCTATTAGACGTGCCTTTTTTGTTGCTTTTTTTTATCTTTTTATTTTTACCAATATTTATGTATGTGTGTATTTATGGTGAGGTAGAAACAACAAGAGATTCAATAATACAGACGTGGCTTATTGACACTTGCTTCTGCTTCAACCTTTATATATATATATATATATATATATATATATATATATGTATGTATGTATATTTCTGTGTTTACACCCTTAAGACACCTCACGTAGTGTAATGGTTAAAACAGATTATTAGTAATGAGTTCAATTATCACTGAGTGCCCATTACGTCTGGCTTTGTGCCACGTCTAAGCTAAGCTTAGTGAAATTATATTTATCCCTTATATATAATATATATATATATATATAATATATATATATATATATATATATATATATATATACTAGTAAAGGTACCCGGTCCATGACCAAACAAAAAAAATTAACACCAGGTAGTGAGTGGATAAGAGAGAGAATAAGAGGAAAATAATTTATAAAATTTTAAAAAATGCAATTCTTAACTTTTCAGTGTTTTGAAATATAATTAATCAAAAATTAATTACATGTGTAATATTACTTTGACTTTTTACTGATTATCATTATGTTACTACTTTTTGACTTAGACAAAAAGTTGACCTTATATAATCGATTTAATTAATTTTAATGTGTTTTTAAAGTGAAAATTGGCACTTGAATTTTTGATTCTTAATAAAAGTACATATTAGTAAATATAATTTGCCCCTTTTACGACCATATGCTTAGAATTTTTTATGCAGTAAAAGTCTGTTTTAAAGTAAGTTCAAACCTGTGCCTACGAGTGGGGTGGAAGTTTTTATTTATTTTAGAATTCATCTTTTTAGGAACCGAGTTATAGGTCGACACGTACATACCAAATTTCCTTATATATATATATATATATATATATATATATATATATATATATATATATATATATATATATACAGAGAGAGAGAGAGAGGAAGAAATAGATAGGTTAGATAGATATTTACCACGTACCTCACGTGTACGGATTAGACACAAGGCTCTATTAATGTGATATCACTCACTAGCTGCGACCCATGGGTAGTGGGTGCAAAAAATACGTTGATCTCGTCAGCATTCCCTCTGAAGGGGGCGCCTCATGCACTGGGCAATAAATACAGCCTTGTCCCTTTAAATCAATGGGGTAGGTATTACCTGGGGGGATAACCCCCAGGTATCAACGCTATTAGCTTTTAAGATCCAGAGCTTGTAAGATCGAGGGCAGGGTGTAAATAGATAGATAGATAGATAGATAGATAGATTATCAAGGCGTGCCGCTTACATGAATTCCTTTGACTCTATTTCGCCCTCTGTGACTATCAGCCATCGATTGGGTAAGTCTTCTAGCTGGCACCCAGTGTCTAAACAGATATGATGAATATATATTTTTGTTGTTGGTCAACCAATACTGATGTTTCCGTAGGAGAACGTCGTTCATGAATTAATCCTTACTTCTCCAGCAGTGCTCAACATGTCTTGCTTGTCTTGCTTTCGAGAGTTTGTGAGATGGGAGATAAGTGACCACACAACTGCCGTTTTGAAGGGTGCTGCTTCCAAAATTTGTTCAGAACATCACGCAGCATTCTTGTGTAGTTTTCACTAAGCTTTTTCTCCATGTAAAAAAGATAAATGCAAATAAGAAAAATACAGCAGAGCAGTAATATGAAAGGACGAACCTCCAATCCATTACTTTAAGTTCCATGTGATATGCACAATCATCAGACGGAAAAGTGAGAAAAATTCTCAATCAATCGTAATCATATAGTGGTGTTTGCAATCTATCTACCTATCTCTCTCTTTCTCTCTCTCTCTTCTCTCTCTCTCTCTCTCTATATATATATATATATATATATATATATAATATATATATATATATATATATAGTACCAATTGCCGCTTTAACGTTCCGTTGCAGAAGCATGATTAATAATCCAAAAGTGCTCAATATATTAAATCATTTGGATTGAAATCATGGTAGACCCTTACTCTTTTCCTCTACTAATATATATATATATATATATATATATATATATATATATATAGTATCCGAATACCGATTCAGCTTTTTAGTAGTATTATGTCAGTAATTTGTCTAAGTGGTTGGGGGATGATAAGCTAACGCTGGTCTTTTAGATACCTTTGGTAATTCTCTATTCCCACCCGCTGGGATATTTATCTTAATTTCTTTATGGAGTCTGTCTCTATGGAATTTTGCCTGTAGACCTATATAATATATATATATATATTTCTCTCAATCCCCTGTACGGTGCGGAAGCCTGCACAGTATACAAAGCGGGTGCCCACAGACTACATGTCTACTACATGCGTCACTTGCGCAGTATATAATATATCAAGTGATGGCAACATGTTTCAAACTGAACAATTCTGAAGAGAACTGGACTCCCTGGAATGCACGAAATACTTGTCCAACATAACCTGAGATGGGCTGACGACTTAAACAGACTTTGGGATGAGAGACTGCCAAAGCAGATTTTGTACTCACAACTGAGAGAGGGATGACATGGAATTGGAAGACCAAAGCCCAGGTACAAAGACAACATCAAGAGAAACCTGAAGGGCTTTAACAAGGTGTGTCATAAAAGTATCGAGATTGAAGCTGTATTTACCGAGATAAAAATGAAGAATGAATGAAATGTTAATTTTTTTATAATACAAGGTGTGTCATAAAAGTGTCGAGTTTGGAGCTGTATTTAACAAAATAGAAATGAAAAATGTGTGTAACGTTAATTTTTTCAGAATACAAGGTGTGTCAAAAAGTACAAATAACCTCGACATTTTTTACACATCTTTATTATATATATATATATATATATATATATATAAGAACGTTCTAAATTTACTTTATCATCATCATAAAGTCGAGCTCGCATCACGGATAACGATGACAATCTCTCGACAACCGTCCCTATCACTAATCGCCCCTGGAAGGTCCTCTGTGTAGCATTCAGAATCTGCACATAGTTTATCGATGTACGACCTTGTTGGACGGAGTACACAAGTGTGCCTATGTGCAGACTTCCATAGTAGAACATCACTTGTGAGTTCGTCCATGCTTCTACAGCAGTGTATGCCCCTAAAAGTTTATATACACCAGTTCTGATTGCTATACGTCCATAAATATACACTCGCGTACAAACACACACACACACGCCGCGCGCGAACACACACACACACACACACACATGCTAACCAATGAATTCCTTTACACGCACGCATGCATTTGCAGACAAGTAAATATACAATGACAGGTATATGGTTTCACACTAACTGCTTCAAAATCAACCAAAGAATCACTTGTTCCAAAGGTACATTTCCATCTGCAACTACGATAACAACGAGGTTTTATTTCTTGTTTTATTTCTTGTTTTTTTTGTTTTGTTTTGTTTTTTGTTTTTTTGTTTTGTTGTTTGCTTTTTTTTTTTTTTTTTGTAGTTTGCTTGATTTTCGAAGGTTTTTTTTTTTTTTCGTTTTTTTGATGACAACATTTTTTTGTGAAGCAGATTTTTTTATAATGTCCGAATTGTATTTTTTTTTTTTTTAGTTCTTTTTTAGTTTTTTTTACTCTAAATATTTTCTAGAATTTTTTCATCATTTTTTTTATTCTATTTATTTTCATCGAAATTTTTTTTTCTTCTTATTTTTCTTTTCTTTTTTTTTTACCTTTTGTCTTTTGCAATTTCACTTGTCAGCCAGGAAGGGCCATTGCGGCCGGACTCTGTAAACGTGGCTCCTTCTATCTGAGTGACGTGAAGTAAGTCAAGGGGAATAATCAGCAATGAATATGAGTGCATACAATCCCAGCACCGGTCCAATGACCACATAAAAATCCGGCCTAGCTCAAGACGAGCAAGTTTAAGTTTCACGATTTGGTTAATTCCTTGATATTACGCCCAAAAAAATCACTGGAATTGGTGAGGCTATAATGAGTGGTGTAGGACGTTGTTGTGGGTGAAATGGAAAAAAATTAAAACAATTGTAAAAAATGGCTGGGGAAAAGAACAAGAATAAAAAAATGAAAGAATGAGAAGAATTAAACAAGAGAGAAAAAACGATAAAGAAAGAAAGAAAGAAAGAAAGAAAGAAAGAAAGAAAGAAAGAACGGTAATGCTAAAACCATAGCGTCTTATTTCAGTCATAGATTTATTTGTATTATGTTGTTTTTTGATGTTGATTTTTTGTTTTTGTTTTTTGTTGTTGTTGTTTTTTTGTTTTTTTTTCAAGATAAAGAAGAATCGAATAAAAAGCACAAAAATTTAGAGGAAAAAAAGCCATAAAAACATTTGAACGAATGAGACATTTGAAATAGATGATGATGATGATGATGATGATGATGATGATGATCGTA
>CM042143.1:81492402-81509902 GCA_023376005.1 Doryteuthis pealeii | reverse complement strand
TTCAGAGGCTCACTGATTCTTTCATAGGCTCATTCATGTTTTTCATAGGCTCATTCCTATTTTTCGTAGGATCATTCAATTCTTAGAGGCTCGTGCATTTTTTCTAAGAGGTTCATTCCTTTTTTCAAAGGTTCATTCTTTTTTTCTCTTCAGAGGCTCATTATTTGTCTGAAGCGTATTAATGGGCTCAGAACAAGATATGACGAATAATAATTCAACCACATTTTGATGATTGGACGATTTTTAAACCTACAACTTTCGAGATTCGTACGCAGCATTAACATTTTTCTATATTGCTTCTCAATTCACTGAATGTCCATATTTACATTTAGTTGTTTCTTAAGAGATTTGTTGCTTTTTTTTTTGGGGGGGGGGTACACGGTTCTATTGAATTTTAATATCTTTTTAATAGATCTATTTGACCAACAGATGGGAACCTAACAGGTACCACAACTCAAGGTGTAATAGCAATAATGGGGTACTCCACACTTTCCATAGCTCTAGAACTGTATCCATGCTATCAGATGCAGTTTAATGTCATATCTACGAAACCCATTTTGAGTGGGGATCTTACTCCACTGCAGGGTATACAGTCAGCTTAATCTAAGCCCAGCCGACAGGGAGAGTTTTTTTTTCCCGTTCGACAAGATTTATTAAGTTTAATTCAATTTCAGTTTCATTTCATTTCAAAGAAAATAATATCTTGATTATATGATTGAAAAAGGAATACTGATGGTGGAAAGCACTCGGAGAGAAAATGTCGGACAACTTTTACAGTGAACCAAACTTTTTTTAAAATTTGTAAAATCAATTGTAAAAAAAAATTGCTAAAATAAACTTGCGTTTTTTTAACGAAATATGTATTTACTGGTAGAGTGCTACCTTGACCTACGAGGTACGTGCATGCTTCAAATATGTTTATGTTAATAAATTCACTAAAAATATTGAAGTTTCCAAATTTATTACGCCATAAAAAAATAATTTTTACAAAAAAAAGCATTAAAATATATTAAAGCACATAATACATTACATTCTATCTTATTATGTTTCAGTTCAGTGCTATTTTTCTTATTTAAAAAACGTAACAACAAATTAGTGTCTTTTAGGGGTTGGAACGGATTAATGGCATTACAGTTTTTTTCAATGAAGAAAACTTATTTAAGTGAGGAAAGTGAGATACGATCGGAACGAATTAAACTTGTAAGACAAGTATGTTTATTAATTAACGTGTGTTTGTGTGTACGGGGGTCGTTTAAAGTATTCTAAGGCTCAGAAAGAATTAAGTACTATATTTTATAAAACTCGAAAAAAATAATTAGGATTTCTGTTTTAATTTCTGTGCAGGTGATTTCTATACAAATGTAAGATGTGTGTGGCAAATCTAAAATTGAACAACAGAGAATTCCAGCTGAGGTTTAGAAGTTTTTGAACGTGTCTTGTATTATTTATATTTAGTGAATTAGATGCTGAAAAGATTTTAACAGGATTTGAAGTCTAATCAAATACATATGTAAATCTATTTGTAAAAAAAAAATGTCTCCTGTGTATTTCGCATTTAAAATGTTCATTAAGATCCTTTCATATCATCAACATTTGCTTCCCAATATTGAACCGACCTGTCGACTGGGGCTATTGAATACGCCGACTGTACCTCTGCAGAGGGAGAAAACCCCACCCCGATGGGACCACCTGTTTGCCGTTGGTGATGACCCGCGATATTTAAAGACGGAATCCCGGTGACTGAGCAGTTTATGACATGCAACACTCCACTTTGACCCTGAATTAGGCTAGACGGACGGTCGGAGAACCCCCATCTGATCAAACGTCTGGTTACGTCAAGCCCTAGCACCAATATGATCGCCTTTACGGCAACCACCCCCAACTTTTTATCATAGATGTGCTAAAAGGCAGCAGCTGAAGGTCTTAGTGTCCTGGATATGACGTTAAACTGCATCCAGTAGTGAGGTTCAAATTCTGTAACTCTGGGGAATGTGGAGTACCCCTTCATCGCCATTACTTCCATGTCCACTCTGACCCGAAGTGGTAGTACCTGTTTGGGTCCCATCTACCGGTTAAATAAAAAAAATGAGTGCAAAAAATGTGTTTAAAAATGAGTTTTAAAAAATGTTGAAAATATTGAGTTTGAAAAAAAAACATTGAATACCCAACTAAACGTCTTCGTTATGAAATAACCTAAGGATCGACATTCGTAATTATATTATTTTTGTAGTCATTTTTACTATTATTATTTTTTAAGTTTATATATATATATATAAATAATGGTTTGAAAATCACGTAGGCGAGAAACTGACACTAAGCAAGCGCCATTGAGTTTATGTCCTCGCTACTCTTAGATATTCATGCTCTAAAAATGATACTGAGCCCTCTTTACTTATAAATATGAATATAGCAAGCTATATATATATATATATATATATATATATATATATATATATATATATATATATACAAAGTGTGTAAAAAAAGTATCGAGATTTTTGTACTTTTTGACACACCTTGTATTCTGAAAAAAAATAACGTTCCATTCATTCTTCATTTCTATCTTGGTAAATACAGGTTTAAACTTGGTACTTTTTTGACACACCTTGTATTCTGAAAAAGAATTAATGAGTGTAACGTTATTTTTTCAGATTACAAGGTGTGTCAAAAAGTACAAAATATCTCGATAGTTTTTGACACACTTTATATATATATATATATATATATATATATATATATATATATTCTTGGACGAGAAACATATGCTACATGTGGGTCTCGGCCAAAAGACAGGACGCTACACTTTGATCTGTGACAGGAATGCCTATTCCTGCGTAAATAATCCTGTCATTTTGACGGGTATTATGCTAATTATTATTTTCTATATATTTCCTACCATATATCTTTCTAGATTTCAATATAAACGATAACAAAAACAGTATGAATAAACGGAACAGCTGGTTTCAAAGCAATAATGTCATGTTTTTAATCAAAATGTTGTGTAGACGAGGCGCACATGAAATTCTTAATGAATATCCACTGTGCAAATCTGACAATAATGTTTTCATGAAATTGCAGCAAAAATCGTGTTTATATAAATAGAGCTTGGACCAGATTCATGTACGAATATTTAATAGTAAAAATAGTGTTGCTTAAATATTTTTAAAGTTTATTTCTGAAAGATCTGAATTGGCTGAGACTGTAGAATACACCGACTGCACCTCTGCATAGAGGTAAAATCCCCCAATGAGGCTACCTGGCGACCCTTGATGCTTAAGGATATAATCCTGGTGATACAGTAGTCTATGACATGCAACACGTCACTTTGACACTTACTTGGGCTAGACTGGCGGTCAATGAGGCCAAACTTGATCAATCGGATGGTCATCTCAAACCCTAGCACCTATATAATTGGTCCGACCCTATTGCTGAGTATGACGTTAAACTGCATCTGGGGAGTGTGGAGTATCTCTTTTTCACAGGTCAACTCTGACCCGGAGTGGTAGTACATGTTAGGGTCCCTTCTATAGGTTAAATAGACCAAAAAATGTGTTCTACAAAAATACGCCTGTAAAGCAAAATTGATTACCAACTGTTGTCTCGCATTCTCACAATTTGTTTAAAAACAAACTATTTACCGATAAACTATTCCCACACAAATCATATATACAAATAAAAAAGAAATTCACTCTTCAGGAGGCATTAAAAAACATTCGCCAAATGATGAATATGAAAACTTTGTCAACGCCTACGAAGAAACAGCAGTCGAATGCATACCAGCCAAACAAAGAGCCAAACCTACAGTCCACTAGGAGACAAAAGCAGTTAGAGAAAAGAGAAATATTATTAAAAATAACATCCCTACGTAATACAACAAACCCAACTAATTTTAATGAGCAAAATCTCAAGAAATCCCAGATATAACTAAGATTTAAAATAAAGTATTATAAAAAAGAACAAATAGAATATATTCAAGGACAAATAAACAAAATCAGAAATTCTGTAGAAGACAAAAAATCGTAATTAGCATGGTAAACAGTGAATGTTGTAAGTGATAGAAAAAAGCATCTCGATATCAAAGCTAAAAGGAGCTAGCCAATAAGATAAACTTTTGAAGTGGAAGGAACATTGTCGAAGCTATGGGGAAACCCTACTAAAATCCCGGATAATAATACAAAAAATTGCCAAATAGACATCAAGCTAGGACGATGGACGAACTCAACTAAATCCTAAAAATAATAAAAATTTCAAAAGCTGCTGGTATCGACGAAATGCCCCATGAAGTATGGAAGACAAGGAAATTTGACGACACACTTCTTCGATTATGCAATGCAGTGTATAAACAAAATACAATAGAAAAATGGACGAAAGGCTTCGTCCTCACATTCCCCAAGAAAGGTGACCTCGGAATCACAAAGAACTACAGAGAATTAAATCTTACTGCCATAGCTGCTAATGTTTATAATGCCCTTCTACTTAATTGTATCCGATCTGAAGTAAGGAAAATCCTTAAGAAAAATTAAAACGGGTTTCGCAGAAATCGATTCACAAACTCTCAGACTTTTTGCTAGAAAGCCTTCTACAATGCGACGAATAGTAATCTCTATTCTCGAGGCAACACTATTGTTTGTTGATTTCTCCTAGGCATTTGACTTCATACACAGAAGAAAGTTGGAGCAACTACAACTAACATATGGTAGCGTACGGCGATATCCCGTATAAACTATTACGGATGCGGACTACGCAGATGACCAAATACTTCTCGCAAATATACCCACAGAATCCAAATCACTGCTTTCTAGCCCTGGGAAGACGGCAAGAGAGCATTGGGCTCTATGTGAACTCAGATAAAGTAGAGTTCATGTTTTAAACAAAATGGAGGCACCTCTGTATGGTAATCCCCTGAAATTTATAAACCAGTTTACAAACCTAGCTAGTAATATTTCAAATACAGAAAGCAATGATGATAATGATGATGATGATGATGATGATGATGATGATGTATATACAGGGTGATTAAACAAAATGTTAATACCTGCATGGCAATATATATATATATATATATATATATATATAATTTAAAAAATAATAAAAATGGACTCTCCCGTCGATTTTCGACGTATGAGGGTTCATACACACAATGAACATCCACACAGGGATTTGTTTATAGTGGTGAAGGCTTGTGTTGGACCATCCACACTTTTTGGCACAATCGATAGGAAAGAATTGGTCCATCAAGGGTTGCCACAAACCCAATGAACGACCGACCTCAGGAATTTTGAATTCAGAGTTATCCCTCTCCTAGACTGGTTACCTACCCAAGGCTGAAGGGCCCAGTCTGCCTACTATATATATATATATATATATATATATATATATATATATATATATATATAGTGTTTTTAAAATGTTAACATTTCTAAAGGAGTTTCTTTATGATATAATTTTAAAGTCTCCACCTGTTCCCCATCCCTGTCAACACATTCTAGGTATTTCCACAGGTTATTAAAAATTGTTAATATTTTAAAAGAAGTATCTTTATTAGAAACGCAGAACTACCTCTTATTTCGTTCCCTCTTTTCGCTTACCTATTCTTTCTTCATTCTTTTTCTTTCAGTAACGTTTTCTCTTCTTTCTTTCCTGCTTCTTATTTGCGCCTACAATTTCTTTTTTTCTTTCTTTCTTTTTTCTTTCTTTTTCTTTTTCTTTCTCGCATTTCTTCTTCTTTCTTTCTCTTTTTTTTTCGCTTACGTGTTACCTCTTCTTTCATTCGTTTTTTTTAGTCATCTATTATTTCTTCATTATTTTTCTTTCTTTTTTTCTTTTTTCTTATTTCTAAAGTGTTTTATTTATTCTTTCCTTCTTATTTTCACTTATCTTTTCTTCTTTCATGCTCTTTTCTTCTTACTCACGTTTCCTCTTTTTTCTTCCTTTCGTTTACTGATTCTTTCTTCATTCTTTTTTCTTCTTTGTAACGTTTTCACTTCTTTTTTTTTTTTTTTTTGCTTACAGTTTCCTTTTTCTCTCATTCTCCTTTTCTTTCATTCATTCGATTATTTTTTTTTTTCCTTCTTTTTGCTTACTTCTTCTTCTTTCATACTCTTTACTTTCTTCTCACTTTTGTTGTTTCATTCCTTTTTTTTTTGGTCACCGTTTCTTTTTTCATTACTTTCTTTCTTTTCCTTCTTCTTTTTTGTGTTTCCTCTTCTTTCATTCCTTCTTTTTGCTTACTGATTCTTTCTTCATTCTTCTTTTTCTTACTCACGTTTTCTCTTCTTTCTTTTCTTCTTTTCGCCGACCGTTTCTTTTTTCATTCTTTTCTTTATTTTTCTTCTTCTTTTTCGTGTTTCCTCTTTTTTATTTCCTTCTTTTTGCTTACTGATTCTTTCTTCATTCTCTTTTCTTCTTTCTCACGTTTCATCTTCTTTCTTTCCTTCTACTTATTTTCATACAACGTTTCTTTCTTTTTCATTCTTTCTTCGTTCTTTCTCACGTTTCCTCTTTCTTTCTTTCCTTCTACTTATTTTCACACACCGTTTCTTTCTTTTTCATTCTTTCTTCGTTCTTTCTCACGTTTCATCTTCTTTCTTTCCTTCTACTTATTTTCACTCACCGTTTTTTTCTTTTTCTTTCTTTCTTCGTTCTTTCTCCCGTTTCCTCTTTCTTACTTTCTTTCTCATCGTTCTTTCCATATGTGTATCGATCAACCTAATGCGCTGACCGATCTTTAAGATTCTTGCAGAGAATATTTTATCTTTATCTCATCTGAATCTTTATCTTCACTTCATTGCTTCTGACTTTCCTGATTATCTTTACTTATCCACCAACTTTTTTTCTATTCAGTTTTTTTTTATCAGCCAATCTACGTGCTTTGTTTCCTCTGTCCCGTCTTGTCTGTCTCGCCGTCCGCTCGTCCTTCCGTCTGTCTGTCCGTTAGATCTGTCTGAATTTCTATTCGGCTGATTGTATACCAAACGAGTATTGCAGATTTTACTGTGTAGGGAAAGTTGGTGATATTTTTAAAGACTTAAAAATTGTTTTCTATTGTTTTACTTTGCCGCACAGATTAGATTACCCAAGCTATAATACATATATACATAACCTAACTGATTGTACGTGTCGGGAGCCAGGACTCTAAGTGTCGGGAGTCATAGATATAAATTGGACAACCGCTCGCTTCGGTGATTCTCTGCAGGCTAAATTAAAGATAAAAATTCTTTTTCTAAACCTCTAGGATCCGTTGTTCACCTGATTAAGATATTCAATCGCAACCAAGTTCTCAAGTGATCCTGGGGTCATCACCTGTCAGTTACACTTATTTTACCCAACGGTTTCCGATTCAGCTAATCTATTATTTAACACGCAAAAAATTGCTAAAGAAATCAAACTTTTAATTTACATCATTTAACACAACAAATTAAGATTCGGTTCAAAACTTTCATAAAAAAAATTTAATCTGAAAAGAAAAATAAGAAGAATTGGCTGTTTTTTATCCATGGATTGTGGACTTAAGTTATGATTGATTGATTTTAACGACATTTCAATCTGTCTAGGGTTATTTCATGCACACGGGTTAGGGAATCACCTTCATTGTACATTCATATTTACTTTTTAGTTACTTCTTAAGAGTTTTGATCATCAGATGATGTCATACTCTGGTCACCTCTTTTGGGGGTGTTTTACCCATCTACAGGGATACATTTAGCGTAAACTAAGTCTCACAGACAGGGTAGTTATAGCAATGAATTTTGGGCTTTTAGACCAGAAGTTTGTAATATGTTTACTCTCTCATATTTTTACCTTTTTCTCTCTTTTTAAAATCTTCAACAACAAAATTTGCTTTGTGTTTATGTCACTCTTCGCTTGTTTCCAGGTCGAACATAAGATTGTTGTATGATTTATTATCAATACGAAAATAATCGTAGATATGCTTACCTCTTTACCTACCAAACCCTCCTACTGTTGTACAACATTTATTTGGTATTTTTCATCTATATGATGGAATATTTCAAAGTTAACTAAATATTCAACCCAGAACTCATTCTATTCAGATAAAGTCATATTATTATTGTAATCTAAGTCCTTCTGTTCAATTATTATGAACTAACAATGAGTTTTTTTACTTTGTTTACGGTAGGATCACAGTGGTGGGAGAGTCTCTGTGAGCGGCTTAAAGTAGACAAAGAGTTAAATTTATATGATTAAAACAATAAACAATATAAAATATGAACATGTATTTACACATATCTATTGTAGGATTTCTTAAAATAGAGCTTTTTATTGATATGGCAGCACAAAAAGCTTACTTCGAGTGACGACAAACAAGTTTTATTTTACTACAATACTTTTTACATATATTCATTGTAGGATTTCTTTAATTACCTCTTTTACCATGGAAGGTGAGAGAGAGAGAGAGGAGAGAGAGAGAGAGAGAGAGAGAGAGAGAGAAACAGAGAGTCAAGGGAATCCGTGCTGTCGACACGCCTTGCTGCTGCTGCTGCTGCTGCTGCTGATGATGATAATGATGATGATTTAGTATTATCTGCTTCTCTTTCCTTTCAAACTATTATATCTTTATTTCATTTTACCACACTTTCTTTCTTTCTTTCTTTCTTCTTTCTTTTTCTTTCTTTCTTTCTTTCTTTTTCTTTCTTTCTTTTTCTTTCTTTCTTTTTTATATTAACTGTCACTATCTCAAACTATTCAAAAGTACTTTTAATATATATATATATATATATATATATATATATATATATATATATATATATATATATATATAAATATGTGTGTGTGTGTGTGTGTGTGTGTGTGTGTGTGTGAGGTATCCAAATGACTGGTAGTAAGGGGTGATTCTGTTTGGAATCTTCAAAATCTCACTGTATAAGCATACTGTATGCTCTTGTAGGTGCAAACATATATTCATACAAGGATTTGTATGAATCACTAAAGAGAGCTCAATGTATAATAATCAATAAATTAGATTAAATACAGAGCAATATTTAACTTTCAAAGAAATATATATATTTTTTTTGTGTGTGTGTCTGTCTGTCTGTCTGTCTGTCTGTATGTGTATGTCTGTGTGCGTGTACGAATATTAAAGTCAACGGAGCTTGGTAGCTGTCAGTTTCTCGCCTATGTGATCATCAGACCAAGATCAGACTGATGAAATGAGAAACTAACAGTCACCAAACACCGTTGACTCCGTGTCTACGATATTCAAACTTAGACCTATTTAAGCTCTATAACCGATATGGAATACCCTTTATTCATGAATATACCAAACAATGTAACTATAATATATATATATATATGCATGTGTGTGTGTGTGTGTGTGTGAGTTTGTGTGTATGTGTGTGTGTGCTTGAGTATGTGTTTGTGTGTGTATGCGCGCGCGTGTCTCTGAGTGTGTGTGAGAGGCATTTTCTACTTCACAAGTAAAGGCCGTTCAAAAAGTTGAAACTTGGTAAATCTAAAGGACTTAACAGGTGCGATGGCCGATAGGGACGGATGACGAGAGAGAGAGAGAGAGAGAGAGAGAGAGAGAGAGAGAGAGAGAGAGAGAGAGAGAGAGAGACAAAGGAATATGTGCTGCTGGCACGATTTGGTGATGATGATAAAAGTAAAATGTTTGTGAATCCCACATGATCACTATATCTAAACCCTGCAAAATCTCCCTATATTTTTTTCTACGTTACTTCGTGTTTCAATTTCTCTTTCCTTTCAAATTGTTATCTCTTTGCTTTCTTCTGCACATGCTTTCTTACTTTCTTTCTTTCTTCTTTCTTCCTTCTTTCTTCTTTCTTTCTTTCTTTCTTTCTTCCTTTCTTTCCTTCTTTCTTCCTTCTTTCTTTCTTTCTTCCTTTCTTTTTTCTTTCTTCTGTTTACTGTAACTATCTCGAACCAAACGACAAGCTTCAGCACGGGTCCATGCAGAAATACTGTTTAAGCAGATGAAATATTAATAAGAACTGGGAGTCACAAGAAAGATTTAGAGATATTACAATAGTTTTTTGTTTTTTTGTTTTTGTTTTTCGTTTTACATTTAAATATTTCAACTTATACAACTTATAAGAGTTATGGCATAACTTTTTGATCAAAAGTTGATAAAATAGATAAATAAATGAATAAATGATAAAGAGAAAACATTAATATAACTCTGTCGACTCAATCTTTTTTTATTATAATTCTCAGTTTAACCACCTGCTTAACAGTGATGAAGTGTGATACTTAAGTAGGAACCGGTGATGCAAATAAGATTATCTTATGTTGCGAGTTATTTCGCAGAAGAAGGAAAAACGGATCACATTTATTTTAGTCAAAACACAGGAAGGTGAAATTGCCTTTCGTGGTTTCTGTTGGCGGAAGTGGGGCTGGGGATGCTAGATGAAAGATGACATGCCACAACAGCATTATAGACGTTTTGTTCTTATGGTCGGTCTATCAAAAATTCCAAACATACCCGTGGGGCATAGCGTAAAACCTGCTCTAATATATGATATATATATATATATATATATATATATGTGTGTGTGTGTGTGTGTCTGTCTGTCTGTCTGTCTGTGTCTGTGTGTGGGGGGGGTATGTATATATATATAAAATATGAATATCGCTATCTATGGCCACCTGCTATTGATTCATATTTTACCATAACTCTTAAGCACTTCAAAATTTATTTTTCCATCATCATCATCATCATCATCATCATTTACAAGTGTTGATAGATAAGTAAAGTACTATCGTTACAAATGGTAAGGTAAAAATATGCTTGAACATGTATTTACGAATATATAAAGTTCTGTTTAAACGCCCTGAGTGTCGTCCCGTTCGTTGTGTGGTGGTATTGATTAATAGCATTCGTTAGTCATGAGTATTATGTCCCGGTTGTTGGCCCGGAAGTGGGAAATTAGCAGATCTATGGAAGCAATATATGAAAATGGTTGTTTTTTATATTGCTGATCATACTTGGCTGGCTGGTTGATGTGTTGGTCTTTACGAAATGTCAATTATTTTATACAGAAGATGTTTTTATTTTATTTCTTCTTGTTAGGTATTCAAAAGAAAATTTGAAACACATCTTAAATACATTTTTAAAACTCATTTTTTTAATCTATTTAATCTTGCTGAGATGGACGAGTGAAAAATAGTTATCTTCCCTTGCTGTGAGGATTTGCTACTAGGTGGCACTACTATCTGAGTATTTAAACTCAACCCGGGGGGCTATCTGCTTCTCTTTGGTCTGGTATGTACTAAACGTGTGGTAGCTGTCCATTAAGGTGGAGGGGTTTCCCCCTACTATATGATCGTATCCATGTGTGTACATGACCCTGTATAGACCCTACCACGTGGTCATGCATAGTAAGTGGCTTTTATATTCATTAAGAAATCTTTCTTATTTCCCAATGACGTTCTTCTTCACCGTTGTATCTTATTATATATTTCATGTTCCATGTGCTCAGACAATAAAGTCTGTATTGTTGTTATATTGTACCACTTTGTTTGGATTTTATTATATATATATTCACCTACGCTGGAAGGTTTTTCTGAAGTCTTCTAACGTATTATGATAAACAGTTTTGGCCACTAAAACCTAAACTCCATTTAATACTTATAATCCCATAGATGGAATCCTCACATATACTACCAGTCCGAGTCAGAATTGACCAGGGATTAATGGTAATGAAGAGGTACATCAAACTCCCCAAATATCTAGAATTGAAACCCCAGTTTAACGTCATACACAGTTAAACATAATTATATCAGTCATCCACAAACACGTGTTTAGAAGTTTACTTCTCATCAATGCGGCTCGACTTTTTAACAGGTACCTCTAGCCGGGATCGAAACCCGACAGAATTTCCGTCTGCCAAGTTCCTTACCCTTGCAGTTATCAGCGGCTGGGAGTCTGGAGTGAACAATTAATTGATACATACTTACGAAGGTATGTTTTTACAATTACCAGAGAACTCCTTGTATGCAAACAACAACAGGCGAGTAACGGCTTATACCAAACGGTGAAATTTCAATGAATTTAATTCCAATTAATGTCCCCCCCCCCAGTGTTCGACCATGGGTGTTGGGAATACACACACACACACACACACACACACACACACACACACACACATATATATATATAGACTTAATAAAGTCGAAACAGTCTGTACGGTGTTCTGCATGGCGAGCCATCCTTTGCGGGATTTACTTGTCAAGTTTATTTTCTATAATTATCGAATTTTATACGATACATGCATTTATAATTGCCTTCAAGCAAAAATATAAATAATAATTTATTCAACATTGCTTCTAAAAACAAACATCCAAAAATCTTATTCACTTCGCCGAAGAGCTTAACGGCCGTGTTTGTTTACTAAATAAACGTCTACTTGCCTGCTATGGCAGGGGCGTGTAAAAGTTTCCTTGACAAGGTTAATTTCGCAGGGATTGTTCGCTATGTACCGGCGGCCGAACGGATATGGTCTCTGACTATGCCTGTGAAGTCCCGGTTTCGATTCCTGTCGGAGGGGAGTCGTTAGTATACATCGCTGAAGAGACTTAATAAAGTCGAAACAGTCTGTACGGTGTTCTGCATGGCGAGCCATCCTTTGCGGGATTTACTTGTCAAGTTTATTTTCTATAATTATCGAATTTTATACGATACATGCATTTATAATTGCCTTCAAGCAAAAATATAAATAATAATTTATTCAACATTGCTTCTAAAACAAACATCCAAAAATCTTATTCACTTCGCCGAAGAGCTTAACGGCCGTGTTTGTTTACTAAATAAACGTCTACTTGCCTGCTATGGCAGGGGGCGTGTAAAAGTTTCCTTGACAAGGTTAATTTCGCAGGGATTGTTCGCTATGTACCGGCGGGCCGAACGGATATGGTCTCTGACTATGCCTGTGAAGTCCCGGTTTCGATTCCTGTCGGAGGGGAGTCGTTAGTATACATCGCTGAAGAGACTTAATAAAGTCGAAACAGTCTGTACGGTGTTCTGCATGGCGAGCCATCCTTTGCGGGATTTACTTGTCAAGTTTATTTTCTATAATTATCGAATTTTATACGATACATGCATTTATAATTGCCTTCAAGCAAAAATATAAATAATAATATATATATATATATATATATATATATATATATGGTCTTTCAGTTGAAATCTGGAATAAATTGATTTAACAGGAATTCTTAACAAATTACCGACAGAAAATTACAAACTGGGCAAATACCCATTTTTATGACCCACAGTAGACGAACGCAGGATAAAAAAATTCTTTTTTTAAATCTGTTTTCAAATGCCTTAAAAGTAATAAAGAATCACATTCTCACGTTTTATGTATCTGTGTATCTATCTCTTTTACACAATCTATATATCCCTCTCTCTTAATTTTGGTTAATGAATAAGTTTTCATTTCTTCCAATTATTGAATGATATGCATTATAAATATTCACGGATTTGTTTGCTTTTCTTGCGGTAAATTAGTAAAATAGAATTTAAATATGATTTATATAGTACTTTAATATTGAAGTGAATTTGTAATATGTCTGTTTTTATATTATTCAATTAATTTAGTTTAATTTAATACTTAATGGCTATAGTATGTTAATAGTATTGATATAATTAATAATAAATTATCAATATGTAGAAAAAGACTTTTTGAAGAGAATAATTTGTTAACTACTACGATAATAGGACTTTAATTTCTAGAATACCCATGAATTTTATTTCAACTCTATTGCATTCGACTATATTTAAGGTTAGTGATGAAATAAATAGCATTTAAACCATCTATATTAGCTTTTTACCTGATTACTATATGTATTATTGAGATACTTATGGATATTAACTTATTAAAAAATTTAAATAAGAAATCTGATTTTTAATTTAATAGATATTTTTAAATAATAATAATTGTAATAATTATGGTATTTCGGTAATTATTGATAATAATGATTATTGGCAATAATGAGTGATATGATAATATGATTAATGATTAATTTTATAGTATGTACTAGTTACCAATAACGAATTCCTTTTGATATGATTGTAATTAGTATAAAAATATTAATGAGAATAATTTGTTGAGATGGATTAAAATGATTATAATGATTTTATAATCTAGTAGTATTAAAAATTTAATAAGTATATTACAGTATATTATTATTATTATTATTATTATTATTATTATTATTATTATTATTATTATTATTATTATAATAATAATAATAATAATAATAATAATAATAATAATAATAATAATAATAATAATGGTAGGTGTAATATTTGTAATGATAGTAATAATAAGAAGAATCTAATATTTCTATAATTTTGTTTGTGCTGTGATTATTGTTATAATTACATTGATGTCCTTTTTTAATAAATACATTAGAGTTTATCTCCTACAATTTCAATAAAACTAATCAAATGGAAATATAAACGTACATCAGAGGTAAATCCTTATTATCCAGACATATAGGTTGCTATGTCCTTAAAATCAATCAATCGTTGAATGAAACAATGAATTTATCAAACTTTATTCAGAGAATCCGTTGTCTTTCCGGAGTCTGATATATATTGTTTTACTTGTTTTAGTTATACTCATAATTTCCTTTTCTTGTTGCTTTCCTGGATCCATGCAGGATTTTTATTGAGAAGGCATTTAATCTGTCCTTGTTGAAAATTTGAATAAGGCCATTTTTATTACACTGTTACTTTTAGATTACTAGATACTGTAATTCTAACAACAGACTTCACACACACACACACACACACACATACACACACACACCTCTTTTGATAATGGAGATTTGCTTCCGGTTTTTGTCTGTAACAAAAACTACGTCACTGCTTACGTCACACTGCCTAAAATCGTCATTAATAATAATTATAATATGAGTTCAATTCAAGGAAATTATTGATATGGATAATAGCTGGTTTCTTTGATAATATTAATTATACGATAATAGTATTGTTAATTTTAATTGGTTATGATGTGGAAAATTCTAACTGCTGTTATAAAAGAAGAAGTATACTTTTCACTCAATTGCGGAAACTTCTCCCGGAAGAACAGAAAGGATGTCGCAAGGGAAAAGAGGAACCCACGATTTACTCTATATAGACCAATACATTCTTAAAGAAGTAAAAAATAAACGGAAAAATATTGCAATGGCCTGGATCGATTACAGAAAAGCCTATGACATGGTCCCACATACCTGGATGTTAGAATGCCTACAAATGTACAAAATTTCCAACAACATTATAAACTTCATTAAAAAAGCCATGGAAAACTGGCAAGTTCAATTAAAAGCTGGAAAACAGTCCCTGGCAGAAGTAAAAATCCAAAGAGGTATCTTCCAAGGAGACTCATTATCACCACTACTATTTATTATAGCAATGATGCCGCTAAACCATATACTGAAAAAATGGACCGGGGATACACATTTAGTAACTCACAAGAAAAGATAAACCACCTGATGTACATGGATGACATTAAAATTTTTGCAAAAAATGAAAAAGAATTGGAGAGCCTAGTACAAACTATTAGAATATATAGCCAGGATATAGGGATGGAATTTGGAATCGAAAAATGTGCTATGCTTGTAATAAAACGGGGTGAAAGAAAATTAATGAATGGAATACAACTGCCAAATCAGGAAACAATAAAATCTCTTGATGAAAATGAAGGCTACAAATACTTAGGAATTTTAGAAGCGGACAATATCATGCAAGCAGAAATTAAAGGAAAAGTTAAAAAATATTTCAGGAGAACTAGAAAACTTCTAGAAACCAAACTTAACAGCAGAAATCTGATCAAAGGAATTAATACCTGGGCTGTCCCCACTATAAGATACTCAGGACCATTCTTAAAATGGACAAAAGAAGAACTCAGACAGATTGACCAAAGGACGAGAAAATTAATAACCATGCACAAGGCTCTCCACCCTAGAGATGATAGAGATAGATTATATGTGTCAAGAAAGGAAGGAGGAAGAGGACTTGCCAACATAGAGGAATGTGTAGAAACCACAATCCAACAACTTGAAGATTACACAAGAAAGAGCAAAGACAAACTACTTATGGCGGCCAACAATAGTAGAAACGACAGATGGACAAACAGAAAAACGACAAAGACTAAAAAACAAAAATGGGAAGAAAACAATTATATGGACGCTTCAAACGACAAACAGAAGAAGTTGCACATCAAAAGACTTGGACATGGTTAAGAAAAGGAAACCTCAAAAGGGAAACAGAATCATTAATAATTGCTGCACAAAATAATGCCATAAGGACAAACTATATCAAAGCGAAAATTGATAAGACCCAACAAAATAGTAAATGTAGACTTTGTGGTAATAGAGATGAGACTGTAAACCATATACTCTGCGAATGTAGCAAACTAGCACAACGAGAATACAAAACTAGACACGACTGGGTTGGGAAGGTGATCCACTGGGAATTATGCAAGAAATTAAATTTTGACCATACAACAAAATGGTATATGCATAAACCAGAATCTGTTCTTGAGAACGAAACGCATAAAATTCTCTGGGACTTTGAAATAAAAACGGATCACCTTATCCCAGCAAGAAGACCAGACCTAGTGTTGATTAACAAAAGAGAAAGAACTTGCCAACTGGTGGATTTTGCAGTGCCAGCAGATCACAGGTTGAAGCTAAAGGAAAATGAAAAAATGGACAAATATCTGGACCTTGCCAGAGAACTGAAAAAGTTATGGAATATGAAAGTGAAAGTGATACCAATTGTAGTTGGTGCACTTGGAACAGTCCCAAAAGGATTGGAAAAGGGTTTGGAAAGTTTGGAAATTAGAGGGAGGATTGAAACCATTCAGAACACTGCACTGCTGCAATCTGCCATAATACTTAGAAGAGTCCTGGAGACCTGAGGAGACTTGCTGTCACTCAGACTCCAGTGAAAGACTATCAGCTAAAGCTGATGTGAAAACTCAAAAGGAGCAAATAATAATAATAATAATAATAATAATAATAATAATAATAATAATAATAAAATAATAATATATATTTTTATTCGTGATTATTATAGTAATGAAATTAATCTTTTTATTTTTTATATTTTTATATTTTTATCTCTTTATATTTTTTTATATTAGATATTAAATATTAGATTTATATATTAAATTCTAACGTAGATTAACTTGAAGATAAAAAAACAAACTTTTTATCATTTCAAAAAAAAAGATTTATAAAAAAGTCTTGACAAAGATTTTTTTTCTATCTTTTTTATTTTTTAACTTATTATAAAAAATATACATATACATAACTTATTTTGTTTTTTGAGGAAGTCAGTTGAACAGGAAACTATTTATTCTTTCTTAGACTTTGAATTTTCCAGTTAGCTCAGTCGGTAGAGCGTTTGGCTAGAAACCACAAGGTTCCTAGTTCGATACCGGTCCTCGCCAACTCAGTGCATGAGTAGCACAGGGATCTGTGCGGTAAAGTAAGGAGCTAATGGTAGGTG
>CM042143.1:81467402-81489902 GCA_023376005.1 Doryteuthis pealeii | reverse complement strand
GAAGAAATAGGTTCATGCCTTTCCCAAGGGCATTGGCGTGAACTGAAATGTATACAACATCGTCTAGCATTTACATGTGTGTATGTGTATGTGCATATATATGTGTGTCTGTGTCGGTCACGACGTATGAGTCCATATCTAGTTCCTACGACGATAACCATTACACACGCGCCTCCTCTGCGTATAATCATATTGCTGCCAGGGCATTGCATGGCTTGTTTATGTGAAGATATCTCTTTGTGTGAGAGTTACGATCATAGCTTTGAGTTAAATCGGTATCGGAAACGATATGATATGCTCAACAACTCTGCGTAGTGAGGTAAAGCTGTTCAGAGCTCCAGTAATTGTTAGGTTAAGAGCGATTTGAAGAATATGGTCGGGACTTAATCATATAGATGCTAGGGATTGGCCTGACCAACTGATTGATCGAGCCTCTTCGACCGCCCATCTGGTCCAAGTGAGAGCCCAAGTTGAGTGGTGCAAGTTACGTGACTGCCTAGTACCCAGGTCACGGATTGCTTAGCCACCAAAATTCTTTCCTCAGACATTACGCGTCTACACCCACGGCTAACAGGTGGCCCCCATTAGAATGAGGACTTACCTCCCTGCTGAGGTGCAGTCGGCGTATTCTACAGCATCAGCCGACAGGCCGCAATTGCTAGTAAAGAAAAGACAATTTCTTCAAGATTTCTGATAATTTAATCATTACAATGTTTGATATGTCTAATTTAGAGCTATTGCATAGTTCAATATGTAAAAAGTATAATAATTTTGATTTAACACTTTCTCTCTCTTGTTTTTTTTTTCTTTTTTCTGTGTAACATGTCCTCTTTTCTTGTCCTTTCTTTATAATAAAAACAGAATGGTCCATTATTTAGCTGAGGTGACAACACTCATTTTTAACCAGAGGGTGTTGCAGGATGATGACGGTGATACAATTTAGGAACACGGGTATTAATATATAGATAGGATGCATTAGATTCAAAAAATACGTGGGTACATAATCTACAAAGGAAGGTATAACGCCGTTGGTCAGCAAAGAGAGAAATAAACAAGTTCACGACCGAGCTAGTATTTTAAAAAGATGACAGAAGCATTTTGATGCGCTTTTAAATCATCCGTCAACAACTGATGAAGGTTTCGTGAACAGCGCCTCAACTAACCGTGTAAAGCAGGTTTATCTTTGTTTGGAGAGGTTAAAGCAAGTGTAAAGAAATTAAATTGTGAAAAATCACCAGGCATAAATGGTATTAATGCTAAATTGTTGAGGTCTGACAGAGAAAGTGTTCTTTATAGACTTCCCGAAAAGTTATCTGTATATTAATACTCGTGTTCCTTAAAAGTATGACCGTTATCATCTTGTAACACATTCTCGTTAAAAAATGAGAACGTCCTAATCGTACAAGATTAAATGAAGATTAAATCAGTTACTCCTGATTATCTGGTGTTACTAATCTGCCGTATTCTTATTTTTTATGAATGTCGTCACTTCAGCTAAATAATGAACCATTCCGTTTTTATTATTCTGCACTCTGATGAGCTGCCAGTTTGAGTTTTTACTGAGTTGTCTCCCTCTAAAGAAGAAATTACCGTCAGACGATGTTACTCGAGAAATACTGACAGATTCCGACAATTCTTCTTATGCTACATCAAAGTCATCAACTCCTCAGAAGTTTAAACAGACAAAACTGAATGAACTTGTGCTTGATTTGGGTCTCTCCAAAAGTGCAGCATAAAATTTCAGCTTCTAGATCGCAAGAAAAGACCCTACGGAACAAAACCACAAAAGATTCATACTTCCGAAATCGGGAAGTTTTTTGTGGAATTTTTAAGGGGGAAACTAAGTTTGTTTATTGTCATAATATCTCGGGTCTTCTCCAGGAATTAGGAATTCAATTGTATAATCCAAATAATTGGAGATTACTCCTCGATAGTTCTAAGCGCAACCCGATCCCTGTTCTACTACATAATGGCAATGTCTATGCAGCTATTCCAATAAATCATTCTGTGTGTTTACGAGAGGAGCATAATGACATTAAAACTGTGATAGACCTAATAAAATACTACGAGGACAACTAGACAATTTGCGTGGATCTCAAAAGGATTAACTTCTCCTTGATAAACTAAGAGGATTTACAAAGTATCCCTACTTTATTTGCATGTAGGAAAGTCGAGCAAGGACAAGCATTGGAACCAGAAAGAGTGGCCTTTATGTGAAACTCTGGTATGCCAAATATTGTCAATAAATCAATCTTCAGTCGAGAAAAGATCACATTTCCTCATCTGCCAACAAGCTGGTTCTAATGAAACAATTTAGCGGGGCATTAAATACTGATTGTGAGCTTTGTATCTTCATAGCAACCAATTTCTTTTCAAATTGTGTTGCAAATAAAGTTACACCATGTAATATTTTCTTTTTTATTCACCAGCTAATTTAACGAAAGTTCAATCACATGGTTCTTCTGATAGACGATGATGATAATGTGACGAAGACAAATTTTGATATTTTGAAATTTAAAAAAAAATCCAGAAAAAAGTAAAATTATCGCCCACCCCCTTTAAATTTTCTTAAATTTTTTCCATTTGCGGATTATGTTAACGTTAGACAATTCCGAAAGTTTGAGCCTTCAATTCCAAAAATTGGCGGAGTTATCTCGTTAACATAATCCACACATATACAAATTTCAGAAAAATTGAAGGGGTTGGGTAACATGGCCTCGATGATTTGACATGGAATTATCCATTCAGGAAAAAAACAATTTCATATTTCAAATCAGTACATTAAAATATATAATAACGGTGGTTGATTTCAATGCAACAAAATGTTATTGTCCAGTGTTAGTCGCATGGGAAAAGGTGGAATGTGAATTCAGAGTTTTCTTTCTCTTAGACTCGTTGCCTCGCTTAAGAACCTAATCTGCCCAAAATTAGTATTCTTCCTTTATTATGACATTTCAAAACATTGCTCTTCCTTTATTAAATCATTATATCTATATGCATAACTGTGTAATTTCAGTTTAATCCTTTTATTCAACATGGTGACTGACAGAAAATGCAAGCGATGTGCAATTCGCAAACAAGATAGAATCGAAAATTAAATCATTGTATGAATTCACTCAACCCCTCAGCCACGAGCAGTCAATATTCAAGCGAAGTACAAATTGGTTTGAATTCAGAATTTTCCATTAACACCGGTTCCCATACCAAGGTTAAACAGTCCAGTCTGCCCGAATATTTATCCATAGATGAAAGGATAATAGTTGGATTCCTACCTTTTGAAAAGGTTATTAACGCTACTAGCAAAATAAAAAATACCCTCCGGGCGATGTAAAAATAGATTTTTGAAACATATTGCCTGAGAGGGTGGGAGTTAAAAATTCAATGACAGCGAGTTTGTACCCTAAGTAAGTAAAATCATCAAATTCATTAAAGGATTAAAAAATAAAACAATTTGAAATGTAAACTTTAAATATGTATTAAAATAAAACAAACTATATATAGATATATAATACCAGTCATGTATTTATTAAAACTTGTTTTAAAAAAACAATGATGACTGTCTAATGTTGCATGTTCAAATTTTCAGTGTATTTATTCTATGTTATGACGATTTTGGGTAATGTGACGTAAGCAGTGACGTAGTTTTTGTTACAGACAAAAACTGGAAGTGAATCTCCATTATTAATAGATATGAAACAGCCTCGTCCAGGATTTGAACTCGTGTCCATTTCTTTTGATGATAACCAATACACAACGCACCTCCATCAATGAATCGCTTTCATTGTACATTTATATCTTCTGGGATATTAGCCATAAGCAACTTCCAGTTTGAAATAAATAACCCTTAATGTTGAATTCTGGGGAAATGGAATCTTCTAATTACTTAAGATAAGTTATATGGAACAGCCTCGTCCAGGATTTGAACTTGGGTCACCGATTTCATTTTCCATGACGATAACCGTTACGCAACAAGCTTATCTGTTAAAGACATACCGTTATCAAGTAAAGTGACAATTTATTCGTTTCCACCTCTCTCCCCCTCCCCCTCCCCCTCTCTCTCTCTCTCTCTCTCTCTCTCTCTCTCTCTTTACACACACACACACACATACACACACACACACACACACACATATATATATATACACACACACACACACACACACACACATATATATATATATATATATATATATATATATATATATATGCGCATGCGCATGTGTATTTGTCTATGCTCGTGTTTTCTGTTCTGGTTTAACTCGTTTTCTATATTTATTTTCTATTTTTGATTTCCATCGTCTTGATTCTAATTTTTATATTTTTCTCGATTTGTTATTCTTGACGCCATATTACTATCCTTTTATTTTATTTCATTCTTATTTTAGTTTTAGTTTTATTACATGTCTTCTGACGAAAAGTATAAACAGATTAATCTTAGAAAAAATTATTTTCCCTTCGTATTGTTAACATTCTGTTTTATTTCGCTTTGTCACGTCATCTTTTTATTTATTTCTTTTCGGTGATGAAGGAGACTCTTCACAGTTGCCTGCCATTCGACGCTTTTTTGCACCAGCAACGAAACTATATCGCTATTTCTACGCTCAGCAGCAAATCTGTTGAGATATTCCCGCCAAAAGATTTTGTTTACTAAAAAGACAATGTTTTGTTGTAAGGGTCAAGTGAAGGTTGAACAAAAAACGGTAAAAACGTTAAAGGCGAAATGAAGTTTAAATACAACAAGGAAACAATAAAAGTAACAAAGAACTTTGAGTGCAATAATAATTGCCCTATATATATATATATATATATATATATATATGTGTGTGTGTGTGTGTGTGTGTGTGTGTGTGTGTGTGTGTGTGTAAGGTAATCCAAATGACTGGTAAGTAAGGGATGATTCTATTTGGGATCATCGAAATCTCACTGTACAACCATACTATATGCTCTTCTAGGGCATGTCAAAAAGATACAACGTATACATTTACTTCCTGTTTGTCAGACTTCTTCCAAAACGAATAAATGAAAAATTAAATTTTTTAAAAATAAACGAATAAATAAATAAATTTGAGTTTTTTTAGTTTGTTGTCGAAATAAAGATTATAATGGGGATGACGTAAGCCTAATGAGCCAAAGAATATCTACCAAGGTTTCTTCTAACGGATCATCAGGATAATTCTGAATATTACCATATTATTTATTGGCTCTACTTATTGTATTGAGTACTTTAGTATATTTAACTTAGGCAACTCTTACAGTATTTTTAAAATTTTGGTCGTTTTAATATCATCAACTGATTATTTTCAGGGGGTTCTTTTCTTTTTCTTATGAATTTTTCTCCAGTCGAAAATTTGTATTGTGTAATGACAGACTATAAAGCCGGGAGATTTTTTATACTGTCGGAGAAATTATATATATATATATATATATATATATATAGTAGTACAATGTGTACAGCAATAACCTCCTCGAACTTCAGATCCTTATGGTGAAACTCGAGTAGGTTATTTCTGTACACACTGTAATACTAAATCCGCTCTATTAACGCATTAAGCAGTTTATAGTTGTTATAATACTGACTTATCCGATTAATAGTTGTATCAATCAAATATTGGGTTTAACTCAATATTTTTTTACCGCTAAGTCATTCCCCTTATTATATCATATATATATATGCTCCCATAAATTTGGTACGAGCTCTCTAATTGGTAATTTAAAATAAATTTCACTACTAAGTATATAAGCAATGATCGTTTCCCCGAAAACTTGATCTCTCCGTAATCGTAAAAATATACAAACAAACCTATGTATTTAATAGTTTAAAAACACCAGTCCTGCTACAACGGCTGTCAGTGGCCGAATGGATAAGATATCAGGCTGGCAAACAGTCAGTCTGAGTTCGACCCTAGCCAAGGATAGTTGTTGTGTCTAACCATACTGAAGAGGTGTGAAACGTCGAAACACGTGTTTGTGGATGACTTATTAATATAGATAGCATAGATAGATTGTTATTATTTGCGTTAATGTGCAACAGGTTACAAAAATGTGTTGTGTGGTTTTTAATATATCACCATTTCTACGCTCATCAGCCACCTTGTTGAGATAAATATTTGTTTACTAAACAGACAATATTTAGTTGTAGGGGTCGCGTGAATGTTGTTGATGGTAAAAACTTTCAAGGCGAAATGAACTTTCGATAAAACAAGCAAACAGTAAAATTAACAAACAAAATGAGATTTGTTTTTCTGCTCTCGAACACGCAAACGAAGGTTGAATGTCGACGAAGAATTCCATGCAGGGACGGCGCAATGGAAGGTCAAACGTAACAGGACAGCAAAAAGCAGAGGCGAGTATCGCCATGTTTCCTACAATAGTAGCAATAGCGACCACTCTACTGACGAAGCAGAGAAATCATCTGTTTACACAAGGACCAGAGAGATCGGTAATTTCGCTATGCAGAGCACGGATCACTTGTATATATATTTACCAACCTCTCTGCATGAGTAGGGTGAGACACAAGGTCAATTTCTTAGGCGGGGTTAAACGGGTTTGAATTCAGAGTTTTCCTTCTCCTAGACTCGTCACCTAGCCATTGGTAAAGAGCCCAGTCTGCCCTGCTATTTACTGGAGGGATAATTGGATTCATACCTTTCCCAAGGGTATTAGCACCGTGTGAAATGCAAACAGCTTCGTCCAGGAATTGAACTCGGGTCGACGAGTCCATTTCTTACAACTCTAATCATTAAACCACAGGGATCATTTGTATGATTCCACCATCGCGACCATATTTTTCGTAAGCAGGCGTTCTCGGGTTCTCTCCTGCATACGTAACGCACCAAGCATTGCTTCTGTAGAGATGCAGTCGGTGTATTCTACTGCCCCAGCTTACAAGACTATAGTTGAATTGTCCGAATATATATTCCAACAGGAATATGGCTAACTAATTAAATAAACTATTGCATATTAAATATGTAAACTATTTCTACTTATTGAATCTACAAGATATAAATAACAGTGCGTGGCTCATATCAATATAAGAGCAAATTAATCATAAAACCAACTAGTTTGATAGAACACTTGAATTCTGGGATGGTAAAGTTCGTTATCATATACAGTAACACTTTGACATACGAGTTTATTTCGTTCCACTCATAACTCAATTTCCTCGTATATCAAATCTATTTACGCCATTGAAATAAACGGAAATGCCATTAATTCCTTTTAACCCCACCCTCAAACACCCTATCATTTTATTGCTAAAAAAAATAATAACACTGTATTATTTTTTTAATATAATAAAATAGCAGAATGTAATGAATTATTTGCTCTAATATGTTTTAATGTTTACTTTTTTATAAATAATATTTTTCTTTGGCGAAATAAATTTGAAAAACTTAAATGTTTTTAGTGAACTTATTAACATAAGAATATCTGAAGCTCGTTCGTATCACAAATTTTATCTCTCAACACAGAGCAAAAAATCAATCAAGTGACAGCTCATAACTCGGAAAACTCGTAAGTTGGGGAATTCGTAAGTCAAGGTACCCTCTGTATTAATATTGATAATATAGTATGCTATATTTATAAGTAAAGAGTGTTCAATATCATTGATAGAGCATGTATATCAAAGTTAGAGTAGCGAAGTAATAAAGTCAACTTGGTAACTGTCGGTTTTTTTCCTATGCGATTTTCAAACCGTCTCTTGGTTTGAAAATCGCATAGGTGTGAAACTGCTTGTTACCAAGCACCATTGACTTTATGTCCACGCTACCACACACACACACACACACACACACACATATATATATATATATATATATATATATGTACATATATATATATAAAATATGTATATATATATATATATATATATATATATATATATATATATATATACTAGACAGAATGTGACCCGTTGGGTCATCCATTGAGCTCGGAGTAGATAATTAGGATTACGGAAAAGTGAGTTTGCAAAGCGAATTAAATTTTTTTTAAATAACTACGACAGGAGAATTGAAAAACTAAACATTGAAATCATTTTGTAAGTTTTCTAAGAAAGGATCCGTTTTACCTAATTTAAGCTACGGGTTAGCTTCTTCAGAATCTTAACATACAAATATATTTCACACTCTCTTTACGCTCACAGAGAAACTGACATATATAACGAGGAGGTAATCAACTTATATATAGAGAGAGGGAACGTGACAGGTAGAATGTGAACTAAGTGACGGGTCAATTTTTTACTTGATTACAAATAATAATTAGAACCAATTAAATTGGATGTTTTCAAACATAACTCAATCTTAGAACTAAAGAATATTTTGATATGAATGTTGTGTCATTAAACTAAATAGGACAAAAGCCTTTAGCAAACAAACATTGATTCATTCAGCTTTAGTATAATAGATGTATATACCTTCGATTTCCGACTCAGAAGATAAGTATGATACTTTGCTAATGGATTATAAATGTTCTCGTGTTTAAAAATTCGCGATTTCAGAAAGAAAAATCCATTTTAGGATTCAAAGGATCATTGTGGTTGTGTTATCCTCGAGAAAATAAGAAATGCTTCCCTACGCTGTTGTCGTTTGAAAGGCATTTTTATTTAATAATATCACTTGATAATAGGACCGGTGTCTTATCTGTGATTTCGAATTCACTTTAGCCAAGGCGGTATTCTTATTTTTAAGAATTCTATGCTGCATTAAAGATGTTCAATATTTCAAGCAAAAAGTCAAAACTTAAATAATGCAATAAAAGAAAGAACGAGATGAAAAAAAAAAAGATGAATGAAGAAAACGTTGAATAAAAGAATGAAAGATTTATATTCGGGAATAAGGATGGCTGACAGAATCAAAAAGAAAAAAAAAAGAAAATGATGGAAATAAATGAAAAAAAAAAGAAAAAGAAAAGACAAGTTATAAAGATGATTTATAAAAAGAATATGGGAAACAAAAATGGAATAAATATAGTAAATCTGAAAAATGAGTTTAACAATGAAACGAAGAAGAATGATTTGGGAAGAAGAACATTGAAAAGAGTTGAAGTAAAGAAGAATGAAAAAACGAGAGATAAATAGATGTAATAAATAGAAAAAAAACATAAAATAATGATACGGGTATTCACGTGACAGATTAGCCAGAAAGTGATACTGCTGCTTATCAATATGTTATTTGTCGACCCCAATACCTCACAAAGCATATGCGCCGTATTTAGTACTACTATATGGTTGCACCTCTTAAACTCAAACGAAACGTTTGGAGAAAAAAAAAAACTAGACGGAAACTACGCAAAGATGTTGTGTGCGATTTTTAACAAATCGAAGGTGCACGGCTATTTACTTACCATCTCGCAAACCATTCCAAGTTGGTACATGATGAACAGGCTTAGCCTATCATTTTTGTAATATAGTTTAGGACATTAAATTTAATGTTTAACTATTAGAAGTCATGGAAAACCACAGAGATATCCAAACAGTATAATTACCATCTCGCAAACCATCTAAGTTGTTACATGATGAACAGGTATAGCCTATCATTTTTGTAATATAGTGTAGGATTTTAAATTTAATGTTCAACTATTAGAAGTCATGGAAGTTCAAACTATAATTCACAAGCTTTGAGCCCGTCTTGATCTGTGACGGAGCACGCTGATTGGTTGGTCGAGTTATGTGACAAGCTAATGTATGGGAAAGTTTGAGATTGGCAAGAGAGCCCTTAGAGGCTGGACGCATATTTTGCGTCTGTTGAACTCTTCCTCGTGCGTTGAGTTAAAATATGGGGCTTAGTAAATAAACGTGCACACCATAAAGAATTGTCTCCATATTTCTGGTTTTACAAGAACTAAGATGGATACGGGACGAGATCCAACACCCGAGATGACTCGAGACGATGAAAGAGAGCAGTCAACACGGTCAGTAGAGAAAATAACAGAATAGAATACAAAAAGAATGTCGCGGCGAATGATGTAATAAGAAGTATTTAACACAAGTAAGATGAATAAGACAAGCTGGGCACGTCTGGAGAATCAGGGATGTACTCAAAAGCGACGTTTCTATATGGAAACAGTTTTGAGCGAACAGCAAACACTCACATTGATTAACTCTTTGTGGACCTACCTAGTGCAATGACCGATAGGGATGGAATGGCAAGAAAGAACCAAGAAAATCCATGTTGTCAGTACACCTTTGATGATGACGATGATGATGATGATGACGGCGATGATGATGATGATGATGATGATGATGATGATGGATTGTCAGGGTTTTTTTTAAATCAATAATGCATTCCTGATCTGTTCAAAAATTTAAAGATACCTTGAATATTCAAACTTTTATTAACATCGTTATTTTGGATCGATCCTCGAGTTATTCTACCAAGATGGAATCCGAAAGAAATTGGAAATATTTTTATTTGGTTATCGGAATGAGAAAAAATTTAGAAAATCCTTTTGGTTTGGTGGGTTTTGAATAAAGAATAGACATCTTAAAAAAAAACAAAATCTTGCCTATAAACAACAAATAAGCAGAGACGACCCAGCTTAGAAGAAAGAAGAATCAGCCCAGAAGGAGATGGCAGAGATGAACAAGTAAGAAAAAGTAAACAAATAAGAACTCATCTCCTTTCATCTCCTTTCTACTTTCTCCCCATTATATACCCGAGAAGAACGATTATATATATATTTACCAACCCCTCCACACGAACAGGATGTGATACAAGGTCAATTTCTTAAGTTCAACAGGTTTGAATTCACAGTTTTCCTTCTCCTAGACCGGTTGCCTAACCAAGGATAAAGAGCTCAGTCTGCCTTACTATTTATCCATAGCTGGAAGGAGAGTAGGATTCATACCTTTCCCAAGGGTATTAGCGTTAAATGAAATGCAATTACCAAATCCAGGATTTGAACTCGGGGCGACGAGTCCATTTCCCATGACTTTAACCATTACACCACGCGCTTCCGAAACGGTTATATAAGAGATGGTTCTTTGGTTTTACGGCAACCCTTTCTTTATGTTGAATCAAATGACCTCGATATCAGCTTGTTTACAGTACCTGCTTTTGCTTAAATGGTTAATGGCATGAGAATAATGTACCCCAATGGATTAGATAAAGGGTTTGGTTCGAAGTTTCGGGATAGTTCCCGAATTCGACGAGTGTATTGAATAAAACGGGACAGTTCAAAGTTCCATAAAGGTTCCTGATCATGAAATGAAAACTTCTGGGTTCAACAAGAAACAGCCGAAGAAGACCGGAGGGCACGTCGGCCAAAACGTCGTGTATATAACAATAAAGGTGAGCACAGTCCGAAAAACCTAAAGAAATTCTGCTATTTTTCCTCACGTATACATTTATCATCGAAGTGCTGATCTATTTTTTTTCTCTCTCTCTCTCTCTCTCTCTCTCTCTCTCTCTCTCTCTCTCTCTCTCTCTCTGTTTGTCTGTCTGTCTGTATGTCTCTCTCTCTCTCTGTCTCTGTCTCTGTCTCTGTCTCTCTCTCTCTCGCCAGAGACATAAATTTGGTAATTAATCATTAAGCCTAATTAATTCCCTTATTTAAATATAATTTATCAAATAAACCCAGATGTTTCCAGTTTAATAAACTTGATGTATTTTCATGATAATTGTTTTCCCCTTTAATTCAACAACAACAGCAAATAATTTAAATATATAAATATGAACGTTCAATGAACGCTGTTCTCTAACATCTAGGCATAAAATAATCCTAGACAGGTTGATGGTTTTTTGTTCTCGGAGGATGTTGTATATTCACATCGTTGTTGCCCTGCCAGCGAGGATTAGAATACGCTGATTGTATTCCCTGTAGAGTGGTAAGACACCCCCTCTAAAAAGGGGCTGTCCTTGGGATGGCACTAAACTGCATCTGATTGTGAGGCTCCAGTTCAAGAGATCTAGGGAAAGTGGAGTACCATTTCATTGCCATTACTTACAGGTCCACTGTTTTAAAAAAATATTCGTGTTTAAAACACCCAAATTTTAAAGAAACAACTACACAAAATAAGAGAAAATCATTGGTGGCGTTCGTGATTAAAACATAAACAAATCAATTATGGAAGATCAAAACAATCAATGGATCTGCGAGACTAACTTTTTATCCCCCTCTACCCAGGCGACACCGGGTAGCCGCTTCTAGTATCTTTTTAAACCAGAAAATAACTTTACAAGTAGAAATCTGTCAGCTGAAAATACATTTTTGAAGAGATTTTCCACCAAAAGAATAAATAACGTTTCCATTTCTTGTATTCCTTCCGACCCTAGCACCTATATGATTTTCCCAACCCTATTGCTCTTATGGCAAGCCCCAACCCCTTTTTATCATATGGGTGCTAGAAGGCTGTAACTGAGGGTCTACATGTCCTGGGAATGACGTTAAACTCTATCTGATGGTGAGGTTCCAGTTTTGGAGGTTTGGGGAATGTGGAGCACCCCTTCATCACCATTGCTCCCTGGTCCACTCTGACCCGGAGTGGTAGTACCTGTTAGGGTCCCATCTATGGATTAAATAGAAAAATGTATTTTTTTAAAAATTGTATTATTCATTAAGAATTGATTTATTTAAAAACTTTATCGGCATTAAATGACCCACTGAGGTTGATATACCGTAAAACCAAACCAAACCAAACCAAAACCAAACCAAATGTATTCCTTCCGAATATCTTCCATGTAAATATTTACCACCTACATAAAGTAAGTTGGCGTAGTGGCCTATTGTTGGTATCAGTCGAACAGGGAGGGAGTCTATCCCCTTTTCGCTAGCGCTAGAGCAGGGAGATTGTCTTTTGTTCAGGTGGAGCGCCACACCTACCGTCAGCTGTTAGATGTTTTACCACACAGATCAGATTACCCAATCTGTGCTACTCATATGCTGAGTTGGCGAGGACCGGTGTCGAACCCAGAACCTTGCGATTCCTGGGCGGGTTCTCTAACGACTGAGCTAAACCGTTCAAAAATTTAAAAAAGAAACCCTGCCATACTTTATCTATAAATTACAATTGAAATATACTTTTGGAATGAAAAGGGAAAATTCTTGTCTAGGTTGACGTGCCGTTTAAATCAATCAATCAATCTGATGTAACAGCATTCCAAGCAGTACAACAGCCAGTACAATAGTGAACTAGACGGGCAGTCGGAGAGACCCTCTCCGATCAATCGGCTGGCCATGTCAAGCCCTAGCACCTATATGATTGTCCCAACGCTATTGCCCTTATGGCAACCCCAAGTTCTTTTTATCATGGGTGCTAGAAGACGGTGGTTGAAGGTCTTCGTGTCCTGTGTATGACGTTAAACTCTATCTGATGGTGAGGTTCCAGTTCTGGAGGTCTGGGGAATGTTGAGCACCCCTTCATCACCATTGCTCCCTGATCCACTCTGACACGGAGTGCTAGTACCTGTTATGGTTAAATAGAAAAACATGAGTGTATAAAAGTTGAGTATCTATTAAGAAATGACTTTTATTTCAAAATTTGTCGGCATTAAATGACCCATTGAGGTTGATATGCCGTAAAACAAAACAAACAAACAATAGTGAAGATTTACAGTAATAAAAATATGTTCTTTGCACACAGATCTTCAAAGTAGGGCTGACCCCCCTTTTTTTTTCTTCCCCAGATTGTCTTCTCAAACTGTTTTCTGTCCTCATTTCCTTCAGTCAAAAATTGCAATTTACTTTTAGATCTTTCTACTTCGTCTAAGTAGAGTAGTCCATTCCATTCCATTCTTTCTTTCTAGTCTGACCACCCACTATAAACCCCTTATTACCCTCGTTCTCCCCTAAAGGGAAACTGAGACAATGTTTGTGAGAATTTATTCGAGGGCGAAACGCGGGGGTGGGAGACAGGACATGTTGCTGTATCGGTGAGAACCAGCAAGAGAACGGTTTGAAATCATCGAGCGAGACATTTGCCTGGCGATAAGGCGAATGCCTATTATCTCTTATCTTTCTTCCTTGCTGCACAAGACCTACAGGTGCCGGATATAGCTGATCGTTCACACCTGATTGGCCAAAGAACCCAGATGACAGCTGAATAGGGGATGATCGATCGATACCCAATCAGTACATGTTCTGCACTGGAACACCCGAACGACCAGTCATCGTGCATACCTACGCTCACACACATGCGCGACCCGGACACTCCCTTATTAACATCTTTGTATGCATCTTTCTATAAGGCTCACACATCCGGATTTTATTAATCAAATAAAGGAAATCCAACAACATGCATGTGCGTGCGCATGCGTGCATACATTGTAACCGTCATTGGGTGGCATAAATTTTCATTAAATATACATAAATCACGAATGTGTACACAGGCATGTGTACTGGGTGTCGTATGCGTTAAGAAATGCATGGATTGTGCTTTTATCTTTGGTGCCAACAATTGGGTTTCGAACTGAGCACAAACCATCTCACAAACACTGAATTTTTATGAACCGCATCTTTCTTGTCTAATTTTGATATGAATGCCATTAATTAGAAAGCAAAAGGTTTCTGCCTTTTCTCTAAAATATGAACAATGACCTGTCAGTGGGGCATAGAGTACGCTGAGCCCCCCCCCCAAAAAAAAAGGTGTGTCCTGTGTATGACACTAAACTTCATTTGGTGGTGAAGTTTTATGCAGTATCTTGTTGGGTTGTTTAGTTTTTCACACTGCTAGCCTTGTTTGCCAGGGCTTAGAATACGCTGACTGTGCCCTGTACAGGGTCAAGCTCCCCCATAAAAAACGGGTGTCCTGCATTTGATTGTGATGCTCCAGTTCTTGAAATCTGGAAAGTCTGGACTACCCTTTAATTGCCATTATTTCCAGGTCAACTCAGAGCCAGAGTGGTAGTACCTGTTTGGGTCCAATTATGGGCAAATATATATATATGTTTGCAAAATTATTTGTATTTGATAGGAATACTTGATATCATATAGCAGTCTGCAAAAACATAAGAAATTACAAAAATGTAAATATAAATGTATATATGAATGCTGGTGGCGTAACGGTTATCGTCGTAAGAAATGAAATCAATGACCCGAATTCATATCATGGCCGAGACAGTTTCACTTTGCACTAATTCCAGCATGAAAGTTTACCCCCCCCCCCCAGCTATGAGTAGATAGTAGGGCAGACTGTGCTATATAACCTACAAGAAGAAAAACTGTATCACATCCTGAACTTAGTCGTATTCTTATTCTTATTATAATTATTATCTTCTTAACTTGTTTCTATCCAGGGTGAGTTCTCTGGTCTTCTTGTTTTCTTGAGTTGTCTTGGGTTTTTCTTGAGTTGTTCTTACGTTGTACAGGTAAATATAACAAAGAAATCATATCAGTTATTGAAATAAATTAAGACTAATTAGTTTAGCAAAAACCAGAGGTATGAAGCACCCAGTGAGAATCGTAATCAATGTCTAATATATTTAACTTAGTTTGGTACAGACCGTATTCGGGTTTGAATTCATGAGATCAGATTATTTTTAGTCTATACTAGTTATAAAATGTTGAGCAAATGCTAAATTTAGGTTAAAATTAGTAGCTACAAGTTCTCAAAGGTCAATGCGTATTATACTGGAGCTTTTTTCAGAATTTCGTTGTCCAAATAAGTGTTGCGTACTACGTTTTGGCTTTGCCGTGGTTTCTGATGGAGCTCCCAATTGATGTTACCGCAAAATGTGAAGTTTGCCCAGTTATTCGGTTTTAGAATGCAAAAAGCATTAAATCAACTGAAATTCATCGCCAATAAACGGAAGTGTGTGATAAGTTGTTCATGGATGTCAAAAACGTCTGCAAGTAGCATATGGAGTTTGCAATGCCGTCGACGATCAACGCTTCCTTGGGCCATCTGCTTGCTCACAACCAAACTACTTGTAGAAATTGCCTTATTCTGTGAAGAAGTGGCAATTACCACACATACATACAGACACACACACACACACACACACACACATATATATATATATATATATATATAAGTTTTGTTGAACAGTACAGACAATTCTTGTCGGACGAGTTTTGGTTGATCCTTTCTAATTTTCGGGCGATCTTTTTGGTGTCAGGGTGGAACTTGGTGGAACAGTCCACCAAAGGTTTCGATACGAGCGCTTTCGGCATTACAGTTTGCCATCATCAGGTAGGAAACGATGGTATGTTTCGTGTCTCGTTTTTAAGGAGAACGAGTAGTAGCAAGGAATTGGAAGTGGGAGGTAACAACAATTGGTAGGGGGAGGTTGTAGGAATGGTACTGGTTTGAACGAACGATGCAGTAGTGATCTTTTGTGGGAGGGGGGCACAAGTTGTGAGAAGGGGAGGGGAATAGTGGAAGAAGGATAGGCGGGAAATTATAAGCATTTGAGAACATGTTGTGAGCTGGTATGATATGGGCATACAAAAACTAACACAGCGGATACAATAATGCATCGACCGAAATGACGATTATGTAGAAAACATTTTCAGACTTTAAAATTTTATAAACCTCATTGACAATAAACAATGAACGTTTGTGTGATTTCTAATATATGTTAGAAAATGTCACATTAACAGTAATAAAAAAAGATGCTGAATTAACGGTGATACAAAATACAGAAAATAAAAGGGTTTAGGTTCCAGTTAACATGAACATGATTGCTATCAAGTTTCGAGTCAATAAAGATCAGGTGATTCTAATTAGTATTACATTCAGAAAGGGTAAAGTTCCAAATAGGTAAATCTTAATGGTAAATCCAACATTGGCAAGATGCTCTTTTCCTTGCAGGAGACGTCGCATTAGATGACTTACATGAGTTTTTTTTATAGTAATTAGAAATGTTCATTTTTCCAGATGATTTCCCGGGTTGAATCATTGCTATGTTCTGACGGACATGCTGCACCTGAAGAAGACCCCAGGGTACAAATGCCGAAACGTTGTGTTTCTATAGATCACGATAAAGATGAGCACAACAGTCCGAAAAATCATAATAATACATATCAAGCTTCATCTAAAAAAAACATCAAACAAAAAACTGATGCAATTTAAAACAAAAAATGTAAACTTACATTCATCAAGCACTGTGTGGACACTGGATGCTGGTTAGCGTACTTTTCAAGGCCGATGGCCAATAGGGAGGGATGGTGAAAGGGATTCAAAGGAATATGTGCTGTCGACACTCCTTGATGATTGCATATATATACAAGGCGTGTCAAAAAGTATCGAGATTTTTGGTACTTTTTGACACACCTTGTATTCTGAAAATCATTTATTTTAGATAGGAAGTTGTGTATGGCTTATACCAAAGACAATTCAACAAAAAATGAACGTCCAATGAACACGATTCATTCATGGAGGCGCGTTGTGTAATGGTTATCGTCGAAGAAAATGGACTTGGTGACATGGATGAGGCTCTTTACATTTTCATATAGTGCTAATCCCCTTCGTAAAGATATGCATCCAACTATTCTCTCCAGCTAGGTGTAAATATTTGGATAAACTGTGCTCTTTAACCTTGGTTAGACAACCAATATAAGAGAAGAAAAACTATGAAGCTAAACGTGTTAAACTTCGCTTGTGAAATTGACCCCGAGGCGCATACGGAGAGTTTCGTAAATACAGTCATACATATAATGAACGTGGTAGGAATAAAATAACCCATGATTAGTTGGCATGGCGTTAAAACCAATCAATCAATGAAGATACTCATATAGAACCTACCAATTCTAATTGCAAATGTGTTATAACAGAGCTCTTAAATCCTCAGGGGTCGTAATTATAGGAATCTGTTGTATACGTAATTTCATGTATATATATATATATATATATATATATATATATATATATATATATATATAATAAAATTGACTAAGCAGTGAGAAGCCAGACAAGTAAATGGTTAAATGATTTATGTTGTCTTGTTCTGATTGAATTGATGTAGATTATTACAAGAGACAAGTGCAAAGGTAATTGGCGAAAAGATTTCGGATTAATAAGGAATGAATTAATCCGGAAAGAGATGACATAAGAACAATATACACCATGAGTGACTGAATAAGCTGGTAGGTATGTCTGGCCTCTTGTCGGCGTTTTAGCCCAGAGACGTTCCTGCTCTCTCAGTGAAGCTTAGTATACGTTAACTGTATCTCCTTCACAGGGGTAACGACCTCACACCAGTGTTTTTCTAGATATGAGACTAAACTGCATCTGGCATTGGGGCCCCAGTTTGAAGATCTGGGGACTGTGAAATATCCCTTTGTTGCTATTACTCCCATGTCCACTCGGTACTCGATTAGTAGTACCTATTAAGTCCTATTTCTGAGTTAAATAGATCGCTGAAAAATTATTTACATGCTGTTAAAATCTATCAATGAATAAATAAATAAATCATGAATTTAACGAATAGATATGGTTACGAATTATTCGTATTAGATAAGAATACTTGACACCATATAAACGACATGGAATAACTCCAGACTTAACGTTAAAATCAATCAAATATAATTTTATTAAGGATCAATTAAAACTTTAAAAAACCCTCGGCAAAGAACGTTTACCATAACAACTACTATGACGCTAAATGGTTATCGTCGTAGGAAATGGCAATCGGTGACCCGATTTCAAATCCTAAACGAAGCTATTTGTGTTTCACTTAGAGTTCATGCCAATTGGAAACGTATGAGTCCAGTTCTTCTTCTTGCAGCTAAATAGTAGAGAAAATCGAGTTTTGTTGTCTTGGTAAGACAACCAGTCTAGGAGAATGAAAATTATGAATTCAAACTAGCTTTACCCCGCTTAAAAATTGGCCTTGTGTCGCATCCTGCTCGTGGTTGACGGGTTGGGTAAATGCAAACATGGTGTAAAAGTGACTTTGGCACAAGGCCATATTTATTGAGTGAGAGACGAACTCAAAATTAAAGGCTGCCAAGTATTCAACATCAGTCTATGGCATGTACTTAAGTAGATATTTCTGGGACAAAGCCAATTGTGGCACTAAGCCATATTCGTGAAGCACTCAGAAAGAACTCATTATCAATGACTTGCGAGATTGGTTCCAATCACAGACAGTTTTCTGTTAAAAGAACAATAGCAGAACTAGCTGGCAACATTGTCCTTCTGTAACGTTATAATTAGTGCAGAGTTTTAAAAAGAATCAGATAAAAAAAACAATCGGAATAAAATAAAATGTGTGGTATTTTTAGTGAGATGCTAATTAGAGCTGACAATCAATCAGTTTTGAAGACAAAGATTGATATCTAGCTACCCGGATGTTGGCTAATATCCGTCTTGATCGATAAAAATAGTTTTAGTATCAGGGCCGAGGTCTCCAGAAGGTCTGACTGAAATTTAACGATCGCTTTGAGGCTGAACATCAAAAGCAAAAGGTCGCAATTTATGGCGGCCACATGTCAAAACATTTTGGCGCCAAAAAATTTGCTGAATACCAGAGATAGGAAGCACGCCAGATCGCAGAGAGAAAGATGAGGATTTTACTCTCTCTCTCTCTCTCTCTCTCTCTCTCTCTCTCTCTCTCTCTCTCTCTCTCTCTCACACACACACAACACACAACACATTCATTCACTCACATGTCACTCATTAGCAGATGAGATTTCAATCATTTTGGAAATATTCATAAACAACTTTTCTTTTGGCATATGATAAAGATAACATGCCCTGTATCATCCGCAATCTATCTACCGCCGTCATATGGGATTTTTCCAGACACATTTTACCTTACAATCGTACAAAACAATGCGTTGATATATATATATATATATATATATATATATATATATATATAATAGACCAGACGACTTGGTGGTGGGAATGTTTCTATTTTTGGTCTTCTTTATCGTCCATACAAATACCAATTTGCATATATATATATATATATATATATATATATATATATATATATATATATATGAGCAAATAAGAGATTAGGAAAAATTTGACAAAATCTGAGTAAATTTATTGTATGTAATCTTCTATACTTATATTATATATATATATATATATATATATATATATATATATATATAAAAGATTAAAACATTTTTCGAACTAATAAATTAATTTATTAAATCTCATGTTTCAATTGATTTTTTTAAATACTGAAGAAATCAGAGATTAACTTTTGACTCACTTTATATTTCACTCTCTCTCTCTCTCTCTCTCTCTCTCTCTCTCTCTCTCTCTCTCTCTCTCTCTCTCTCTCTCTCTCTCTCCTCTGTATAATATATATATATATATATATATATATGCGCGCACATAAACATATATGGAGATTCTTTCATGTCCTCTGGGGAGCTCAATGCATGACAATTACATCATTTCATAAAAAGCAATATTTACAATTACATATAAAGAAAAGCCTTAAAAACCAATCATTTGTCTTATGAATTTATTTCAGTCGGAGAGAGAGAGGGGGGGAGAGAGAGTGAGAGAGAGAGAAAGAGAGAGAGAGAGAGAGAGGGGGGGTATAAATTCCTCCGGTGGCCCTGTTGGTGGAGTTTAGAATACGCTGACCATAATAATCTCCTAAAAAGGTGTGCCTTGCGTATGAAACAATGCATCTGATTGTGAGTCTCAATTTCTGAAGATCAAGGAAGTGTATCCCTACTTTGCCATTATTCCTAGGTCCATGCTGATACGATAATCTTCAATTATATATGCTTAACAGTGACATAGAATCGCAGATAACGCGAGAAATTATCCTGCACACGGATCTGAATGATTGATTCATTGATTGATTTTAACGACATGTCAATCCGTCTGGAATTATTTTGTTCCGGTTATATGATATCAACTATTCCTATTTAAAACAAATATTTTGTAGACATATCTATTTGGAGTTATTTTCATGAAAATTATGATTAATTTATTTATTCATTGATTGATTTCGATGGCATATCAACACTGCTCACGGTTATTTTATTCTCAGGGTTATGGAATCGTATTCATTGTACATTCATTTTACGTTCATATTTACGGTTTTCGTGTAATTTTAAGGAGTTTTTGTAAACGGTTGTATCGAATACGAATAATTTTATAAAGCGATCTATTTGACTCAGAGATGGAACCTAATAGATACTAACGCTCCAGTTCAGAGTGGACAAGGGAGTAATCGCAACCAAGTGGTACTTCACAATCCCTAGCCTCATCTAGGATTAATTTATGCCTAGAGGTTAGGGAATTGCGTTCATATTTACATTTTGTGGAGTTGTTTTTTAAAGTTTTTTTGCTCGAATATGAGTTATTTTCAGACCTATCTATTTGATTTATATTTTATACCCTATCAGGTACTACCTCTTTAGGTCAGAGTGAGGCTAGGAATAATGATAATGAAGGAGTACTCCAGACTCGCCAATCGTCCTGTCGACTGAGGCAGTAGTATACACCTACTGCGCCTCTAGAGAGGGGTAAAATATGCGATCCGTGAGGCTAAAGGGCGGTATATTGGTGGCTGAGCAATCCATAACATGCAACACTCTGGCCATGATTTAGGCTAGACAGGCGGTCAGAGAGGCTCTCTCCGATCAATCGGCTGGTCACGTGAAGCCCTGGCATATATATGATTGTCCCAACCCTATTGCCCTCATGACAAACCTCCAACTCTTTTTATCATATATGTGCTAGAATGTGGTGGCTGAGGGTCTTGGTGTCCTGGGTATGACGTTAAACTGCACTAATGATGAAGTTCTAATTCTTGAAATCTGGGGAATGGGGAGTACCCCTTTCATCACCATTACTTCCAGGTTCACCCTGACCCGGAGTGGTAGTACCTGTTAGGGTCCCATCTATGGGTTGAATGGAAAAAATAGAAAAAAATGAGTTTTAAAATTTGTTTAAATAATTGAGTTTTTAAAAATAAAATAAACCAACAAGGCTTGACATGCCGTGAATTCTAACCAACTAACTAACGAACTAGATCTCCAGAACTCTCTCTCTCTCTCTCTCTCTCTCTCTCTCTCTCTCTCTCTCTCTCTCTCTCTCTCTCTGTGTGTGTGTGTGTGTGTGTGTGTGTGTTAATTTATCCTCAGATTTAGAAGCAGAATTAACAAAAATGGACAATATTTTGTTGTCATAAACATCCGTGATGACATATCCCCTTGCTATCAAATGATATCGGCTTATCCACGGCAGGAAGAGCTCAACAGTCAATGCTACGCTGACCTGAATTCTTAATTTTGGGGTAGGGTATTCTTATTCTGGTTTGTCGAAACTCTCCAGACGAACAGAAATTGGTGATGACTTTCCAATGCCACTGGGAAACCAATTACTGTATAATATAAACTTTCGAAGATTCTCTCTAAAGAATGGAATGGCCGACCTCTTATCGACAAAATCGACATCTCCAAGAAGGACTAGGATTCAAGTGGTTGACATGAATGCAAATTACACACGTTAATTCCTTTGTAAATTAGTATGACTTGGATTATCATAATAATCTTCGTTTTTCCTTTATTTTTTTTTATTAATCCCTTATCTATGTTAGTTTGTTCATATCTATCTATATCATTCTGTTTATATCTATCTGT
>CM042143.1:81432402-81462402 GCA_023376005.1 Doryteuthis pealeii | reverse complement strand
ACCTACTCCGTACAAATTGTAAGGTTATACTGAAAAGAACAGAAGTTACGGTCATTTACCTAATTTACTTAAATTATTCATGTGTCAGATTATTAGCGAGGTGTAATAAAAAAACCCGGTAAAAAAGAAAATAATACTTTTATTGTTTCATTTTATAGATTTTATGGATACATACAGAAACTAAGATAAAATTAAATTGAAATAAAAAAAAGTAAAAAGAATTCAAAAATGATAGTCAAGTTAGTTAATATGAGATATGGGATCCTTTTTTAAAAATGACTTGGAAAAGGTGCTGGTCCATCGAACATGTCAATTTCTGGATCTCCTCTTATGTAATTTCACGTAACACGTTGACTATTTCCTGCCACAAGTCATCTTTACTTCTAAATTGACGTCCATTCTCATAAACACGTCGCTTCAGAATGCTCCACAAGTTTTCAATTGCGTTTAAGTCTGGGGAATTGGCCGGCCAAGTTCATCTTCCGGGGTTCAAAGAAGCCTAATTTTTGCAGGTACTCCGTAGTTTTATGTGCTTAATGAGAAGGAGCATTATCTATGATGGTTTTCCTGATGGTGATTCTCTGCCTTTTTAGCAAAGATTCCAGGTGCTCTTTGAGGAAGGCTATAATCACCTGCGGTTATTTTCGTACCGCCAGGCACTCTCCACGGACCAACCATGATACTTCCAATAATACCAGCCCAAACCATAATACCTCCTCCTTGTTGGCATCTAAAGCAGTGATGAGGATCTCGTCCATTTACGACCCAACCTTTGCTCCAGCCATCAGGACCATCAGTTGTTGCACGAGTTTCATCTGTGAACAGTACTTTTGAGAAATCGAGCTTCGTGTTCTCCTTTGACCATTTCAAACGTATTTGTATGTGTATTTTTGTCAATCGAGGCTTTGTCACTGGTCTCACTGAGGCCCCGATCTTTTTCAGAAGATGACAGCGAGTACTTCTGGACACTGTTGCTTCTCCAATGCTTCTGAAAAGTGCTCCATTTGTCAGGCCTGGGTTATTTACAGCTTCACGTTTCATTCGTGACAAAGAATGTCGGGAAATAACCCTCGAGTGACCCTTACCGGAACTCTCACGTACCTTCGTAGGAGCTGCAACAAATCTTTTCACAGTTGGGTGATATCTTCCAATTATTTTGGATATTTCTGATGTAGACTTGCCTTTGGAAAGTTCAGATGTTATGATATCTTTCTCAGAAGGGGTCAAGTCACATTTGCGATGCATACTTGCACGAGTATAAGGACACTGGTTTAAAATCTGGGACACTTCAATATCGTGTCGATATTGCAAATGACTACTGCTTGTTTCCTGTTGCGCAGAACAATAGTTTTTTATACAGCATGCGCATACACCTATTTCCATTATACTGTGAAATATTTTTGTTGAATTCCAATCGGTATTTTTGTACTGTATATATATATATATATATATATATATATATATATATATATAGTATCCAATTACCGCTTTAACTTTTCCGTTATAGTGGCATCAGTAAATATTAAAAATATTAGAAACATAGATCAGGGCCACACACGAAAATTGAGAGAAAAATAACGTAGCATTCAACAGTTATTATTCGAAAAATATCTTTAACTAAGGAATTCCATCGACTTAGTTAAACGTAGGGTAGGATCCTTTTGAAATCACTTCCATTTGATTAAAACTATGGTAGACTCTTATTTTTGCCTCTAATATTATATATATATATATATATATATATATATATATATATATATATATATATATATATATATATATATACGATATTAGAGGCAAAATAAGGATCTACCATGGTTTCCCTCAAATTGAAATGATTTCATCAGGACCCTACCCTACGTTTAACTAAGTCGATGGACTTCCTTAGTTAAAGATATTAGGTTATTTATATATACCTTTCTACAATATATGTATATATATATTGTAGAATATATATATATATATTGTAGATATAATATATATATATATATATATATATATATATATATATATATATATTCTACAATATATATATACATATATATATTGTAGAAGGGTATATATAAATAACCATAATAATAAGGAAGTCCATCGACTTAGTTAAACGTAGGGTAGGGTCCTGATGAAATCACTTCAATTTGAGTGAAACCATGGTAGATCCTTATTTTTGCCTCTATATCTATATATATATATATATATATATATATATATATATATATATATATATATATATATATATATAATATTAGAGGCATAAATAAGAGTCTACCATAGGTTTAATCAAATTGAAATGATTTCATCATCATGACTAGAAATTTGGAGAAACAAACAGAATGACTACATTTAATACCAAATAACATAAATATTTCAGCTCATCCCAATTATACTTCTGAAGTAGGTGGTTAAATGCCAGAACATTTTCCAAACATAACCTTAAATTATACTTAACTTCTTTTAGTATTTTACGCTAGTAGTATTTTATTCTTCAGGTTAGAACAAAAACAGCTCAACGTTCAAAGTAGAGACCATCATGTTGCAGCTTCTAAAGCCACCTTTATACTAATTCTTTGATCCCATGCTGATACCAATTCTTGTCCTGCGAGATGAAGAACTCCTTCACTTAACCTCCCACTTCCTCTTAATTGTTTAAGCGTCGAAAATGCAGAAAGTGTGCTTCGAATCGGAACCAGTAATAATTAGAGGGACCTAGGCACATGCTATGTGCTATTACATTGAAAACGATTCAATTGTTGAATTATAAGGAACAGTTTCTATCAATTTTATTAATATTAATTCTTCTGTATTTTTTTGTATTGACGATTTGGAATTTTGAGACGTAGGCATTGGCGTAGTTTCAGTTACAGACAAATAGGGACCGAATCGCCATTATTAATAGATATTTTAGTCTTAACTCATATTTAGCTTCTTGTCCATCTTCCTGTATTATTACTCCATTCAATTTCTCCTATTATTATATTTATAGATTTACTACCGTTTTCATTCGTACATTAAAACTTGCTGGGTAAGACATCAGTTTGATTCCCTCAAATTCTTGAAGTTTATTCCAGAAACTAGCACGTATGCAAAGATTACAAAATCTTTGATTCCCCTTAGTATTTGAAGAACCTTAAGACGGATGTTGTAAGGTCTGTCATCATCAGCCAATGTATCGTCTGATTAGATTTTGTTCACGGTGATCAAATAAATGCTTTCGGAAAAGGGACAAATGCCATGGATTTTTGCGTTGATCGTTCATTAGACAATAACAGTTTGACTATCAGTAGTCCTGTTGATACTTTAAGTATTGTCATCGTGAGATGGTTGAGCCGATAAAAGAACAAGAGTATGGTCGGTCAAGAAGTGATGACTGAAGGAGAATTACAAAATGAAAGAAAGATTGAAAGGGGGAGGCTTAAAAGGATTGACAGTCTGGTGCAGAGGAGTAGGTGAAGGAAATGAAAAGAGAAAGAGAAAGATGAATGAAAATGAATGATCAAAAGTAAAAGGATGAAGAATTGGCAGAGAAAGAAAATTAAAAGGATAAAGAACTGTAGAAGGGTATAAAAAGACCAAGAAAGAAAAAAGTAAAGATAGAAAGAAAGAATGATTATAAGAAAGAAAAATGTAATTAATAGAAAATAAAACGGAAGAAAATATAAATAAAAGCAAAAATGAAAGAAAGAGAGAAAGAAAGAAATTAAATGACAGTAAAGAAAAAAATAACCTAAATAGAAAGAAATAAAGAAAGAAGGAACCTAAATAGTTGAAAAGAAAAAGAGAAAGAAAGAAAGAAAGAAAGGAAAAACCTAAATCGAAAGAAAACAAGGAAGAAACAGAGAAGGAACCGAACTAGTGGGAATGAGAGAAATACAAAAAGAAACAAACAAAGAAAGGAAGGAAGTAAGGAAGGAAGGAAGGAAAAAACCCAAATAGAAAAAAACAAAGAAGGAAGAAAAAAAGAACCTAAATAGTGGGAAATAGAGAAACAAAGAAAGAAACAAAGAAAAAAGAAAGAACTTTGATTGAAAGTAAGAAACAAAGAAACGAAGAAATAAAGACAGAACGGAAAAACCTAAATAGAAAAAAACAAAGAAGAAAGAAAGAAAGAAAGAAAGAAAAGAAGAAGAAAAAGAAAGAACCTAAATAGTTGGAAAGAGAGAAATAAAGAAAGAAACAAAGAAATAACCTTGATAGAACAAGAAATAAAGACAGAACGGAAAAACCTGAATAGAAAAAAACCAAGAAGAAGAAGAAAAGAAAGAAAGAAGAAAGAAAGAAAGAAAGAAAGAAAGAACCTAAATAGTTGGAAAGAGAGATATAAAGAAAGAAACAAAGAACAAAAGAAATAACCTTAATAGAAACAAAGAAGCAAAAAATAAAGACAGAACGGAAAAAAAACTAAATAGAAAAAAACAAACAAAGAAGAAAGAAAGAACGAAAGAACCTAAATAGCTGGAAAGAGAGAAATAAAGAAAAAAAAAAAGAACGAACCTTGATAGAAACAAAGAAACAAAGAAATAAAGAAACAAAGGAAGGAAGGAAAAACTTAAATAGAAAAAAACAAAGAAAGAAAGAAAAAACCTAAATAGTGGGAAAGAGAGAAAGAAACAAACAAACAAAAAAAGAAAGAAGCTTGGTAGAAAGAAAGAAAGAAAGAAAGAAAGAAAGAAAGAAAGAAAGAAATTGGAATATCGAGTGTTGGTCAACTGGGAAAACCTATTGATTGGTCACTGTGAATTTTGATGATGGTGAGTCTTTTCTTCCAACAGTGTTGGTTTTTCCCTTACCCCCCACCCCCTATTTGTTTTATGAACTCATTGCTATTTGTTAACCCTTTTGGTGTCACAGTCGATCTTTACTTACTGAATTGAGAATGTAACGATGAAATGCAAATAAAATTAATTGTACGTTTATCAGGTCTTATAGGATCGGAACGAAAGTCTTCTCCGATACAAAGTTACATTTATTTGACCAATAAAGACAACGGGAAAATTGAGAAATATAAACAAAACATCATTCGTCGGTATTTCTAAAATGTTTTCATGTTTTATTAGATACTTTCCATTTCCTTCCGAATAACGCTCGATCGCAAATGGCAGGGTTAACTCAAAATAAGCTTGATGAGAACGGTTTTACGGTATTACCGCATCCACCGTACTCACCAGACCTTTCTCGTACAGACTATTACCTGTTTTCTCCTATAAAATCTCACTTTGTGGGGAAACATATCAGTCTGGTGAAAAAGTTAACGGTGATTTGGAAAACTGGTTCGCTTCAAAACCTTTAGGATTCTATGCAAACGGCATAAAACAACTTCTAGAACGTTGGCAAAGATATGTGGACCATAAGGGAAAACTATTTTCAACATTTTAGAGACACTAACGAATGATGTTTTGTTTATATTTCTCAATTTGCATATTGTCTTTATTGGTTTTATTGTATTATCGCACCCACCGTACTCACCTTCCCCCTCCAGACTATTATCTGTTTTCTCCTATGAAAAGCTCACTCTGTGGGAAAACGTATCAGTCCGCTAAATAAGTTAACGGTGATTTGGAAAACTGGTTCACTTCAAAACATGTAGAATTCTATGCAAATAGCAAAAAATAACTTCCAGAATATGTGTGGACTATAAGGGAGACTATTTTCAACATTTTAGAGACACTGACAAATGATGATTTGTTTATATTTCTCAATTTACATGTCTTTATTGGTTAAATAAATACTATTTTGTATCGGACAAGACTTTCGTTCCAATCCTATAAAAAGCGAAAATTAATGCAAAGTTCAGTAATGATTAATGCGCAATAGTATCCGTTCCTGTTTAGCTCAGTCGGTAGAGCGTCTGCCAGGGACCCACAAGGTTCCTGGTTTGATACAGAGCCTCGCCAACTCAGCGTATGTGTAGCACAGTAATCTGTGCGGTAAAGTGACGAGCTTGTAGTAGGTGTGGCGCTCCCCCTCAGACGCTAGAAGTACAATCTCCTTGGTCTAGTCATAGTGAAAAGGGGATAGACTTTAGGCCACTCCGACAACAACACTGGAAATTAAAAAATTCTGGCATCTGTGACGTAAAAGAAAATTGTTTTTCTATTTGAAAACAATGGTAGGAATAAGTAAAATAAAGTCGTCGGGGCGGCCTAATGTCGGTATCAGCTAGACAGCGAGGGAGTCTATCCGCTTTTCACCAGCGCTAGACCAAGTAGATTATTTTAGCGTCTGAGACGGGGCGCCACACCTACCATCAAATCCTCACTTTACAGCACAGATCCCTGTGCTACTCATACGCTGAGTTGGCGAGAGCCGGTATCGAACCAGGAACCTTGTGATTCCTAGCTGAACGCTCTACCGACTGAGCTAAACCGGCCCAACTTCACTAATTCATGGGAGATAAGATAGATAAATAGATAGATAGGAATGGACACAGAAAGATAGATGATTAGATAGATACAAACAAATTGCAATAGATTGATAGATAAATTGATATATACGACCAGGGATTGATAGTTGGTTGGTTGTTGTGTTTTACGATATATCAACCTTTTTCGGGGTATTTAATGCCGAATCAAATCATTTTGATATTCGGTTTCTCACAGTACCTGCTATTGCTTAAATGGTCACCCAACTAAATATTGAACAGGATCATCGCTGCTTAAATTCGGTGATCAAGCAGTAATTGGTGCTTTTAGCGTGACCTGGCTGTTATCTATATATATATATATATATATATATATATATATATATATAGATAGATAGATAGATATAGATCTGCGATAGATAGATAGATAGATAGATTCTGCGATAGATAGATAGATAGATAGATAGAAACAGACTGTGATAGATAGATAGATAAATAGATAGAAACAGACTGTGATAGATAGATAGATAGATAGATAGATAGGAACAGATAGGATAGATAGATAGATAGATAGATAGATAGATAGATAGATAGATAGAAACAGACTGTGATAGATAAATAGATAGATAGATACTCAACTCTTATTTAAGTATATACGTATATTCGGCCACTTGAAAAATCTGGTATATATTATAAATACCAGATTTTTCAAGCGGCGTGTTTTCAGGTGCAGAGGTCTAAGATTTTATTCTTTATACCAAATCGATAATTTGAAAGAAACTATTATATCAACTAAAGGTTGAAGAGGCTTTACACTAGGTTATTTTGTTCTCCTAATTTCATACACGGGACTCTCTTCTGGTCAACTATACACGCTTCATACCCACATCTTTGTTACACATGAGTGCATACAGAACCATGATAAATGGAAAGCAGTGAAACTTACATGTATTGCCTCATAGAGAACAGTAGCGCCCTCTATGTCATCACGAATGGTGGATTCATGAGATGGAGAGGATAAAGCCTGGGTAGACGGGAGTGACAGTGATTGGAGAAGGCAGATTGTGATAAGAAAGCGTTGACTTCACATAAATCGTTTCGAGCACTGTTTAAGTAAGAGACGTGTTCCCGACAGATTCCTTACCGAGAGAATTCTCCCTTGTGTCGCATTCGTCAAACACGTTACACTGATTCCATTTTCGGAATAAACCAAGGTTCGTTGGCGTAGAAGAGAGAAAATAGCTCGTCCTCTACGAAAATGGCGACTATTTTAGACCTATTCGCCAAAGTCAAGGATTTAGCGATTCTCTCGGTTATTACAGTGTTTTGTCGAATAAAAAGCGACACTGGTTGATTATTGAGGTTATTCCATTAAATTGTTTGTGGTCATTAGAGAAGTTTTTAAAAAAATGAATGAATATAAATTAGGATAGCATAGAAATAGTCAACGGCGTTTGGTAACTGCCAGTTTTTCGCCTATGCGTATCACTGGACCACTTGAATCTCTTGGACCTATATATATCATCATAAGGAAGCTGTGGTGTAATGGTTAAAGTTATGCGAAATGGACTCGTCGCCCCGAGTTCAAATCCGGGATGTGGTAATTGCATTTCACTTAGTGCTGATACCCTTGGGAAAGGTATGAATCCTACTCTCCCTCCAGCTATGGTTAAAATAGTAGGGCAGACTGAGCTCTTTAACCTTGGTTAGGAGAAGGAAAACTCTTAATTCAAACCTGTTAAACTCCGCTGAAAAATGACCTTGTGTCACATCCTACTCGTGCGGAGGGGTTGGTATATATATATATATATATATATATATATATATCATCATCATCATCATCATCATGTCACACCGGCAGTACAGATATCCATGACAATCTCTCGCCAACCCTCTCTATCATTCATTGCTCCCGGGCGATCCTCTGCGCGGCATCCAGTATCCGCGCAGAGTTGGTCAATGTATATCTTTGCTGGACGGTTCACGCTGGCGAGCCCAAGTGATGGCTTCCACATGAGAACGTCACATGAGTTCATCCTTGCTTCTCCAGCAGTGTCCCGTCTATCTTGTTCGCCTTACACGGTTGGTTTGTGTGATATGAAGCAGGTGGCCGTACAGCTGTTTACTCGTAGGGTGTTGTTTCCAGGTCTTGTTTAAGATTACATGCAGCATTCCTGTGTAGCTACCGTTTAGTTTATTCTCCAGTCGTTTCGTTAGGGTCCAGGGGGTGCAGCCGTACAGTAGCACTGATACAACTACGACTTGGAAGAACTGTCACTTTAACTTGTTAGAGAGATCGGATTTCCATATGACTGACAATTTGTTTATAGCAGACCATGCCTTTCCTATGCGTGCATTAACATCGCTTTCTGTTGATGAGATATTACTGCCTTGGTATGTGAATTGTTTTACCGAGTTTCGGAGGTTGCCACCGAGTGTGGAGATGTCTCCTTCATTTTTAAAACATATGAACTCAGTTTTATCGGAGTTCACGTGTAGGCCGATGTTTCATGCTGCCCTTTCTAGACTATGTAACATAGATTCGGCCTGTGCAGGTGTATTTATAAGAAGTGCCAGATCACCTGCGTAGTCCGCATCCGTGATCGTTTGTGCGGGGTATATCCTGCTTCTTGCCTTTTTCTTTAATGGGGTCTAATGATGTTCGAAGTATGTACTCTATGCATATTATAAATATATATGGCGCTAGCATATCTCCTTGTAGGACTCTAGCGACAATGTCAAAGAAGTCAGTGTCGCCATCAGGTGAGCGTACAATTACTTTGGTGTTTTGATAGAGCATCATTATGGCAGTAACCGTTTCTTTGATGAGATCGTATGCTTGTAGTATTTGTTCCATTTTCCCTCTGTGTATGGAATCAAATGCCTTGGAGAAATCTACACACACACACACACACATACATACATATATATATATATATATATATATATATATATATGTGTGTGTGTGTGTGTGTGTGTGTGTGTGTTTTCTATGATGACGTCGATAGTTTCTTTTACTGGAACATATATATATATATATATATATATATATATATATATATATAAGATTTTTGGATGTTTGTTTATTTTAGAAGCATTGTTGGATAAAGTATATATTATTATTTTATATATTATTTTAATATCAATGCGTTTCAATTTCTGTCGGAGGGAAATCGTTAGTATACATCGCTGATGAGACTTAATAAAGTTGAAACAGTCTGTACGATGTTCTACACACAGAATAATTCTTTACCGAAATTCACTTGTCATTATTATCTTCTATAATTATCGAGTTTTATGCGATATACGCATTGTAATTGCTTTCAAGCAAAAATATAGATAATAATATATACTTTATTCAACAATGCTTCTAAAATAAACAAACATCCAAAAATCTTTCCTTCGCCGAAGAGCATAAGGCCCGGGTTTGTTATTATTCACTCAACGTCCCCTTACCTCATATGGTAGAGACGTACAGTATCATTGACAGGTTAATTTCGCAAGGATTTTCCCGTGCTGAATCGTGGCCGAAGCAGTATGGTTTCTGACTATCCTGCTAAAGTCCCGGTTTCGATTTCTGTCGGAGGGAAATCGTTAGTATACATCGCTGATGAGACTTAATAAAGTTGAAACAGTCTGTACGATGTTCTACACACAGAATAATTCTTTACCGAAATTCACTTGTCATTATTATCTTCATAATTATCGAATTTTATGCGATATACGCAAATATGTAATTGCCTTCAATCAAAAATATACATAATATATATATATATATATATATATATATATATATATATAGTGGTAACTTCACTTACGAATTTAATTCGTTCCACTTCTAACTTAATTTCCTCGTATATCAAATCATTTTCCCCCATTGAAATAAACTGAAATATTATTAATCCGTTCCAGCCCCCCTCACCCACAAAAAAAACACCGTAATTCTTTTTTGTTATTTTTTTAAAATAAGAACAGTAGCATAGTATTGTATAAACATAATAAAATTGAATATGATGAATTATGTGTTGTAATATGTTTTAATGTTTATTTTTAATGTTTATTTTTCATCAATAATATATTTCTTTGGATAATGAATTTGGAAATGGAAATGTAAATGTTTTATAAAAAGCTCGGTTCTATCTCAAATTTTAGCTCTTAACTCAAAGCAAGAGATTGACTCATAACTTGGAAAACTCGTAAATTGGGAGACTCATAATTCAATGTAACTATATATATATATATATATATATATATATATATATATATATATATATATATAAGTATGTCAAAAAAGTATCGACATTTTTTGTACTTTTTGACACACCTTGTATTCTGAAAAAAAATAACGTTCCATTCATTCTTCATTTCTATCTTGCTAAATACAGCTTTAAACTTGGTACTTTTTTTTATACATCTTGTATTCTAAAAAAAATATGAATAAATGGAACGTTATTTTTTTCAAAATACAAGGTGTGTCAAAAAGTACAAAAATCTTGATACTTTTCACACACACACACACACACACACACACACACACACATATATATATATATATATATATATAGGTTAAATTATTATTATTGTTGGAGAATTGATTATAGAGGGCTCAATTACTTATGTAAGAGCTTTATTTATTTATTTATTTATAATTACAAAGTCGCTCCTTTGTAATTATAAATAAATAAATAAATAAATATATATATATATATATATATATATATATATATATATATATATATATATATATTATAGAAAGGAAGGAAGAACTCAACACCGTAATTCCATAATAAATTTATTTCGACCAAAATTGGGGCCTATATAAATCTAAGTTGATTTAATATATCTCCTCAAAATTCTGTCTCATCAAATGGGTATCAATTTACTTTTGAAATTTCACTTCTCAAAAAACAAAAAGTAGAATTTTAAAAAATAAATTCAAACAAAAACAACAAATATAAAAAAAAATTTAACAGTATATGATTGTCACTATGGTGACAGGAAGTAGAATGAGAAAAAAGAGATACATCTCTAGTTTAGCTTCTTAGGGTATGGTAGTCAGACAGACAAATAAGGACAGGACAGAAAAAAACAAAGAATATTATATTAAAATATAAATAGAGAAGTAAATAAAAAAAATTATATTTAAACATTAGAATATAATAGATAATATAATAGTGTATAAAAAGACTATAGATAAAAAAGGAAATAAAAGGGAGTAAAGATCATAATAATAATAATAATAATAATAATAATAATAATATAATAATAATAATATAATGTAAAAAAAATAATGATAATAATAAGATAAAGTAAAAAAAAATAATAATAAGAAGAAGATAAAGTAAAAAAAAATAATAATAAGATAAAGTAAAAAAAATTTAAAATAAAATAAAATATATATATATATATATGTGTGTGTGTGTGTGTGTGTGTTAGAACAAAAGTGACCTGTTGAGCCATTGAGCTCTGGGTAGATAATTGTGATCAGGAAGAAAGTTAGTTTGCAAAACGAATTAAATTAAAAAGATAATTATAACCGAAGAATTTTTTAAAAATTTAAAATCATTTTGCTAAAATTTGCAATTAAGTCAAAAACTGGCCCATTTTATAAATAAGCCAGCTCTTAGCTGCTGAAAATTAATATACAAATAAGTTCATGAACCGCTCACACTCTCCAATCTCTCTCTTTAACCTCACAGAGAAAACTAACATATAAAAAGAGTAGTTAATCAAGATATATAAAGAGAGGTGTAAGTGACAAAGACGGGTGATTTTTTTACTTAATTGCAAATTACGACTAATTAGAACAAAAATTAATGGGATTTTTTCAAACATAACTTAATCCCAAAACTAAGGAATATTTCGTGATGTATTTTGTGTCATTAAACTAAATAGGAAAGGAGCCTTTAGCAAACAATCATTGATTTACTCAGCTTTAGCATATATATATATATATATATATATATATATGTGTGTGTGTGTGTGTGTGTGTGTGTGTGTGTGTGTGTGTGTGTCTGTGTGTGTGTGTGTGATAATTACATTGGATATAACATCATAGAAAATGGTATGGCATAGGACAAGAACCTAAACTTGGCATAAAAAATCATTTTTTTCCTATGTATTTTCGAACACAACTGGAGAGTTTTGAAACACTGGAAAAGATATTGATACTGTGGGTCCATTTTCAGATGTGAACGTTTCGTAACGTTATGGGAATATGTTGCGATATTAACATTTTTGAGGAGATCTTTTGTAAATGAAATTTCTTGGAAGATTCAATTTGTGTTACTATGAAATCTATTTAATATTGTTGTTCTATTCATTGCTCTCTCTGCATGTGTCGATAAAGTTTAAGATATTTTAGAATGTAAAAGAAACTGCAAGTGAAAAAGTTTTTAACTAAAAACTTTGTTGAAATAAAATTCATTTAGATATATCAATAAAGATAAATATTGAATATTATTGAATTACATAATATATATCTAGTGAGAAAATTTTGTTCTCGTATCATTTAAGTTATTGGAGACACCTAATCTTTTATGGTTTTGAAATGAGAGATAGCCGCTGATTCGATTATTTTCTGGTGCATTTAGATACCATCAGTTGAACTTTTCTAAGTTTGAAGGAATGATCTTTATCGTAAAGCTATGGGAGTCTGCCATTTAGATTATCTCCCATTTTTATCGTTCTTTTGTGTTAGGAAATGTGTTTTTTAGACACCATAGTTATTCACCTGCATAAACATTTTTACAGATTGTTCGTGTGTTAAGTAATGCCTTACTATAACAACCCCCCCCCCCCGGAGTGACTGTATAAAGGCATCAAGTCATTTTCTTCTACGCATATATATATATATATATATATATATATATATATATATATATATACATATATATATATATAGTTAGTTATTTAATTATTTAATCCTATTCGGTTTTGATTTTTAAGTTTTAAATTTCTTATTATCTTCTCCAATATTTTTATATATATTAATCATATCAATTTAATGGTTAAACCGAGAAGTTAACGAATCGGGCTGAGGAATAGTCATTCGGGTTTCGCTCCTGGTCAGAGGTAGTTATTGTGTCTAGCCATACTGAAGAGTCGTGAAACGTAAAAACACGGTGTCTGTGGATGACTTATTATATGCTCCCAAATTCGGTAGAGCTTTCTAGGGGTGACTTAAATTAAATTTCACTGTTAGTATAAAGCAACGATTGTCTGTTGTTTACAGACTGGGTTTCTCTAGTGATCGTAAAAATATATAAACAAATGTACGTATTTAATAGTTTAAACACCGCCCCTTAAACAGCAGGTGTGAAATGGCCGAGCGGTTAACGAATCGGGCTGAGGAATAGTCAGTCGTGTTTCGCTCCTGGTTCGAGTTAGTTGTTGTTTCTAGCCACACTGAAGAGACGGGAAAAGTCGAAATACAGTGTATGTGGATGAATTATATGTATATATATATATATATATATATATATATATATATATATATATAGCGTAGATATAAAGTCAACAGCGCTTGATAAATGTCAGTTTTTCGCTTCTGCGTTCATTAAACTAGGTCTGAGAATATACATATGTGTGCGGGCGTGCGTAGGCGCGTGCTTGCGTATGTGTGTATGTAAATATATTAAAGTATGAAATAATTTTTTCTGTTTCTGACAATGTAAACTAAGCAAATTCTCATTTTTAATCGAAATAAACTGGCTATAAAACAAATAAGAAGGGAGGCAAATATTAAAAATTGGTTAAATTTACTTGATGCAAATACTAAAAAGTCAATCCATATTATACACGATAATTTCTTAATGTTTCTCAAGTCTGTATCATACACAAGTGGGTCTTATTCACGAATAGTTACGATATTAATTAATATATTTTGCATATAACCCAACAATAATGTAGACATAATTATCAGTCCCCCTATTCCCTGCGTTTCAATCTGTCTAAGATGAGCCTTCTACCAATTGTCAGTGAACAGTGCTTGGGTGTGGGGGTCGGGTTTAGAAGCGTTATGACCAGGTGATTTATGTCACCTTTCTGATAGAACAATCCCATTGGACGTTGGCACCAAAAGCCACAGGATTACGTCACAACATGTCTTGTTCGTAGCCCCCCGGCGCATTAGTCCAACGCCATTTATGACACATACAATTCATATTCGGCAGTTATCTCCCTTGCAGTAAGAAGACGCTTGATGAACTGTCAGCTTTGATCGAGGCCGCTTGCGTTCACGAGAAATAATCGTAATAAAAGGTCATCAGATGAAGCCATCTTGTACGATTGACTTTGTCATTCTTGTCTAAAACGGATCTTCTCCGTGGATGTCGTCCATAGTTGAACAGGTCGCTCTAACCCGGAGATTTTTAAAACAAGCAGAAAAACAGCAAAGATTATTACGTTAACTTCACTGTTAGTACGAAGATGCCAAGGATCTGTCCCCTAACAGTACTTCCATATTTCATTCAAAGTGCATTCTCTAATGTTAGCGGAGTACCTGACATATTTTTGGTTGATTGAAACGGCATGTGAAACTGTCTGAGTTATTTTATGCTTGGAGGTTAGAGAATCGCGTACTCTATACGCTTATTTTTGTACGCATTTTTGTGTATTTTTAAGAGTTTTATTTTTAAATATTTTAATTTTAGTTTTAGTTTAGCTTTGTTTTTAAATAAGTATTTTTAAGAGTTTTATTTTTGAATAAATATTTTATTTATATAAGGTTTATTTTAAAATAAGTACTTTAAAGAGTTTTATTTTTAGATATGTATTTTTAAAAGATTTTTTAAATTTTTATACGCATATTTTTAATCGCTTATTTTTATACGCATTTTTGTGTATTTTTAAGAATTTTATTTTTTATTTTGTCTTAATGATAAGTCAAAATCCTTTGAAACAATCTTTTTTTTTTAATAATTACTTTGTATGGTATTGATCCTGTTTACGTTTGTAATTTTTGGTATAATTCTATTTTCTCAAGAAGAAACAAAATGTCATCCATGTCGACATTTTTTAAATAGATCCTTATAATGTTTGCATTGAAAAGACGTTGTTAAACGAGAGTTAAATCTCCACCTTCTATGAAAAAAATGTTTAACGAAGTAAATTAACAGGGTAAATAGGACTCTTTAAACTTTATACGGCAACCGATCTAGGAGAAGAAAAACTATTTCTGGGTATTCATTATTTTTGTTTTTTTAAACAATTTTTTAAACAAATTTTTTTATCTATTTAACCCATAGATGTGACCCTAACAGGTAATAACTCCAGGTCAGGGGCTGGGAACAATGATGATTAAGAGGTACTCCACTCTCCCCAGAGCTCCAGAATTTAAACCACCACGAGATGCAGTTTAACTTCATACCAAGGACACCGATAAAGATAAGAACAACAGTCCGAAAAATCAAAATAACATAATTTAAAGTACTTTTATCATATTTACTTCATAGTCCGCTTGATGTTTAAATCAAAGCTACTTTTTTGACAGAGTAAATAAATTAAATCTGAGATGGAGCGCCACATCTACCATCAGCTCCTTACTTTACCGCACAGAACCCTGTGCTACGCTGAGTTGGTGAGGGCCGGTATCGAACAAGGAACCATGAGGTTTTTAGCCGAATGCTCTACCGACTGAGCTAACCCGGCCCTTTAAATAAATTAGTAACGAAAATAATCCAATAAACATAACACTACCATCAGTTTCACTTACTCTCATCTTGTTAATTTTGTGTATGTTGTTCTGAACTCATTGGCAGTCAATTATTCTGGGAAATTCATAGCCTTCCTATTCCTTTTTGTGTGTGTGTGTGTTTAAAGCTGCCATTGCCTTTTAACTCAGAGTATCCTGGCAGTATTTTACACCTACAATATCATAAGACCTAGTTGTGACAGAAGAATACAGCGACTGCACCTCTGTGGATGTTTATCTTGTTTGGGTATAAAGGAATACGAAAGATTTTCTGTGACCAATGCTTAATCTAGATAAAGTGACTTGCTCCTTTCTGGATTTTCTCAACGCTGGTTTCTATTCTAGCGTCGGTTTTATCATATTTTAGAAAACTTTATTAAATATCAAAACTAAGGTTACCTCATAAGTAAGGTCTCCAAAGCGCTGACGTAGTGAAACTGTTTGTATGATTATTAGAAAAACTGTTGTATTTGGTATGTATAATCCTAGTCCTGCACCTGACCCTGCACAAGCCTCGTTGTCACATCCACTCTTGACTTGACAATCGTTTTTTATGGAGATACCGATTGACGCTACTACCAAAGGTGAAGTCTACGCAGTTATTCGGTTTTTGAACGCAAAACGAATTAAAACGATTGAAATTCATTGCCAATTAACGAAAGTGTATGGCAAGTCGTGCATGGATGTCAAATACGTCCACAAGTGGTATAGGAAGTTTGCAAAGACAACGTGTTTCAACGCTTCCTCAACAGCGAGATGGTATAACATGGGCATATAAAAACTGCCACAGCGCCTACAGAAATGCATCGACCGAAATGGCGATTAGGTAGAAAAATAGATACATGTTGAAAAAAAAATGTTAAAATGATGGAAACATCATTAACAATAAACGTTTCTCTGATTTCTAAATATTTTGGAGACTTAACCTTTGGGATTACCCTCGTGTTTTCTTTCATGGCATCTCTTAGGTCAATAGGGATTTACTAACAACTGTTGGGTTTTTGGACATATAAGGTGTGTGTTAATTTCCCACTCCTACTTATAGACCCGGCCAGAATTATGTGATCTAACTCTTGGCCAATCACTGGCAGTACTCTGAGGTTGATACAATACTTAACCCCGACCCTACTGGTCATAATTACATGGACACTCTTTGACAACGGACATAAGATTAAATCACTGGACCTTGACCGATACGCAGGACTTTCTAAGTAATATATGATAGAACATATTGGGTTACATAGTATCAGCATCAAGTAACAAGACCCATATACCTCCGGAAAAAAACACTGTTGTTTGGGCAATCTAACGCTTTTATACTTTCACAATGCAAAAAGGTTTTCATTATTCTCAATTACAGTGTTTTTCTTTCTTTTTTTCTTTTTTTAATGTGCCAGCACAAATTTCCGTTAATAAGTTTCTCCAGTGTACTACGGACTGTTCTGAAATTTCCAACACGATTTGGCAAAATAAAAAGCAGTATGGCATTCAAGAAGATATGCAAGATTCACATCTTTGTGAATTCCTGTGGCGAGAGAACAACACAAAAGTAACACTTTCAATCAAATTCTTAACGATATAGTTGACTCAGAATAAAGCATTCTTCAAACCCAGCTTAATGGTCTTATTTTTGTAAGGTAATACAATTTACTGAACACCGTTCCAACAAAACAAAAGTGAAATGGTCGAAGGAATGTCGAAAAAGCTACACAAAAAATAACTGTACAACGAACCCGATTTCCTAACCTCTAGGCATTAAATAACCCCCACACAACCATTCATACTACAAACTGTTTGAAGTCTGTTTATTTCACTCGACACCTATCTCTCTAACTATCTATCAATCTCCATTAGGACAGGGTGACCCACCCCTCAAAAAAAAAAAAAAAAAAAAAAAAAGACAGAATTTGGTTCTGGTAGTCAGTAATAGTATATATAGTTACTGCATCAGTAATAGTATATATAATTACAGGATGTCTCCCCAACAGAATTTTGGTTCTTTTTTTGGGGGAGGGGGGTCACCGTCTACATTTCTATTTATCTATCTATCTATCTATTTACCTATCTCCATCAGTTCAGTTCATATCTATCTATCTATCTATCTATGTTCTTGTGTTCATATATTATTCTCTTCCTTTCTTTTTCATATTCATTTTATTAATGTCATACTCTATTTATATATATGTATATATATATATATATATATCTGTGTGTGTGTAATATAGGTCATATATATATATATATATATATATATATATATTAAACATGTTGTGTTAAATAAAAATTCATTTTTCTTGAGGCGCGTGGCATAATGCTTATAGATGTAAGAAATGGGTTCGTTCAAATCCTGGACAAGGCTGTTTATCAATCTATCTAGACACAGCTTGTTAAGAACATTTAACATTTTATAAAGACGGTTATTCTAAATAACAAGTTTGTTATGTGTAAATATGGACGTGAGTGATTAACAAAAGTTCGTTTTGTTAAGTTATAAATTTTCGTCTCTTTTGTCATTTTACACAAAATGATATTACGATTCAAGTGTCAACTTCAGATATCTTTGTTTTCCCACCTTTATCGTTTTTCCTTTGCCATTCAGACGGCCGTTATTTAACATCCATTTTGCTGTGACATGTTAATCGTTACATGTATATCACGAACGTTTATGTCAATGATTTTTCATCTCTCTCTCTCTCTCTCTCTCTCTCTCTCTCTCTCTATCTATCTATCTATCTATCTATCTCTCTCTCTCTCTCTATCTATCTATCTATCTATCTAAAATTACCAAACTCTCTGCTCCTTTCTCTTTCCATCCCTTCTTCTCGTTATCTCTGTCTCTCCATCTCTCTTTTATCTGTCTCTCACTAATTTTGCCAACCCCTCTACTCCTGCCCCTTCATTTCGTTCTTATCTTTGTCTCTGTCTCTGTCTCTGTCTTTATCTGTCTGTCTCTCTCTCTCAAATTTGTCAACCTCTCTACTCCATTTCTCTCTCTGTCTCTGTCTCTACTCTCTCTCTCTTCTCTCTCTCTCTCTCTCTCTCTCTCTCTCTCTCTCTCTCTCTCTCTCTCTCTCAAATTTGTCCAACCTCTCTCTCCATTTCTCTCTGTCTCTTCTCTGTCTCTGCCTCTCTCTGTCTCTCTCTCTCTGTCTGTCTCTCTCTCTCTCTCTCTCTCTCTCTCTCTCTCTCTCTCTCTCTCTCTCTCTCTCTCTTCTCTCTCTCTCTCTCTCCCAATTGTAATTAAATATATGCTTATTACTTAAATGAACACCTGGCATCATTTTATCTTCAGTTATTTTTCTATGATGTATCACAATGTCAAATGTAACTAGAAAAGCAAGCACATTCTCTCAAAGAAGACGAAGATAGACATTGTTATCAGTACGTATCAGATGTTTATATATTTATTTGTTTACTCATGAAAATTTGACACCAGGTAATGTGGATGTAGAAGGGAAATAATAAAGTCATATAAAGTAAGATAAATGCATTCGAATCAGCATAAAAGTGAATATTCTCATAATGTCATTCTAGTTGAAATAATAACTTTTATTTTGTTGTGACTGAATTTATCAAATACAACATTGAAAATCCGGAAAAACGCTTTATTACTTTTTGTACAGGAATATAAATATGTCAACACGCCGTTCTGCAACGGTATGATTAGCCTCTTCTCTCAATTTTTTAGATGAGGCTTGATAATTTGTATTATTTGGTTAATTCGGGCTATTGTCCTCATCTTCATTGTTATATACATAACGTTTCGGCTGATGTGCTCTCCGGCTTTCTCAGGTGTTTCTTGTCGGACTCAAGAAGGTTGCCGAATTCAAGAAGGTCCCCGAGTCCGACAAGAAATACCTGAAGAAGGCCAGAAGGCATATCAACCGAAACGTTGTATATATAAAAATGAAGATGAAAACAAGTCCAAATAATCCAAATGATACAAAAAGTGACTAGCTACTCGTACTAGTAGTAACTCAACTGCGAATAACCTCGCGTATTCGTATCTTTATATGTGTTCCGTTGGACGAGTCTGACTATCTCGTAATGGAAATATCTTCCCTTACAATACATTTATCTGAAAGCACATCGGCCAAAACGCTGTTTATATAGAAACAAAGATGAGGACAACAGTCCGAAAAATTTAAATAATGCAAATTATCAAGTCTCAAAAATTCTCACCAATAATAATTTTTTGTGAAACCGTTAATTTTCACAAGGGCTTAAGCCAAAGAATATGGTTTCCCTCCAGATCTTGTGTTAGGTTAATAATCATCATTATCTCTCTCTCTCTCTCTCTCTCTCTCTCTCTCTCTCTCTCTCTCTCTCTCTCTCTTCAGCCTGCCACAGACTATATTCCTTGCAAAAGGGGTATCCTGGGTATGACATTAAACTGCATCTGGTGGTGAATGTTCAGTTCTGGAGTTCTGGGGATTTTGGAGTACCCCTTTATTGCCATATTTATTGGGTACACTCTGATCCGGAATGGTAGTACCTGTTAGGGTCCCATCTATCTGTTTAGATCTGTTTAAAAAGTATTCTTATTTGATAAGACTATGTGCAAAAAATCCTTAAGAAATAACTACTCCAAATTAAACTCCAAATGGTGCAAAATGACACGGCAAAAGCTTTGAATAATTCCTGTTTTATTTTATCAGATATCACATTCCCATATGGTCGCTAACCTGTCAATAGCAGTCCATGTTTATGCGTATGTCAATATCGCTTGCAGTAGATGAGATATTGCTACCAACGAACTAATCTATTAATTTTGGGGGCTTGCCATTTATAGAGAAGAGGGTTCCATCTTGATTAAAACGTATGAACTCTGTGTTATCTAAGTTCACGTAGAGACGAATGCCTCTTGCTGGTTGCTCCAGGCTATGCAGCAGAGATTCGACATGAGACGCGTATTTGAGAGAAGCGCTAGATTATCTATAATTATCTAAAATTATACAAGGGACACTCCGAAAGTAATGCCTTCTATTTATTCCCAAGAAAACTATAATATACGCGGGGATCACAATAACAACGTAAAATATAGGAATATTTCCTGGAACCTGTTATTGTTCATCGATATAAAAAATGCATAGTTATTATCAGTGACTATGTGAAAAAGATAGTGTTTTCTATGTAAAAATTTGCCCGACTAAGATACGCTTACTCGGCTTAGAATACGCTGATTATATACTCTGTGGGGGGGGGTAAGAATCCCTCCCCTAAAAAAAAACTAAACAAAATGATCACTAAACTGTATCTGAGAGTTTGGGATTGATTTTATATTAACCTACAAGGTTATTTTAATGTGTTTGTTTTTTTGTTTAACGGCATATCGACCTTCGGGGGTTATTTAATGCCAAAGCCATCCTTGTAGAATTACAGTTGTGGTACTATTTTATCTATACTAGGTTCATACTTTTCCCAAGGGTATTAGTTCGAAAATGAACATACTACCGCGACTGGAGATTGAACTTGCTTACTACGATGCCACAGCCTAGCAGGTTAGCCATTACGCCAGGAGGTATCTTACGAAACTATCCTGTTGGCGGGGATCAAAATTCACTGACAAAAAAGTGGGTCCTTGATATGACACTAAACTGCATCTGGTGGTGAGGCTCCGCTTCTAAATCTTTGGAGAGTTTAGAGTACCCTTTTATTGCCATAAAAAATTACTCTAGCTTAAGACGGTGAAAACTTTTTCACGGTACTATATATATATATAGTTTGCGGAGATGCCTATTGTCGGTTTCAGGAGATTAGTCTACTCCCTTTTGGCTACACCAGGAAGATTACTTTTGCTGAGGTGGAGCGCAACGCCGACCGCCAGATCAGATTACCCAAGCTGCACTAATCATTCGCTGAATTGTCGGGTACTGGTATTGAATACAGAACTTTTGAGATTTCTCGGTGGATGCGGTACCGACTTAGCTAATTAAATCTTAACTAATATGTTTGTTTGTTTGTTTGTTGTGTGTGTGTGTGTGTGTGTGTGTGCTTATGTGCGTGTGTGTGTGTGTGTTTCTGTGTTTGTGTGTGTGTATGTGTGTGCTTATGTGCGTGTGTGTGTGTGTTTGTTTGTGTTTGTGTGTTTGTGTGTGTGTATGTGCTTATGTGCGTGTGTGTGTTTATGTGCGTGTTGTGTTTTGTTTGTGTTTGTTTGTGTGTGTGTGTGTGTGTGTGTGTGTGTGTACTTATGTGCGTGTGTGTATGTGTGTTTGTTTGTGTCTGTGTGTGTGTGTGTTTGTTTGTATGTGTGTGTGTGTGTTTGTTTGTGTGTGTGTGTGTGTGTGTGTGTGTGTGTGTGTGATTTGATTCATCAGAGAGTTTTGTCTTATTTGTACTTATCGATATCTGTTTGTAGTTAAACTGAAAGAAGCAGAGTGGGTAGGCGAGGCGGTATGAGAAATAGTTATTAAACTTACATTTGCCAGGCACGGGGCGTTACCTAGTGATAATCGAACTCACTACGACAATGAAGCTAGCTTTTGTAATCATTGCTCTACGGCAGGTGTTCTAAACGGTTTCAAATTTCAACTTCTACGCGGTATTTTCTATTTGTGCAAACGCTGTCACACCTTATAAAGATACCTACCTTAAGCAACAGAGATCAAGGGCAATAACTCTCTCACTAACTTATTTACCTATTCAACTGGGCAGCTTTTGCTAATATGCTACGGATAAGCAAGAGGAAGTTGACAAGGACCGGTGGGCCAAGGTGTGGTTAAGGTTGTGAGCAGTTGGCCATTCTTGGAGTCGACATAACTGCATGCAAGTGAAATCAAACAGTTGCCAGCCGAAACTGACTGTCGGCTGTTATACGGAGTGACATTTGATCTACAGAACTGTTTGACAGTGATTTATGTATACCGAGCGGAAACGATCGCCCAGGGCGCCCACAATCGGAGTGACGGGCATGCGAAAATCACTGGCTTTTATACTGTGGCTGTTATGACGCAATCTCTTAAAGACGGTTTGAATTAGGGGTAGGAAACGAAGGAATGACAAAGCAAAGGAGGTAGGGGGCGGGACAGAGAAAGAGAGAGAGAGGGGGTTGTGGAGAGTGAAGAGACGAGAGAGAGGAGAGAGAGAGAGGAGAGGAGAGGAGTGGACGGAAAGTAGGAAAATGTTGTCCAGGTGTAAGAATTAATGACGTAATATTAGTGCGGGCCTCCCCTCCGCTCCGCTCCCGATCACTCCACCCTCTCACGCCACTTGGCGTTGAATTAGATGCGAGGGCTGACGGGATCGCGTTAAATCAAAGCGGCCTAGTATTCAGCTCGAGTTCAGTGAGGCTGCGTCGCTATAAACTAGCCAATGCGGCCGGCTTCGGCCAACAAAAGGTCATTATCGAATGGCTAATAGGTTGTAAAGTTGTCAGGCAGATCCTTACAGCTTGCTATCAATATTCAGGGACGAAGGGTACGTTGTGGATCGGCTGTTATACTCTGGCTCTAGTCCCCAGTTAGAATATCAGTGACGGTTATTTGTAGTAATAGTAGTTTAATCATCAGAAATAGAAATTATTCTCGCTGTTGGTGTTGGGTTTGTTTTTTTTTTTAGGGAAGGGTGTTTTAGTGTGTCTAAATTCTCTTCTTAATTTTACTATTCATTTTGTCTTTCTTCATTTTTAAAGTAAAAGATCTTAAGTATTATAATTATATTCATAGGAGGTGTGTGGCATAATGGTTAGAGTCGTAGAGAATGGACTCGTCGATCCGAATTCAATTCCTGAACGAAGCTGTTTGCATTTCACATGGCGCTAATACCCTTTAGAAAGGTATGAATCCAATTCTACCCTAGCTATGGGTAAATAGCAGCGCATTTAACCATGGCTAGGTAACTAGTCTAGGAGAAGGAAAACTCTGAATTCAAACTCCGCTTAAGAAATTGTCATTGTGTCGCATCCTGCTTGTGCGGAGGGGTTGGTAAATATATATATCCATAGCAGAAGTAAACGTTATCATAACTAGAAATCGCGAAACAGTAACTCAATGCTCGAATCCTCAGCATCTGATGGTGAGGCTCCAGTTCTAGAGATCTAAGGTATGTAGAGTTACATTTAAATGACTTGATTTCAATATCCTCATAGATGGGATTTTAACAGGTACTACTACTCCAGATCACAGTCGACCTGGGGGTAATGTGAATGAAATACCCGTTTATTGACATTACACCCAGGTCGACTCTGATCAGGAATGGGGGTACCTGTGCAGATCCCATCTATGGGAATATTGTAGTCGAGTCATTTAAATGTAACTCTACACTCCCTGGATCTCAAGAACGGGAACTACAATATCAGATGCTGAGGATTTGAGCAGAGTTACTGTTCGCCGATTCCCGTTAGATCACCGAAGTTAAGCAGCGACGAGCCTGTTCAACACTTGATTGGGTGACCACTTAAGCAAAAGCAGATACTGTAAGCAACTTGAGTCCTCTGTTTATCAAAATGACGTGATTCGGCATCAAATTACCCGAAAAGGGTTGATATGCCGTAAAATAACCAACCCATCTATAGATCTGTTTAAAAATTAGTTGTGTTCGATAGGACCATGTGAAAAAATATTTTTTTTAAAAATGCACTTAATAAACAACTACAAAAATGTAAATATGAATATAACAATGAACGCAATTACCTAACTTCTTGGCATAAAATGAAATGTCGGTGGTTTTTCTAAATTTTCATTTTGGGAATGCTCAATCCCAACAATCACTCCTATCAATTGTGGTAGCTTACACTGGGGGTAGGGGGTAAAGTGACAACAATCGTACTCTCTACTTAAATACCCTCCCCCACCTCCTCGGTATTCTAGCACCTTTCAGTAATGCTTTAATCTCGATGATAAGACAGTTCCAAGTTTTCCAGCAACTATGGACTATTTATCTTTTCGTTCAGACATTTTTCAGTTGTCTACATACAAGATGTGTCAAAAAAAAAAGTATCGAGATTTTCGGTACTTTTTGACACACCTTGTTTTCTGAAAAATTAACGTTCCATTCATTCTTCATTTCTATCTTGGTATTTACAGCTTTATAATCTGTACTTTTTGACACACCTTGTATTCTGAAAAAATTAACATTACATTTATTGTTCATTCCAATCTTGGTAAATACAGCTTCAATCTCGATAATTTTTTGACACACCTTGTATTTGTACAGCTTTTCTATTTCTTTCAGTTTTATTTGGTAACCTGTGCTTAAATATGATTGATTGATTGATTTTAATGGCATGTCAACCCGTCTGGGTTTATTTTTGTCTCGAAATTAGAAAATATGCATACATTGTACGTTCATATTTACATTTTTTGTGTATTTGTCAAAATTTTTGAGATGAGGCTTGATATATAATATTTTGATTTTTTCGGGCTATTTAAAAGCACTACATTTCGGCTATTGTGCCCTCTGGTCTCCTTCAGGCGTATCTTGTCTATCCGTTAGATGACCGAAACATTAAGCCCAAGATGAGCACACAGTCCGAAAAATTAAAATAATACATTTTTGTATAGTTTAAATTTTTTTTTTTTTTTACATAGTTTTATGATATCATACATTGCTATCAAATAAGAATAATTCTAAACAGATCTATTTGACCGGTAAATAGGATCCTAACAGGTACTGCCACTCCGGGTCAGAGTGAACCCGGTAATAATGGCACCGAAGGAGTACTCGGCACCCCCTGACTCCTAGAGACTCACTATTAGATTAGTGCCATACTAAGGACACTCCTTCTGGGGTGGGGGCGAGGGTCTTACCCCTCTGCAGGGGATATAGTCAGCGTATTCTAAGTTCCATCGACTTCGTGCTTAAATACTGAAATCCACTGAGATTTTTTCAATCTTAAGTTTTCGGTCGCTGATCTTTTCAACGTATTCGACATTGAATCTCACCTCAACTGTTGGGAATAAAAAACAAAAAAAAAAAAAAAAGGAAAAAAAAAAAAAACTTTTAAGACACAACTACACAAAAATATAAACATGAACACAATTCCCTAACTGTAGGCATACAATAACCTTAGAGGGGTCGACATGTCGTTAAAATCAATCAGTCAATGAATCCTACTGGAATAGTGATTATTTCAAATTGAAACATTCATCAATTTCTATTTCCAGATCATTATATTCAAACATTTTATCAAATTCTTTTATTTTATTAGACAGAATATTACTGTCTATTTGATAGTATTTATATTTTTTATTTTTTTTTATTATATCCAGGGGTGTCAAAGTTAGGTACAGGACATTTATCTCGAAAAGGGGGGGGCCTTAAGGAAAAATTGTGATATTGTAAAAAGTACCTGATACCTATTACTTGAACATAACATTTATTATCTAGATGTAGATATAATAAACAAATAATTTATTTGTATATCTTGATAGTAAATTAAAATAATTCATAACAAATTATATAATTTTCTTAATGTATGTCATCTTTTCTATTAACTTTAACTTTTGACTTAGCTAACGCCATGGACAGGTTGTAACACAAGGTCAATTTTTAAGCGCAGTACATTTTTGTGCAGTATATTAAATGTCAAGCGGTGGCAGCGTGTTTCAAACAGGACCATCCTGAAGAGAACTGGACTCTCTGGCATGCACGACATACTTGTCCAACGCAACATGAGATGGGCTGGCCACTTAAATAGACTTGGGGATGACAGACTGTCAAAGCAGATTCTGTACTCTTAACTGAAAGACGGATCACGTGGAATCGGTAGACTAAACCTCACGTACAAAGAAAACATCAAGAGAAACCTAAAGGACTTTAACATCCCCATATGCAGTTGGCAAGACGCGACCAGAGACCGAATAAATTGGAGGAAAAGGATTCGCGTGGTGTCATCTTCGGATAATAACTAAAAACAAAAAAAAAGCTGGTCTGAATTCAGACTTTGCATTCTCCTAGGTTGGTTGTCCAAAGCTCAAGAATCCAGCTTTACCCATTGCTAGGGAAAGAACAGAGGATTCATGATTTTTCGACGGCATTAGCAGAAAATGAAACGCAAACACCCTCGTCCGGGATTTGAACTCAGTTCTCCTATTCTATTTTCTTTGGCGATAACCGTTACACAGAGTAGTAATAGTGGCAGTTGAAATAATTTCCTGTCGTTATGTATATTTACTTATATGACTTGATATAAACATATGCGGTCCTTTGGTGAGCCATTAACCATTCGAGCCGTTCCTTCATTGGTTCCTTCATATTTCCAATATTTCTCTCTCGGCCCGACGCGTATGAATAGCGTATAACATCCGATTGAATGTTGAAAGCATTCACAATACATCAACAGATAAGGATGGGTAAGAACTGATCGGTTCTCTTGCTACACATCTTCTAGAAATATGTGCCTCTCTCAACGCAACGAAATAGAATAGAGAGTTATAATGATAGTTGGTTGGTTGGTTGGTTGGTTGGTTGGATTTACCGACATGTAAACCTTTGGGCGTTTAGTATTATTTGGAATATTCAGACTATTGTCCTCATCTTCATTGTTATCTGTACAAAGTTTCGGTCAATGTGCCCTCCGGCCTTCTTCAGGTATTTCTTGTCGAACTCGGGAACTTTCTCGGACCCGGGAACCTTCTTTTGAAGATGAGGACAATAGTCATGAGATATAATTAGAAAAGACTAATGAAACTAAATAAGAATGTAGATAAAATGATTTGAAACAGAGGGGGTATAAAAAAAATAGAACAACATTGAAACTAACTCTTCCTTTTATTTTCCATCACTCCCGTCTTTCATTGATAATTTTTCCAAATTTAACTATTTAGTTAAATTAGGAAGTAAAGAATAATATTACAGTTAGTTCTTCTTTTTAATGGATTTCTTTTAAGATTTATCCCCGAGATTTTTGCTCATATTCATTAAGATAAAACCAAACAATTATAAATCAATAATACCAAGCCGATATTTATCAAAATCAAATTTTAAAGATCAATAAGTAAATTAGCCTTCCCATTAACACTGTAAACCGCTATTTTGTTGTATATATAAATAAATTGCAGGTTATTAGTATATAGATAAGGCGAACAGTATTAATAATGTAAAACAATTTTATTAATAATTGAGGTTTAAATAAAAATAAAATCATGGAGACGTAAATAACTAAGGGAATTGTCACTTAGGTACTGATAGAACTTCGGTTACAGATAGACACACATACAATCTCCATAAGATGGATATTGAAAATTCTTTTTTTGAAAAACTCAATTTTTTACACATTTTTAAAATACATTTTTGGGACCCTAACATGTACTACCGTTCCGGGTCAGGGTAGATCTGTGATTAATGGCGATGAAAGGGTACTCTACACTTCCCAGAACTCTAGAACTAGAACTTCACCATTAGATGAAGTTTAATCTCATACCCAGGGCACTAAGACTTCTAGCACATATATGATAAAAAAGTTGGGGTTTTCCATAAGGGTAATAGGTTCGGGACAATCTTATACATGGTAGGGCTTGACGTGAACAGCCGATTGATTGCAGGGGGCCTCACCGACCGCCCTTGTAGCCTAAGTAAGTACCAAAGAGAATTCTTGCATGTAATGGACTACTCATCCGCTAGGTTTCCGTTCTTAATCATCACGGGTCACCACCCACAACCAAAAGCTGACCCACAATGGGGGTCTTAACCCTTTGCAGAGGTGCAGTCTGTGTATTTTGAAGCCCTAGCTAACATGGCTGGAGTTTTAATGACATGAACGTGTAGATTTAAGGGGGAGCATTTGGAGAAAAAAAATTGAAATGAAAATGAGGAAAAACGTTGATAAAGAGAAAGAATGGAAAAAACAGAAAGAAAAGATACGTTGATAAATATTACGATTTTGTGGCCATTTTCATACTTCAAGTGAGAGCACTTTACAGTGGAGATCCCTTGGGTTAAGCAGAAGCTGATCCTTAGTGAAGAAACCTTTGGTTGTTCCTTGGAGTCCCTTAGTGTTGGGTAGAATCATTTGGTTGTTCCTCGGTGTCATTTAGTGTTGGGTATGATTTTTTGATTGTTCCTCGGTATCCCTTAGTGTTGGGTACAATCCTTGCGTTGAGCAAAGTCCTTGGTTGCAGGTCCGTTCGTCAGTGGCGCATACGTGCAAATGAAAGGCTTTCTAGGTTGGTGATTCCTTAGGGGTGGTAATTATCACTATCGAGGTTTTCATACCTACCGTAGCCAGTGGTTCTCTGGAAACTGAGTGACAGTTTTCTCAGTGCTCTGGCAAGGTCCAAGTATTTGTTTATCTTTTCGCTTTCTTTAATTTTTCACACGGTGGTCGCCCGAGAGGGCAAAATCCACTAGATGACATTATAATTATATTATTATTATTATTATTATTATTATTATTATTATTATTATTATTATTTCGATTTTTTTATTTTAGGGCATGTCAACAATTATTGGATTATTTGATACTGAAGTTAATCTTTTTCAAGTAATTATATGGTTTTAAGTAACTATTCCTCTTTATTTGCTGACAATTAATTTCAAGTATTCCATGCAATCATGTGGTTACAACTATTCTCTATACAATAAATAGAACAATACTACAAGTATCTCCAGAACATAATTTCATCACAGCTCTAATTTTATCAGATATCCATCCAGTATTTCCGTCAGATAAAAAGGATATAAGATGGATAAAAATGGATTGCATTTTCGAAATTAATATCACAAATTCAATTGAAAACACTTATACACATTTACAGGGTAATTTTATTGTTGGCTTGTGTGACAGGAGGGAAGAGTTATAAATTCAGAGAAGAAAAAGAAACACCCAGACGGCAATATAACTTAAATCAACTAGAATACTGAGGGGGGTGCTGAAGTATTGAACAAAATCTATTACCCAGAAAATCCAAGAGGAAAATTTTATATTGTGACCATGAAGCAAGTGATAATAAGCAAATAATAATACACAAGCACACACACACATACATTCTCAAATTTAACCCACATC
>CM042143.1:81414902-81427402 GCA_023376005.1 Doryteuthis pealeii | reverse complement strand
AGCGCTAACAATAAAGTACTTCGCAACAGAGTGCTAATAACAGAGGTCGTAAGTAGAAGGTTCTCGTAAGGTTCGGTCATTGCTCTTAACAGCAGTACATATGTAGTCTTGGACCAGTTCATTTGCCCTCTTAGAAAAAGGCAAGATAGGTTAGACCACAACAATAAGGAAACTGGAAATCGGAAGATTTAAAATGTTAGTTCCGTATGTAACTGCAAAAACGGTACAAAGTGACGATTCAGCGAACTTCTAAAGATTGGCAGTAGTAGTCATCTGATGAAAAGCGAACCTGTTAATCGCTAATGGTTCTGTTGGCTTTCTGCATTCAGAAATTATAAGTGTGTTTTGTAGAGAAGGTAACATCCCTTCAGCACTCTACCAGATAGGCTGGCTCATAGCCAGAAAAAAGTAGATTAACTAGCTAAATAATATTCAGACTGACTTTGCTACGTTGGCTATACCATACTGACTCTCCTCCTTTAGTGTGAGTTTGTCTTGTTAATTGTTTGTACTTATTTTTTCTATGTTTGTTTGTATCCGTTCAGCACCGGATGCTGGTGGTTAATAAATGTGTTAAGCACACCATTCATCTGTGTATCTTTCCATCTCGCGATACAACAAAGTGTAAACGCACACTACATATGAATTGTTTTCTTTAATGGTAAAATAATAAGCTCAATACTTCGAATTTAAGCGTTAAGAAATTGAATTGCTTGCTTAGATATAGTCGTCGTCGGTAGCAGTGGCGGCGGCGGAGTGGCCTATTGTCGGTATCAACTAGACAGTGATGGAGTCTATATCCTTTTTGCAAGCGCTAGACAAAGAAGATTGTTTTTCATCTGAGATGGAGCGCCTACCTACCATCAGCTCCTCACTTTTATTGCACAGATCAGATTTACCTAACCTGTGCTACTTATGCGCTGAGTTAGCGAGGGCTGGTATTGAACCCACAACCTTGTGGTTCCTAGGCGGATGCTCTACCGACTGAGCTAAATTGGACTAACATAAAGTCATTAAACATGGGTTTTATTAAAAATCCAATGTGGGCTTGCCAAGTACTGTTAAGGTTGCAAGCAAAAAGACTGGACTGAACTTGCACAACGGTTGCAAAATTAAAACGGAAAGTTTTTTGGAGGTCCCCCATGACAGTTTAACTACAGTCTATGAATGAACTTTTTGCGAATTGGGTTACGATTTAGGGGTTTGGGGATTAAGGTTGTTTTTTTTATTACGTATTGCTTTTAAAAAAATTACTATACATTACATTATCATTACAACCATTGACATTAATTATCTAACCCAACGGTAGACACATTAGTCTCAGTTGTTTGTGTTAGTATTGCAATGTATAATTTCAATTAAACTTGGTTTCAAAAAATATTTTTCAACATTAAATGTATAGTAATTTGGGGTTTTTTGTTTGTTTTTAAGCAATACGTAATAAAAAAAACAATCTTAAAAAAACTTAATCTCCTTAATTATGATTAATAATAATAAAATCATGAATCATGATAGGAAATTAATTTGTCCTTAACCTATGACTAAGTAAAGTAAAAAAGTAAAGTTGCCGGGTGGCCTATTGTCAGTATCATCCAGACAACGAGGAAGTCTATCTCCTTTTTGCTAGCGCTAGACCAAGGAGATTGATTTGGCGTCAGAGGTGAGGCGCCACACCTACCATCAGCTCATCACTTTACCGCACAGATCCCTGTGCTATTCATACGCTGAGTTGGTGAGGCCCGGTATCGAACACGGAACCTCATAGTTCCAAGTCCGACGTTCTACCGACTGAGCTAAACCGGCCCTATAACCCATTATTAGCATGAGTCTTATAAAAGTCAGGTATAATTCAGAAGCGGACATTTTTGCTGTAGTCGTAAAGATGACATCCCGCACTGGACAGTGAGATCGCCTGATACTCTTCGAGTGCTACTCACCAGATTTGCTTGTAATTTGAAGCACCGCCGCGAAATCCACAGTTCAGGTCTACCTGACCTTACTTGATTGTTGAGGTTCTTGTAACCCGAGTGAAATTTCTTTAACTATTTTTATTCTATTTTATTTTCAGGGTGACCCCCCCCAAAAAAACAGAATTGGGGTTCTGGTAATCTGCATCGGTAATAGTATATATACAGGGTGACCCCCCAAAAAACAGAACTTGGGTTCTGTTCTGTTTGGGTCACCCTGTACTTGTTTATTTATTTATTTTTGCCCAACAAATTTTTTGGTAGCTTCCACGATCCAGTTTGAACTTGTAAAGCATTAAGATACCAAATTAGACTTTGTTGCATGTTCATATGTGCGCCATTCAAATCACACAGGAAGTGGAGACATATATAACGTGTCAGCTTCCCATCTACCACGATACTACCCACCATAGCCGGTTCCAACCACATCTTGAACTGCTTTCGCCACGTGATATACGCCCCCGCAAACTAGCACGCACCAAAATGTTGCAAAACTTTTGACTCACCCTAGTATTTAATATTTTGACAATTGTACTGCTGACCACTACAGCTAGTTGTACCGTGTTATGTCTCTCGTTCGATGATGGTATAATAGAGGATAGACGAGGCTGATTACATTTCACATAGCACTGATAACCTTGGGAAAAGTATGCATCTAACAACTCTCCCTCCAGCTATGGGTAAATAGTAGTATACACTAGGCTCTTTAACCTTGGTTAGGTAACCAGTCTAGGAGATGGAAAATTCTGAATTCAATCCTGTTAAACTCCGCTTAAGCAATCGACCTTGTGTCGCATCCTGCTCGTGCGGAGGGGTTGATAAATATATATAATAGAGGAAAGGAAAAAATAAGGACCGGGTGATGACCAGCATTCCATCAACAGACAGTCTTACATATCTATGTAGTTGATTTCTTCATAGTTTTTTGTACACGATAACAAATAATTTTTAAACGGTTCTATTTGACTTAATAATGTGAGCCTATCACCTACCACTCCGGGTCAGAATGGAGCTGAAGAAAATGGCTATGAAAGGGTATTCCATACTCCCAGCCTCACCATTATAGTGTCATACCCAGAACACAGCTTTTTGAAGGGATCTTCCCTTTCAGCGGGTGATACACTAAGCGTATTCTAAACCTCGCTGAGAGAACTAAGTTAAGCCCGGGTAGTAGCTCCACCACAGTTGCTCATATTGTGACATTAACTACCATACAGCACTAATATATATATATATATATATATATATATATATATATATATATATATATATGTAAACACGGTTTGTTTAGAATGGCTTTTTGCCGATAATTTTTGGGAGAATAAGTGCTTAATTGGAGTCGTACCTAATTTTGAAAATTAATTAATTAATAATGAATTAGGCGGGAATACCTATTAAATGTATGGCTAAACAAATCGAGAAAAATCAATCTCTGTATGTACATTTCGGCCTATTAGGCCTCATCATTGGGAGATTATGTGCTTAACTATAATTAATTAATTAACAAATTAGGTATGACTTTAGTTAAGCACATAATCTCCCAAAAAATTGTCGGCCTTCGCAATTTCAAACACATCGTTTGACTACTTCATATATATATATATATATATATATGTGTGTGTGTGTGTGTGTGTGTGTGTGTGTATAAGGTTTAAATATCAGTCATATTAACGGTTATAAATTCATTTACACTGATATCAATCGGCTTCATCAGACTATTTCTAAGCGTTAATATGACCGGTATTTAAACCTTTTCTTTGCTAAATGTATTATACTATATATAATTCCACAATTATTATACAATAGCTCTCACCACGGATTATACCAATTTTAACATTTCGATATGACAAAAGGTCCTACTTAGAATCATTCCCAACACCAACTTACTTAGACACACACACACACACACACACACACACACATATATATATATATATATATATATATATATATATATATATATATATACTGTTTAAGGCTTTATTATGGATTTGTTCATTTACTTACGCTGGAATTATGTGCATTAACATACAGGCCCTAACTTTACAGAATTTGGTAAGATTTCATCCAGGCCTTCTTTATAAAACGTGCACAAAACTTAACACAACATTAAATAAGCAGAGTAAAAAAAAACCATTGCCAATATAAACCAGTCACTTTGTATTTCCACAGAAGTAATATTAAATAAAAATTTGGAAAACGAAAAAAAAAAAAAAAAAAAAAAGAAATATATAAAATAAAGAAGTAAAAATCAAAAATGGTGGCGAGGTAGAGGTAGGAAAATGAAAAAGAAATTTAAATAAAACAAGTTGAAGCAACAGCGGCAACAATAACTCGTCAAATAACAGTCAGATGGCATCAATCAAAAAAGGCGGTAAATATGACAGGAAACGCGCGGCAAATAGTGACGGAGAAGAAGCGGGAAGAAAGGGCGAAGTGAAGTGTCTTCGTTAATCCATTTAAGGCAGGCCGAGCCGTTGGTCTGGCTCTCGTTTGCCACAAGAAATGCTCGCTGGTGTGGAAGACACTATTTCTCCTTGTCAACTATTTTTACTTTTGAGTTTTCTTGAGTTTTCGTTCATTCTGATAATATTCAAAACGGGAAAGCCTGATTTCAGAACAATGTTCAACGTGATGTTCCGTTCCCACGTCCTTCTCAGGATCCATTTTAACCTATCAAATCAAGCCACAAAACCACGTGACTATCCTCTACTTTGACAAGATTTTTCTTATATATATATATATATATATATATATATATATATATATATATATAGTATCACACATAAATAAGTATACTTTTGAAGTTTTGAAGTTAAAAAAGAAGTTAACATTCTTCTAAACCAAAACTTACTAGGATTTTATTATTTCTATTCAAATATTCTTCAGTCAAACTGGATATTATTGAGTATTATTTATTACCAAATTCTACACCCGTGGTTCTCAACCGGGGGCCATATAGCCCTCGGGAACAATATAACATTTTGTGGGTCCAGACAAACAAAAATATTTAATTATAAAAATACAATAGAATATTTAAACATTTCAACCAGACTAAATTAGTAATCAAAAGGGTCCATAAGTAAAAAAAAAAAAAAAAAGTAAAGAACCAGTGCTGAATCTACACCCTTGAAACTCTGAAATCAAAATAAAATTCAAAGACCACAGTAACTGAAGACAATGTTGTTTAAGTAATATATATATATATATATATATATATAGTAGTCATCCCCAGACACGTGTTTCGAAGTTTACTTCTCATTAGTGCGGCTCGACTTTTTAACAGCTACCTCCAGCCGGGTGCGAAACCCGACAGAATTTTCGTCCGTTAAGTTCCTTACCCTCTCGGCTACCAGCAACTGTCAGTCAGGGGCGAACAATTAATTTATAAACTTATAGGAAGTATGTTTTTACAATCAACGGAGAATTCCAGTCTGTAAACCGGCGAGTATTTGCTTTTACGCTAAACGGTGAAAGGTCAACTATGTAAAGTCTGTGGAGTGGCCTATTGTCGATATCAGCCAAATAGCAAGGGAGTGTACCCCCTTTTCCGAGCGCTAGACTAGGGAGATTTTTTGGCATCTGGATGGAGTGCCAGATTTAGCATCAGCTCCCCACTTTACCGTACAGATCTAAGCAGTGCTATTCATCGCTCCCTGTGTGGTTCCAAGGCGGATTCTCCAACAAAAAGATACATTCGTTTTTGCGTAGTTGCTTTTTAAGAAGGATAGATTTTGTACACAGACCTTGAATAGAAATAAGTTTAAGCCCATGGATAGGACCCTAACAGGTACTACCACTCCGGGCCAGGGTGAATCTGGATGTAATGAAAGGTATACTCCACATTCCTTAGATCTACAGAACTGAAACCTCACCATCAGAGGCAGTTTAATGTCATACCAGGTATACCCCTGTTTATGAGGGAATAAGGGATACAATCAGCACATTCTAAACCCCACAATTTGAAACAGAACTTAATCTTAATTTGATAGCAGAAAAGTAAACTTATCGAAAACTCAATCTGCTTTATATATATATATATATATATATATATAAAAGGGTTTTGTAATTTGCTTGAAGCATTGTGTATATATTGGTTTGTTGGTTGGTTTGAAGGCTGTCACAATGCGAGTGTAAAGAAAAAAGAAGGTAACTATGATGTTTTTTGTTAACCTGTCATTTATTTCTCAATATTTCGGGAAGAAATTCCATCCTCAGAAGAATACTGGAACTGAAGTTGTCCTAGCGGCTGCTAGATTCGTTCTGTCTTGGGTCATCCAAATTCTGTGTGTGTATGTGTATGGTTGGGGTGCTTGCTTATGTGTGTGTTGTGTGTGTAAGTGTGTGTGTGCGCGTGCTTGTGTGTGTAAATGTAAGCGTATGTGTGTGTGCGGGTACTTATGTCTGTGTGTCTGATCATTTCTTTTTATTTTATTTTAATTATTATTCCAGATTTGATTCGCCTCTAAGCAAGGTTTTATTTTTATTCTATTTTATTTCATTTTATTTATTTTTTGTTTGTTTGTTTATTAACAGGATCATCTGTTCGCACACACACATATGCTTACATTTACACACACAAGCACGCGCACACACACACTTACACACACAAACACACACATAAGCAAGCACCCCAACCATACACATACACACACAGAATTTGGAAGACCCAAGGCAGAACGAATCTAGCAGCCGCTAGGACAACTTCAGTGCCAGTATTCTTCTGAGGATGGGAATTTCTTCCTGAAATATTGAGAAATAAATGACAGGTTAACAAAAAACATCATAGTTACCTTCTTTTTTTCTTTACACTCGCATTGTGACAGCCTTCAAAACCAACCAACAAACCAATATATATATATATATGTATATATATATATATATATATATATATATATATATATATCAATGTATCTATCCAAGTCAACTTACATGTATCTATCTATCTATATCTATCTATCTATCTATCTATCTATCAGTCTCTTCATACTAACCAGCAGAGTCGAAAAGGATTGATATTCTGTAAAGAAAAATAATCAATCATATCTATCAATATAATATATATGTATATTATATCTATCTATCTATTTTAAAATCTATCTATCTCTTCTCATGTATCTATTTTTAAAATTTATTCGTCACTATATCTATATATGTATCAGTCTCTTCATATCTATTTATCTATCTATCTATAAATGCCAGTCGTTTCATATGTATATAATCCAGTATTTCTATATTGAAATATTTATGCATATGTTATAAATATATATCTATAGTATTTATCTATCTATTGTAACTAACAATCAAACAAGGACCCCAATTTTATATATGTCACACTACATATATATTTGTACTCAATATCTTGGATAGAACATGTATACTTGAGTTAGTGTAGCGTGGACATGAAGTCAACGACGCTTGGTTACAGACAGTTTCTTGCCTATGTGATTCTTAAACCAAGCGCACTTGGTTTTAGAATCGCATTTAGACAAGAACTAAACTGTCTGTAACCAAGCGCCGTTGGCCTCATCTCCACGCTACCCTTATATATATATATATATATATATATATATATATATATATATATATATATATATATGGACTCGCACAATGAACTCCCACACAGGGATTTGTTTATAGTGGTGAAGGCTTGTGTTGGACCATCCACACTTTTTGGCACAGTCGATAGGAAAGAATTGGTGCATCAAGGTTTGCCACAAACCCAATCAACGACCGACCTCAGGAATTTTGAATTCAGAGTTATCCCTCTCCTAGACTGGTTACCTACCCAAGGCTGAAGGGCCCAGTTTGCCCTACTATTTAACCCATAGCTGGAGGGGGAATATATGGATTCATACCTTTCCCAAGGGTATTAGCGCTATGTGAAATGCCAACAGCTTCGTCTAGAAATTGAACTCGAATCGACGAGTCCAATTTCCACGACTCTAACCACTAGCCTACGCGCCTCCATATATATATATATATATATATATATATATATATATATATATATATATATATATATATATATATATATATATATATATATATATATATATATATATATATATATATATATATATATATATATATATATATATATATATATATATATATATATATATATATATATATATATATATATATATATATATATGTATATATAATATATATAATATATATATATGTATATATATTGAAGAGAAGATGACAATGGAAAATGTCTGTGCATGTGCGTGTGTGTATTGACATTTAATCATTTTGTGCTATATAAATAGATGTATGTTACCTATGACCTATTATGACCCATCAATGTGTAATGTACAGAAATTTCCCATCATGGCATTTTTCAGGAAGTTACTTGGATACACTCCTCCCCACTCAAAAAATATACGACGTTGAATTTAGTTACATGGTACCATTAACAAAGAAAGATTCATAATCACAACTATTGCATCTTGGGAGTTTGTGTTTGGGCCCCAACAACTCTGCTATTTGCTCAGGCTTAGGGAAGAATTGGATTCATGCTTTTTTCAAGATAATACGTACAGAGTGAATGCAAACTGCCGTGGATGGGGTTTGAACTTCGTTCACTGATTTCATTTTCTTAACCGCTAACCAGTAGCATATTAAAAAATGATACCGAAATCTGGTTAAGTCGTGAGGACGCTGCTCATGTAGAGTAGGTTGGACAGGAATAGCCTGACAGAGCCCATCTCTCTCCAAGTCTTGTCTGAATTCAGAGTTTTTCCTTCTCCTAAACCGGTTGTCATACTAGGATTTACGAAGTAAGTCTGTCCTAATATCAACCCATAGCTGTAAGGAGAATAGTTGGATGAATACCTTTCCCAATGGTATTAGTAGTATGTGAAAATGTAAACAGCTTCATCTAGGATTTGAACTCGGTTCACTGTGTCCATTTTCTACGACGATAACCATTACTCAACGTGCCCCTCCATATTTTCACCAACTACGAAATTATGATGTTTGTTTATATATAAACTGATGTATTCTAATAATCTGAATGAGCGCGAAGGAAGATATCCTATTATTAAGTTGCAAATTGGATTAGAAATTATTTTATTCTTTCAATTGGATGCTATTGAGTTAACCAAAATCTCGCTAGGATGTGCCATTTTTTACTGTGTTATGTTTTCATACATACGAAAATCGAATCATTGGATATGGATTAACACCGTATATGTGATATCTTATTATAATGGAAATTATGTAACTGTCTGTCTGTAACCGAAACTACGTCACCTCTCATGTCACGATTTCCTTTGTCATTCAAGTTATATTGTCAACAATTAGGAAATATTCATTGTTTAATCTTAATTCGCATCGTATTTATCAACGATGTTTCCATCAAAGTCTATCTGAGTTATATTTGCCGCAAAACTGGCCATATTACTTTAAAATCCTGAAATATGAGTTTATATATATCTAAGATAAAAAGATTTTCATAGTATATGGGGAGAATAAAATGCATAATGATTTTAACAAAACTGGGTTCAATAAATAATTATTTGCTGTTACTGATTTCTAATGCTACCATGTTATTCTCAAACGTATTTAAAGCAATCCTATATATAATTTTATAAAATTAAGAAATTGACCTTGTGTCACATCCTGCTCGTGCGGAGGGGTTGGTAAATATATATATATAATTTTATATATAAATCAATCAACATAACATTAAAATAAGTGTAATATTTTTATATTCATTCTTATTTAATTTCGTTAGTCTTTCTAATTTAATATAATATCTTATTACATTAAAACTTAAATACTTGCGCTCAGATGGTGCATACTTTTGCTAGTATAAGTAAAAAGTAAGTAAAGTCGACGGGGCGGCCTAAAGTCGGTATCAGCCAGTCAGCGAGGGAGTCAATCCCCTTTTCAATAGCGCTAGACCAAGGGGATTGTTTTTAGCATCTGAGGTGGAGCGTCATACCTTCCATCAGCTCCTTACTTTACCGCACAGATCCCTGTGCTACTCATACGCTGAGTTGGCGGGGACCGGTATCGAACTATGAACCTTGTGGTTTCTAGCCGAACGCTCTACCGACTGAGCTAAGCATTCACACCTTTCTCTATTAGCGCTATATGAAATGCAAGCAGACATGTTCAGGATTTGAACTCGGGAAGTTGAGTCCACTTCCTACAACGATAACCGCTATGATATATAGGAAATTCCAAAACTATAATTATTTTTTCCTTCATTAATCATCAGAGATGCTTTGTAACCCCATTATTTTGGTTACAAACTCATGTTTTATTCTTTATATTTTTATTGGATTGTTGAACCATACTGTTATTTTTCTCGTCTTTCTAACAAGCAAATAACTTGAACTTACACACAAATATACACACACTCACAATATATATATATATATATATCATATATATATATATATATATATATATATATATATATATATATATATAGTGTGTGTGTGTGTGTGTGTGTGTGTTTGTGTTATGTTGAATTTTTATGACGATGTGTCTATGTGACTTTATATCTGTGCGTTATAATCGCTCCGTCGAACATTCCAGAGGCTGGATCATCTAATTTTAGTCAAGACGCTCTTCTTTGACAGAAGGTCGATTTTGGGCACTTAACAACTGGAAATCTGACAAATGTTGGTCCGAAAACGTCAAAGTCGCTGCTGCGATGTGAACAGGCAAAAGACGGTGACATAAGGTTTAAATCTTAAAAATTGCTTCCGAACCACCACAAAATGGCATACGGTTCTGTGTGTATTGTGTATAAAGATTGTGCACAAGTGAGAGAAAGAGAGAGGGAGAGAGGGAAGAGAGAGAGGGAGGGAGGGGTTGAGAGAGGGTGAAAAAGTTAAAGAAAAACAAAGAAGAAGTCTACATAACCCGGTGTATTGTTTTATAGGAAGGTTAATACGTAAAAAGAAAATAAATAGAAAGTTAGATTTGTCTTGTGAGATGCGCTGGATTATTTTCTTCTTCAATATTGTTTATTTTCTTTCTTTTTCTTTACACTTTTTTACATAACATCACTCCCCTCTCTCTCTCTCTCTCCTCTCTCTCTCTCTCTCTCTCTCTCTCTCTCTCTCTCTCTCTCTCCACCAGAATGATACCTCTCTTATTTTTTTTCATAACCTCTCTCTCTCCACCTCTCTCTCTCTCTCTCTCTCTCTCTCTCTCTCTCTCTCTCTCTCTCTCTCTCTCTCTCTTTTTCTTTCTGTCTTTTTATCAGAATAATCTGCTTTTCTTTATTTTATCTAATTTTTAGCCAATTCTTCCCTTTCTGTCTCTCCCTCACTTTCTATTTATTCTCCCCCCCCTCTCTCTCTCTCTCTCTCTCTCTCTCTCTCTCTCTTCATCTACAAAAATGTAATACCTGTCTGTCTCTGTCTCTCTTTCTCTCTGTCTGTCTCTCCACTCTTCTAAGATTACTTCTTTCTTTCTCTCTTTCTCTTACACAGTTGAGCATTTCTAACTATCTAATTTCTCTCTCTCTCTCTCTCTCTCTCTCTCTCTCTCTCTCTCTCTCTCTCTCTCTCTCTCTCTCCTCCACTCAACATCTTTTTCTCTCTTTTTTCTCTGTCCCTCTTCATCAGTCTAACATTTCTAACTTTCTCTCTTTCCCTCCGCCTCCACCATTTTAGCATCCTCTCTCTCTCTCTCTCTCTCTCTCTCTCTCTCTCTCTCTCTCTCTCTCTCTCTCTCTCTCTCTCTCGCACACATACACAAACACATACACGTACACAAACAGAGAACAGTTAAAATATCTATCTCATCAAAACCACAAAATGAGTTTGTGTGTTTGCATATCTGCGTCCGTGTATGAAAGTGTACTTGTGTGCATGCATACAATCGATTGATTGATTTTTATAGGCATCTCAACACATGTAGGGTTATTTCATGACAAGCGTTTAGGGAATAGTATTCATATTTACATTTGTATGGTTATTTCTTATAAGTTTTTTTTTTTTTTTAGAGGTTTGGATTTTTTTTTCTTTGGCACACGGTTATATGATATCAAGTATTCGTATCCAATACAAATAATTTGCATAAGATTGTATGATTTCAATCAAATAATAATCCTTCGTAAATGACTGAAAAGATATATTTGACTCATGGATATGACCCTAAAAGATACTACTACTCCGGGTCAAAGGATTAATAGCAATGAAGGGTATTCCATATTCCACAGATTTCCAGAATTAGAACCTCACCATCAGCTGCAGTTTAGTGTCATACCCAGGACAAGTGTTTGCATCAGAGGGAAGAAGAAAAAAGAAACAGAAAGGCGAAGAAAAAGAAACAGAGAATAGAAAAGACAAAGAAAAAAATAATCTGTAAGAAAATCAAGAAAACATTTGTATAAAAACTGAATGAAATATGAAGTGAAAAGTCAGAAAAAAAGACAAATGGCAGGATATATATATATATATATATATATATATATATTTAAGAAATGGATATAAAGTAACCTACTCGAGTTTCATCATCTGAATCGTCAGGGTTACATCCGTCGAATTAATCGAGTTT
>CM042143.1:81402402-81412402 GCA_023376005.1 Doryteuthis pealeii | reverse complement strand
TTTTATCGGAGTCCAGTATAGGCCGATGTTTCTGTGCTGCAATTTCCAGGCTGTGTAGCAAGGATTCGGCTTGATCCCTGGTCCACTCAGACTCGGAGTGGTAATACCAATAGCACTGGCAAATTCATATCCTCCTATATACAGATGATCGTCACCGTTTAGAAATTATTCGTATCCGATAGGATGGTATGGTTGATGGGACACTGTGCAAAAAAAACCCTTAAGAAACAGCTACCCCAAAATTGTAAATATCAACGTAAAATAAACGCGATTCCCTGACGTCTCGGCATAAAATAACCCTAGATCGGATGGTATGGCTTTAAAATGAATCAATCATGAAATTGGTCATATCCCAGTTACATTTTTGAAATCTCCTACCGGGCAAGGGGTAAAGAATTTATCTCACTGACTATTGCTGAGACCTCGATTAATTTAGCCTTGTGCCAAATATGAATTCGAACAACAAATATCTAAAATCATCTGTTTTTTTTTCTGTTATTTCACTCTCTTTGGTCAAAATTTATTCCAACAGAGCTTTGTTAGTCTCTCTCTCTCTCTCTCTCTCTCTCTCTCTCTCTCTCTCTCTCTCTCTCTCTCTCTCTCTCTCTATCTATCTATCTATCTAATTTTCTTTCAACAGAACTTTACTATCTCTATCTGTCTGTCTGTCTGCCTGTCTGTCTCTCTCTCTCTCTGTCTCTCTCTCTCTGTCTCTCTCTCTCTGTCTCTCTCTTCTCAATCTACTCATCAAAATTATTTCTCTCTCTTCTCTCCTCTTTCTCTCTCTCTCTCTCTCTCTCTCTCTCTCTCTCTCTCTCTCTCTCTCTCTCTCTCTCTCTTAATTATTTTATCTTGCTGACATTCTTTTTCTCTCTTTTTACTCCCTTTAAGTTTCTCCATCTTTTCTTTGTACATATAGTAATCTCTTTCCTACTTTTCTCTTCTGTCTTTGATTTTTTTTACACTCTCAAAAATACCACCCTTTCTTTCTCTCTTTCTTTCTTTCTTTCTCTTTTCTTTCTTTTTTCTTTCTTTTCTTTCTTTCTTTTTCTTTTTCCTTTCTCTTTTCTTTCTTTCTTTTCTTTCGTTATCTATCTGTCATCATTTTCTTTTTTCCTACAGTTGTCTTTCCTACTTACCTCACTTATGAACTCATCAACCCCTCCCCCTCTTCTCCATCTTCCCCCCCCCTCTTCCTCACCCCCACACACTTCACCTCAACCAGGAGACACTCTCACCCACTGCATGACATGCAACCAACTGATTTACCAACACTTCAAGATTCTCTTCGACACAATCTATCTTTGTTTCCACAATCTTACCATCACTTCATCTCAGCTGTTTCTCCCCAAACCACCAATCGATCAATTGGAAGAATAACAAACGATGAACCAATTTACAATCGAAACGATGGCTTACGGGTTAAATAACAACACTAGGCACAACCATATCACCAGATCAACATCTACCGTCGAAATTAGTTTATGTAATGCTTGTAAGATATTAACAATATAGATAGATATTAAAAAATATCAATAATATATATTTTATTATATAATATATAATTTTATATTTAATATTATAATATAATAAATTATTATAAATATAAATATTATAAATAATTATGATATTATATAATATATACATTTTTAAATATCAAAATTCTCAAGTAATTATTAATTAATGTCAGATAATATAATTTATAATATAATCTTTTATTATAAAAAATAAAAATCTATACTAAAAATAGAGATTTACATGTATTAAGAATAACAAACGATGACCCAATCTAGAATCGAAACGATGACTTAGGGGTTAAATAACAACACTAGGCACAACCATATCACCAGATTAACATCTACCGTCGAAATTAGTTTATGTAATGCTTGTAAAATATTACTTAAGTCATGGACTAAGCTGTATGCATTTTTACACAGTGCTAATACTCTTAGAAACTATTCTCTGCTTAAAATTGGCTTTGTGTCACATCCTAATCGCACGGAGGGGTCTGTCGTCGAAATTAGTTTATGTAATGCTTGTAAAATATTACTTACTAGATAGGGCATTTGTTTAGTACAACATCAGTTAAACACAAAATAAACGGCATCCCATGCAAATGTACTCGTTATCGTCGTAGGAAATGGACATGGCGACCCGAGTTCAAGTCATGGACGAAGTTGTATGCATTTTTACATGTCGTTTAAACTCTACGAAACTATACTCCGTTCAACTATAGATCGATAGTAGGATAGACTGGGCTCTTTAACCTTGGTATGGCAACCGAACTAGAAGAAGGAAAACTAAATTTTCTGTTAAAATCCGCTTAAAATTGGCCATGTCAAATCCTGCTCGAATGGTGGGTCTGCCGCCGAGGTTAGTTTATTTAATGCTTGTAAAATATTACTTACTAGATGGGGCATTTCTTTGGTATAACACAAGTTGAACTCAAAATAAACACCATACAACGCAATGGTATTGTCTGATTGCACCAACTTTGACCACAAGTTAGATTTAGAGAGCACCCGGTGGGAAACGAAGTCAGTAGACAGCATTTGAGATATTAATTTCAGTTTAAAAATTGATCATGTAGAATTATAATTTAACTTGGAGAATAAAGGAATTTCTAATCCAATTTGCAACTTAATAAGAGGATGAAATCTTCGTTCACGCTCACCCAGATTGTTAGAATTTCTCAATTTATATATAAACGAACATCATAATTTCGTAATTGAAGAAGATGTGGAGGCGTTCGTTGTGTAATCGTTATTGTCGTGTTAATTTCTCACGACAACCCGAGTTCAAATCTTGGACGAAGCTGCTTGCAGTTTTACATGGCGCTAATACACTTGAGAACTATTTGCCATCCATCTATTTACAATGAATCCTTAGTTGGGTAGACTAGATTACCGTATTTGACGACTTATAAGACGTATGTGCCTATAAACCGTACCTAAATTTTGGAAGCCACATAGAATAGATAAATAAACAGGTTTAAATTACGAATCTCAGACGAAGGGTTTCGCCCGACATTAGTCGCCCTCCTCACTATCATGTCATTGTTAAAGTTTCCTGTATTTTCAGATCCTTATTAAATACAAATAGTTTACATTTAAAAACCTTAATGGGTTTTATTAGGTACAAGCGTCGTTACTTATTTTCTTCCTGAATGGTGTTATTTTATATTAAGTATTGGTACGTACTATTGTTTTTGTATCTAAGGTGGAGCACCAGACCTACCATCAGCTTCCCACTTTACCGCATAGATGCAAGTTGTACTACTACTCAGTGTTGAGTAAGCGAGGGGATGGTATTGAACCCGGACCCTTGTGGTTTCTGGTGAATTCTCCACCAAGTGAGCTAACCAGCCACTTCTTTTGATCATAAGTGGTGAAAATGTCATTAAAATTGGAAAATTCACTGATTTTTAGTAATTTTTTTTTAATCAAAAAATTTGAAATAACCTTTTAAATATATAAAAATCTCGGAAAATATTTTGCGCAAAATTGCGCATTTTTAAACTTACATTTTTTGATAGATTGAATAAATGTTTATTCCTCACAAAAATATCGCACATTCCAGACGTTTAAAATTCACTATTAAATTTTGAAATGAATAAAAATAGATCAATTTAAAAAGAGTTGACATTGTTGGGATATAAATTATCATCACTTTGTTTATATTTGCGGTATTCACTAGCCAATAACCCAAAGTTGACCCTTGACATTATAAGACAAAGGGTGCTTGTGTGAGGCATTTTAAAAAGACAAGAGGATGATATATATATATATATATATATATATATATATATATATATATATATATATATATATATAATTTACCGATCCTTCTGCACGAGCAGGATGCGACACTAGGTTAATTTCTTAAGCGGAGTTTAACAGGTTTGAATTCAGTGGTTTCCTTCTCCTATTCTGGTTACCGAGCCAAGGTTAAAAAGCCTAATCTGTCCTACTATTTATCCTTAGCTGGAGGGAGAGTAGTTGGATGTATACCTTTCCCAAGGGTATTAGCGCTATGTGAAATGCAAACAGCCTCGTCTAGGATTTGAACTCGGGTCGACAAATCCATTTCCGACGAATCTAACCATTACACCATGCACCTCCAACTTAGGAGGATATATGATGCTAATAAACAGCCAGTTTCTTAAGAGGAGTTTAAGACGTTTAGATTCAGAATTTTCTTATCCTAGACCGGTTGCCATAATAAGGTTAAAGACCCCAGCTGACCTACTATTTACCCATATCTAGATGGAAAATAGTTGGATGAATACCTTTTCCAAGGTTATTAGCACTATGTGAAAATGCAAACAGCTTCCTCTAGGATTTGAACTCGGGTGGGCAATGACCATTTCGTGTTACGATAACCATTACGCAACGAGCGCCTCTATATTTTCTCCAACTACGAAAGCTAGATGTTTTTCTACGAGGATGTGTCAAAAAGTAATGCCATTTTCTTTATTTCATGTGATTTTTTTTTATTTTTATAAAACTAAGACCTACACTGAGACCCTAACAAGACTCAGAGCAAGAATCCGACGAGTAAGACCAAACTTGCCAATCGAAAATGTCCTCCTTCAGCATGACAATGCTTGACCACACACAAGCATCAGGACAAAGCAGAAAATCGCCTCATTCGGTTGGACAACTTTACTGCATCCTCCATTCTCACTAGCGGCTTCAGACTATCATCACTTCATGAAAGAGGGTTTGAGAGGCAAATATTATTCCAGTGACGAGGAAGTGAAATCTGTAGTGAAGAGGTAGCTCAAAGAATAGTCAACAGAATTTTACGAGACAGGGATACGCGTTCTCATTCGAAGGTGGAACATTGCTACTGAGAGAAACTTTGACTATGTGGAGAAGTAGGGATGTGATCCACAGAGGACCAGCTTCATGTATGATACACGTTCTTGAGTTGGTAATTATACCAGCCTTAAACAAAATGGCATTAATTTTTGACTCACCCTCGTGTATAGATTGAGACATTCTAATAATTTGGGTGAACGCGAACAAAAATCTCATCGTATTAAGTTGCAAATTGGATTATAAATTGCTTAATTATCTAAGTTGAATGCTATTGCATTAACAAAATTCCCGCTACGATGTGCCTTTCTTACAATTCTACATTATCATACATACAAAATCGAATCATTTGATGTGTATTAATGTCGTATATGTGATATATGGATAATCATAATTCAAATATTTTTTATTAAAAAAAATTGTAATTTTTATCAACAAATATGACTTTATTTTTTTTCAAAATTATTTATTTTGCTGCCTTCAACTTCCAGCTGCCGATGTAGTAAAAACATAAATTAGAATATATATATATATATATATATATATATAGGGGAATTTTTTATTTAATTTTTTTGTGTAGGGGTGTTCTTTGTTTTTATTTTTATTTTTTATTCTATTTATTTCCCCTTTATATGATTATCTAGTCAAATCATTAATCTTAACTCGACAAATCTATCTTCTAGAAAAATATCTTGTAGGATCAAAAGTGTTTACTTATCTTATGTACTTGAATATACAACGTCTGATTAGTAAGTAATGAGAATGTTTTTTTTACCAGGCTGCCAATCCTAATTGGATTGATCGGTTGCCTTTAATGACATTTAAGCCCTTATAGGGTTATCTTATGCCGAGAGGTTAGGAAAGCACGTTGTGTTGCATAATGGATATGTACGATAGTGTAGTTAATTCAAACTACCGGTTTTATGGGAAAACACAGGAAATTTAATGTAAAGATATTGACCTGTGTTTGACCTCTCCTCTGATTCGCCAGTACGAACTTGAAAAAGTTAGTTTAGAAAAGTCACATTGTGGCTGGGTGTTGAATAGAGTGGATGAAAATGGTGATCTGTCCGCCGAAACCAAAATATCCGCGCGGTTGATTGATCTGGATCTTATATAATAAAGAGCTCTAAACTAAAACAAAAAAGTCTTGTGTTCGTTACAAACAACGGACTAAGACACGATGATACAGAAGACCCAGCCCAGAGTAGATACAGAATCACAAGATATACAGATAACAGATACACAGATAAGATAACAGCCAAACAGAGAGAAAATTGTTGGAATATTTTGGCAAATAAGGTGTGCTGTGGCCCACCACTTAAACTTTTTGACTCTGTGTGAGTGTGTGGATTAAAGTCAGTCAATCAACACGCTCGAATACATGGTTAGTTAACTACTTAATCACCGTTTATTTGCACGTATTCGACACGGACGAGTGGATCAGCCTCTGCTTAACTGAAGGATTCTTCACTAAGGAACAACTAAAGAATTCTACCTAACACTAAGGAAAAACCAAAGGATTCTTCACTAAGAAACAACCAAAAGATTCTATCTAACACTAAGGAACAACCAAAGCATTCTTAAACTAAGGAACAACCAAAATATTCTTCACTAAGGAACAACCAAAAAGGAAAACAAAGGACCAAAAGATCTACCTTCTACCAAACACTAAGGAAAAACCAAAGGATTTTTCACTAAGGAATAACCAAAAGATTCTACCTAACACTAAGGAACAAGCAAAGAATTCTACCTAACACTAAGGAAAAACCAAAGGATTATTCACTAAGGAACAACCAAAGCATTCTACCTAAACCTAAGGAACAACCAAAGGATTTTACCTAACACTAAGGAATAACCAAAGGATTCTACCTAACACTAAGGAACAACAAAGGATTCTTCACTAAGGAACAACCAAAGGATTCTACCTAACACTAAGGAACAACCAAATGATTATTCATTAAGGAACAACCAAAGGATTCTACCTAACACTAAGGAACAATCAAAGGATTTTACCTAACACTAAGGAACAACCAAATGATTTTACCTAACACTAAGGAACAACCAAAGGATTCTACTTAAACCTAAGGAACAACCAAAGGATTTTACCTAACACTAAGGAACAACCAAAATATTCTACCTAACACTAAGGAACAACCAAAGGATTTTTCACTAAGGAACAACCAAAGGATTCTACCTAACACTAAGGAACAACCACAGGATTTTATCTAACACTAAGGAACAACCTAAGGATTCTTCACTAAAGAACAACCAAAGGCTTCTACCTAAACTAAGGAACAACCAATGATTCTTCACTAAGGAACACAAGGGATCTCCACTGTAAAGTGCTCTCACTTGAAGCCAAAAAATGGCACATAGATATAGAATGTAAGATCCAGAATATAAAATCCAGCTACGCAGATAAGATAACAGCTACCCAGATTTATTCAGATCCATAGAAGAAGATAAATATATGAGTATACGTAACCGGTATACGTCCTTATAAAAAGGTTTATATAAAAATTGTACGTTCGTATTAACAATTTTTGTATAGTTTCTTAAGAGGTTATTTTTGTACAGTGTCATATATAATACGAGTAATTTCTAAATAAATCTATTTGGCCCATAGATGGGAACCTAACAAATACTACCACTGTGGTCAAAATAGACCTGAGATCAATGGCGATGAAATGGTATTCATTACACCCCAGGAGATGAGTGGTGTAATTGTTAGAATCGTAGGAAATGGACTCGATGACCCGAGTTCAAATCCAGGAGAAGGCAGTTTGCATTTCACATAGCGGTAATACCCCTGGGAAAGGTATGAATCCATATAGTCTCTGTTAGTTAATCTGCCCTATCTGCATATGCTCGTATGTATACATTTGCATGTTTCAATATGTCAATTATTTATCACACACGTGTACCCCCCCCACGCACACACACAAACGCACAAAAGCATACACGTACATGAGCAATCATTCTTGTGATGGTGTTGATAGTTTTCATCTCAGTGTATCCTTTGCATCACTAAACTCTTCTTCTCGCGTATCTTCTTCTTCTTCTTCTTCTTCTTCTTCTTCTTCTTCTTCTTCTTCTTCTTCTTCTTCTTCATTTAATCCGACATACTTTCTTTCCATGACATCTAAATAATTTTCCCTCCCCTCCCCCCCTCTCTCTCTCTCTCTCTCTCTTCTCTATCTATCTATCTATCTATCTATCTATCTATCTGTCTCTCTCTCTAACGTATGTATCTTTTTATATCTATCTGTTATAAATTTATCAATCTATCACCCCCCATCTCTCTCTCTCTCTCTCTCTTCTCTCTCTCTCTCTCTCTCTCTCTCTCTCTCTCTCTTTCGTTCATTTTGGGGGTTTTCCTTTTTGCTCTCTGGTCTCTACAACATTACTCGCTATTTTTTTCTTTTTTATGAGTTTTTTGTTTGCTTTTTTTTGCTGTTGTTTTGTTTTGGTTTTGTTTTTGTTTTACTTCGATACAAACGACATTCAATTGCAATGCTCATTCGTCGTCGATCGTTCATCCTAACTGTTTCTGTTGACACTTTCCTACTTGTAGTAAGACTCACGGACACTTTACATTTCAGCATCTCGACAGAATCTGGCGCGAAAATCTGACTCTGCCAACAAATTCAAACTCAATTCGGCAACGTTTGCACATGCGCACTCCACCCTTCCGCATCAAACACAGCACACTCTTCTTTCTCCGGTGCCTGACTCTCACCTTTCTCCTGACAATTCTATGATGTCGTTAGGCAATGTCTCACCTTTGTTTTACACCTGCAAGTATCCTGCGGCTCAGCTAGTAAACACGTTAGTATTTTAACTCAGATTTCAAATCATTTTATCCATTATATGCACAACAGGTGATATGTTATTCAGTCTTCCTCATATAGGTAAAAATACCAAGAAATGTATAGCTATAAGGAAATTTGGTAGACAAAGAGTTGACCCACAAAATTTCATATATGACATCGGCATACAATAGCATTTAAAAATGTTGATTTGAATATAAATATTTCCGCATAAATTGCACTGCTAAAAAAGTTTTTTTCTGTATAAAAACGCAGGTCTAAGCGTAGTTGTGTTCATCCTTTGAGTGTCGGTAGGGCTAAAATTTTACGTGTTTTTTTAACCTCCCTCGAAAGTGTATGTTGCATCCAGTAGACTTTAGAAGTGCTTTTGTTGGATTAACTTCTTGGTATAAGCCGTAAATAATTTCATGTCTGAAATATATTGCACCTAAAATTGCAGTCTACGAGAAAAGGAATCTTCTAATTACTATAAAATACTTAACCCATGTAAGCCATTTAAATTTCCCTGCAAGGAAGAAGTCAACTTGCAGATTCTATGTAGGCTGTATGCTGGATTAACTTCTTGGTATAAACCATAAACAACTTCCTGTCTGAAATATATTGCAACCAAAATTGCATTCTGAGAGAAAATGAATCTTCTAATTACCATAAAATACTTAACCCATGTAAACCATTTAAATTTCCCTGCAAAGAAGAATTCATCTTGCAGATTCTGGATTTAATACTGAACTGATTTGATAATATTTATTGAATTGAGACTTGATACCAACCATTTGTGAGTTTATGTTTATTCTCTGTATTGCCATTTAATAAGTCAAACCTTCAAACAGTTTTAGAAATTTTCTATTATTTATTTAATAAGAAAATTGTAGCCTCACAGTTTACGGGATCTAGTGTCACTTTCGAACATGACCGAGAAACAAAATGTATTTTTATTGTAAAGTAGACTATGTATTATTTCATGATATAGGAGAACGACAAAGATAATTTATTTCTCAGAAACACTGGTTTCTATATCGTATGAAAATACACTTTTAATTTGCTTAGACATTACTACCCGTCGACTTAGCAGACCTGTTACTATTTCTCCTATGCATGATACTAAACTATATCCAATGAAAATTAATAATTTTGAAACAAATCTATTTGATCCATAAATGGAACCCTAACAAGTACTATCACTCCGAATCATAGTTGACCTGAGAATAAGGGAAACGTGAATCTTTTGTTTATCAAAATGACTTAATTCGGCGTTAAATAAACTGGCTATCGGCTATCGGCTGGGACTGTAGAATACGCTGACTACACGTCTATAGAAGGGTAATACCCCCTAATGGACTCACATAT
>CM042143.1:81379902-81397402 GCA_023376005.1 Doryteuthis pealeii | reverse complement strand
GGAAAACAGACAGGGGGAATTGAAGATCAAGGGAAGAATCGATACTATCCAGAACAGCATTGTTAAGATCAGCTAGAATACTCAGAAGAGTCTTGGATACCAGAAGAAATTTATTGTCACTCAGGCACCAGAGAAAGATCACCAGCTAACAGTGGTGTGAAAAAACTCAAAAAATAACTAGACCTTGCTAGAGAACTGAAAAAACTGTGGAATATGAGGGTGAAAGTGACACCAATAGTAGTTGGGACTTAGAAAAAAGGCTAGAGGAAGTGGAAATCAGAGGAAGAATGAGACCATCCAGACAGCAGCATTTTTGGAATCAGCTAGAATACCCAAGAAAGTCTTGGAGAACTGAGGAGACTTGTTGTTCTCAAACTCCAGTGAAAGACCATCAGCTTACACTGGTGTTAAAAACTAACAATACCCAAAACAAAAACAAACAAAAACAAAAAGGAACGTCATCTGGTTAAACAACTCTTCAATAATATATATATATATATATATATATATATATATATGAGTTAAGGTAGCGTGGAATCAACACCTGGTTACTGACAGTTTCTCGCCTATGAGATCTTCAGACCAGAGTTGGTCTAAAGATCTCATCGACGAGAAACTGTCAGTAACCAGGTGTTTATCCATGTCCACCTTAGCTCAAATATAAACGCTCTATCAATGATATTGAGCACTATCGGCTTGGAAATGTAGCGCCCATATCATCCCCAATATCCATATATATATATATTATATATATATATATATAATATATATATATATATATAATGTCTCTTGACTCTGTATTTCACACACACGTGCGCACAGGTGATGAATGTCCTTGCTGGTTGACCAACATTGGTTCATGTGTAGGAGTTCACATTGTTTCTGAGACCGTACTTCAAGCCATAGAGGCAAATTTAATCAGTAGCATTCGGAGAGTATCAGGGGAGATTGGCATCTCGCAGTCCAGTGTGGTTCGTTATCTACACGACCCCATCCAAAGCATCTTGAACTGCCGAATTATGACTTACGTTAACAAAATAATGCACAAATTTTGACTCACCCTAGTACCTTGTAATATTCGTTTTCATACAAGAAATAATGATATCCAAGTATCTTTGGTTTTTAAGAAAATTAACTTTTTATAAAGAAAAATAATTGTTATGTGGTGTACTTATTTATCAGCCAAGGCCGGGGCGTACTACCTACTAACCCCACTCCGACTGGGGGCCAAAGCTGCTTGAGGACCAGGAGAGGAGGGTTTCATATATTTCATATATCTCATATATTTTCTATGGACGTGGTCTAATAGTTATGGTTGTAGGAGATGGACACGGCGAGACGAGTTTAATTTCTGGACGAGGCTGTTTGCATTTCCCATAGGGCTAATAGGTATGAATCTAAGTATTCCCCTTCCAACTACGGGTATATAATAGAGAAGACTGGACGCTTTAATCTTGGTTAGGCAACCAGTCTAGGAGAATTCAAACCTGTTAAAATCCGCTTAAGAGATTGGCCTTGTGTCACATCCAACCCGTATATTTTCTATGAATAATACTTTATGAAAATTGATATGTAGTAGGGTAGGGTATCCTGTATCATAAATTAGGGGTCCATGAAGCCCTAGCACCTGCCGACACTATATATATATATATATATATATATACCAAACCCTCGCACGAGTAGGGTGGGATACACGGTCAATTTCCTAAGCAGAGTTTAACAGGTTTGAAATCAGAGTTTTCTTTTTCCGAGTCTGGTTATCTAAAAAAGGTTAAAGAGCTCAGTCTGCCCTACTATTTACCCGTAGCGGAAGGGATTATAGTTGGATACATGCCTTTCCTCAAGGATATTAGCAAACAGCTTTGTCCAGGATTTCAACTCGTATCCCATTATACTGTATATAGTTTTAAAAAAAGATTGGTTGGTTAAATTATTTTAAAACAAAAACTTTTCCTATTATTCACGCTGCTTTATAATACTATCTTCTTGTAATTTTCAATCTTCTGAGCAAAGAATACTCTAAGCCCCTTTTTGCAGTCGTCCAGGTAATTGGAATTGTTTTCTTTTCGGTAATTCTCTAAAGAGACGAATAAATAGTAATCCGAAACTACAGTATCTACTAAGGTGGAAGAATGAAAACTTCGCAACTGAGCTATAAGATTTTTCTACCTGGTCACTAAAGAATCTGGTAGTTTTATGTTTCCATTAACTACCGTATTTGACTGGCCCTATCGGCTGGGGTTGTAGAATACGCCGGCTGTATCTCTATAGAGGGGTAAGATTCCCCCAATGGAGCCACCTGTTATCCGCGGGTCGTGATGCGTAAGGACAGAAAGCTAGTGGCTGAGGAATCCATGACTTGTAAGCATTCCACTTTGACCCTTACTTAGGCTAGACGGGCGGTCGGAGAGGTCATGTCAAGCCCTAGCACCTATATTATTGTCTCGACCATATTACCCTTATGGCAAATCCCCAACACTTTATCATGTATGTGCTAGAAGGCAGTGGTTGAAAGTCTTAGTGTTTTCGGTATGACGTTAAACTGCATTTAATGGTGACGTTCCAAATCTGGTGCTCTGTGTAGTGTGGAGTACCCCTTCATCGCCGTTACTCCCAGGATTCACCCTGATCCGGAGTTGTAGTACCTGTTAGGGTCCCATCTATGGGTTAAATAGAATAAAAATGAGTTTTAAAAATGTGTTTAAAAAATTAAATTAAAAAAAACAAATCAATACCTTTCAAGAATGAGCAGAACAAAACGTCTTCGGCATAAAATAACCCAAAAACGGGTTGGTATACCAACCAACAAACCAACCAAACAAACGTATTTGATGGTTTATAAGACGCAATTTGTTAACAATAAAATATCCTGCAAAATTACCCTGTCAAGGGTCAGCTTTGACATACAATATTCCTGAATACAATATACTATATGAAATTTTATAAGAGTTTTATATATTGTTTTTATATATTGTTGGAGGCGTGAATGGTTAGAGTCTAGTTTAAAGCCTAGAGAAGGCTGTTTGCTGTAGCGCTAATACCCCTGGGAAAAGTATGAATTCACATATTCTCCCTCCAGCTATGGGTAAAATAGTCAAGCAGACTGGGCTCTTTAACCTTGGATAGGTAACCAGTTTAGGAGAAGGACATTTTTGGAAAAACCTGAGATCAGTGGTTGATTGGGTTTGTGGCATTCCTTGTGCACTAATCTTTGCCTATGGACCGTGCCAAAAATTACGGATGTTCCAACACAAGCCTTCACCACAATAAACAAAACACTGTGTGGGTTGTTCATTGGATGAACCCTCATGCGTCAAAATCGACGAGAGAGTCCATACATACCATACATATATCGTTAAAACAACATTTATCTCCCTTGAAATGAAATGTCTAACCATTCAGCCAATGTAATGTTTTCATTTGATCGCTATTGATCAGAACGAGTCAGAAACCACAACAACCACCTTCCAGCATCTATGTGATAAAAAGAGTGGATGCTTGTTATAAAAGCAATTTAAAGAATACAGTCGAGAGATCCATATAGGTGCTAGGGCTAAACATGACCATTCGACTAAACGCCTTTCTATCTCAAGTAAGGGGAGAAATGGAATGTTGCGATTTTTGTGGCCATCCTTTAGGCTTCCAGCAACAGCGCTTCTCCAACAGAGACCCTTTGTGTTAAACAGATCGTGATCCTTAGTGAAGAATCATTTGGTCGTTCCTTGGTGCTCCTCAGTCTTGCAGGTCCTTTATCAATGATTGCAAATGGACGTCTCTCAGTATCAGCGATTAAGTAGTTAACCAGCCATGTATTTGGGCTGTTGATTGACTGAGGTTTAAATCACGTGACCTCGCTCAGTCTATAAATGTAAGTGGTGTATTGCAGCACACCATATATACAAAAATAATCCAACGCTTTTCAAAGGACCATTTAGTACTCCGGTCATGCCACCACAATCCTATCCTCAGGCATCACGAGTCGCCACCCACGGTTAACAGGTGACTATTGGAGGGTCTGACTCTTCTGCAGAGGTACAGTTGGCATATTCTATAGTCAGGGTGGTGTGTGTTCTGGCCAGTATATGTGTGTGTGTGTAAGTTTGTGTTTGTTTGTTAGGGCTGCGTGGTGATGAAGTCAACGACGCTTGATTACTGAGAGTTTCTTGCGTGTGTGATTTTCAAACTCTCTCTCTCTCTCTCTCTCTCTATATATATATATATATATATATATATATATATATATAAATATACAATTTTTACACAATTTCTGTCATTTTCAAAGGAACCGTTTCGTCTTACCTGATGAATGCTTTCAGCAAGAAACCGCTGGTTGTAATACCGTTCCTGCAATTAAATAAATAAAAGCAAAAACTTTTATTTGTTTTGATTTCTCATTGAACTATCAACGCTCTATCACAGATATTGAGCACTCTTCTAATAACACTGTACGTTGGATTACTATTACTTTTTCTAGTATACTAGTGCCAACCATACACATTAATATATATATATATATATATATATGTATGTATGTATATATAAGTAAGTAAAATCATCAGGGCGGCTTAAAGTCGGTATCAGCCAGTCAGCGAAGGAGTCTATCCCCTTTTCAATAGCGCTAGACCAAAGAGATTGTTTTTGGCATCTAAGGTGGAGCGCCACATATACCATCAGCTACTTACTTTACCGCACATATCCCTGTGCTACTCATACGCTGAGTTGGCGAGGACCGGTATCGAACTAGGAATCTTGTGGTTTCTAGCCGAACGCTCTACCGATTGAGCTAACCCGGCCCGTTGTCTAGGGAAATGGTAATGGGAGATGGCTTACCTTTAAAAATGTAAAGAATCTTCACATTCAGCCATTTCAAAGTCAATGCCTCAAACAAAAAAGTGTTTAATTGCACGCCCCCCCCCCTTCGTTCTCTCATTTCTTTTCAATCTTTCTTGCGTTTTATTATAGTTCCTAATTTTTCGCTTTTTAGTTTTTTCTTTATTCTCTCTCTCTCTCTCTCCCTCTCTCTCTCTCTCTCTCTCTCTCTCTCTCTCTCTCTCTCTATCTCTATCTATCTATCTATCTATCTATCTCCCCCCCACACACACACACACACAGAGGCACACACACACACTTTATTATGTTTTTTATTCATTCTATAATTTTCATTCTTTTTTCCTTCTTTTTTCGATTATTTATTCATTCCTCCTCATTTTCCTTTCTTCGTTGATTTACTAAATCATTCTTTCTTTTCCTTTTTCTTTGGAGTTTTTATTTCCTTTTCTTAATCCATTTCTTCTTTTTATTTATATATCTATGTCATTCATTTTTGTCTTATTCTATTTTCCTCTTTTATTGTATCCTTTTTTTCTTTTTTTCTTTTCCTTTTTTATATTTTTTATTTCTTTTTCTTTTCTTTTTTTTACTTATCTTTTACGTATGTGCAATTCATACATTTATCTTACTTCTTTATTTGTTTTACTTTTTATTGTTTAATGAGAATTTCTTTTTTTTTTTGTTTCTTTTTCTTTAAAGCGTAATCTTTCTTTTTCTTTTTCTTTTTCTTTTTCTTTTTTTCTTTATCTTTTTTTCTTTCTGCCTTTTTCTTTTTTTTTTTCCTTTTATTCATTCTCTGGTTTCAGTACTATTTCTCGGCTTTTTTCTTTCCCTCTAAATCATTCTTTCCATTCATCTTGCTGTTTTTTGTTTGTTTGTTTTGTTTTGTATTTTCTTTCTTTTTCTTCACCAAATTTTCTTGTTATCCCAACCTACGTCATCCATTCATTAGTTGTTGCCGTTTTTGTTGTTGTTGTTTTTGGAGGGTGTTTGTTTGTTTTTTTGTTGTTGTTTTTGGTTAGTTTTTGTGTTGTTTTTTTGTTTTTTGTTTTTGTCTTCTCTTATTTTTCTCTCTCTCTCTCTAGATATCAATCTTAAATCAGCAGTCGTTCGCCAAAGCATCGATTTTCGATTATTACCGCCTCGAGCAAAAACATCATATTCACAATTTTTATTCATAGTTTCCAACGATGGTGGCAACCGCATTAAATAGGGCCAGGCATTCACCCTGTCCTGTCACTTAAATCCCGTGTCAGGTGTCACAACGACCGACAAACTCTAGTGTCACGACGCACTCTTTTTGAGTGACGCGAACTGACAGCGGCGTTCTGCGGATGGCACTCCGAAAGCGGATGGCGTTGCACGGTTGACTAGCCACATCCAGCTGCATTTCCATTGCACTGAGCCGATGTATTCGTGCGCCGACTCTCAAATGCTTCCTTTTTACTGCTGAACTTAACTAATGGCAAATCATTCGCCCCTCATTGTCATAGAGGTTAGAATTCATCTCTCCCCATCCACCCACCCACCGCTCTCTCTCTCTCTCTCTCTCTCTCTCTCTCTCTCTCTCTCTCTCTCTCTCTCTAAATTCTAAGTCACCTTCTCGCCTAATCTCTTCGTCTCCCTATCTATCTATCTACTTTTCCTAAAGATTTGCCATTTACATTTGAGTGTATATATATATATATATATATATATATATATATATATATATATGTGTGTGTGTGTGTGTGTGTGTGTGTGTGTGTGTGTGTAATAAAGTCGATGGAATGGCCTATTGGCCGTATCAGCCGGGAGTTTATTCTCTTTTCAGTCTATTCTCTTCTCACAAGGTTAGTACTGTATCGGTAGGACATCCGCCTAGAAACCACTAATTTCCGAGTTCGATACCAGCCCTTGCCATCTCAGCGCAAGATCTGTGTGATAAAGTAGGGAGCTTGAATCTGTGTGATAAAGTGGGGAGCTGTTGGTAGTTCTCCTAATCAAATTTTAGACTAAAACAAACTCCAGAAAAAGAGGAATGTAGGTCCTCGAAATATTGGAAAATAAATGGAACTTAGAACATAATGTTCAACTTAGTTCTTCATTTATTTCACTCATTTATTTCATGCTTCAACGAAAAGATTGTCCTAAGTATGAAATTAAACTGCATCCAGTGGTGAGGCTTCAGTTCTGGAGCTCTGGGGTACGTGGATTACCACTTCATTGACATTACTCCAAGGCCAACCCTGACCCGGAGTGGCAGTACCTGTTAGGCTTCCATCTGTGTGTCAAGTAGGTCAGTTTGAATATATTTGCATTAGATAACAATCTAATATTTCTCTATACAACTGTGAAATTATGATCCATGTCACAGATGTCTTCCTAAATACGCGGGCAGTCAACCTCAGCCCACAGTAAAATTTGCGTTGGCCGAAAACAAAGTCAAATACTGAAATATGTTAGAATAAATCACTCTCCAAATATATAAGTAATTTTTTTTAGGTATTTAGAGATGTATCTTAATAGTGTACATCAATTCTAGTCCAAATCAAGATTTAAGGGACATGGAACAAAAACAAAAAGAGACAAAACCACATTCTTTAACAAAAATATCCCATTTTCGCCACAGGACTTTTTCATCCGCCTATACCATCACCGCTAAATTTTTTCCATCACAATGATAAATGAGCAGAAAGTAATTATACGATTTATTTGCTCAGTGAACAGAAATAATACATACAAATTAACGTGTGTGTGTGCGCGCGCACGCGCGCGTGTGTGTGTGTGTGTATTTTCCCAACATTTCCGCCACGAGCAGGATGTGACACGAGGTCAATTTTCAAGCTGAGTTAACAGGTTTGAATTCCTTAACCGGAAATAACAAAATAACATTCTAATGCTATTTGCAGCCTTCGCTAAATGATTGATTGATTTTAATGGCATATCATATCGCGATGGGTTATTTTATACTTAGAGGTTAGTGAATCGCATTCATTGTACTTTCACATTTACAAGGATCCTATGTATGGGTCAAATACGTTTGTTTAAAAATTAGTCGTATTTGATAGGACAATATTTATTAAAAAAACAACGAAAATGCTTAAGAAGCCACTAAACATAAAATGTAAATATGAATATACAACGAACGCGATTCCCTAACCTCTAGCCATAAAATAACCCTAAATGAGTTGACATGCCGTTACAATCGCTCAGTCAAATATTCGGGTACTGAGAGTAATTGAATTTAATGTAATTGATATATTGAGCGATTTTGCTCAGTCTACTGGTAATGGTTAGCAAGCTAAACCATTGTTAGTGAGTTCGATTCTCACTGGGCGCCCCATACTTCTGGCCTTGTGTCATATCTAAGCTAAGCTTAGTAAATAACTATATCCTGATATAAGATGTAAGCAAAATCGTTACTTCTATCTATGGACTTTTTTAACAGTAGCAGCCATTTCTGGTAGAAATTGGCCAATGAGATGAGAGGACAGAAAGCATTTAAGATCATTCGCGTTGTGCTCAATCACTTGCTGGTTGAACTTTCTGCCAGGAAGACTTATCTTTGGATTAACACCAGAGGCTAACCACAAACGTCTGATTTATATATTACAAGGAAAACTACAGACTTGGGTTATATATATTACAAAGGACAGGATATCAATAAAAAAAAATAAGGAAGTGAATTGACAGTATATCAGAGAAGAAATTTGAAAAAACACACAGATCTTATAAATTAATGTCGTATTTATTGGCTAATATTAGCCAATAAATACAACATCAATTAATAACATCTGTGTGTTTTTTCACATTTCTTCTTTGATATATTACAAGGAAAACTACAGACTAGGATCCCCAACTGGATTATGTGACAACAACCGAACAACTGAACTCGTACAATGGCTTCGCAGATTCTAACACTCTCTGCATCTGGCCTAACTACCACGATACTACCAACCACAACGAGTACCTACCCTGACTTGAACTCCTGGGATCACGTGATATACGCCCGTAAACTAGCACGTACCAAAATATTGCAAAACTTTTGACTCAGCCTGGTCCATCTATCTGTTTGTCCATTCACTATATGTTCTTCTATAGCTAATTGTATATGAGTATGTATCTATTATCTGATTGTTATATATCCAATACACACACATACATACAATCACACACATATATGGATAGATAAACAGATATCAACATTTTTTCCTTACTTATAATTCTTAGACATTAAGGGAAAAAAGAACGAGACGGGGAGATTAGACGGCAGCAGTCATCCAAAATGGAGACAACCTGTCTGTCTAGAAAATCATCATTTAATATCCCATTTTTTTATTTGGGATTGATTATCGACTGCAAACCTCGGTGATCGATACTTAACCCTTTGTGGCCGCTATCTATGCCACTAAGTAGAAGTACGTAAATCCGGGCGCCTGGAATTCCGGTCGTGGATTACCGACCTCTACTACGTTGCACTTTCATCTGTGCACTTTTCAAATCACACACGAAGTGAAGCAATGCACAATGTGTCAGTGCACCAACTACCATGATACTACTAAACACAGCGGGTACCTACCCCGTCTTGGACTGCTACGATTTCTAGTAGTAATTACTAGTAATTACAATTACGGTTTAGCTCAGTCGGTAGAGCCTCGGCTAGGAATCACAAGGTTCTTGGTTCGATACCGGCTCTCGCCAACTCAGCGTATGAGAAGCACAGGGATCTATGCGGTAAAGTGAGGAGCTGATGGTAGGTGTGGCGCCCCACCTCAGACGCCAAAATAATCTCCTTGGTCTAGCGCTAGTGAAAATGGGATATACTCCTCGCTTATCTGGTTGATACCGACATTAGGTCACCCCGACAACTTTACTTTTTACTTACAATTACGATTATTACCATATAAAATAATGCAATTTTCTATTATATCTATTATTATACTAAAACTGAATGAATCAATGATTATTTGCTAAAGGCTTTTTTCCTGTTTATCTTAATGACACAAAATTCCTACTACAATATTCCTTGGTTTTAGGATTAAGTTATGTTTTTAAAAATCCCATTCTAATTGGTTCTAATTAATCGTAATTTGCAATTAAGTCAAAAATTGACTAGTCTTTACTTTACATTCTGCCTGTTACTTTCCCCTCTCTATGTATATCTTGATTACATCTTCGTTATATATGTTGGTTTCTCAGTGAATACTCACTGAGAAACTAACAAAGAGAGAGAGAGAGAGAGAGAGATTGGAGAGTGTGAAATGTATTTGTATGTTAAGTTCCATAGGCAGCCAGCCCGTAGTTTTTTTTAACATCTTGGCTCTTGATAAATTTAAATTAGGTCAAACGTTCCCTTTTTAAGAAAAATTGCAAAATGATTTTTATGTTCTTTTTAAAAATTTTCCGGTTGTATTTTTTCTTCAAAATTGTATTCGCTTTGCGAACTAACTTTTCCCTAATTATCCCATTTATCTACCCAGAGCTCAATGGGTGACCCAATGGGTCACGTTTGGTCTAGTATTATATATATATAATTTTATCATTTTTGATATATTTCAAATTGTTTATAGAATGTTTAAACAGTTAACATCCTGTGGAGCGGTTAAATAGCAGATTACAGAATTTCGGTTTAGCTCATTCGGTAGAGCACCCACCTAGGAATCGCAAGGTTCCAGGTTCGATACCTGTCCTCACCAACTCAGCGTATGAGTAGCACTGTTCTGGTTTTCTGATCTGTACGGTAAATCATCTGGGGGTCGATGGTAGGTGTAGTGCTCCATCTCAGCAAAATCAATTTGCCTGGTCTAGCGCTAACGAAAAGAGGATAGACTCGCTCGTTGTTTGGCTGAAGCCGACAATAGGCTACTCCACTGTCTTAACTACTGCATTTTCAGTTATTTTTCAAGTCAGAAGTCCAGGGTGCGAGGGCGATGGTCGTGGGAGGTTAAACACTGATATATATTGGGAGGTACATAAAATATTCTGTAATCTAATAATCTAAAAAAAAAAAACTTTTTTCAGAATAAATATTCATTTTTCAGGATAATCTGTCGGTAAGGGCTTAGTATACCCTAACTCTAGCTACCTCCCCAAAAAGTGTGTCCGGCGTAGGACACTTGAATGTATCTGATATTAAGGCTCCAGTTCTGGAGAGTGTGGAGTACCCCTTCACTGCCATTAATCCCAGCTATCTGTTAAGTTACTATCTATATACTGGATACTGCTGGGGTAAGTTTGGTTTAATACCACGGAACACTTCTTTCTGATAATCTTTTTTTCTTCTTTCTTAAGCCATCCTGTAAGTTTTCTTATATCGCAGTCGAAGTGGTTGACGACTTGTCTTATGCTTTTTCTCCTAAGCACTTTCGACCATATCCACAATTTTCTTCGGGTGGATGATTTGTTTTAGTTGTTTGTTTTTAGTTTTTTTGCAGTTGTGAGGTTTATTCAGCAGGGATTTAGTAGGTGGGGGTACTATGGTTTGTGGGATAGATGTTTAATATATTAGTGCTTGTCTAAACTCCTATTCTATTTATGTTATTCTTTTAAATATTAATTGCTTTTTGGATCTGTAGGCATTTTTATTATTTTTATATAGAATTTTGATATAACTTATGAGGATTTCCGTATATTAGCTGATATGAATTTATATATATATATATATATATATATATATATATATATATATATATATATATATATATAATATGGTTAATCAACACCTGAAGAAGATATCAGAAAATCTTAAACACGTGTCGGAAATGTAAAATAATAATTAAAAAAACAAAACATAATCCATTTTGCGGACCTTCTTTTTTTATAAAATATTTAATTTTCTCCTGTTGGACCTATAACAACACTTTATATTATATATATATATATATATATATATATATATATATATATATATATATATATATATAGGGTGTTCGGGATAAATTTGACATACTTATATTTAGTTATTTTTCTCTGTAGGTTGGAGTTATTGACACACACTACGCATTTAAAAGCTTGGATCCTTCTTCATTCATATACGTGATGGCAGATAGAATGGATGGCGGGAACCCACCTGAATCATGGAAGAGAGTAACTTGTATCATGATGATCTGCGCCGGTCATCAAAATAAGGAGAGTATGGTTACTGCCCAATGCTTCCTGAACACTGTAAAAACAATCAAGTATGAACTAGAGAATTGCAGTGGAGACTACAAGGCTGTAGCTAGAGGAAAGCAACATAACAGATGATCTGATTGCGTTCGTACAGCAGAATCCCTCGAAAATCTGCAGAAGAAAGTGTTGGAGGACCCTGGTATTGGAATTCGGACTTTGTCATGTGAATTGAATGTTTCAGCCTCTACCATGAAGCTTGTACTCAATGAAGACCTTCACTATTACTCATAGAAGCGTCGCAGAGGTCAACTGCTCCCCCCAAAAAAAACCGCGAAAATCGTCTGACAAAGGCAAAGAAACTTCTGAGCAAAGTGAAACTGAACCACAAACAATCTGTTTTTTTTTTTCTAATGAGAAAAACTTTTGCTAAGATCAAAAGCACAACTTGCAGAATAACAGATAGCTTGCATACAGTCCAAAGAATACTCCTCGTGTCATTCAGACTAAATTTCCCCAAACTATGATGGTATTCGGATGTGTATACTCTGAGGGTGATGTGATGCCTCCGCATTTTTTCAGAGAAGGCATCAGGTTGATTTCAGATGCCTATGTGGAGTTGCTAAACATTGTAGTCAAGCCCTGGATAATAAGGGTAGCCAATGGTAGGCCATATGTATGACAGCAGGATTCGACCCCCTGCCACACCTTTGGGAAAAGTCAAAAATTGTTGTCGGCGAATTTTTACGACTACACCAGTCTCAATGTTTGGCCTCCAAACTCCCCAGATCTTAATCCCATGGATTATTATGTATGTGGCACTGTTAAGAAGATCATCAATCACCGTGCCAGTACTACAAAAACCCAGTTTACCGACAGAATTAAGGTAGTTTTTGAGACCCTTCCCAGGGAAACTGTAACATCAGCTTGCTCCAGGTTCCGGAGCAGGATTGAGGCTGTGATCAACGCTAATGGCGATTATTTTGAGTGAAACTTGTTGACAGTAGTGTAATTTCCGTGCCTGTTGAATTTCTTTACAATCCATTAAATTTTGTAGTTACCAAGCACTTTTTCTTTTTCCTTATGAAATTGTCAAACTTATCCCGAACACCCTATATATATATATATATATATATATATATATATATATATATATATATATATATATATATATATTAATGTTTCACTCTTAATAGATTTTTTATGCAGTGCTGTTTTATCTCACACTGAAATTGAAATTATTTTTTAATGTAACTTTTTAGGACACGTGTTCTAGAAATATATTTCTTTACTCAACAGAACTAAAAACAAAATGCATTCATTTTAAATTAATTGATTTGTTGCAAAAAAATACAAGAAAATGAATCAGCAGAAAGTGGAGCAAAAAAAACGAGCAAGGAAGAGAAAATGGTAACTAATGAAGACAAAGACTGAAAACAGGGGAAAGAAAGAAGGAAATGAGAATGAACAGAATAGAGGTTAACTAGGTTAGCGAAATCGAATGAATAAATGAATGAATGAAGGAAGGAGGGAAGGAAGACGAGCAAGAACTGGAAGAAAGAAGGAAACGAGGAAGGAAAGGAAGACTTGCTAGAACTGAAAGAAAGGAAGGAAACAAGAATAAACAGAATAGAGAACGACTATGTAAGGGATATCGAAGGAACGAAGAAAGAAAGAAAGAAAGAAAGAAAGAAAGAAAGAAAGAGAAAAAAGAGTAGAAGGTAGCAAGGGAGGAAGGAAGGAAGACTGGTAAGAACTTAAAGAAAGAAGGAAACGAGAATAGACAGAATATAGGGTGACTAGGTAAGAGATGTCGAATGAATGAATGAATGAATGAATGAAGGAAGGAAGGAAGGAAGGAAGGAAGAGAAAACGAGGAAGATTAACAATAACTGAAAGAAAGTAGGAAACAAGAATAAACAGAATAGAGAACAAATACGTAAGGGATATCGAAGGAAGGGAGGAAGGAAAGAAAGAAAGAAAGAAAGAAAGAAAGAAAAAGGAAGGAAGGAAGGAAGGAAAGAAGGAAATAAAACTAGCTAGAACTTAAAGAATGGAAGGAAACGAGAATAAAAAGAATAGGGGATGACTAGGTAAGTGAAATTGAATGAATGAAGGAAGGAAGGAAGGTAAAAAGGAAGGAAGGAAGGAAAGAAAGAATGACGGAAGGGAGACTAATAAGCACTGACAGAAAAGAAGAAAACAAGAATAGACAGAATATAGAAGTAAGTAAGTGATAACGAAGAAAGTAAGAAGGGAAGGAATGAAAGAAGGAAGTAAGATGAAATTGAAAGATGATATATTAAAATGGATATTAAAAGCGGAAATAAAGAAAAGAATGACTGAAATATCAAAGAAGCAAACGAAGCAAGCAATGAGATATAAAAGGAAGGGAGTCGAAGAAAATATTTGTAAATTAAAATGCTGAGGTGATGGAAAGAATAAAGTTGAAATATAAAGAAAGAAATCCTGAACAAAACAAGTATGAAAAATGAAGGAGGAAGGGGGATGAAAAGGAAGAAAATACGAAAATAATAAGAAAAGCAAGCAACAATCCATGCGATTGAACAAAATATCGTGGAAATAAATATGTATGATGGAAGTTCACACTAACAAAGAAAAATTGAACAAATAAAACTAAATGTAAAAAAATAAAAATGATTCAAATTCTTTTGTGAAAAGTAAAGCTGACCTTCGTCAGTAAAACTATCATGAATGTTGGTTTTTCATTCGGCACGAATTTGAAAGTCCCACCGCCATAATAACATCAGTTGCAAAATAATGGCTGCTAAAAGTGACACACAAAGGTGTGGGTTGCTGGCTGGAAAGAAAAAATGGCGGCAAAAATATAAATTTAGTTTAACAATAACAAAAAAAGAGAATAAAATAGAGGTGAATGAAGAGGTAAAAGAATCTGAAAATGGGAACAAAAAAAGAAGAAAAATTACTTTTGTAATTAGAATGAGAAAGTAGGAGTAATGGAACGAGAGTGAATGAAAGCGAAAAGAGAAGATATAACATATGCAGAAAAGAAAGTTATATTTAAAATCAATAAAAGTGATAGCGATAACAAAAGAAAGAAAAGAAAGAAAGAAAGAAAGAAAGAAAGTACTGTGACTGTTATGCCGTCAATGGCAACAAGTTGTATCGAACATTACCGAATTGTAAGAAAGAAGAAAAATAAAGAAAGAATCCTAGAAAGAAAGAAAGAAAGAATGATTGTATAAAAGGAAGGAAAGAGAAAGAACGAAAAGACCAAAGGAAAAAGAATTAAAGAAAATAAAAGAAAGAAAGAAAGGAAGAAAGAAAATGGAAAAAAATGAAAAAAATGTCGTAAAAGCAATAGAAATAAAGAAAAATGAAAGAATGAATGAATTAATAGAAAGAAGGAAAAATGAAAGAATGAAAAGACCGAAGAAAATGGAATGAAAGAAAAATTACAGAAAGGAAGGAATAGAAATGAAAAATGAAAAAAATGAAAATAACGAAGAAAAAAGAATGGAAGGAAAACAATAGAAAGAAAGAAAGAAAGAAAGAAAGAAAGAAAGAAAGAAATTATGAAAAAAGAAAAAATGTTATTGAGAAAGATGGTAAGTGAAAGGTTAACCAAAAATAATTAGGAATGACGAAAAAACTAACGTTGTCACCCGCGACGCTTTTGTTCTGTTTCTCTAAATTTAATATTCACATCACGAATATTTTTACTTGCTTCTGCAAACGAAATAAAAGCGATCTGAAGCACGCCAAATATTTGGTCCGTAGTTTTTAATAAAAAATCGATGATTCGATACATTTTTGATTCAGAGTTGAAATGCAACGCGTCTATTTATTTTTATAGAGATTTTTTCTTTATCATTGTTTTTTATTCTTTTTTATCTATTTTTATTTTATTCTTTTTTTTTTTATTAATTTTTTTTTTTTTTGGTGGGGGTGGCACTTTTTTCCAATGATTTCTTCACAGCAAGACTGAAAAAAACTCCTACGTGATTAATCAGAAAGGAAGGCTTGATATGTTGTTCAATAACCTCCTTTCTTTAAAAATGTTTTTTTATGAATTCGCATAAAAGATTGTGATGGTATAGATAAGAAAAATCTTACTTATCAATGTTATATATATATATATATATATATATATATATATATATAATATGAACTAAAACATTATGACCACTGACCATGGTTATCCATAACAACTCTTAACCAATCAGGCAAGAAACCTGCAAAACTTGTAAAGTTTCCCTCTCTGATCCAGTGGCAAAATGTTGACAGTAGATCTTTTCCTTGCTGCAAATTATGTGGTAGAAATTATGTGGTTGATTTTTACGGCATGCCAACCCATCTAGGGTTATTTTGTACCAAGAGAACGTGAATCACGTTCATTGTGCGTTCGTATTTAAATTTTGTGTAGTTGTTTCTTTGTTTTATTTTGGCTTTGTTATTTTCGCACACAGTCCTATCAAATACGAATATTTTTAAACATATATATTTGCTATCACTCCGGGGTTACAGTGGACTGGGAAGTAATGGCAATGAAGGGGTGATCCATAGTCCCAAGATCTCCAGAACTGGATCCTCGCATCAGATACAGTCTAGTTTCAAATAAAAGTTATATTTAAAAGATATAAGTATTCATATAGAATAAAATTATTCCGAAGAAACAATTACCCAAAATATAAATATGAACGTACAATTAACGCGTTTCTCTCACTCTTTGGCATGAAATAACCGTAGATGGGTCGATATACCGTTAAAATCAATCAATCAAAATTAAAGACACATTTCTGTTTTTAAACATTTTTTCGAATTTTTTCATAGAAGTATGATAGCTACACTTTTTGTATGAATAGCTGCTTTTTTTATATAATAGCTATAATTTTTGCATAAAAGTGTAATAGCTGCACTGTTTTTTTCATTAATTTTTATCAAACATTTTTGTAACGTTTGTACATATTAGTGATATCTTTCCGCATATTCAGTGTTCATCTCTTGATATATATTATGAATTTTCATAGTTTAATCGCTTTTGTTATTTCAGGCTCTTCAAAGACAAATGCTGCAAGTATCTATCATATATTCTCTATTAAATCTAAATCTGGGTTTCCAAGCCATTCACCACCCTGTCTCCAAGGACTTTACAATACACCGACTGTACATTTGCAATGGGAATCTCACCCCCAATGGAGCCACTTTTTGGCCGTGAGTGGCGACCCATGAGGCTTAAAGACGGAATCCTCGTGGCTGAGCAGTCCATGACTAGAAACACTCCACTTTGGCCCTTATTTAGGCTAGATGGGCAGTTGGAGAGGCCTCTTCCGATCAATCGGCTGGTCAGTCCAAGCCATTGCGTCTATATAATTGTCACAGTCCTTAGTGTCCTGGGTATGACGTTAAACTGCATCTAATGGTGAAGTTACAATTTGGAATTCTGTGGAGTGTGGGGTCCCCTTCATTGCTATTACTCCCAAGTCCACCCTGACCTGGAGTGGTAGTACCTGTTAGGTCTCATCTATGGGTTAGATACGAGAAAATGTGTTAACAAAAATGCATTTTAAAAACTGAGTTTTAAAAAGTTTTCAGTAAG
>CM042143.1:81372402-81374902 GCA_023376005.1 Doryteuthis pealeii | reverse complement strand
TTTCACCGCTCGGGAGTTAGCAACCCCACAGCCGTACGTCTGCTCTGCATCTCATTTACGTTGAAACTGACTTTCCTAACTAACTTTACCACGTGACTCGCGAGATTCGCGACTCTGGGGTCAGTTGGGGCCATAAACGTTTACTGGTATTTTTCCATCCCCTGATCTAAAGTAAACATGGCGCCTTAGAATTCTCGCTACAGGGCTTGTCAAAAATTCACGCCACCACACAATTATGCAACAGTAAAGGAAAAAAGGTTGAAGACGGCAAAACAGTTTATTGTTGAGCTACTAAATGTGATTTATTTATTGATTCATTGATTTTAACACGTCTAGGTTTGTTTTGTGCCAAGAGGTTAGGGAATCGGGTTCACAGTACATATTTGGTTAAGGCATAAAATAACCCGACAAGGGTTGATAGACCGTAAAAACTAACCAACCAACCAACCAACCAACCGGTGCTTTCAACGCGACTGGACCGTAAGTTCTTCTTTGTTAGAAAAACAAGGCTTTTATCTGAGATATGGAAACATCTTTTTGAGAAAGGGTTGTTTAATATTCATTTAATTACCGAAGCATGAATTGCACGGAAAAGATTAAAGTTCGATATATTATGGGGAGTACGTATTTAGCCAATCCCTGCGCCACTGTCAATTTTTAAAAGGAATACATTGATTTAAATTCAGAATTTTTCCTTCTCCTAGACTGGTTACTTAACCAAGGCTAAAGAATCCAGTCTACCCTACTATTTACCTTTACTTGGAAGGGGATAATTTTTAGAGTAGCTAACACCCCTTCAATACTCTACCAGGTGGACTGGCTCATAGCCATAAAATAGCCTATGATTAAAGTAGATTAGCTAGCTGAATAATGTTCAGACTGACTTGCTGCGTTGGCTATACCAAACTGACCCTCTTCTTTTTAGTGTAAGTTTGTCTTGTTAATTGCTTGTACTTATTTGTTCTATGTTTATATGTATCTGTTTAGCACCGGATGCTGGTGCTTAATGAATGTGTTCATCTGTGTATCTTTTCACCTCGTGATACAACAATATTGCGAAACGAAAAGCAAACTGCCTTGTCCAGGATTTGAACTCACTAATTTCATTTCATATGACCTATGTACCAGATTAGGCAAAGTTTGATAAATAATAAGACATCCTAGCTGTAATAATACGAGTTGGATTAGAGTCGCGAAGTGTCTTAGTTCAAGAATTCTCTTGTAGGAGGTGCGATTTATCGACATATAATTTCAATAAATTATAGTAGCCAAGTCCTCCGATCCTATATAACAAGTTTTAAACCGTGTAGAATAATTTCCCTTGTATCAAAATGAATACAAGGGTTGATTGATAAATAACGTCTGCGAGCCTAATTAACAAGTTTTAAACCAAATGGAATAATGAAGTAAATGAATTAAATTATTTTTCATCATGGTCCACATTTAGTGCAACATATGTGTAAAATGGTCAATCTAAGTGGAATTCTTTAATGAATATATATATATATACACACATATATATATATATATATATATATATATATATATATATATAGTTAGAATAATACTATTAAATTATCTTTAAGAATAGTTATTTATTTCAAATAGGAGAGATAGTGAAATAGAACAGTCAAACACTATAACGTAGTAATATTAGATTCCTAAAATATAATTAGATTTGGTTAACTTTACAATATGATTAGATTTTAACTGTTTTTACTATATAATATTTATAATTAGAACTAAGTTAAAAACAATAGATGAAAATTTGTAAATAAATAAACGAATAAAATAAGCTGCACGCGGCAATAGAAAAAAATATGAACTGATATAGCGTTCAGACGTTACTATCGAAGAATACGTTAATCTCAGTTTAAATAAGTAATGACTTCAACTTAGTCAAGTATAAGGTATGGTCCTGGTGAGATCGTATAGATGGAAACCGTAGTAGAACCATAACTCTTTTCTATTATATATATATATATATATATATATATATATATATATATATATATATATATATATGGGAGTAAATATGGAAATTAAATCCGACAATATAAAGAAAATTTGAAAAAACTAGTGTTCCGAAAATGGGATGAATTTAATTATCGATGTTTAAAACATTTCAGTTACATTGAACCTTCATCAGGATGTCTCTTGGGGTGAAGAAAATGATGGATGTTTTTATATGTGACAGGAGATGAAAATCTTTTTAGTTATGTAACTGTATTTGATCAGCGTTTTATTTTTGAAAGGCAAGTCGCGATCTAGTTAAATAGTGTTAAATAATTACTAAATACCAGGCTTCATTTAATTATTTATTTAGTTATCATTCCCACTTTGTTTCCCTATGTTCTCTTAAAAATAATCAGTCCATTAATACTTTTTCTCGTCTTTTGCATTTCTTCGAGTTGCGTCACGCGTCATGACACCTTCGCGTGAGTAGATCGCGACTTGCCTTTCAAAAATAAAACGCTGATCAAATACAGTTACATAACTA
>CM042143.1:81362402-81367402 GCA_023376005.1 Doryteuthis pealeii | reverse complement strand
CGATCAATCGGCTGGTCACGTCAAGCCCTAGCACCTATATGATTTTCCCAACCCTATTGCCCTTATGGCAAGCCCCAAACCCTTTTTATCATATGGATGCTAGAAGGCGGTGGCTGCGGGTCTACATGTCCTGGGAATGACGTTAAACTCTATCTGATGGTGAGGTTCCAGTTTTTGAGGTTTGGGGAATGTGGAACACCCCTTCATCACCATTGCTCCCTGGTCCACTCTGACCCGGAGTGGTAGTACCTGTTAGGGTCCCATCTATGGGTTAAATAGAAAAATGTATTTATAAAAAAATTAGTATTATCCATTAAGAATTGATTTATTTCAAAACTTTATCGGCATTAAATGACCCACTGAGGTTGATATGCCGTAAAATAAAACAAACCAAACCAATAAACTAAAAAATTACTAACCACTGTTTTAAGTTTTTTTTTCTATATAATTGAATACCAGCGATGGCTTGATTATGGTTTGCTAAACAAACCGAAACGTTATCGCATCGGCTCCTACAATAAAATATAATCCATCTGAACACTTTGTTTTTTCATTTATATATATATATATATATATTGTTAAGGGTTGGCAGCTTGCTTGCAATTTCTTTTGTTATTAGTGATATGGCCCCCTGTCATGTGTAGATGAGCACTTTTTGAAAAGTATTTAAGCACTTAATAAGCAGTCAATTTAAAACCTGCCTTCAACGTAGCTACTTCTAACATCTGCCCACTTGATGAATGGGAAAACACGAAACTAGAAGTTACGGGAGAGTAGGGTGCGGTTAAAATGATAATGTAGGTTTGTTTAAACCAGCTTTTTGCATTCTTTTCAAAACGAACTGTCCTCTTAACTTATTGTTAGGGAAAGCATATATATATATATATATATATATATATATATATATATATATATATATATATATGCAGTAGTAGCTTGATTTACGAGTTCTCCAATTTACGAGTTTTTTCGAGTTACAAGCTGTTACTCGATCGATTTTTTTTTTTTTTTGCTTTATGTTATGAGGTGAAGTTTGAGATACGCAGTGTGTTAATAAGTTCAGTTAAAACACTTAAGTTCCCAAATTCATTAGGCCAAAGAAAAATATAATTTATAAAAAAATAAACATTTAAACATATTACATCACATAATTCATTATATTTTATTTCATTATAGTTTTATACAAAAAATAATGTATTTTGAAGCGGTGCTCAAACGGATTAATGACAACTGTCATATCAACTTTTAACTGAAAGAATTGGCAAATTTCTGTTTATTGTTTATAATATTGGAGACAATAGGTACCATTATATATGTATATATAAAGGGGCCGGGTTAGCTCAGTCAGTAGAGTGTTCGGCTAGAAACCGGAAGGTTCTTAGTTCGATACCGGCCCTCGCCAACTCAGCGTATGAGTAGCAGAGAGATCTGTGCGGTAAAGTAAGGAGCTGATGGTAGGTGTGGCGCTCCACCTCAGACGCAATAAACAATCTCCTTCGTCTAGCGCTAGTGAAAAGGGCATAGACTCCCTCGCTGAATGGCTGATACCGACATTAGGCCGCCCCGACGACTTTACTTTATATATATAAACAAAAGTGTTGCCGTGAGATTTTTTGCTCGAAACGCTTCTATGATTCTACAAACTGTCAGAATCTGAAAATTTGTGGATTGATTTTAATAAACACGTATATTGATTTTTCCTAATATTTTCTTTATTTCGGGTCGGATCAGTAGTATAAATCTTGGTATCTTAAACAGTAAGAGTTATACCTCTGTAGTTCATAGTGATTCCGGGGTTGCATTTCCTCAGGAATAGGAGAATAGAGCATCTCGTCCATTTCTCTATTGTTTTTGTTTATATACTCCATGGCATAATCGTCAAATTTCCCTGTCGTTCATATTTCAGGAGGTATTTCGTTGAAACCTGCAGCTTTTCTACTTTTTATTGTTTTTAAAACTTACTCTAGTTCATTCATCGTAAAGTGTCCTTGATATCTAATTGACTACACATGCTTTTTTGAGTATTATTATTATCTGTGATTTTAGGAGAGTTTCCAAACAGATTTTTCATGTGTTATTTCCACTTTAGAAGTCTATTTTATTGGCCGGCACTTTTTAGCTTTGATCTCTAGGTGCTTTACCTACCACTAACTTCATTTAATGTCTGCCATGCTAACTAATTGTCTATCTATCTTCACCCGCTTTAAGACGGGTGAGTGATAGTCAAAATTCGAATAGTCCCAGTCGGCCTTCTCCTTAGGCAATATCTGCCTCTTTGCCTAAAAGAGGTGAGAACCGGATTTTTGCCCAATGTACAAGGTGCCTCTGAAGGGGGATGCCGATGGGACTATTACATAATTTGTAGCCTATTAATTATGTAATGTAGTGTAGAATTCAAAAGTTAACTGGTAATTCTGTTAAAGAAGAGTCATGTAAAACACCAATAAGATGATAGACAAGGTTTAACCTTTAGTTGACCTTGGTAGAGTTCTCTGATTGGCTAGTGCAATCGTAAGAACGAGTCAGAGATTCAGAGTTAGCTGGGCGACTGGAGCGGATGACAATGCAGTCTCTCTTCCGCGGGCTATTTATCTCCATGCTTGCCTTTGGGTTTTGAAATAAATACGTCCGAAACATAGCAAATTTTGTGTTCATTTGTAAGAAGAAGAAATATGGACAAAGAGACTAAGAAATGCATAAGACCACCCCAGAAAGAAGGTCAGAAGACAGAGAACTCAGCCCCGGTAGCAATATAGAGGATAGAGTATCAGGCCGGCTAAGGAGATTATAAGAATAAGACGAGAAGTAAGAAGGCTTTACATTAAATATAACGCATTCTTTTTTTATAATGGCCACGCATGAGCTTCGGTTATCTCGCCACAATAAAATGACTTCATGTCAATCCTTATTTGGTGGGAAGTGGGAAAATACATACACTCAACCTTATACAATACAAAAGCTAACAAAAGACCAAAAAATTCCCTTAAAGCATTTTAAAACATTCAGATTAGCTTGATTATGTTAGTGACTTCAATGTGCGGCTTTCATATAAGCTAAAGAACAAAAAGAACCATATTTCTACGTACGATTCGCTACTAAAACGTAATTAAAACCTGTTGGAATTAGAAGAGATGAGGGATCACTTGTCAAAGAAACAAATGATTGATTCAAACAAGTAAGACTCTCAATCAAACTCGCACATTCCGTAGTTAAGCAAAAAATGCTTAATATTTCTTCAGCAAAATAATCGACCAGATCTTTTAGGGTGACCGATAACCTGCTACAAATGATTACAGTCCGAAAAATCTAAATACATATTATTATTTCTCTGAATTTTTTTTTAGATGAGACTAGATAATTTGTATTATTTGAATTATTCGGACTATTGTCCTCATCGTTATTATTATCTACACAACGTTTTGGTCAATGTACCCTTCGGCCTTCTTTAGGCGTTTCTTGTCGAACTCAGGAACCTTTTTTTCGTAGTTCCGTGAAGGCTCCCGATTACAACATAAAGGCTTCCGAGTTCGGCAAGAAGGTTCCTGAGTTCGAATAGAAGGCTCCCGAGTTCGACAAAAAACACTTCAAGGAGGCCGGAGGGCACATCGATCGAAAGGTTGTGTAGATAACAATAAAGATAAGGACAATAGTCTGAATAATTCGAATAATACAAAATACAAATTATCATATTTTGTTTGTTTTCAATATATGATTAATTGACATAACATCTACTTTGTAATTTTTTCTGAAAATAGTTCACTAACTCTACAAAGATTTTTAAATATATCTGCCTATGAAAGGGTTTATTTAAATGGTTTAGCACAGTCGATAGAACATCCGCCTGGAAACCTTGTGGTTCCTGGTTTAATGCCGACCCTCGCCAACTATGCGCATGTCGTGATCTGAAGGTAGGTAGGACGCTACACTGCAGATGCAAAGAGTCTCCCTGGTGTAGCGCTAGTGAAAAGGGGATAAACTCCCTCGTTCCCCGGTTGATGCCGTATCCTGGGTATGATGTTAAACTGCATCTAATGGTGAAGTTTCAATTTTGGAGCTCTGGGGAGTGTGGAGTACCTCTTCATTGCCATTACTCTCAGGTCTATTCTGACCTGGAGTGATAGTACCTGTTATGTTCATATCTATAGGTTAAACAGAAAAAAAATAAGTTTAGAAAAATGTGTTTAAAAGAAATTGAGTTTTTAACATTTTGTATACTGAATGAATAAAACAGCATAGAATAACCCCACAAGGGCTGGGATGCCGTAAAATCCAACCAACCGGCTGACACCGATAATAGCCTATTCTGCCTTCTTTACTTTTACAACTTACTTAAGGAATTAACACAATAATCGGAATTAAACCAATCTTTGGTATAGAGAATCGGAGTTCATTCTTGTTCTTTTTCAGCTTGCAGCTTCTTGAATGGGTAAAGAATAAGTTTTAAACAGAAGCCATAAATGAAATGAGCGGCTATCATGGCGTCGGCAGGCGGGAATGGCGAGTAGTCACAAGACGTAGACAAAAGTTGAAATCAATCAAAAGTCCAATAGCCTTCTCTTCGTAGCACCTAAGGCCAATATGAATAAGAAAGATCGATATCGGTATATCAGAAAATGGCAGCCGGTTCGATTGTTCGCGGTCAAGTTGAGTGAGGAGAAACGGAGTTGTTGAAGATTTATTGACGATGTCTTTTTTTCCCTCTGTATTTTCAAAATGGCTTCTACTCGATACTTGTCTTCGCTCAGTCACCCTTGAACAATGATAGAATCGGCCACTTTCACATCAAAGACCAACAATAATGTATATAAAACATATAAATCAACTTGGTTCAACTGACTGCACCAGACAGTAAACGTTCATATCTGGGTGAGAATATATATATATATATATATATATATATATATATATATATATATATATATATTTGCGTGTGTGTGTGTGTGTGTGTGTGCTTGAATGTCTGTGAGTCTGTGTGTGTCTGTGTCTGTGTGAATGTGCGC
>CM042143.1:81349902-81352402 GCA_023376005.1 Doryteuthis pealeii | reverse complement strand
TGAGAAATGAACTCAATCGGCTGGTCATGTCAAACCCTAGCAACTATATGATTATCCCGACCGTATCCTTCAAATTGTTCTTTATGACAAATACTCAACCTTTTAATCCAATAGGTGCTAAAAAGCGATGGCTGAGGGTCAACCACCAGTTTTATAATACACATGAAGTTAATGAAAATCATTTCTTAAACAAATTATATATATTTTGCATCACTTAGATTTTTCGGTCTATTGTACTCATCTTTATGGTTATATACACGTTTCGGCAGATGTGTGCGGTTCAAAGTTCCGTGAAGGCTCCCGATTACGACATGAAGGCTCCAGAGTTGTTGTTTTTTCTAATTTATTGACGTACATGAAGATAATTAAAATTAGTTCTATTCATTAATACACTTGAAAACTGCATAAATATATAATGGTTGTACTTATTTTTGGATACAGATGTGGATACTACGCAGATGATCTAGTGCTTCTTGCAAATACACCTGCAGAACCCGAATCACTGCTGCATAACCTAAAAAGGCGACAAAAGGCATTGGCCTCTATGTGAACTCTGGTAAAAAGGAGTTCATGTGTTTTAAACAAGATGGAGGCATCTCCACACTGGATAGTAAGCCTCTGGAATTAGTAGACCAGTTACTACCTACGTTGTAATATCTCATCCAGAAAGCGTTGTCAATATATTCATAGAAAAGGTATGGACTATTATAGACATTATTGTCAATATGGAAATCTGATCTCACTGATAAGAAAATTCTTCCAAGATATAGCCGTGTCACTGCCACTGTACGGATGCACCACTTGGAGTCTGACGAAACGCTTAAAGAAAAAGCTAGATAGGAACTACGCAAGGATGCTGCGTGGTGTCTTAAACAAAACTTGGGAGCAGCACTCCACCAGAAGGCAGGTGTATGGCCACTTTCCCCCTATCATATAAACCATCCGAGTAAAATGAACAAGGCATGCAGGACACTGCAACCTACAGCTCTGTGTGGATTCAGGATGTTGTGCGGAGGATCCTTCAAGGGTGATGATCGATAGAGACGGTTCGTTGGCGAAAATCGTGGATATCCGTGTTGTCATTGCAACATTATGATGATGATGATGATGATGATGATGATATATTCTTACTGTTATTCTGCCATTCATCTATTCCAGTCCATCCCCGACCTCCCCCCAAAAACACCCATATCTTTTTTTTGTAATCTTTAAAAAATAAAAAGAGCATCACTTTAATGTATAAATAATATATTTCTTTGGCGTAATGAATTTGGAAGCTTAAATGGTTTTTAGTGAACTTATTAACATAAGCGTATCTGAAGACCAGGGAGATTTAGCAAGACCAGACAGATTTTTTTTGCTGGTGTGGAGCCCCACACGTAACGTCAACTCCCAGATGCTTTACAGCACAGATCAGATTAACTCAGCTGTGCCACCCGTGTGTTGAGTTGGTGAGGACCGGTAGTAATTCCTTAGTAATTGCTTGGCAGATGCTCTAATAACTTAGTTAAACCAAATATTATGTGGTTATAAATTTTCTTAACTTGCCATAAATTATTATCAATTATCTTAAAAAGAATTATGCCAGCTGTATGTTTTACTTTTTTAAAATTTAATTTCTTGCCCAATACTGTATTTACGGTATATATATAATTATATATATATATATATATATATATATTATATATATATATATAAAGGACGAACTCATAAGTGACGTCCTCCTGTGGAAGCCAGCGCATGGGCACGCCAGTGTGGACCGTCCAGCAAAGACAGACATTGACCAGCTTTTTTTGGATACTAGATACTGCGCAGAGGACCTCCAGAGAACAATGGGTGATAGGGGTGGTTGGAGAGAGATTGTTATGGATATCGGTACTAATAGCGCGACATGATACATATATATATGATAAATAAGTAATCCACAGACACGTGTTTCAAGGTTTCACCTTTCATCAGTGTGGCTATACCGTTTAACAGCTACCCCTGGCCGGGTTTAAGACCCGAATGAACTTTCGTTCGCCAATCCTCTTACCCGTACGGCCAGAGGCAGCTGTCAAATATAGGAGAATATTTAATCGCTACATTTCTAAGCGGAAATGAATTCACTAGAGGCCTCAAACATATGTAAACAAAGCGAGGCTTAGCTGTGCGCAGATACGGTGCTGCAATTAAATCCCTATTTAAAGTGCTCGACCAAAGTGGGATCATATATAATAAATAAGTAATTTACAGACACGTGTTTCAAGGTTTGACCTACTAATTCTTTCTGAAACTTAAATGAGTGACTAAGTGACGTTTTAGTGACGTGAACAGCTACTATTGCCTGTTTTTACTAAAAAAAAAAAATGTAAGCGTAGTATGATAGCCATGCCAGCATATTTTGGAGTCGTCACAATTTTAAAATACATAGACTACCTGAATTACTCAGCATGAGAATATTCTCTTTTTTCTCAGGTGGCAATGGTTCAAGAATCAGTTTTCCCTTTTACGCAATATA
>CM042143.1:81304902-81339902 GCA_023376005.1 Doryteuthis pealeii | reverse complement strand
GAAACGACTTTTTTGTTTTTAATCAAGAAATGAACGAGGCGCGCAAAATCGGTTAGGAAATTGACTCGACAACTTGAGTTCAAATCCTGAACGAAGCTGTTTACATTATATGGCATTAATCCAATTGAGAAAGGTATAAATAAATCTGTTCTCTTTCCCGATATGGGTAAACAGTGGGGCAGAATGGGTTCTTTTTAACCTTGTTTGGGCAACCAGTCTAGAAGGAAAACTCTGAATTCAAACCTGTTAAACTCCACATAATTGACCTTGTGTCACATCCTACTCATCTGGATGGTTTGGTGAATATATTATTAATTTTATACAACTTGTTTTCCAATTGTTACTGAATTGTTTATTCATTATTTTCATATAAAACATATAAACATGGTTTATTCTTTATTTTACACCTTAGATAATGAGTGATGAAAAAAATTGCAATTAGAGCCATTTTACACAACATGTGAAGAAAAGATTAAGGTAAATATTCTCATACCAGTTATGGGTAAAAAGTAGGGCAGAATGGGCTCTTTAAGCTTGGCATGGCAACCACTCTAAGAGTTCTTCGGAACCTGTGTCCAGTGGCTTCGACCATTGGACCGGTAAGATATTAAATAATTAGCGTGATCCCAGGGGGCTATCCCCCAAGCAACACCTGCCCCTCGATTTAAAAGGGTAGAGCTGGATTTATTGCTCAGTTCCTGAGGCACCTCAAAAGAGGAATGCCGAAGGGATTACCGCAATTTTTAAACACTAGCCACGCATGACCTTCAGTTTGAGCATAGTTCCCCACTATAATGATCCTTGTGTTCGACTGACACGGTCAGAAAATACTTACCCCGATAAATTCAAACAAGTTGTAGACCTGAAGATTGATGGGCTCCGTCAGACTATTCATACGCAATACACAGTTCATTAGTAGCGCCACCTCCCCAACAAGGTTAGGTTGTTCGGAAAGTCATTACGTTTTATTCAGTGAATTCGTATATATTTGCGTTATAAGGGTGCCAGATGTAATTTTTTCGCCTACGATCAGAGTTTTGTGGTGCACGGAATATATATATATATATATATATATATATATATATATATATATATATATATTGAAGAGAGGGTGACGAAAAAATCGAGCGAGTCACAATTTTAACTGCGAGAAAAAAAAGAAGGAACCGAATAACTCAGAATAATGAATGAACATAAAGAAAGTTCTCATTACATAGGTAGTACTGGTTCACAAGCGCTTGGTAACTGACAATTTCCCGTCTATGTAATTTTCAAGTTGGCTTGAAAATCGCTTGGTCGAAGAACTGTCGGTTACCAATCGCTGTTGACTCCATGTCCACGATATTGACACACACACACACACACACACACACACACATTGTGTTTTTAATGGAGAATATTAACATATATTCAATTTTCATAAGGATAAGGAACTTGGCAGACGAAAATTATGTCGGGTTTCGATCCCGGCTGGAGGTGGCTGTTAAAAGGTCGAACCGCACTGATAAGAAGTAAACTTCGAAACACGTGTCTGTGGATGACTGATATATATGCTTCTCAATCCCATGGTTGAGCACTATGGGGGGACATTAATTGTAACTTCACCGTTTGGCATTAGCCGTGACCCGTCTGTTTACAGATTTGAGCTCTCTGGTGATTGTAAAAACATACCGGGTTTCGATCCCGGCTGGAGGTGGCTGTTAAAAAGTCGAGCCGCACTGATGAGAAGTAAACTTCAAAACACGTGTCTGTGGATGAGTGATATATATATATATATATATATATATATATATATATATATATATATATATATAAAATAAAATAAATATATAAAGGTTTTACATATCTATTTTATTTGATGACAAAGGAACAGTCACAACCATTTTGGTTTCATGCATGCGTAAGCACAAACAATCTTCAGGTGACGTTGATTCAAATGCAAGGAAAATCGAAAATTACAAAAAGTTTAACAGACATAGGATACATATATATGGGCGGATGTTGGCATGGGGTCTGTAGGGGGATGGTGGGGGTGGATACTGTCACCAGTTTGGGTAGAGGGGGTGTATGGGTGTGGAGTGATTCAATGAATGATAATAAATAATTTTAATTTTAAGATTTCAAATATTTTGTATACTGCGGGTGGGGTAGGGTTTGAGGTTAGATAGATGTTAAGTTGTAAACACTCGTACATAACGGTACTCATACACTCATACATATCAGTACTCATACATACCCATATACACACGCATACCCATATATACTCCATATATATATATATGCACACATACACACACATATAGACACATATATAAATATATATATATACACATACATATATACATATATACACGCACACACACATATATACATATATACACACATATACATGCATATACCTACACACATACATACACATACAGACATATACAAAAACATACATATACATACATACATATATATATATATACATATATACATGAACACACACACATATATACATATAAACAGACTGAGAGGTAGAAAGAAAGAAGGAAGGAAAAGACTGAGATAGATAGATCGATGGATATATAAGGTAGATAAAAATAGACTGAGATAGATAGATATATTGATAGATAAATAGATAGATAGATGAGGGAACAGATTATAGATAGATAGATAGATAGATAGATAGATAGAAACAGACTGAGGTAGATAAATAGATAGATGGATAGATGTAAACATACTGAGAAAGATAGAAAGATAAACAGGTTGAGAAAGATAGATAAATAGACACAGGCTGAGATACATAGATAGAAACAGCTCCTCAGATATAAGAAAAATCCTAACAAAAAATACTAAAATCCTCTATAAAAATAGCAATAAGAAATGCCTACAAATTCTTGAGGCGAGGATTTAATATTGATAACAAATATACTAAATATCTTCAATAACTAACACACTAATCTTAGCAATCCCATAAAATAATAGACTCTCCTAATTTGAAAACGCAATCTATAAAAGAACAAGAAAAATACCTAACACAATACAAACTACAATGCCCTGATGACAACCGAAGAAACGGTTGAAAGCGCTTGGATTAAGAATATGGGACAATTCCTATACCAACTGGATCCTGAACTATGGAAAATAACTAGACGACTAGAAAAACTTCAGATAAAGATAATGAAAACGAAATGTTCCGTCGTTTTTAACAACACTTCCCTAGATAATATATATATATATATATATATATATATATATATGTGTGTGTGTGTGTGTGAGTCTGTGTGTGTGTGTGTAAAAAGACAAATCAGCAAACGTATTCAAAAATAGTAAATTTTTACTACACACGTTTCTACAGTCAACAGTCCTTTCTAGTATTATTATAAGTATGGTGGTTTTCATTCAGATGTTTAACATTTGAAAAGCCTGATGGCAATATCACAAACCATTCAAGAAAGACGATTAAAGATTATTCAAACATGCTGGGCATTGCTGGTGAAATAACAACGAACTCATAAGCAAAGTTCTCCAATGGTCTCCTACATATAGATACCCAAATATTGGTCGACCAGTAAGAAATTACATTTATCAGTTCCGTACGGACACTTGGTGCCATCTAGAGGACTTAGTAAGTAGGATGGCCGATGGGAAAGTATGACGAAAAATGCAAGGGAATCAGTCACGACAAACAATTGAAACCGAGAAGATGCCACAGAAAAGAAAAGGAAAAGATGGCACTGAAAGGAAACGGAAAAATGACAATTAAAAGAAAGCGAAGAAATGACACAGAAATAAAGCAAAATAAAAATGGGCACAGAAGAGAAAGCGAAAAACAAATGATATTGATTACAGATAGGTTGTAAGTCGTCGGGGAGGCCTAATGTCGGTATCAGCCAGACACTAGCGCTAGACCAAGGAGATTATTTTAGCGTCTGAGGTGGCGCACCACACCTACCATCAGCTCCCCACTTTACCGTACAGATCCCTGTGCAACTCATACGCTGAGTTGGCGGAGGCCGGTATCGAACCAAGAACCTTGTGATTCCTAGCCGAACACTCTACCGACTGACCTAAACCTTTGTACTTTGATTATATTTCCCTCGCTTCTTTCTTTCTCTGGCATTTTTTCTTTTTCTTTTCATTTCCTCTTCTTTCTCTATTGCAGAATGAGGTGAGGGTTGTTATAGCCTATTTAAGAATGGCTAGTACTTAGGAAGGAACATTTCTATTTTCATTACTAAGACTGAATAATCATCAGTTTGATCACCCAGTCGATTGGGGCTTAGAATACGCTGACCTTATCCTCTGAAGAGAGGTAAGACTTCTGTCTCATCTCCAAAATGAGGTGTGGTAGGTATAACACTAAACTTTATCTGATGATCAGGCCTTAGTTCTTGAGATATGGGGAGTGTGGTATACCCGATCATTGCCATTAATTCCAGGGCCACTCTGGCCAGGAGTAGTCCAATGTTAGGGTCCCATTTATGGGTCAAATAGATCTGTTAAAAATTATTCATATTTGATAGGCCTGTGTGCAAAAAAGGAAACAACTACACAAAAATGTATATATGAACGTATTCTAAGCTTCACTGACAGGGCAAATATTTATTAGAGGTTGGTCTTGATTATTTTCTTGGGGTTTTACCAAATCAATCCAATCTCTTTGTTTATTAAATATATAGAGTGATCTTTCTCTTTCTCTCTCTCACTTTCTCTCTCTCTTTCTCTTTCTCTCGATATATATATATATATATATGTGTGTGTGTGTGTGTGTGTGTGTGTGTGTGTGCGCGTGTGTGTATGTGTGTGTGTATGTGTGTGTGTGTGTGACGGAAAACCAACACAGTCTGATGGTATTGTAAGATAATGATGGCATGTTTTGGATTAGTGGTAATGATGCTTTAGTACCGAAACCTTGCCTGACCTTCAAGTCATCATCTGATGAATACTTGGGTGCTCCGCAGCAGCTTTATTTGCAGTATGTGAATATAATATCATTTACTTACAATTATGTATAAAAGACAACTTACGATTGTCTAGCAGACTCTCTCGTAATAGGAATAATAATCCAAGTAGGTCTACTTACACACACACACACACACACACACACACACACACACACACACACAAATATATAATATATATATATATATTTGTGTTGTGTGTGTGTGTGTGTGTGTGTGTGTGTGTACCAAGTTGGAATTCAGAGTTTTTTTCTTCTCATAGACTGGTTGCCTAACTAACGTTAATCAGTTCTCCCTAATATTATTCCATAGCTGGAGGGTAATAGTTGGATTCATACTTTTTTCAAAGGTTTTTGTGCTAAGTATGAAATGCAAACAACCTCGACCAGGATTTGAACTCGTGTCCAAAAGTCCATTTCCTACGATAACTATTACACAACTAATTGTGTAAAGACATTTTTTAAATGCAAACATATCAGTTGCAACTGTAGGTTTCTCATTTTCACGATCTTCAGGCAACTAGAACAGCCTTTTCGCAAACGAACAATTATTGTTTGATGATTGAGAAAACGGAATACTATCAGTTGTTGTTGATTTGCTGGTATTCAATTATTAGTGTAGTGCATCTATCAATCTATCTATCTATCTCTCCCCCTCTCTCTCTCTCTCTCTCCCTCTCTCTCTCTCTCTCTCTCTCTATATATATATATATATATATATATATATATAAAGTAAGTAAAGTCGTCGGGGTGGCCTAATGTTGGTAACAACCAGACAGCGAGGGAGTCTATCCCTTTTTACTAGCGCTAGACCAAGGAGATTATTTTAGCGTCTGAGGTGGAGCGCCACAACTACCATCAGCTCCTTACTTTACCGCACATATCCCTGTGCTACTCATATACTGAGTTGGCGGGGGCCAGTATCGAACCAAGAACCTTAAGATTCCTAGCCGAACACTCTACCGACTGAGCTAAACCGATATAAACAAGGTGTGTCAAAAAAGTACCGAGACTTTTAAAACTTTTTGACACAACTTGTATTCTAAAAAAATAACGTTCCATTCATTCTTCATTTCTATCTTAGTAAATACAGCTTTAAGCTTGGTACTTTTTTGACATACCTTGTATTCTGAAAAAAATAATGAATGGAACGTTATTTTTTCAGAAAACAAGCTGTGTCAAAAAGTCCCCAAAATATCGATATTTTTTACACACCTATATATATAATATATATATGGGAGTAAATATGGAAATTAAATCCGACAATATAAAGAAAATTTGAAAAAACAAGTGTTCCGAAAATGGGATGAATTTAATTATCGATGTTTAAAACATTTCGGTTACATTGAACCTTCATCAGGATGTCTCTTGGGGTGAAGAAAATGATGGATGTTTTTATATGTGACAGGAGATGAAAATCTTTTTAGCTAAATCAAAGCTCTCAAAATCCATAAAGGAAAACAGTCACAAACCCCCACTAACACATCTTCTAATATAACAAAACTTCCCCATAGATACATAGTTTTACCTAATAACCCTTCCACTAACTCCATAGAAAACAATTTACACCACCTTAGTATCAAAATCGTTACTATTTCATCCAAATCAATTAGAAGCTTACTCAATGTGGGGTCTCACCATCCTATAAAATCCGAGGCTGGTGTTTGCGCAATTCCATGTAAAGATTGCTACAAAAAAATACATTGGGGAAACAGCAAGAACTCTCAAGAAGCGTTTATATGAGCACAAACGTGATATTAAATTGGGCAATTTTCAGAACACCCTCCTCCAACATATGTCTGGAACTAATCATAACTTTAATTTCAATGATGCCACAATATTAGCCCATATTCACAACAAAAGACTACGACAGATTTTTGAAGCCTGTGCAATTTCGCATTTGCCCTCCCTTAATAATCGACATGGTTTTTTCAATATATCTCCGTTTTTAGGTAAAATAGTGTTAAATAATTACAAAATACCAGGCTTCATTTAATTATTTATTTAGTTATCATTCCCACTTTGTTCCCTTAATAACCGACATGTATTATTTATTATATCTCCGTTTCTAGTTAAATAGTGTTAAATAATTTCTAAATACCAGGCTTCATTTAATCATTTATTTAGTTATCATTCCCACTTTGTTTCTCTATGTTCTCTTAAAAATAATCAGTCCATTAATACTTTTTCTCGTCTTTTGCATTTCTTCGAGTTGCGTCACGCGTCATGACACCTTCGCGTGAGTAGATCGCGACTTGCCTTTCAAAAAATAAAACGCTGATCAAATACAGTTACATAACTAAAAAGATTTTCATCTCCTGTCACATATAAAAACATCTCTTTAAATATATATATATATATAATATATATATATATATATATATATATATATATATATATATATATATTAGGGAATGTTTGTGTTCCTGGTTTTCATGCTTTGGCGCATTCATCAGACAGCCACTTTCTGATGAATGAGCTAAAGCATGAAACCTAACGTCACAAAAATTCCCATGTATATATATATATATATATATATATATTGTGTGTGTGTGTGTGTGTGTGTGTGTGTGTGTGTGAAGAGAAAAATGGAAGTGAATCCGATGGTATGTAAAATAGTGAAAAAATTTTGAAAAAACACAGGATCAAATAAAATGAGTGATATTTATACAGCCAACGCGGCAGTGTTTCAATCTGTTTAGTAGATCTTCTTCAGGGCTTTTATTGATATAAGGAAAAGTAAAAATTTATCACAGAATAATAAGGAGACTGCGATCGGTTTGTTTACAATGTTTTGAATCAACAAAAGCCCTGAAGAAGATGTGCTAAACAGATTGAAACACTGTAGCGTTGGCTGAATAAATATCGTTTTTTTTTATTTGATCCTGTGTTTTTTCAAAAAAATTTTCACTATTTTACATATATATATATATATATATATATATATATATATATATATATATATATATATATATATTATCATTTTTCTCCATTTTTGTTTCCCATTTTGATTTCCCGTTTTTCCTGGGTTTTTGGGAGGTGTTTTCATGATCATCTCAACATCTCTTGACAATCAAGAAATCATCGAATATTAACATCAAAATCTCAGGCCAATTCTAACAGATATTCTGTTTTGATATTATTCGAAGGAAATAAAAAAAATGTTTTAATTGAAAATTCAAATTCATCCTATAAATAAAATTACCCTCATAAAAAAAAAACGGAATTATGTTCTTCTGTCAATTTTTTTTTTTTTTTTTTTTACAATCAATTTTTCTGAACTTGTCGGAATAAATATTCTATTCTTAAAAAATGTAAAAAAAATTTTCACATTAGATAATCCAGATAAGCAATACAAACAAACAGAATTTTCATTTTTTTTTGTACTTCATGCTTTTTTGTCTTTGGGATGCTCTTCTGTTTCATTCACAATAGCAATAACGATGTTTTTGTTGTTGTTTTACCCCCTTCCTCCAGTTGTGTTTTGTTGTTTGTGTTGTTGTTTCAAAATAAAAAGTTGTTAATTTTTTCATACGTCGGAGATAAAAGTTACAATGTATTCTACTAGGGTGAGTCAAAAGATGTTTTTGGATTTTTGGCGACTTGCATCAACATGTTATATTATGAATTTGTGGAGGCACATGGTGTAATGGCTATCGTTATAGAAAATGGACTCGTCGACCCAAGTTCAAATCCTGGACGAGGCTGTTTGCATTTCATAGTGTGCTAATACCATTGAGAAAGCTATGAATCCAACTATTCTGCCTCCACCTATGGAGGACAGACTGGACTCTTTAAGGTAGGTTAGGCAACCAGTCTAGGAGAAAGAAAGCTCTCAATTCAAACCTGTTAAAATCTGCTTAAGAAATTGACCTCGTGTCACATCCTACTCATAAATATATTATAATTTTATACAACTTGTTTTCCAATTGTTACTGAATTGTTATTCATTATTTTCCCATGGTTTATTCTTTACACGAACAAGATGTATCAAATTAATGATTGGATATATATATATATATATATATATATATATATATATATATATATATAATATAATTTGATACATCTTGTTCAATCGTTGAATTGTTTATTCTTTATTTTCATATATTCATTATAAATTAATGATGTGGAAAGTCCATGAGCTGTTAACAAATCTGGTTCAAATGTTTCAAGGAAGATGACACCAGTCTCAAAGACAAACCAAGTAAGGGAGACATTGTGGAAGATGAAGCCTGGCTTTAAATGCTTAAACAAGATTCGTACATTTTAAGCAGAAGTTGGTCCTTCACAGACCACCACCAATCCAATTTCCCATAAACTCGGTTTTGTGAACAGAGGTTGAAATACTTGAAACACGTAATAGCTTGAAATATTGCAAAACTTTTGACTCGTCCTAGTAATTCATCTCTCTCTCTCTCTCTCTCTCTCTATCTATCTATCTATCTATCTATCTATCTATCTATCTCTCTCTCTCTCTGTTAACCTCTGAATCTGATTTTTCAATGATTTTTTCGATACCTTTCTGTCTTCTTCTATTTCTCTCTGTATTCTTATTTTCTTTCTTTTTGTTTGTGCATCCATATATCTATATTTTCACGTTTGTGTACATGCATAAGTATGCATTTACCCAACCCATCTGCCAACCCTGTCGTATTCATACCTTTCCTAAGTGTATTGGTCATATGTGAAATGTAAACAGCCTCGTCCAGGATTTGAATTCGTCTCATCGTGTCCATACTTAAGACGGTAACCATTTAACCACGCGACTCCATATGTTTTCATATATAAGCTATAAACATTAATTGTCTATTTATTTTACACCTTTGATAATGTGTGGTGAAAAAATTGCACTTAAAGCCATTTTACGCTACCTGTCGAAAAGAAAAACGAGTGAGGAAAAGGCCAGCAGCAAAAGAAATTAATGATGTAGAAAGTCCAGTAACTGTTAACAAACGTGTGGCACAAATCTGGTTCAAACATTTCAAGGAAGGTTTCACCAGTTTAGAAGACAAACCAAGATCAAGGAGACGTTGTGGAAGATGAGGACTTGAAATCGTTGAACAAGAGTCAAGCACAAGTACTCGTACATTGTCTGAAGAACTTGGTCCTTTACATACCACCATCAACAGACACCTCCATAAGATTGGCCTTGTGAACAGACGTTGAAATACTTGAAATAAAAAATGCCTTGAAATATTGCAAAAATTTTTGACTGTTTAGTTTGTCCAGTACATAATTCTGTCTGTGTATATAGTAAAATTAAAGTCGACAAAGTAGCCTATTGTCAGTACCATCTGGACAGTGAGGGAGTCTACCCCCTTTTCAGTAGTTCTATACCAGGTATATTGTTTTGCATCTGAGGTGGAGCACCACACCTACCATCAGCTCTTCACTTTACCACAACAATCCAAGCTATGCCCTCTTGCGCTTTTATTATTTGCGTCGAACCACTACAAAATCTAGTTGTAAAGTCAAATCCGTCTCTTTTATATTTTCTTATGGATATTTACCCAACGTCTCCACCATGTGAAGGATGTGACACAGAGTGAATATTTAAGTGGAGTACAGCTGGTTTGAACTCAGATTTTTTCTTCTCCGAGACTGGGTTCTGTACCAAGGCCAAAGAACAGAGTTTTCCCTAGATGGGCGAAGAAAAGATGGATTCATGCCTTTCCTAAGGGCATTGCGCGAAGTGAAATGCAGACTGCCTCCACCAGTATTTGAACTCGGATCGCAGATTCCACTTCATACGACGATAACTGTTACATATTTTTCTTGAATATGAATTGAATTTATTCTTCTTTCTTTTTTTCTATAGCCAAACCATTCAGTAAAATTACTAAATATGTTTATTGGCTCAAAATTTATCTTATTCTCTATTATTTCAGCCACTTTTTATATTTCAATACGGTTAAATTGGTTTATAAAGCAAAGTTTTGAAGAAGTCAGTTAACGTACTGCAATAAATCAACAATATCTATCAACAGAAATAGATAGATAGATAGATAGATAGATATAGATAGATAGATTTGAACATAGATAGATAGATAGATAGATAGATTTTAGCAGATAGATAGATAGATAGATTTTTAGTAGATAGATAGATAGATAGATAGATAGGCTGTCTGATAGCTCTCATAAACAATACTCTCATAAACAATACTCTCATAAACAATTAAGTTATTGATGTTCCTAAAACAAACGGATTATGTTGATAATCCGAAAATTAAAATTCTTCTCATCCTTCTTCGAAAATCTCGGATTTGAACACAAGAATGTTGAACTAGAAGAAAGCCTTTATCATTTCAATCACCGGATAAAAAAGTAAAAGTACAAATCGTTTCGAATATTGTTTTTTCAAAGCAGACAATGATTTCACTCGAAAATCATTATGTGGTTAGGGAGTAGATTTTTATTCAATTTTGGTCTTTGTTGGTCTCCACCAATTTGTAAAAAGGACATGCGCTCAACCATTGTACAAACAGACATACAGAATAATGTAACTTGTCTGTCCTCCTACTTATTTCTACTGCTACTGTTTGTTTTTTTCACCAGTGCTACACCTGATGATGGCACTTAGTAGTGCAGAAAGTATAAAACCTTTGGTTGATTCATACACAAAATTCTGATATTAAAAAGATGGCCAAAGACTAAGAAAAGATTGAAAAAAAAAAAAAAAAAAAAAAACAACTCGCCAGACAAGAATTGTCTGTTGAGTTCAAATCACCCCTCACTTAAATTTAAAAAAAAAACTTTTTCCCCTAATCATTTTGTTTTGTCCTCAACTGTATCTGACCTTTTGCAGTTGTCCTGTTATTCACCTAAAGGATTTTTTTTTGAGGAGACGTAAAAGAAAAAAAAGTTACTTTCACGCTAATAGCCTTAGGAAATGCGTGAATTCATCTCTCCTTCCCTCAGCTATGGGAAAATAGTCGAGAAATTAGCCTTGGTACAACGACCAGACAAGAACAAAAATTTTCAATTCAAACCAGTTGTAAAGCTCGAGTAGCATTTGCTCCACCAAACTATTCCTGAATAACACCTCCACTGGTTACGTGATAAATTAGAATGAGCTCTTAAACCTTGGTTGGACAACCAGTCTAGAAGAAAACTCTGAATTTAAACCAGCTGTACACCGCTTTTAAAAAATGAGTTTGTGTCACATCCTATCCGCGCGGAGAGGTTACGTAATTACATACATACTTCTACGTTTGGGCGTCCCACCATAGTGTAATGGTTAACAAGCTAGTCTCACAAATCTATTACTACTGAATAGTGAATTCAATCCTCGCTGGATACCTCATACCTGCGACCTTATGCCACATCCTGTCCGCAGCGGGATGGTTGCGTAAATATATACTTCTATGTCTGTCTATAGATTACTATAACTTTATGTATTTGATTTTATCTATTTATTTATTTTGTGATTTTTTTATTTTTTTTTCACGCACATATATACACACATTCTCTGTTTGGGCGTCCCACCATGATGTAATGGTTAATAAGATGGTCTCGCAGATCCATCATTACGGAATAGTCAGGTGACCACGTAAGTAACAGCAGGTACTGTAAGCAACCTGAGTAATTTAATTATAAAAATTACTAGATTTGTCATTAAAAGACCCTAAAAGGATTGATATGCCGTAAAACAAAACAACCAACTACTGAATTGGGAATTCGATCTTGGCTTGATGCCCCTTACTTGCGTTATTTTGTGCCACATCCTGTCCGTGAAGGAGATGTTGCGTAAATATATACTTCTACGTCTGTCTATAGATGACAATTACTTTACGAGTTTGATTTTATCTATTTATTTATTTTGCGGTTTTTTTTTCTTTTGTTTATTTTTTGTGTTGTTTTATATTGTTTTTTATTTTTCTATTTGTAATCTCTTGGTATTTGGACTTCGTTTTGTTTTATTCCTGTCTGTTAATGTTTGTAGGACTTTTTCCTATCAATCTATCTGCTTCGATTTCTATCTAAAGATCTATTTAAACATTCATTTACATCAATTCAAAGAACTATTCATTCACATATCTCGACAGTCCGTTTCTTTCTTTCTTTCTTTCTTTCTTTCTTTCTTTCTTTTTTCCATCTTTTTCGTCCGTCTTATTGTAACTTTCCAGCGTTAATCCAATAATCCGAGCAACCATCTTTCAATCTGAACACATCCATCAAAGTCTCTCCACCATCACCATTTTATTATGACTCACGTCAATCTCATCAAGCGCTGCTTATCATTGTCAAACATCACGTGATCGTTTCGCGCTCTTTTGCCCAAAGTCTTGAAGTTGGCGGGAAATGTTCTGATAAAAAAAGTACTAAATGACCTTAATAATCTACAATAATGCCAGACGGACTTTGTGACCAAAGTTTTAACTGTCACAGAAAATAAAGAAAAACAATGTTTCCTATATTGATTATTATTATTATAATAATAATAATATTTGTAGAATATATATATATATATATATATATATATATATAATATATATATATATATATATATATATATACGCACAAACCTTCCACCACGGGCAGGATGTGAAGTAAGGTCATTTTTATGCGAAAAAAATCTAGTTATAATTTAAATTCAGAGCTTTCCTTCTCCTTGACAGGTTTCCGTGCCAAGACTAAAGAGTCCAATCTGCTCTACTAGTGATGCGTGAAAGGAGAACAGATTTAATAATTCCTTTCCCAAGAGCATTAGCTCCTAGTAAATGGCAAACAGCTTTTCCAGGATACAGAACTCAGGTAGCCAATCCATTTTCAATGACGATAACCGTTACACGGAGCGCGCCAAGTAGCTGGCTGGTTGGTTGTTGGTTGGCTGGTTGGTTGGTTGGTTGGTTGGTTGGTTTTACGGCATGTCAACTCTTGGGAATTTGTATCCCGAAGACATTTTGTTTTAGTCATTCTTGCCGGTATTCAATTTTTTTAACTGAATTTTTAAACAGATCCTGGGACTAATGCCTATGAAAGGGTACTCAACACTCCCAGAGCTCCTAAATTGGAACCTCACACTACGTGCAGTTTAGCATCATACCCAGAACACCAAGGCCTTCTGTCACCGCCTACTAGCACATATATGATAAAAAGGGTTTAGAGTTTGACATAAAAGCAATAGGGACATGAAAATCATATAAGTGCTAGGGCTTGACGTGACCAGCCGACAGATCGTAGGAGGCATGGTCAGCCACCAGGATTCTATCCTTAAGCATCACGGGTCGATGACCGTAGCTAACAGTTGGCGACATTGCAAAGTTGTAAGTACCTCTTGGCAGAGTTGCAATTACCGCGCAGATCCCTGTGCTACACATACGCAAAGTTGTCGAGGGCCGATACAGTCCCAGTCGACGAGGCCTTCATAGTTGTTTTTTCATGTTGATTAGGCTTTTTTATTTTTTTTTATTTATTTATCTATTTTTTGCGTTTTGCTTGATGTTTTTTTGTCTCATGTATTGGTATTTCACTTTTAGCTCATAGTTGCGGTTCAATCGGTAGAGCGTCCGACTAGGAACCACAAGGTTCCAGGTTCGATATCGGCCCTCGACAACTCTGCGTATGTGTAGCACAGGGATCTGCGCGGTAAAGTGAGGAGCTGATGGTAGGTGAGGTACTTCACCTCGAAATGCCAAAATAATCTCCTTAATCTAGCGCTAGTGAAAAGGGGATAATTCACCCTAGCAATTGTTAATCACTTTGTTCCCCTTATATCTTTGCTTAGTAAACATTTTCCATTATCTTAAATACTCGCTGTGTTTCTTCCTATGAACAAACTTCTTGATCGATGATAACTCACCGGTTCGCCATTACCATCTTCGAGCTGGCTGAATCTTCTCATCAATGGTGGAGGTTGACGCGCATCCTGTCCACTATTTGTGCGTCACGCTTGTCCACCCACTTTTAAACTTCTACGCGGCAGTGCACTGTCCTCATATTGTGCTAAAAGCCTCCGATAGATTTCAGCCTCTGACATTCCTTCCGACCAGAGTAATCGGGTAATTTCCTTGGCGCATGCTGCTAGTGGAGTAGCCATGTTTACACTGTAAAGACAGCAAGGAAAATGGCACGATCAGGCTCAAACTTCTATCACATGACCACAACAGTGCCACCTATAAGCACAGAGAATTAAGTATGACAATAATAAAGATATGTTATGACGAAAGTGCAGATAATATTTTACTCTCTCTCTCTCTCTCTCTCTCTCTCTCTCTCTCTCTCTCTCTCTCTCTCTCTCTCTCTCATACTTTACTGACCCAAAACTGCCAACAAGATCTTAAAGGCACATAACCAAATTGCTGTTCATGTACAGAACGCTGGGGGGGATTAATGATAGTCTAATGTGTGCACCCCTGTGAAAATTAATTGAAACAAAATGAATAATTCCCTTATCTATCCGCGATCTCTCTGTAAGGCTTGACAGTGTGTTTGTGCAGTGTTACAATTTTCGTATGCTTCCTTGGAGCAAAGTCCATCGCAAACAATGGCCATAGTACAACTAATCGACATTAGAGACAATAATGTCTGGGCGTGATAAAAATCTGAAACAATCATGAATGACACAATATTTTCAAAGCCAAATTTCATCATACTGTCCGGAAATAGATTAATATAACTGCATATTACCTAATCTGAGGAAACTTTTAAATCTAATACACCCTGTCACTCCAGTGGGTCTAAAACTGACCTTATGGAGAAATAAAAGGAAAAAATGCGTTTCAATTAATTTGCACAACGTGTATATGTTTTACCCAAGCACCAAAACGTTTTTATAGTGCTGTCATTTTTAACAGCCTTAGTTAACTCGTAGATTAATAATAATCACAATATTGATGTAACAATGAAAACATTTAAGATGCAGATGACCACGAGTTAATGTTTACAAATTTGATTTATCCTCCTGACAATACTAGAAACGATCATCATTATATATAAATCGTAATTTCTGTCTGTGTGTCTGTTCACTAACCCCTCATAGAGTTTTGTAGACAGACCGTCATAACCATATATATTCTGAAACTATATTAAAGTAAGTATATTTTATTTTGATCAAAGGGGATCGTCGGGAGACACATATCCCCTATTTAAATTTTTTCCGTTTCGATTTAAATTGAAAATTAGCGGTTTAGAGGTTTTGGAGACCCCATATCCTGAAACCATCTTACCCAGAGTATTTGGATAAGAATTTTTCATTTTAATCAAAGAAGGTCCCTGGGGGCACAAACCCCGCTGAAAATGTTTCCCTTTCGATTTATATGAAAATTAAACCATAGGTAAATAACAAGGTATGATGTCTATTCACAAATTTTCAGCAAATTTCAATAATAAGATATCCTAATTGGGGTTAGAACATCAATAGTGAACATTTTGAAAGCCCATAACTAATTTGGACATTTTATCTATGGAGAAACATCACTAGAATTGTTGCTGGCACCTTTCCGTCCACTAAGGACGATGGCGTAGTGTCCAAATATAAAAATAAATTAAAAAATTTAAAAAATTTAAAAAATCAAAAATAAATTATCTGCGCAAGTGACTCTACAAGCCAATTCCTGAGTAACAGTCTTTCGTGCTCTGAATGCACACAAACTGTGTTTCTTTGCTGTCGAGGCTAATCTTCTCTCCGTCTCACCCCTCTCCGTGCCTTGCTTAACGTTAAGGCGCCAGGTCGCTCTATTTTTTTGGCACGTGTTTGTGTCAATATGGCATATCCTCATGTCTCTCCTGCAGACATCTTTAAATCGTAAGCATGGTCTACCTACCGACCGGTAGCTTTTTACTAATTTGCCGTACAAAATATCTTTTGGGATGCAGCCATTTTCCATTCTCCTGACATGTCCAAGCCAGCAAAGGCGCCTCTCACAGAAAATGGAGAACATCACTAGAATATGGCAACAAAATTATTAGTTAACTATTGGACGGCAATTAATCTAATACGTAATAACGCTGAAGATTATTTTACAAGATAATGATATATTTTTCAATCATGTGGATATGTCTTTTATTATATTATTCTTAACTATTGAGCATCCATTTTTAATTGACAACAAAATTTGTAAAATAGGCATTGCTTAACAGGAAAATTTCCAAGCTGTAACCGTGTAAGTTCTACTGTATGGTTGCACCACTAGGACTTGAACAAAACGCTGTTTTGTACAAATTCTGGGAGCAGCTCCCTACAAAACATCCTCTTTCATCTCATAAACCATCGAGACAAGACATGCTTAGCACTGCTGGAGAAGTAAGAACGATCTCATAAATGACATTCTTCTATAGACTTCTACACATGGACACACCAGTGATGTCCGACCAGTAAAAACTAACATTCATTATGTCTGTGTGGATACTGGATACCGTCCAGAGGATTTACTTAGAGCGATGGTCAAAAGGGAAGAATGACGTTATTCAAATAAATCCGTGACGATAGAAAATGATAATGAAAAAGAAGCATCAATATCAGCACAGATCGCAGTTTAAATATGAACCCAACAGCTGTGCGGGTTGTCTAGTAAAAGAATATACCGTCTTTTATCTGGATGTATCGTTTATTACCTTTTGTAACTGTTAATTGACAATAAAATTCATCAAAATAAGTTGGTTGTTTTACAGCATATCAACCCTTTTCGGATCATTTTGATAAACAAATGACTCAGTTTGCTTACAATACCAGCTGTTGCTTAAGTGGTCACTCAATTAAGTATTGAACAGACTTATCGATGCTTAACTTCAGTGATCTAGCGGTGCTTTCAGTGTGGCTTGGTTATAATTTTCTTAGAAATGTTGATACTGGAGCTTCCTTCACTACTTTTGATTTTGGTTGTTTTATTTTACAGCATATCAAACTTTTTCGTGTCATTTAATGCCGAATCAAGTCATTTGGATAAACAAAGGACCCAGGCTGCTTACAGTACCTGCTGTTGCTTAAGTGACCACAAAATCAAATATTGAACAGGTTCATCGCTGCTTATCATCGGGATCTAGTGGAGGCGCGTGACGTAATGGTTACCATCATAGTAAGTGGATACGGTGGACGAGTTCTAATTATCATGGACGCGGCTGTTTGCATTTCACATGTCACTAATACCCTTGGGAAAGCTATTTTGCCACCAACTATGAGTAAATAGTGAGACAGGCTGGTTCTTTAACCTTGTTATGGCAACCTATATAGGAGAGAAAAAATTCTGAATACAAAGTAAAGGACTCTCTTCTCTTTAGTCAAAACTACTTTGAGAACTTGTCATCTTCCTCTTTCTTTTACCTTTTACCAAACCGCTGCATTCAATGTGACTTGACCATTATTTTATAAAACAGCCTTAAATAGATAGAAGGTATAGCTGATTTTTATTTGTTAGTCACGTCCTGTCCTCTATTTAGATCTTGACCTCTTACGTAGACGGTTATTTCAGCTAGTGTGATATAAATAATAACGAATTAAGCACACAAACAAATTTGAATTTGATCTTTGTTTGTTGTTGTTTTTTTGTTTTGTTTTTTTGTTTGTTTTTTTGGTAAAAAAAATGAATAAAAGTGAATAATCATTTGTCAGACTGTTGCGAACCGCCAAATATTGGCATATGTTGAACAGATCTGACAGAAATTCGGTTTATGTCGTTGGAATCTTATTTTGTCAAGATAATCCGACATTTTGATACAGACATCCCACCAACATGGCCGCCGCTCACCGTACCAACAACATGGCCGACTTGAACATTAAAAAAAAAGAGAGTGAGAGAGAGGAGGGGGGAGAGAGATAGAATAAACCGATATGACAAACAATCAAAGAAAGATAAAACAAGACTAAAACATCACAATTACTTTTTTGTTCCTTTTTTTTTTTTTTTTTTTTTTTTTTTGAAAATCCCTTCGAAAACTAGCAAATCAATCTAAGTCGAAAAAGAAATCTGAATTATTACAATGATAGTCTGCTGTAAACGTTAATAACTATCGTGCACGTATTATTAGCTCATTGTAGAAAACTTTGAAAAGTTCTCGATAAAAGAGTCATAACTATTTGTTGTTCACCTGCCCAGTGTATATGAGAGCATCTTTTTTCTTCGAAGGTTTAATAAAAACAAAATATACATATAAATTAGGCTAGGGCAGACATACAGTCAACGGACCTTGGTAATTGTCTGTTTCTCATATATATATATATACAGTTAAGGTACCATGGACACGATGTCAACGGCGCCTGGTTACTAACAGTTTATCGACCATACGATCTTCAGTCCAAGTGAGAAACTGATTCAGCTGTTGAATTATATTCGCTGCGGTTTGGTCTTTTAAAGAAGGGAGTAGGAGGAGTGGTTGGATTTTTATTGGTGAGTTGCTGTGTGTAGCACGAAGTGTAGCCGGATATTCAGTTATTTAATTAGGACGAATGATCCGTTATCTACTCTCGATGATGGTGATGGATTGCATTGCCTCGTGGTTTTATTGCTCTTTGATAACTTATTTATTGGGGGTCCACTGACTGAGATTTTCCTTGTTGGGGGTCACTTATACTTTTTTTTTTACTTGTTGCTTGTTGTTTTGAAGTAAATGAGTTATCAGATGGATTGTTATTTTGGGTCTTTCTTCCAGTTTGCGGTTTGCATTTTTTTTTTTTTTTTGAAGGAGTCATTGGTTTTTAGTTGGCTTAGTAAGTATTTATTTTCGCGTCTACATTTTGATATAAGTTCCGATCGTTTGTTGAGAAGTTTGTTCTTCTTTGAGAATGTTATCATTGTTAATTCTTCTTTTAAAAAAAAGTTTGCATTTTTGGACTAGGTTGTATGCTGATGAGTTTCCCTTATTTTCCAGTGAGTTTTGGTTTGAGTTTCTGGTTTTCTAGATTTGTTTTGATAGTGTAGCGCCGTGTTCATATTTTTATTGTTGAATGATGTCTTGTGGGCATAGCTTCCTTGTTTTCAGGTGCCTTCAGCTACGCCAATGTATATTTTTTCAGTGTTTTGTTTATATAGTATCGTGGCTTGGTATACTAAACTAGTTTGGAGACAATTGTTGTTTAAAATACACTCATGTTTCTTTTGGCAATGTAGATATAAAAACCAATCTAAACCAAACGAATTTCGTAGACATTACATTCAACCTAGAAAAGCAACATACCAATGATACAAAAAACCAAATGACACCCCGCTTTACATACACACCTCATATAACCACCCACCCAATACAATAAAAAATCCCACGATTCATAGGACATAGATCATCCAACAATTCATCAAACGAAATCTTCTTCAACAACGTAAAAGGATACTTCAAAATAGCATTAAAAATGTGGTACTACCACTCCTGCTCATAGTTGACCTGGGAATAATGTCAATGAAGGAGAACTACACACTACCCAAATTTCCAAAACTGGAACCTCACCATCAGATGCAGTTTAGTCGCATAGCCAGGACATCGCTTTGTAGGTGGGGAAGGTTCTTACCAATCTGCAGGGATACAGTCAGCTTACGTGTAATAAATATGTGTCCATCCTCCTAGTAATTTATGATTTTTATGAAAATAAGATTTGTACATTACTGGTGTTAATTTGTTATAATAGACGAGTGACGCCAGGTATCCTCGCTAGTATATATATATATATATATATATATATATATATATATATATATGTGTGTGTGTGTGTGTGTGTGTGTGTGTGTGTGTGTGTTTTAATTTATTATCTTCATTGATTTATCGACGAAGTGTATCTATCAATATTCAATCACCCTTTTCCTTATCTTTCCCTATATAAGCCTCCTTGTCCTTCATCTTGCCAAGCTGTCAGACTGTCACTCCATCAAAGTATTTATTAAATCTTGTGTCAGCAACACATTACCAAAGCCACATGTTGCCCAAGGCTCTGTAGATATACTCGAAATACTGAGTTCGTTTCACTTGAACAAGAAACGAGACTGAGATTCAGTGAGAGCGTGAGACAGTGGAGTGAAGTTCTAGGTTTTCAGTCTGTGGTCTGCAACACAGTTGGTAAAGTTCATCCCACATCTATATATAAATACTCATGTTCCTTTTTTTGTACAACCGTTATCATCTTGCAACACCCTCTTGTTAAATATGAGCCCGTCCAAATCGTCCAAGATGGAGTGCAAAAATGTTATTTCTAATTATCTGGATTTAAATATTCGCCGAATTCTTATTTCTTGCCTGTCGTCACCTCAGCTAAATAATGGATTATTGCGTTTTTATTATAAATAAAAAAAGGAAGAAAAAGGACATACTACACAGAAAAATATAATAAGAAAGAAAGAAAATATGTGAAATATACAGAGGGCAGATGAGCGCGCGGAAGTGATAACACTAAACTGTTTCAATCGAACATGATGAAAAAATGAAAAGATGGAAAATAAAGAAAAACCCGTGAGAGAGAGTTAAATCAAGATTATTATACTTTTTACATATTGATCTATTTTGCAACAGCTACATATGAAATGTTGTAATAATTAAATTTTCATACTGTGGTATATCCACAGGTCCTGCTAGTGTTACTAAAAATAGATAGTCGTTAAAAAGAGGCAGTCCGAAACTATGCACCACGACACCTCTTCAGATATCGCTATACGGAAAATATAAATATAAACGCACGATAAACGCGATTCACTAATATGTAGGCATAAAATATCCCTAGACGAGTTGACATGCCGTTGAAATCAATCAATCATTATGAATATCATAAAATTAGTGAATGCTAAATAGATAATGGATAAATAAAAATATATGTATATTCATTGGATTAATGAAATAAAGATATAAAGTCGTCGTTGGGGTGGCCTAAATCGGTAACAGTCAATCAGTGAGGGAGTCCCCTTTTCACTAGCGCTAGACCAAGGAGATTATTTTAGCGTCTGAGGTGGAGCGCCACACCTTCCATAAGCTCATCACTTTACAGCACAGATCCCTGTGATACTCATACACTGAGTTGGCGAGGGCCGGTATCGAACCAGAAACCTTATGATTCCTAGCCGATCACTCTAAAAATATAGAATTGGTTAAATACTTTAAAGTCTGTTAAGCTGATATGGAGAGATGAAATACTTAGAACTTCTCTTGATTTTTCCTGGAATATGAAGGTTTTTTTTTTGGTCAGAGTTCAATGGCCTTTCAAATCAGATCTAATATTCTATTAAAAATAAAATATATGATCATCTCCAACTCAATGGTGTGTTGGTGATAGGTGTGCTTCAAGGCAAAAGCTACTGAATAAATATCACAAACAGACATCGACTGCATTCAAAAACATCATCACATAAAGAAGTGAATGACAAATAATCAGAAGAAAATTGAGGAGAATCGGTGGCTAAGCTGTATTTGAAGAAAATTAATGCAAAAAGCTGTCACCGGAAGTTTTTATGACTTCCGGTAAATATATGCTGACAAAGCAATCAGTTCTTGTCAATTTCAATGTCTCTCTCCTGTCTACCTGGATTAATTGTGGAGATTATAAACTAATATATATATATATATATATATATGCGCGCGTGTGTGAACGTAAAAATTTCATGAATGACACACGTATATATATATATATATATATATATATGATTGTACACACATATTTTACACACGGACATACACTCACACACACACACACACACACACACACACATATATATATATATATATATATATATATATATATATATAAATGGAGAAAAGTTAGGTGGGAACTACACAAGGATGCTGCGTGTCGTTTTGAATGAATCCTAAATAAAAACGTGCAATATATGCTGGTCACTTTTGGAGAAGTAAGGACGAACACATAAGTAATGTTCTTCTGTGATCACCTACAAAAAAAACTAACAAAAACAGCTATGCGTGTGCACTGGATGCCGTGTTTAATACTCTCCAGGGACCATGGCCGAGAGGGTCCCGCTGACGAGTGAGAGTCAAGGGAATTCGTTCTATTAGCACGACTTAATGGTACACACGCGCGTGCGCACACACACACACACACACACACACATATATATATATATATATATATATATATGTATACATATATATATATGTATACATATATATATGTACATACATACATACATCTGAATGTGTATTTTTATATACATACAAGAGGTTTTCATTCTCCTAGACTTGTAGTCTTACCAAAGCTAAAGGAACCAATCTGTCCTACTATTTATCAGGTAAAGAGAGAAGAAATAGTTTCATGCCTTTTTACGAGGGAATTAACACCAATTGAAATGTAAACAGGTTCTGCAATTGGCTCTTCGTGTCCAGTTCCTATGACAATAACCGTTACGCAATAAGTCTGTATTAAACACACACGCGCGCACGCGCGAATACAGAATCACCAACATACACACATGTCCGTGCATGCAAACACAATCACACATCAACGTGCACGCGCATTTGAGTAATGGCAATGAAGCAGTAGCCCACACTCACCAGATTTCCAGACAGAAGTCTCACCATCAATTGAAGTTTACTGCTTTTGTGGGTGATGGGTCTTACCCTTTCCTCGGGGGATACAATCAGTGCATTTTCAGCTCAATCTACAGGGAAAGCATCGAGGAAAGTGTTTTGAAGAAATCCTTTTTTATCAATATGAATTCTGCAAATTTTCCAATAATTCAACAAATACTATAAAATTAAAGTGAACTATCAAGAATTCAGATTCAGACAGATTCTTGTGCAGGTACGTAATCAGATTAGCGCAAAAATGTTTTTTTGAATTAACACGGGAAAATAGGAAAATTGTTTTGATGGATTGAACTGTGGGTTTCTTATTTATGTTTTATTATGTTTTATTCAGATACATAATAACACATCTGTAGAGCTCAAAAGTTCCTGGTGTGTCAATTGGCATGAATGTAATTTCTACTGGTATCTCCAATATATATCTATTACGGCCAAGTCATGCTGAAAGCACTGGTTCCCGCTAGATCACATAAATTAAGCAGTGATTTGCCTGTTCCATACTTAATTGGGTGACCACTTAGGCAACAGCAGGTACTATAGCCGTTTGTTTATCAAAATTACTTGGTTTGGTACTAAATCACCCAAAAACGGATTGATATGCAATAAAACAAAACAACCAAACATTTATATATATTAGTCACGTTGAAAGTACCGGTTCTCGCTAGAACACACAGGTTAAATTGCGACGAGCGCGTTCAATATTTAATTGGGTGACCATTTAAGTAAGGGCAGGTACTGTAAGCAACTAGAGTCTTTTGTTTATCAAAATTACTTGATTCGGCATTAAAAACCCGCAAAGGTCAAAATAAAACAATCTAAATCTAAACAGTATGACATCAAAAAGGTTATTGCAAAGTTAAACATATGCTTTTATATATAAATATGACTTCTCTATTTACATACACAAATAAACTCAAATTCCAGTTAGAGAATACAAATACACACATACCTATATATATATATATATATATATATATATATATATATATGTATTATGTATGTACATTGTATATATGGACATCATATATATATATATATATATATATATATATATATATATACCACTTGCAAATAAAACACCGCCTGCCAACAAGCATTCGAAGTTCGTGTCATCTCAGACCTTCTCTCTCTTAAAGATGTTGGAATTGCAAGTTTTGGATATTATTAATGTAATAAAATTCCTTCCTGACGATGTCTACCATTCAACACTGGCAATCCCTTCTCCGACCCGACCCTCGCCTCTGAACGCCACCTTTTACACCGAACACTTCACATATATTCATCTTTATAGCTATCCCAACAATTTTGGCAATATCTCCATTGCTCGCTGTTCTGTCGCTTCTTATTGATCCCTCTTTACGCATGCGCCGGCCCATTCAAACTTTACCTATCACGTTTAGATCAACGACGGCGAAAAGACGAAGTAGACGTTTCGCCTTTTGCATGGAACAAACGACACGTGATCTTTTCGCGCCACACGGCTCGCTATCCGACCATGGCCCAAACTTGATGACAACAATTTTGCTCGTCTGCACAGCTATCATTAAGCCCGCGACGGGGGCGTTTTCAAACGTGTCAACATATTCGTTATTTGATAAAGGAATACGGTGACTGCAAGGCGCCTGCGCGAGTAAATTTCGAAGAAAAACGCTCACGGGTGGTCCCAAGACATCAAAATTAACGTAAGGCCGTAGTAAGCAAAAGAATGCTCGAAATATTCCCGCATAAATAACAAAATAACAAAATGGCGTTGTCATTTCACTATGATTTATTACGTGAATCGACTGCGTGAATTCGATTTGTGAAGCGCAGGTACTACGGCAAGTATATATATATATATATATATATATATATATATGTGTGTGTGTGTGTGTGTGTGTGTGTGTGTGTGTGTGTGTGTGTGTATATACATATATATATATATATATATATATATATATATATATATATATATATATATATACGATTAATATGGTTTAGCTCAGTCGGTATAGCATCCGACTCGGAACCACTCAGCGTATGAGTAGCACAGGGATATGTGCGGTAAAGTGGAGAGTTGATGGTAGGTATGGTGCACCACCTCAGATGCAAAAACAATCTCCCTGTCCTAGCACTAGTGAAAAGTGGATAGACTCCCTCGCTGTCTGGTTGATACAGACAATAGGCCACTCCGTCGACTTTACTCTTGAATATATATATATATATATATATATATATATATAGGAGGCGTGTTTTGTAATGGTTATCGGAGTAAGAAATGGAAATAGTGTGACGAATTCAAATCCTGGACGAAACTCTTTGCATTTCACGTAGTGCTAATACCCATGGGAAATGTATGCATCCAACTAGTCTCCTCCCAGCTAAGGTAAATAGTTGGACAGACTGGGCTCTTTAACCTTGGTTAGGCAACTAGTCTAGGAGAAGAAAAACTCAGAATTAGAACCTGACAAACTCCGCTTAAGAAACTGACCGTGTGTCACATCCTGCTCGTGTAGAGGGTTTTATATATACATATAGATAGAGATAAGAGAGAGAGAGAGAGAGAGAGAGAGAGAGATGTCATAAGTATGGATTACTAGCTTCCCTGGGGATTGTAACCGTGAAACTCTGAGTCATGAGTTTTTACCCCTGCCTTATTTTTTCTACGTCTTATATATATTTTTATAATTGATAATATATTGATATTCCTCTGCATTTTACGTATTGTATTGAGCGATGAGCCAGTTCACAACTAAATTGGGTGACCTCTTAAGCAGCAGGGGGTACTGTAAGTAACCAGAGTCCTTTGTTTATCAAAATGACTTAATTAAATTACCCGAAATGGGTTGCTATGCCGTAAAACAAAACAACTACCAATCAACACATTCTAGGTCCAGTCTGATCTGTAGTGGTCGTACCTGTTAGTTCCCCATCTATAGGTAAAATAAATTTGTTTAAAAATTATTCGTTTTCGATAGGAAAAAACTTTTAAGAAACAAATACACAAAAATATAAATATAAATGTACAATGAATACGATTCCCTAACCTCTAAACATGCCGTCAAAATCCATCAATCAAATCAAATAATCGATTCGTAAAAATTCTATGAGAAATAATTGGTGATGTTAAAAACCTTCCCTTAGGTACAACGTTGAAAAAAAACACATTGGTATATCTTCATTAAACCGTTTAGCCAGCGATAGAGAACTGGCATAGGAATTCTTCCTAATTATTATTTTGTATATAGCAATTGACAATTTTAATTAAATGCCTTCTGAATATAATTCCATTATCTATATTCCAATTCATTCATCGATTTCTAGATATTTCTGAGATATTTGATTGATTGATTGGTTGATTAACTGATTTTAAAGGCATGTCAACCCGTCTAGGATTGTTCTATTCCGAGTGAATAGAGAATGGCGTTTATTTTACGTTCATATTTACATTTTTGTAGTAAAATTAAGTAAAATCGACGTAGTGGCCTATTGTTGATATTAGCCGAACAGCGAGGGAGTTTATCCTTTTTTCATAATTGATAGAATAGGGAGATTGTTATTGCTGATATAGAGCGCCCACGCCTACCGTCAGCTCCCATATGCTTTACAACACAGATCGGATTACATTAACTGTACTACTCATGCGCTTAGTTGGCAAGGACCGGTATTGGACCTCAGAATCTTGCGATTCCTACCGGCAAGGCTAAACGGACCCAGTTGTTTTTAAAGACTTTTTTACACATCTTCTTAACGAATACGAATAATGTTTAAACATATCTATTTGACCCATAAATGGAACCCTAACAGGTACTACCACTTCTGGCTAGAGTGGACATGGGAGTAATGGAAAGGAAGGGGCACTTCAAACTCCCCAAATTTCCATAACTTGAGTCTCACCACCAGACGCAGTACACAGTACACTCTTACGCAAAAGAAAGAAAGAATGTTAAAATAGATCTATTTGATCCACAAGATGGGACCCTAACAGACACTACCATTTCAGATGATAGTGAACCTGGGAGTAATGGCGATGAAATATCATACCCAGAACACACCTTTTTGGCGGGAGTCTTATCCCTCGGTGTAGTCAGCGTATTCCCCGCCGACAGGATGATGTTATTTATTTTCCAATTAATTATTTCCTTCCAGACATTTCAGAAATATTTTTATTTATTCTTTAATCCAGATAGCTGTTGCGTTTCTGATTAGATCTATCTACCTATCTTATCTATCTATCTAAGTCTGTTCATACCTATCTATCTATCTATCTAACTATCTCTCTCTCTCTATCTCTCTCTCTCTCTCTCTCTCTCTATATATATATTATATATATATATATATATATATATATATATATATGTCTGTTTATATCTATCTATCTATCTATCCATCTAAGTCTGTTCAGACCTATCTATCTTATCTAAGTCTTTTCATATCTATCTATCTTATCTATTATCTAAGTCTGTTCATATCTATCTATCTATCTATCTATCTATCTATCGATCGATCGATCGATCGATCTATGTATCTGTCTGTTTATGTTTATCTATCTATCAATCTATCTATCTAAGTCTGTTCATATCTATCTTATCTTATCTATATGTCTATCTAATTTGGTTTGGTTTGTTTTGTTTTACGGCATATCAACCTCAGTGGGTCATTTAATGCCGATAGTTTTGAAATAAATCAATTCTTAATGGATAATACAATTTTTTTATAAATATATTTTTCTATTTAACCCATAGATGGGACCCTAACAGGTACTACCACTCCGAGTCAGAGTGGACCAGGGAGCAATGGTGATGATGGGGTGCTCCACATTCCCCAAACCTCCAAAACTGGAACCTCACCATCAGATAGAGTTTAACGTCATTCCCAGGACATGTAGACCCGCAGCCACTGCCTTCTAGCACCCATATGATAAAAGGGGTTGGGGCTTGCCATAAGGGCAATAGGGTTGGGAAAATCATATAGATGCTAGGGCTTGACGTGACCAGCCGATCATGGGAGGGGGCCTCTCCGACCGCCCGTCTAGCCCAAGATAGGGCCAAAGTGGAGTATTGCATGTTATGAACTGCTCATCCACCTGGGCTCTATCCTTAAGCATCACGGGTCGCCACCCACGGCCAACAGGTGGCCCCATTGAGGGAGTCTTTCTACATTCTAACGCCCCACCGACAGGGCGGATGTCTATCTAAGTCTGTTCATATCTATCTATTTTATCTTATCTATCTAACTCTGTTCAAATCTATCTATCTTATATTATCCTATATATATATATATATATATATATATATATGTGTGTGTGTGTGTGTGTTTGTCCTTATCTATCTATTTATCTCGGTTTTTCGAATCGTCCTATAGATAGATGCCACAAAAGTTATGATTGTATGAATTGACAAAAAATAGTAGTAGCAATACATTTTTGAAAAGTCATTAAAAAGAAAGTGACGTTTGGTCAAATCAATAAAAATCATGAACCACAAAAATGAGTCCATGTGATTAAAGAAGGGGAGGATTGAAACCAGTAAGAGAGGGGGAGAGAAAATGACAACCAGAAAGAGAAAGAAGAGAAAAATATTGAAAGAAAGAAGTAAAGGGACTGAAAATAAATGTGCGTATGTGTTTGAGAGAGAGAGAGAGAGAGAGAGAGAGAGAGAGAGAAAGAGAGAAGAGAGAGGGGGAGGGAGAGATAGAGAGGGAGAAGGATAAAGATGGAGAGAGAGTGAGAGAGAGTATGTGAGAGAGAGAGAGAGAGAGAGAGACGAAGTTTGACATCAAAAATGAGTCCATGTGATTAAAGGGGAGGAGTGAAACCAAAGCGAAAGGAGGAGAAAAATGACAAACAGAAACAGAAAGAGAACAAGAAAGAAATTAAGTAGAGATAAAAGGGATTGAACATATATGTGTGTGTGTTTGATATATATATATTATATATATATATATATATATATATATAGAGAGAGAGAGAGAGAGAGAGAGAGAGAGAGGGGAGACGGAGTTTGCCAGCAAAAATGAGGAGGATGAAACCAAAGAGAAAGGATGAGAAAAAATGACAAGCAAAAAGAGAAAAAAGAGAAAAAGAAGGAAAGAAGGTAGAAGTAAAAGTGATTGAAAATAAATGTGTGTGCGTATTTGAAAGAGAGAGAGAGAGGGAGAGGGAGAGAGGGGGGATAAAGAGAGAGAGAGAGCCGGAGTTTGCATGCATTCGTTGAGCCGAAAGTTTTGAATTGACATGAATTTCAAATGCTTAATTGATGAATCTAGGAGACATTATGTCTGCTTTGCAAGAATGGATGTGACGGGTCCGAATCTTTTTTTTTTCTTTAAGTAGATTTGAGCAATTGTGGAACAACGTTTTTGAAGAATTATCAGCCACACACGCGTAAATTCAATCACAGAAGCCTTTCTTAAATGCATCTAATTAACGTGCTTGAATTATGCTTTGCTATTTTCGTTAAGCATACAGTCATCAATATATATATATATACATAGAGAGAGAAAAAAAACACAACACACACACACACACACACACACACACACACATGAATTAAAATTATCTTACTTGCATCTCATATATATATGTGTGGTGGTGTGGAGAGAGGAGAGAGAGGAGAGAGAGAGAGAGATGCAGATAAGATAATTTGAATTCATAAAGAAAGTTTAGAGGCTGATTTCTGAAAACAATGAAAATTAATGAAATCAAATTTAAAATAACCAAAATCAAATCAAAGTCGATATTCGGTTTCGCTATTTATAAAACAAAACAAAAAAAACAACTCAAGTTGATTTTTACTGAGATAAAAAAATTCTACTTAACTTTGAAACTCTTTGAAGACACCTTCTGTTGGCGGGTCTTTCAATACGTTGACTGTATCTGAGGCAAAGGGTTAAGACACCCACCACACAACAATGTGGTGTTCTGTGTATAAAATTTCAGAGTTAACAGAGAAATAATAGGAAGAAAAACACAACGACTATTAAGAAAAAGGTTTGTTGGTACCATTCCGTCCACTAAGGACGATGGGGTAGTGTCCAATGAATAAATAAATAGATAAATAATTAAAAATTATCTGCATCTGTACAAGTGGCTGTGCAGGCCTCTCCCTGAGTGACAGTCTTGGGTGCATTGACTGCACATAAACTGTGATGCTTTCTGGGGCTGTTGTTTTTCTCCGTCTTTCTGTCTCTCTTTGCCGACAAGACTACTCTCCTCTCCATCTTACCCCTTTTTAATGGAAAAATTTTACTAAGCAAAGACACAAGGTGAACAGAGTAATTAACAAGTCCGTGAGATCTCGTCATTTCTTTCTTACGAGGTTTCATCAAATAGGAAAAACAGACGATTCTATTCCCCTTATTTAGGTACTATATGAGAGAAACTAAATTACATTTGACTGGATTACGGTCAAGTCAGGCTGAAAGCACCAGTTTTCGCTAGATCACCAAAGTTAAGCAGCAATGAGCCTGTTTAATACTTAATTGGGTAACCACTTAAGCAACAGCGGGTACTTTAAACATTCTGAGTCCTTTGTTTATCAAAAAGGATTTAATTCGGTATGAAATGACCCGAAAGAGGGTTAGTATGATGTAAACATAAAACAACCAACCAACATACATTTTAATGGCTTATTTCCTTTGTTTAATAGCATATCAATATTTATAGGTTATTTAATGTCTAAGACATCCTTGCAGAAGAACAGTAGTGTTACTATTTAATCTGTTGCTGGTGGATAAGGGGTTCATACATTTCTTAAAGATATTAGTTCAAAAAAGCTACATTTGATGATGAGGGTCCAATTCTGGAGATAAGGGGAATGTTCAGTATCCCTTTATGGCCATTACTCCGAGATCCGGAGTGGTCGTACATGTTAGTATCCCATTTATGGATCAAATAGATTTGTTTAAAAATTATTCATATTCGATAGTGTGCAAATTCTTTTAAAAAATACACAGAAAATGTAGTTATGAATGTACAATGAATGCAAATCCTTAATCTCAAAGAATGAAATAGCCTTAAACAGGTTGACATGCCGTTAAAAACTATCAGTCTAATTAATTTCTGAAGACAATATAATTCCTGCTCGCTTTTTGTTTGGCAGATCTCTTAATATAAAACCAAATAAGAATTTATGATAGATTCTCAAAGAAATGTTAAAGTATAATTTTCAGCAACTATCATTGATATAGACAAACAAAAAAAAAACGCCCCTGGCCAGTGTAAAAATTATTTTTGAAAGATATTGTCTAAGGAGGGGGGTTAAAAATTCAATGTAAGAAGGTTTATATCATAAGTAAGTAAATTCATCAAATTTATTAAAGGAGTAAAAAAAAAACAATTTTAAATGGAAACTTAGTGTCCCCCTCAAATAAAATGTTGCGTGCATATATTAATTATTAATTAAATGATTATTTTGAATATTTTGCCCATAAATTTTACACAAAATCGTAGTTGTTTATTAGTTAACATCTTGTTACTGAAAAAAAGGGCGAGAGTAAAAAATAATTTTAAAAACTGATTATAGGGTTGTTATTTATTCGATGTATTGACGATTTTCGGTATTGTGACGTAAGCAGTGACGTAGTTTCGGTTACAGATAAATGGAGACCGAATCTCCATTAGATAGATAGATCGATAGATAGATAAATAGATAGATATATAGATAGATATGAACAGACTGAAATGGATAAATAGATAGATCGATATGAACAGAGATAGATAGATAGATAGATAGATAGATAGATTATATGTTGTGTAATGCGTTAACAAACAGTTTGTGGGGTGCAATAGAGTAACTGAAGAGGTTGGGACTTAAATTAAGAGATTGAGAAATCGATAAAGGGACAAACAGATAGTGAAATAGATCAATACAATGAACCGACCATTGAGTACCGAATATACAGACAAATAGTTTTGAGACCATTACTCAACCATCAGTTTTTCTCGCCTTTTTAGTTTTTTTAATATGTAGACATATACGATATCTTTTAATCTATAAATATACGGTTATTTCAAAATTAGATTTCGTTCATTTATTCAGAGCGGCCCAACGAGAAAACAATGACTTTTAAACTTCTCTCTCTCTCTCTCTCTCTCTCTCTCTCTCTCTCTCTCTCTCTCTATCCACACCCACCCACACCCATATATATATATATATATATATATATATATATATATATATATATGACACATACACACATACATACATACACACACATTTATTTTCGATTTTACTTCTTTCTTTATCTCTTCATTCGTCATAGGTTGTTGTTGTTGTTGTTGTTGTTGTTTTTGTAGTAGTAGTAGTAGTAGTAGTAGTAGTAGCTAGGATGGTTCGTTTGGTAATTTCAGAAAACAAATTTTGAAGCATAGTACCCTCTGTTATATAATTAATAGTGTAGCCTATTCATTTTTCAATGTAGTGTTATAATAGTATTATTTGTATTATTCGGACTATTGTCCTCATTTTCATTGTTATTTGTACAACGTTTCGGCCGATGTGCCCTCCGACCTTCTTCGGGTATTTCTTGTCGGACTCGGGAATCTTCTCGTACTCGGGAACCTTCTTGTCGTAATCGGGAACCATCATGGACTTTGAACCTAACCCTTTATTCAGTCCACGGGGGTATCGTGTTCTCATTACGCTAACCATAGCTGTGTTAATTATGATTCTATGTTACTGCTGCCCCTGACCAGGATTGAACCTGCAGTCTAGAGATAACGGTCACTTAGAACTGTCAAGCTAACTCCTTTATCCACTAGGCTATGTGTCTAAATGAAATAGTAGTGTAAAAATATTTAAATTTCAAATTTATCTGGTAATTCGTTAGAAGAGTCATGGAAATAACCATAGATTTTGACAGACAGCTGTTGACCTCATATTCAACTATAACGTCGGATTCTCAATGGTTGAGGATGTCACGTGACTGGAATCTATTGTAAAAGCTTATCAGGTTACGTGAGTTGAACTTAAGCGATCGACGGAGCCAGATGCGAATAATGCGCCTCTCTGAATTCTTTTCCGCGCGCAGGAAAGGTAAGGCCTTGGGGAAAAGAAGACGTCAAAATAGAACTATTTCTTGGTGTTCCTGATTTGATTAAAAACTAACAGAAGATGGGCACGGAAATATACGATAGACACATCAAATGAAATTTAGTGTCATATACAGGTGCTGCATAGTACCTAAATAATGAGAATGGAATCGTCTATTTTTCCTATAAATAATGTCGGACGAAACATCGGATGAGAGAAAGAACGAGATTTCACGGGACTTTTTAAATCAACCTAGTAATTGCTAATTACTCTGTTCACCTTGTATCTTTGCTTAGTAAACTTTTTCCCAACCCTAAATACTCGTTATGTTTCCCACTATTATTTCTCTGTTATCTTTGATAATCGAGTTACCACATCAGGACACCCCTTTGGGGATACAAACAGCATATTCTAAGCCCCGCTCACGGGGCCTAGAATCACGATTGTTTTATGTCAGTCTTCCGAGTAGAGAAAGATTACTTACCTTGAAAATCAACAATCGAAATCATAGTTACCTTTCCGGCTAAAAATGAATGTGTCGTACCCCGACTTGCGTAACTTACATTCCTGCCTCGCAAATACCGCACCTTTAACCTGTGTGTCTATACCTTGTATGCCTCAAGCCACTATATTTTTCCCAGTAAAGAAAGATTACTCGCCTTTAAAATTAGCAGTCGATATCCTGCTATTTACTAGCCCTGTTGGCTGGGGGTGTAGAATACGCTGACTACACCTTTGTAGAAAGGTAAAACAACGCCCCCTAATAGGCCCACATTTTAGCCGTTGATGATGACCTGTGATACTTAAGGACAGAATCCTGGTGGCTGAGCAGTCCATAACATGCAACACTTCATTATGGTCTTTAGGTCGGCTAAAATAGATTTTTAAAAATTAGTTTTAAAAAATTTGAATATAACCAAGAGGAATGAATGAAATAAACGTCTTCGGCATAAAATAACCCAACAAGGGTTGACATACTATAAAATCCAACCAAGCAGCCTGCTATTTACCTGAGACCAATTGTCCTGTCGGCTGGGACAGTCGAATACACCGACTGCACCTTTGCAGAGGGGAAAACCCTCTCAATGGGGCTACATGTTGGCTGTAGGTGGCGACTTGTGACTCTTAAGGATGGAATCCTCGTGGCTGACCGGAAACAGTCTATGACATGCAACACTCCAGAGGCCCCTTCCGATCAATGTGCTGGTCACGTCAAGCACTAGCACCTATATGATTGTCCCGACCCTATAGTCCTTATAGTAATCCCCCAACCCTTTTTTATAATGTATGTGCTAGAAGACGGTGACTGAAGGTGTCGGTTTCCTCAGTATGACATTAAACTGTATCTCATGTTGAAATTCCAATTCTGAAGACCTGGGAACCCCTTCATCGCCATTTCTCCCAGGTCCCCACTGAACCAGGGTGGTTGTACCTTTTACAGTCGCCTCTAGGGGGTAAATAGAAGAACATGAGTTAACAAAAATGTGCACTAAAAATTGAGGTTTAGAAAATTTTCAGTAAACATCGAGGATCAATAAAACAATGTCTTCGGCATAAAATAACCCAACAAGGGTTGCCCTGCCGTAAAACCC
>CM042143.1:81277402-81299902 GCA_023376005.1 Doryteuthis pealeii | reverse complement strand
CTTTCTTCTTCTGTTTCTCTTCCTTCTTATTTTCTATTACTACTACTACTACGACAATACATTTCTTCACACTTTCCTCCTTTTCTATATTTCCCACATGCACATATATACGCAAGTGTGCGTGCGTGCGCGTGTATGTATGTGTGTGTGTGTGTGTGTGTGTGTGTGTAAATAGATATTTCTGTTTTCCAACAAGAACATTTCATTGAACAGTCAAAACAATCCGATGATGTTTTATTATGCAAATTAAAGTTTTCTGCACTTACCATCAGATCTTAAAGTTTTTTTTTTCTCTTCCAATCGTCTCTTGTGTGATAGCCAACCAAACTAGGAAGACATTTTTATTTCTTACTTCAGCATTATGGCCTAGATATGTTTCAATACAATACAAATCATCTCTGATAAAGGTGAAATTCGCTTTCTTTTGTTTTTGTTTTGTTTTGTTTTTGTTTGTTTTGTTTTTTTTTTTGTTTTTTTTTTTTTTTGTTGTTTGTTTTTATGGGGGTCTAAATAAGCTCTAGTAAATATTGGGGGACGTTCCTCCCGTTGAATGTATCTTTATTTTGAAAGATATAATCAATACCCATTGCTTGTTTGTTTGTTGTTGTTGTTGTTGTTGTTGTTGCTGTTGCTGTTTTTGTTTTGTTTTGTTTTACGTTTTTGGGGGTTTTTGTTGTTTTTTTTACATGATTTTAACTAATTAAAAAGTGGCTTTCTTCTGGCTGCTCCACAGTAACGAACTATATTGGAAAGATTCACTACTGCCTTTATTGAACTGATTTCTATACACTTTTCCACATCTGCCACCGTAAAACGATTTTTCCCCTATCGCTTTTTTCGTGATCGTGATTGACCTGAATGAAACACAGTGGTTTCATTTCCTTCCTTGCAGAAACATTCAGTTCACAGGAGAAAGTGAAATTTCAAATTTCGGTGCAGTTATGGATTTTGATATAGATAGATGGATTTATCAACAAAATACAATGCTGTCTTGACTTACGCGAAATGCTAAAAATTACGAGTTTTCCAAGTTACGAGCTATCACTCGATCGATTTTTTTTGTGTTGAGAGCTAAAATTTGAGGTACGAGACAGCTTCAAATGCGCTTATATTAATAAGTTCACTAAAAACATTTAAGTTTCCAAATTTATTACGCCGGAGAAAAAACTTATTTAAAAAAACATTAAAACGTATTACAGCAGATAATTCATTACATTTTATTTTAGCATGTTTTTATTCAATACAGTTCTATTTTTCTTATTTAACAAAAAAACTAATAAAAACATTTGGGTGTTTTTGTTGGTGGGCACTGGAACACATTACTGGCATTTCAGTTTATTTCGATATGGAAAATTTACTTGATATACTAAGAAATTGAGTTACGAAGGGAACGAATTAACCCGGTAGTCAAGGTAGCACATTACTCTCTTTTGCAATCTGTTAAGTGTTGTGTTTTTAATAATGAAATGTACTGTGTACCGTGCTCAGGTGCACCACAACTCATCAAAGTCTCATGTCTAGTACATAGAATTATGTATTAGTGCCAGGCACATGAATAGCGTACAGTAATAATATACATGTATGTGTGCGCGTGCGTACATATGTGTGTGAAGGGGGTATCAGGTATAGTGTAGGCGGATTACAGGAAGCATGGAAGCTTTGAAAGATGCAGTGTTTCGGCAGCCTACAACGGATGCAGGCAGTTTATTCCATGCCTCGGCAACTGAGTGTGAAATGTTTCCGAAAGCCATGTGAGCTATGCTGTTTTCTGACTTTGTAGGCATGTTTTCTGACTTTGTAGGCATGCCCACGTGTGTTAGACATCAACAAGGTGCTAAATGTTGCTATAGTTAAGATGATTAATGACCTTATGAGCGTTTACCAGATCAGTTGCCCAGACGCTGGAGTTTCAACGAATCCATTCCCAGAGCAGCAAGAGGTTTCAGATTATGACAGATGCCTGATGGAGGGTATTCGTTTGATTGCACGTCTCTGTGCAGTTTCTAGGAGGTTCTGAGCGAGATAGGGATTTCAGACTGGTGATGCAAATTCCAAGTGTGGCCGCACCGTAGCTTTGTACAGCTTTAAATAGATAGCCGGTGAGCGGCTGACAAAGGTCTTGCTGAACGACACCAGGACACCCTCGGCCTTCTTGATAATTTTAGAGATGTGCTTCTTCCACGTAAATCACTACTGACAGTGATACCCAGATCACGTTCACAAGAAGATTGTTTTCGTTTATTGTTATTTTCGTTTATTCTTTATCTTTATTTTTGTTTTTCTTTTACTTTCAGAATTGGATCAACGTTTTAAGTTCACAAAGCGCTTTGAAATCCATAGACTAGCCGCTAAGTTTAATGAATTTCTCACGAGTGATTACTTAAAATAAAATCAGTAAAATTTTTTTAAAGTTAACTTAAGTTCATCTCTAATGATCTGGACAAGAGATAATGTCAACGAATTTATAAATGTATATTTAGTTTATATAGATATATCTTAAATATACAGTGCCCGTAGTATAATTGTTGTCGTCGAAGGAAATGGACCAGCGATACGAGTTCAAATCTGGACGAAACTGGTTGCATTTCCCGTGGCACTAATACCCTTAGAAAAAGTATGAATCCGACTATTCTCCCCCAACTATGGGTAAATATTAGGACAGACTAGGCTCTTGAACCTTGGTACGGCAACTGGTCTAGGAGAAGGAAAACTCTGAATTCAAACCTGGTAAACTCCGCTTAAAAAAAACTTGTGTCACATCCTGCTCGTGCAGGGGAGTTGCTAAATACATATATATACAGTATCGGCCATAAATCAGTATACCCTACAATTTTTTTAATTTTTGAAATCAATCAATCCCTAATAATATCGGTTTTCATTATTGATTTATTGATTTTATGCCTAGAGTTTAGGGACCACATCTACATATTTTGTATAGTTGTTTCTTAAAAGTTTTTTTCAAAAAGATTTGGGACCCTAACAGGTACTACCACTCTAGTGACAATGAAGGGTTACTCTAAACTCCCCAGTTCTCAAGAAATGGAACCATATCACCATATGCACCTTTTTTTAAAGAAGTGGTAAAACAGTACTTATCAACGTACTGGAGGCTGGGCATGTGGTAAAGGTGTGTTCTCTGGCCTGTTGACAAATGAAGAATCTAGAGGGGTTCTTTCTTATAGGATAGTACAATGCATTGTGGGTAATTGGGTGGGAATAAAAGACACTCGCTCACTCGAACAGGTGTCGGCCATTTAGTGAACAGGTGTCAGTGAGTGAAGAAGGAAGCCAAGCGAAGGAAAGAACGTAGGAAGAGAAAGGAAGCAGCAGGGGGAGAAAGGAAAGGAGGAAGAGAAAAGAAACGAGAAGAAAGTAGGGAAATACAGCATTTCAATTTTTTTCTTGCTAAAGAGTGACACCCAAGTGAAAGACCTGGGAAACGACAGTGTCATACCCATACGCGTTTTGCGGCGGGGGACTTACCATTCTGCAGGAAAAACAGTCAGCATATATTCTAAGCCCCATTGATTTGGCGTCGTTTGATTGTATAATATTCCGCTAAGAATAATTCAGTTAGTAGAGAATCCGACTAGGTACCGCAAGGTTCGGGGTTCGATACCGGCCTCACCAATTCAGCGCACGAGTAGCACAGCTTGGATCTGTGTGGTAAAGTGGGAGTTAATAGTAGTTGTTGCGCTTCACCTCTGGCAGGCAAAAAACAATCTACAAAAGTATGGAATAACCCTTCATCGCTATTACTCCCAGGTCCACCCTGGCCCGAAATGGTAGTACCTGTTAGGGTCCCGACTATGAGTTGAATAGAAGAAAATGAGTTAACAAAAATGTGTTTAGAAAATTGAGTTTAAAAAAAGGATTTTCAATACTCATCAAGAATGAATAGAACAAAATGTTTTGGCATAACATAACCCAACTCGGGTTTACATGCCGTAAAATTAAAAAAGAAAGAAAGAAAGAATACAACCATAACATTGAGAGGGTAGAATTATGTGTACGTAAATGTTATGCTACAATGTTAGTTCCATCACTGTATCCAACCGAATTCAGCAGTTGAAAATATTACGCCATGCGCTAGCCTCATTTGAACATCCATTTGTGTGTTTGTGTGTATATGAGCTATGTCGTTTTTCAAGGACGAACGAATTTCGCGTATGCATTGAGAGACATGTTTAGCGAGAAATTTCTTGAGTTTATGATTTGCTGACAAATCTTTTGGTTGATAAATTTCATGGAACTGAGAGTCGAGTCAGCTCAGGACTGTTATCGTTGTTAACTGTCCGAATGTTCATGATCATTTATCCGTACGTTTCACCTAAAAAATCTCTTTGAAAACTTTCTTCGCAGATTGGATTATCTGTAACTACTGTTTTTAAGGTCTACAAAGAAGTTGAAATAGGTTACATACAAACCATAAAAAGACGGATGCTTCTTTTCCTTTTTAATTGATTCATTGATTTTAACAGCATGTTAACCCATCTAGGGTTATTTTATGCCTAGGGGTTAGGGAACTGCATTCCTATCGAATACGGATAATATTTAAACAGATGTATTTGATCAATATATGGAACCCTAACAGGTACTACCAATCTAGCCAAAGTTGATCTGGAAGTAATAGCAATCAAAGACTACTCTACATTCCCCAGATGTCAAGAAATGGAACCTCTCTATCATATGCAGTTTAGTTTCATATCCAGGACAACCTTTTTTATTTAGATGCGCAGTTTTACCTAGCTGTAGGGGATACAGTCAGCGTATTCTAAGCCCCACCGACAGGGCAATTTTCTTGTTTGCTTTTTTTTATCATTTTCTATACATACGATGTTGGCTGAAAAGTTCATAGTCTGACCAAGATACTTTCATGGGATGTGACAAATGAGTTTTATTTTTCAACGTAGTCTCCCATGCAGTCTTCACACCTCTTCCATCGGTGTTGTAGTGCATGGATCCCATTGATAAAAAATGTCATCAACACGAGATATGACGTCATCATATGAATTTTTCAGCCTATGAACTTTTAAATAAATATATATATATATATATATATATATATATATATATATATATATATATATATATATACGAGAGTAATGACAAAGTAAGGTCTCTTCCAGCAACTATTGGCAACAGTGTTGTGTTTGTTGTGCGTGACCCTGCGGTTGCACGCGTCTCACTGCCACAGTCAGTCTGATAGATGTCCCGAAATTAGCAATTATTCCGATTTTACTGCAAAAGGCAATACATTCATCATCGGCATTTACCAGAAGTGTATGGTGAGTCCTAGATGGATGTCAAAAATGTCAGCAAGTGAAATAGGAAGTTTGCAATGATGACGAGGTTCGACACTTCCTCAACAAGATGGAGACTAGCTGGTATGACATAGGCATACAAAATCTGCTACAGCGCCAACAAAATGGCGATTAGGTAAAAAGATAGATACATGTTCAAACTTTCAAATGATGTAGACCTCATTGACAATAAACAATAAGCGTTTCTGTGATTTCTAAATATTTTGGAGACCTTACATTTTTTGTATGAGTGTATGTGTGTAAGAGAGAGACAATACACCATATATATATATATATATATATATATATATATATATATATATATATATATACGTGGGTGTGTGTGTATAAAAAAGTATCGAGATTTTTGTTCTTTTTGACACATTTTTTATTCTAAAACAACAACGTATCATTCATTATTTTTTTCAGAATACAAGGTGTGTCAAAAAGTACCAATTTTAAAGGTGTATTTACCAAGATAGACATGAAGAAAATGGAATGTTATTTTTTTTCAGAATACAAGGTGTATCAAAAAGTACAAAATGTCTTGATACTTTTTGACACCCCTTATGTATATATATATATATATATATATATATATATATATATATATATATATATATATATATATATAAAGTGAGAGAGGGGGGAGAGAGAGAGAAACAACCATGTTTTTCTCTGTCTGAAGATGCAGCGACTTTCTGTTGAAATGAATTAGTAAAAGAAGCAAATTTGAATTTTTCTTTCTTTTATTCACTATAAATATATATTTGGGGGGAGGGTGTATGTTTGGTAAGAAGAAGGAAAGAAAATTGGGAGAGAATTAGGCTGATGTGAGCGAATTTTGTGTATTTGCGTAAATGCGTAGGTGTGTGTTTGCGGATGTGCAGATATTTTTAAGAAAGAAAGAGAAAGAAAGAAAGAGAAAGAGAGAGAGAGAGAGGAGAAGAGAGAGAGAGAGAGAGAGAAGAGAGATAGATAGCCAGCTTATTGAGATTGTCTTTGTATTCAATGTCTTTATTTGAGACAGGAATTCTTAGATCACTTTTCATGTTTCAGAATAGGATTTTCCATTCGTATAAGTAAATATAAATAAAAGTTCCTGTGTATGAAGTTCTGTCATTTCTGCCTTTTGTCTCATCAGTTTTCCTGCCATAAATTTATATCGTAATTTTATTTTATCTTATTGTATGTCCTGTTATTTGTGAAGTGTGAATTTTGCCCTTTTCAACAAAAACCTTCCACATCAACTGATTCTGAAGGGCAGAGGAAATTTTAACACTACAATAAAAACATCACTTATTTCTTGTTGTGTTGTTGTTGTTGTTTTGTGTTGTTGTTTTGTTGTTGTTGTTGTGTTGTTGTTATTGTTGTTGTTTGCCATGTCTGCTATGTTCTCTTGTTATTTGTTTGTTGTTTATCTTCCTTACAGTGGTCTAATTCTCTCGGCTTTTAAGTAGATTTCACTACATTGAGAGAAAGGTTTTGCTGCAAGAAACCAAATTGTTTGACTGAAGTATGTAAGACAGAAACAGGATTTAATGTGCTGAATATTTGTCTACATATTACCAAAATTGTCATTTTTTTGTCTTAGAGATAGATAGATAGATAGATAGATATGTAAGAAATCAGAAAGAAATCAGAAAGAAAGAAAAAAGATATTAAAAGTTCCCTGAAGTCATAAAACAGTCAAAACTATTACACAATATTGACATTTATTGTCTGCCCAATTACTTCTGCTCCACTCATTATATTATGTCAACCAAGCTGAATTTATATATATATATATATATATATATATATATATAGATAGATAGATAGATAGATAGATAGATAGATAGATAAAGTCATCCACAGACACCGTGTTTCGACGTATCATCTCTCCTCAGTGTGGTTATATATATATATATATATATATATATAATAAAGAGAGAGAGGAGAGAGAATTTGAGAATAGGTGAGAAACTGTTAGAACCCTAACATATATGAAAGCGTGTGGTATAATAATTATCGTCGCAGGAAATCGATGTGGTAAACAGTTGGACACATGGCACAATGGATATAAGGGTATACAGTTCTAAGTGACAATCATCTGTAAGTTGCAGGTTCAATCGTGGCCAAGGGCGATAAAAATTAGAATACTTAACACAGCTTAACACTTGTACCCGGCCATGGTTAACGGAATGAGAACAGTCTACTCTCGTGGATTGAATAAAGGGGTTGGTTCGAAGTTCCGTGAAGGTTCCCGATTACGACAAGAAGACTCCCGTGTTCGACAAGAAGGTTCCCGAGTTTGAAGAAAAGGTTCCCGAGTTCGACAAGAAACACCTAAAGAAGGCCGGAGTGCACATCGGCCAAAACGTTGTGTAGATAATATTAAAGTACCAAGTTTAAAGCTATATTTACCAAGAATTTATGAAGAATGAATGGAACTTTTTTTTTCAGAACACAAGTTGTACATATAAAGATTTGTGTATATATTTTTTACATACACAGGGTATTATGAATAAATAAATAAATAAATAAATAAAAGGATATGAATGAAGGAATGAAATAACAAAATGAATGAAATAACTTGAAATAAATGAAATAACTTTTCCAAAGATTTTTTCGTTCATTTCATCCATTTTTTAAGTTTCATTCATTCATTTTTTCATTGAATCTTAAACTAAATAATTTAGAAGCATACGCGAAGACTTATATAACACACACACACACACACACACACACACACACATATATATATATATATATATATATATATATATATATAATATATATAAAGAAATAAAGAAAGAAAGAAAAGAGATAATGAGATAGAAAGAGAAAAAGAGAAATACATACATTTCATTATATATATATATATATATATATGTGTGTGTGTGTGTGTGTGTGTGTGTGTGTGTGTGTGTGTGTTCAATAGTTGATCAAAAATTCCATATACAGATGTACACTGCATTGATAAGGGTGAGACTATTTTGAAAAATAATTAATAATTGTATTCTTTTCAATGAGATTATTGGTATTACTATGTTAAGCCCAGGTTGCCACTGGCAACGTACCTAATGAGAATGAAACATATTAAATCAACATTCTAAATTCGGCTCCACAGTAGGCGCCTTTATCCTTGTGCCTCTATCCATTTATTAAATTATGCCATCTTCCCGAGTTATTGATGAGTATCGAGCTGACGACCGATTGCTTCAGAGATCGTCACTCCACCCAACGTACGAATATGATAGCCTATTATTATACGTGTCCATATGTACCGAAGCGGGCAGCACATTGGCTGATATGAAGGTCTGACTTGCACAACAAGTTTATTACTGGAAAACAAAATGATGAAAAAAACAACGCGAGACTGGCATAAAAATTGAGCTTTTAAAGAACCAATCAATCAAAAACGAAGCAAATGATGAAAATAAAAGCGTTTCTCATTCTTCATTTATGTTTCTATGAATTCGTTATCTTCCATGGAGAATTTTTGAAAACTCCAACTTTAAATATTGTTTCTTTCGCTCCACCCTGCACACATAAAACTGAAATAGAAAAACAATATATACACACGCACACACACATATATATATATATATATATATATATATATATATATATATATATATATATATATATATATATATGTTTTTGCCGACTTGTTTAATTTATGACACTCTTTTTTATTCGTATTTATTGATAGGTGTGAACGTCCTTATTTGTTTGAGTTACGCGTTCAGTTTTCAAACAAAAATTAAAAATTCTTCATGAAGTTTAGGAATTTAATAAAACATAAAAGGATGCATTGGTTTAATGAACAAATTCTTTCATATTTTTAAATTCTTCTTTCTTTAATTTTATCTTTTTTTTTCTTTTCTTTTACTTTTATTTTTCTTTCTTTTTTTAAATTTTTCTTTCTTTTTCTTTTGTACATTTTTAGGCAGCTATCATTCGCAATTTTCGTGTCTGCGAAAAAATTGAAAATTTCAATGGAATATTGCTCCCCCTTTAAGGCACAAATATCAGCACGACATACTATTCATTTCATATTCAACGACTTCTTTATTTGTTTATAAAATATATATGACATGGGTGCACATTATGTAACGGTTATTATTGTAGGAAATGGACTCGCCTACCCGATTTCAAATCCTGGACGAGGCTGTTTGCATTCCACATAGCGCAAATAACCTTCGAAAAGGCATGAATTCAACTATTATCTCTCGATCTATAAGAATATAGTAGGACAGACTAGGCTCTTTAACCTTGGTTATTATTGTAACCTAACAAAGGTTACTAAATGAGAAATAACCAAAAGGAGGTTGGAAATGAAATGGAATCTTTGTAATATTAACAAAATACAATACTCACCATCGGCGTGAAGAAGGTAAACAACTGCTAATGGTATAAGACTACTCGGTCAGCATAATACTTCCATATTTATGAGGATTGGGACATACCCATTAATGTTTATAGGTAAGGTTTATAACAGTTACGCAACCAGTCTAGGAGAAGGAAGGCTTTGAATTCAAACCAGTAGTAGACCCAGAGATAGGTGGGTTCCGCCATGCTATTCCTACCCGAAACACGCTACATGAGTAGTGTGCCCTCACCCAGTGGTGGGGCAGGGGATGGGAGGGGCAAGTTCAGGGGGCACAAAATCCCTCTAACCCCAAAGCCTTTGCGTTGATATAACATTGAAATATATTGCCTAACTTTTGTCTTTATATTCCTCAACTATGAATGAGTAGAATTTTAAAGTGGTTGGGTAGTTGAAGCACTGAAAAATTTGAATCAGTATTTATTGGCTACTGAAGGGAGTGCATGGCCGAGCCCTCTTCTTCTCTGGATCACAATGCTGATATGCCCCCACCACCAAATCAGTTTATGGGAAAAGACTTTTTTTATGTATTATTAAATTTGATTTTTCTTTACAGTTTTTCTGTTGTTCTAATTTTACACGAAAATTCTATTGAAATGTTTACCTTTAGTTTTAGATATCCTTGAGTTTCAAAAACATAGATATCCTTGAGTTTCAAAAACACCTTGCAGCCTACAGAGTATTATTACATAAAATGGTATTAACTCAACAATTATATCCATTGCGGCATGTGCCTCAAAAATTCAGACAAATAATTGAAAAACAAAAACCATTAAAATTTACCTTCTTTAAAAGAAGGTAAATTTTAATGGTTTTTGTTTTTCAATTATTTGTCTGAATTTTTGAGGCACATGCCGCAATGGATATAATTGTTGAGTTAATACCATTTATGTAATAATACTCTGTAGGCTGCAAGTTTAATCCTGACCACGGGCGATAATAACATAGAATATTTAACATAGCTTGACACTTGTACATTGTCATAATTAACGGATGATAACAGTCGACTCCGGTGGATCGAATAAAGGGTTCGATTCGAAGTTCCGTGAATACACCTGAATTCGACAATAAAGTTCCCGAGTTCGGTGAGAAGGTTTCGGAGTTTGACAAGAAACACATAGAGAAGGCTGTAGAGCAAATCGGTCGAAACGTTGCGTATATCACGATAAAGATGAGGACAACAGCCCGAAAAAAATCTAAATAATATATTTTAAATGTTTTCTTATCTGTTTTTCATTGAAATAGTTTTACTTTTCGTTATATACTTTCTTTTCTACTGCGCATTTTTATTTCTCACGCTCATATATAAACACACGCACACATACATATGTATGTACTATGTTTTATATATATATATATATATATATATATATATATATATATATATATGTGTGTGTGTGTGTGTGTGTGTGTGTGTATATATATATACTCTTAATCAATTTCAAAATGCAAAAGGCTGTCTTTTAATCTTTTTAACACAGGTAGAGGTAAGTAATGAGCATTGAGGAGAAGTATATGACAAGGGGAGGGTAGCCATTTTGAATTCCTGTTCTCTCTTTGAGAAGCTTTGGTGATCAATCAAAACTCGAAATGAAGGAAAGCGCCGGACAATCGGCGATATGCAAACGCGAGATTCAATATATGAAAAACACATCGATCAAATTTAGTCACATTAGTTTGGCTCAACAAGAAACAAGTATAAAAATTAACTAGGCGGAAAACTAAAAGCCGAAACGGAACGAAACAAAATATAGCGTGAAGAAACAGAATGAGGTTAAAAATGTGTGGATAAAGAAAAGAAAAGAAAAGAAAGAAAGAAAAGAAAAGAAAGAAAGAAAGAAGCACAAATAATAAGAAAAAATCACAGCGCAAAGAGACAATTGCAAATATATAAAAGAAACTGAAGTGAAATTATAAACAGAGTAAAGAAAAATCAACAGAAAAAAGAAAGGTGTAATTAATGAGAAAGAAAAGAAAGAAAGAAAGAAAGAATGAAAGAAAGAAAATGGAAAAGAAAGAAAGAAAGAACGAAAGAAAGAGACACAATACGGTTGGAAAAAAGACAATTCCAAATATAAAAAGAAAACACAAGAACGTAAAGAAAAATAGACAGGTGAAAAAAAGGAATTAAAAAGAAAGAAAGAAAGAAAGAAAGAAAGAAAGAAAGAAAGAGCGCAATAGAACATGAAAAAAGAAAAGAGAGGAACAGCGAGGAAAGAGAGAAAGAAAAAATAAGAGATGAGGGCAATAGACAGAAAGAGAGAAAATAGGGGCAATAGAAAGAAAGAAAGAGAAAGAAAGAAAGAAAGAAAGAAAGAAGACAATAGAACAGAAATAAAAGGAAAAAAGGAACAGTATAGAAAGTAAGAAACAAACCAAGAAAAATTAAAGAAAAAAATAATGAAAAATAAACAGCAAAGGAAAAAAAACTTGTAAAGAGAAAAATAAAAGAGATAAACAAAAACAAAGATGACAAAAAAGAAGAGCAAGAAGAATTAGAAGAATAATTCTGAGAAGGAACGAAAAGTGAAAAATTAAAGAAGGATTAAAGAATGAACAACGACTGTGAGTAAGACCAGGTGTTAAGAGAGACATGTGAGAAGAAAGAAGAAAGAAAAAAACAACCTTTTGACAAAAAGAAAGAAAACTGGAATATTACGAGAACAACAAAAACAACATAAAAACAGATAACCAAGAAATTTTCTTTTATTAAAGATTTTGTGTAAATATAATTATGCCTAAATTTCTACGTTTATTTAAAATTTAATTTTTGGTTTTAATACTTTAAAAGCTTGTTTATTAGGAGAGTGAAACTAAAACGACACATGTGTAGACATTTACCGGCATTTTTATACATGTAGCACCAAGTCATACTTATATACTAATATTTACGCATGTGGATACTATGTATGTAAACATCTATGCAGTGTTATATATATATATATATATATATATATATATTGGGGAGAATATGTTCTTTCGTTTCGGCACCAAGGGTTCGAGTCACACGCTAGGCGGTCCTCGTATCTATAGCTCTGTTGATGAGACCTAATAGGTCGAAATATATATTCAGAGATTGATTTTTCTCGATTTGTTTAGCCTCACATTTAAGTAGTTAAATCCCGCCTAATTAAACATGAATTAACTTTCAAAAATTAGGTCTGACTAAAATTAAAAAAGCACATATTCTCCCAAATATACTGTCGGCTGAAAATAGCTAAAAGTTGTTTACATATATATATATATATATATATATATATATATATATATATATATATATATAGTTAAGGTAGAATTGACATGGAGTCAACGGCTGATTACTGATAGTTTGTTGCCTATGCGATCTTCAGACCAACTGAAGATCGCATAGCCGAGAAACTGTCAATAACCAGGTGTCAACTCTATGTCCACGTTACCTTAACTCAATTATAAACACTCTATCAATGATATTGAGTCCTGACTGTTTAGAAATATAGCACCCATATTATCCACAATATATATATATATATATATATATATATATATATATATATATATATATATATATATATGATATGAAATCTATGGATATTTTTCATATATATAAGGGGCCGGGTTAGCTCAGTCGGTAGAGCGTTCGGTTAGTAACCACAAGTTTCCTAGTTCGATACCGGTCCTCGCCAACTCAGCGTAAGAGTGCGGTAAAGTAAGGAGCTGATGGTAGGTGTGGCGCTCCACCTCAGACGCCAAAAATAATCTCCTTGGTCTAGCGCTATTGAAAAGGGGCTAGACTACCTCGCTGACTGGCTGATACCGACTTTAGGCTGCCCCAACGACATTTACTTATATATATATATATTCGCTGTCTACTTGGAGAACTCAAAAACTTGTGAAAACGACGCGAATTATGCAGAAGAATGTGCGATGTGTAGGGAGAAGTATGTTTTAGTTTTTCAAAAAAGCTTACAAATGAGCTAAAATGTTTAAAGAAGGGGAAATAGTATTCAAGATGAGGACAATCCAGGCTAGATCTGAAATTCTGAATTTAGTTAATGCGCTCATTTACAATGGAGAATATTTCTGAACAACTGACAATTTCGGCGTGTACTTCATACAAAACTTTGTATGATGACCTTTGCTTTTTCTGACCAGACATTGCAAAGTCTCATAATGTAGCAAGAACATCGGAAACTGCAAGTCAGTTTGGTTGGGAACTGCTGCCACAACCTCTCTACAGTCCAGATTTGGTCACCTCTGATTTCCCTTGTTTTGACCCCTTCAAAGAATATATATACATGGTGTGTCAAAAACATTATCGAGATTTTTTTGTAATTTTTGACACACCTTGTATTCTGAAAAAAAAAATCGTTCCATTCATTCATTTTTTCAGAATACAACCAAGTTTAAAGCTGTATTTACCAAGATAGAAATGAAGAATGAATGTTATTTTTTTAGGAATATATAAGGTGTGTCAAAAAAGTATCGAGATTTTTGTACATTTTGACACACCTTATATACAATATATATATATATATGTATATATATATATATATATATATATATATATGTATATAAATGAAGCAATTTTTTCCTAGGAGTAATGTGGGCCGTTATATTACTAAATTCACCGTATTTATTGAATGACCCTCATATATATATATATATATATATATATATATATATATATATATATATATATTTGTGGGGGTGGTGGATTGGTGGCTGGATATTTTTGGAGTGTTTGTACCTTCTTATATATTGGTGAATAATAAGGGCAAACGTTTGGGAAATGACTATGTGATGTGATGTATTTGTATCTCTCTCTAGCTATGGGTAAACAGTAGAGCAGACTGGGCTCTAGGAGAAGGAAAAACTCAACTTAAGAAATTGACCTCGTGTCATATTCTGCGGAGGGGTTGGTAAATATATATTTTGAAAAATGAAGCAATTTTTCCCTGAAAGTAATGTGAGCCATATCCCAAAATTCACTGTATTCCAAAATTCACCGTATTTATTGAATAACCCTCATATATATATATATATATATATATATATGTGTGTGTGTGTGTGTGTGTGTGTGTGTGTGTGTGTGTGTGCGGATGTGTTAGGTTGGTGAGTGGGTGGGTGCTTTTGGGGGTGTTTATTCGTTGCTTATATCTTGGTGAATAATAAGGCCAAACGCTTAGGAAATGACTATGTCAAGTGATGTATCTGTATAACCTTGTAGACGAATAGATAGATGGGAAACACAGAAAAATGGGTGAGAATGGGAAAGGAATTACATTCATTTTTCGAAATTATAATCTCTTCAACGCGATAACATTGCCGTCTTGATGGCTGCGAGATTACGCGAGAGTTGCAAATATGATTGTTCTCTGTCAGAATTGCACTAAATATTTTATGTTCGTACCAGCAAACAACTTTTCGTCTCTATGTTGCAACCACTCACTACCCTCTCTTCGAATCCTGATCTATCTTCTTTACAGTGTCATGGTGATGGGGTGGGGGGAGTAGGTTTTCATGGCGATAATAGCCGGGTCTCTCCAAATTCCTCCAGCTATTTAGCTTCAACCCTATAGCCGCCTCAGCATCATCAGTGAATATCTCTATCTGGTTATAGCCAGTAAATGATGTGACATAATAGCATTGCGTTATTACCAATGCTTACAAGCTTTTACTAGTCTTCTCTCTCTCTCTCTCTCTCTCTCTCTCTCTCTCTCTCTCTCTCTCTCTCTCTCTCTCTCTCTCTCTCTCTCTTGCTGAAAGGTTTTCCTTTTTCTTTCTTTGGTGCTTTTATCTTTTATCCCTTTACTGGTCCCATCTTTATCTATTTTCCATTTCTTTATTTCTTCCTTCCTTCCTTCTTTTTCTTTCTTTCTTTCTTTCTTTCTTTCTTTGATTTTCTTCTTTTCTTCTTCTTCTTCTCTCTCTCTTCCTTATTTTACTGTCTCCTTTCTTTATACTATTCCCTTTTTGTTTTGTTTTTGCTCTTTCTTTCATCCTTCCTCCCTCCCTTCCTTTATTTCTTCCTTATTTGCTTCTTTCATTCTTTAATTTCTTTATTCTTTTATCTATTTCGTTCTTACTGTGTTCCTTAATTCCATCCTTTTTCTTTCATCCTTTCTTTATTTTTCTCTTGATTTTTTTTTTTTTGTTTCAATCTTTGGTTCTTTTTTCTCCTTATTTTTCTTATTTTTACTGTCACTTTTTTTTATACTGTATCCTTTTTCTTTTCTTATTGCTCTCTTTTCTTTCTTTCTTTCTTTCTTCTTTCCTTTCTCTCTTTGCCTTCCATTATAACCACTTTCTTCCATTTTTCTTTTCTTTCCTTCCCCATTCCTTCGGACATTGTTTTGTTGGTTTGTTGCTTCCAACAATACATTATTGCCTCTTCTGATAAATGAAGCAAATTCGTCTTCGATGTCCGATTCTCTCGTTTTCAAAACTTAGTTATCAATAATCTCTCTCTTTTTCCAACCAAAAGGTTGATGGGAAGGGCCGGGGCTAAATAATAGAAGGGGTGAGCATCAGATTTCATAACGACGGGCAGAAGAACACCAAGTCCGATAGAAAAACTTATGAATACCATCTAATCATCAGAGTAATAATCTTATTTGTGATAAACAAGAAAAATGTGGAAATCGTTTTGACGCTACCATAAATGTTTTTCATTGTTTTACATGTATTAGTGATAATAAAAATGTTGATGTTATAACAGTATCGTTAATAATGATGGAGACAGCGCCAAGGGTAACTACAGTTCAGGAGGCGAGATGAGTAGTCGTACAATCGGGTCGTGGCCTAGGGCTTAAAGCACTAAGGAGTCAAAGTAGAAAAAAAAGTTTTATTTTTTATTTAGCTTGGCTGGTTGTTTTGTTTTAAGGCATATCAACCTCTTTTCGAGTCATTTAATGCCGAATCAAATCATTTTGATCAAAGGACTCATGTTGCTTATAGAACTTGCTGTTGCTTATGTAGTATCCTCAATTAAGTATTGAACTGACTGATCACTACTTAACTTCGGTGATCTATTAAGAACTGATGCTTTCAGCGTGACTTGACCATAATCAATTTTGATCTGGCCTCAAAGCGGATCTATGTGCGATTTCTAAAAACGTTTTTAGCACGACGCGGCAATTCTACCGCCCTATCGACGAAGTTTAGAATAGGATGAGGCTCAATTTCTGGAGATTTGGGGAGTAGGGAGTACCTTTATATTACCATTCCTCCTAGGTTCACTCTGACCCGGAGTGGTAGTATCTGTTAGTGTCTCACCTATAGTTTAAATAGATCAGTTAAAAAAATTCGATATGATGCTGTGAAAAAAAAACAACACTCTGAACTATACATGAAATGTAAATATGAAACATGATTCCCTAACCTCTTGGCATAAAATTACCCTAGACAGGTTGACATGCCGCTAAAATCAATCAATCGATAGGACCGTGGGCAAAAATAAAAACTCTGAAGAGACGCATAAAATGTAAACATGAATGTGTAACTATTACGGTCAAATCCCATTGTAAACACCGTTTCCTTATAGAAGTAATATATAGTGTTACGTATGTAGGATTTAACTTACTATATATATATATATATATATATATATATATATATATATATATATATATATATATATATAGTACTATGACTTAGAGTTTAATTCGTTCCGCTCGCAACTCATTTTCTTCGTATATCAAATAAAATTTTCCCCATTGAAATAAACTGAGATGCCATTAATCCGTGCCACCACCTCCAAATAAAAAAAAAAGTTTTTGTTAGGTTTTGTTTTTTCAATAAAAAATAGCACTGTATTGTATAAAAACATAATAAAATAGAATGCAATGAATTGTGTTTTTGATGTTGTTGTTTTTTATGGATAGTATTTTTCTTTGGCGTAGTAAATTTGAAAACTTAAATGTTTTTTAGTTAACATTAGTTATCTGAAGCTCGCCCTTAACTCAAATTTTAGCTCACAACACAAAGCAAAAAAAATCGAGCGAGTGACAACTAGTAACTCGGAAAACTGGTAAGTTAGGGTACTCGCGAGTGAAGATACCACCGTATATACGTAAGTAATCCCAAAAGTAAGGTCGCGAAAGCGCTGGGGACGCAAGGAAACTGTTCGTGTAGCTATTGACAACACTTTCATGTTTGTTGTGCATGCACCTGCGCAGTCACGCTCAGTTTTGGCTTAGTAGTCTTTTTTAATGGAGTGTGAAATTCTTAGAGTTATTCGGATTTTGAACTCAAAAAGCATTAAACCGATTGAAATTCATCGTCAATAAACGGAAGTGTATGGGGAGTCGTGCATGGATGTCAAAATCGTTCGGAATTCGTGATGACGACGATTTTTCAATGACACTGCGGTGAGCTGGTATGAAAAGGGCAAATAAAAACTGCTACAGCGCCTGCAAAAATGCATCGACCGAAAATAGCAATTATGTAAAAAAAAAACAGTTATGTGTGTGAATTCTAAATATTTTGGAGAGCTTACCTTCGAAATTACCCTCGTATTGTTATACCCACTTTATATCGGGTATATAATGGAGGCACGTGGTTTAATAGTTAGAGTCGTAGGAAATGGACTCGTCGATCCAAGTTCAATTCCCGGACGAAGCTGTTTGCATTTCACATGGCGCTAACACCATCGAGAAAGGTATGAATCCAATTCTTCCCCCAGCTATGGGTAAATGGCAGAGCAGATTGGACTCTTTAACCATGGCTAGGTAACCAGTCTAGGAGAAGGAACACTCTGATTTCAAACCTGTTAAACTCCGCTTAAAAATGACCTCGTGTCGCATCCTACTTGTGCGGAGGGGTTGGTAAATATATATATAATGGGAGAGAGGTGAGCGGAGAGGATAGGGTTCTTACTGGTTCTGCTTCATCGGTGGCCATCTTCTTCTTCTGGACTGATTCCTTCCTTCTTCTGTGTTGGGTTGTCTATGCTTATTTCTTGGTTGTAATAATTAAGCAAGACTTTATTGTTTTATTAGACGTCTATTGTTTATTAAAAACTCGAAACCCGAAAGAGCATTCAACCGCGCGGTGACAAGTTGACATATTGGGAGCAACAATTCTCACGTCTGCTCCTTTCTATTAACGGCCAAAATCTAACTAACTAAACTCAATTTCCATTCTCATGTTTTCCCATTGGCGGAGACCGGGAGTTCAACTAAAGGCCATTACCTATCAATAATATATATATATATAATATATATATATATATATATATATATATATATATATTGACTTATGAGTCTTATTCGTTCAGCTCGTAACTCAATTTCTTGAAATTAATCCGTTCCGCACACCCCAAACACCTTAAGGTTTTTTTAATGATTTTGAATTTCAACGAATTTTAATTCAAAATCTAACTACACTTACAGACATAATTCGTAGGCTACCCATGAATTATGTAACAGTATATCAACGCAATAAATCCAAAATCTCGTAAATGGCTATTCATGTGGAAGGGGGAGCTACAAGTTATTATGTAGTTGTTTCTAATTTTCGACACTTCAGAACAGAATAGAAATTTTTAAACATCGACTCACTTTGTTAAACTTTTTATCAAGCTCAAAGCTTAATATTGATTTGTAAGCCTCAAAACATCTGAAGAAATATAGAAGTCTATCACTAAAAAAAACTGTTTAAATAAATTCATATGCAACATTTACGAAAAAAAAGTTTTGGTTTTTTTATTTTATTCATTTATTCATATTTTTTAGTATTACAGACAAAATACATAAATATACTACATGAATTCTTATGATATACATCTAAGTACGTCTATCTATATGTTCTTTTTAGATGTAAAATGCAGTTTTCATCTGCGTTCAAAATGTCTTCCATTTGTCATAACAGCGAGACAAAAGGCGGGAAATCAATCGTCTTTCGTTGCCACGACTTTTGGGATCAATATGGAGAAGAAGAAAAAAACATCTATTCAATACTTTTTTTTTTTTTGTTCGTTTGTTTTACTTCCGATTTCGCTCCCAATAGGTCACTGTCTCTTTCACTTTCCGTTAAACTTGTGACGACCATATTTTGAGTGTATGCTAAACGTCTGACCGTTGATAAAAATGCTGAACAAAAATGTCAACGTGAGAGTTTACGTGCAGAAAAGAAGGGAAAAAAAAGACAAATGTGGTTCTTTTTTAAGAAAGTCGTTTGTTGACGCGTAGACCTATAGCACTCAAATTCAGGAAGTTGATACATTATATAAGGACTGACAGAAAACAAATAGGATATAGACACTGTTGTTTTATGCAGAAAATCGTTTTTTGACACTTAGATGAATTGTATTGTTCTCGACTTGCTGTGTTGATGTATTACGTAAAAAAACACAAAACGGCACAAGAGACTTAAGAGAGAAAAACACGCCGATAGTGTTTTTTTATATTTTTTTTTATTATCAAAACTGCAGGTTGACGTCAGTCCCAATCAAGAACTTTGTGCATTTGAAAATTCTTGCATTAGTTTTATTTTTTTATCCAGACCAGAAATTTTGGTCATCAGAAGCCAGGGAAGTGAGGCTCGGCTTCTTGGAAATGAGGCTGTACCCCGACATTGTACGACCCTTTCGCCTGGGGCAGCAGAATACGCCGACGGTACCTCCGCTGAGAGGTAGGAACCCCCACCCAATGTGGCCACTTGTTGGCCGTTGGAGGCGTCCCGTGATGCTTATGGATAAAATCCTGGTGGCTGAGCAGTCCATGACATGTAACACTCCACTTTGGCTCTTACTTGGGCTGGACGGGCGGTTCAGTTCTCGTCAAGTCTCATACAATGGTACCTTTACTTACGAATTTAATTCATTCCGCTCGTGACTCAATTTCCTCGTATATCAAATCAATTTTCCCCATTGAAATAAACTGAAATGCCAATAATCCGTTCCAGAACCACCTCCCCAAAAAGTTTTGTTACTCCTTTTTTAAATAAGAAAAATGGCACTGTATCGTATAAAATCATAATAAAATTGAATTTAAATAATTATGTGCTGTAATATTTTTTAATGTTAATGTTTTATAGATAATATTCTTCTTTGGCATAAGAATTTAAAACATAAACGTTTTAGGAACTCCTTAACATAAGCGTGTCTGAAGCTCACTCGTACCTCAAATTTTTGCTCTCAACACAAAGCAAAAAATTGACTGAATGACAGCTCGTAACTCAGAAAACGTGTAATTTGGGGCACTCGTAAGTCAGGTTACCACTGTATAAATATATTTTAGGGGGTCTTACTGTCAGAGTATTCTAAGCCCCACCGCCAGGACACGTTGTTTTTCTGGTCTATAATAGTGTACGTTTATTAGCGCATTTATGAATATATATTACCGTTCCGGCAAAAGAAGAAATAAATATTCTACGAATGTTACTTATCTATTATTTATTGTCGTTTATTTTGCTCATAGTGTTTGATATTCTTATGTAAATTTTACATACAACACTTTATATATTTCAATGCATACGTGTGTTTGTGAATGTGGATAAAGACACACTTACGCATATCTACAAAAACATATACGTAAGCATTGAAAATGAGAGGCGAAAATCAACGGATTTAAAGAGATAGAAATATAAAGAGACAAAGATTGAAAGGTTTGAAGAGACAGGTATGAAGAAAGTGAATCAAAGAAGAACAAACTGAGTTAGATGAAAGAAAACAGACCTAAATAAGAACAAATTGAAATAGATATCATCAGACAGAGTTAAATTGATTAATAATGAACAGAGGCAGATAAACAGTATAGGTAGGTAGATTAATGGACATGAAAAATACTATGACAGATTTCTGTGATTCTTTCTACATATATTTATATAGACAAAGAAGTTGTTCACTTGAATCTGTTCCAATAAATACAACTGAACAAATATATGAACGCATAAATACTGATATAGGGGCCGGTTTAGCTCAGCCGGTTGAGCATCCGCCTAGGAATACCAGGGTTCAGGTTTCGATGCGGGTCCTCGCCAACAAAGCTCATGAATAGCACAGCTTCGGTAATCTGATATGTGTGGTAAAACATCTGAGAGCTTACGGCAGGTGTTGCATTTTATCCAAGCAGAAAGATCTCCCTGGTCTAGCGCAAGCGAAAAGGGGATACATTCCCTCGCTGGCGAATCCACAGACACCGTGTTTCGACGTTTCACGTCTCTTCAGTGTGGTTAGACACAACAACTACCTCTGACCAGGAGCGAAACCCGACTGACTTTTCCTCAGCCCGATTCGTTAACCTCTCGGTCATTTGACAGCTGCCGTTATGGGGCGATGTTTCAACTATTAAACACATACACTTATTTATATATTTTTACGATCACCAGAGCTCCATTCTGTAAACAACAGGTGAACATTGCTTTATGCTGGCAGTGAAAGTTAATTTAAGTCGTCCCTAGAGAGCTCTGCCGGGTTTTGGGAGCATATATATATATATATATATATATATATATTTGTGAATAAAAAGGCCTTAAATACAAGGGGTATCGGGATTATGGACCATTTACACTCATGGGTATTTGAGGCCCACCGAGCTTCGTCAGACAACGTTTTTATTTTATTCAGACTGGAAAATAGCCAAATTCAGCTTACATTTATACATTCTTCCCTGCCCCCAGGGGCGATATTTGTGTATTTTTTCTTTCAAGCGTCTTTTTGGTTGATTGAATCTTTTTTTTATGTCATCCGTCTTCTTCCTTTAGTAGTAGTGGTGCCTATGCCTGCATGCTATGTTCTAGAATCACCTTGTACCAAGAAACTTAGTACCCCAACAAAGAATATATATATACATATATATATTTATTATATATACTCCCACTTTGGTTGAGTTCACTAAATAG
>CM042143.1:81207402-81272402 GCA_023376005.1 Doryteuthis pealeii | reverse complement strand
AAGATTATTATGCAAATTCTTTCTTTCTTTTGGAAATCCGTCGTAGACGACGATGACGTCACTCCATATCTTCAGTTGTGGAAGTTATGCAAATTAGATTCACGATTGAATATCAAAATAATAGTACTATGCTGGATACCCAAACCGCTCAGGAATTAGAAAAAAAATGATCAAGTAGATTCCCCGCAAAATCAACCCTAAACCCTGATAAAAAAATTTAAGATTCCATAAAGTAAAGGCGTCGAGGTGGCCTAAAGTCGGTATTCAGCCAGACAGCGAGGGAATCTATCCCCTTTTCACTAGCGCTAGACAAAGGAGATTTTTTTGGCGTATCGAGGTGGAGTACCACACCTACCATCAGCTCCTCACTTTACCGTACAGATCCCCGTGCTACTCATACGCTGAGCTGGAGGGCCGGTATCGAACCCGGAACCTTGTGGTTTCTAGTCGGACGCTCTACCGACTGAGCTAAACTAAGCTAATATCCCATAAAGTTGTTAAGTAAAGTTGACGGAGTGGCCGATTGTCGGTATCAGCCAGACAGCGAGGGAGTCTATCCCTTTTTCACTAGCGCTAGACCAGGGAGATTGTTTTCACATCTGAGGTCGAGTGCCACACCTACCATCAGCTCCCCACTTTACCGCACAGATTTCTGTGCTACTCATACGCTGAGTTGGCGAGGGTCGGTATTGAACCCAGAAACTTGTGGTTCCGAGTTAGATGCTACACGGGGCTAAAATGGGGAGTAAACAATAAATAAACATGATATTGCACCCAACAAGAATGGATAAAACGCTGGAACAATAATACAAATAATAAACTTCGTTCTATCAACCCGATCCTAGGAGAATGGGGAAAAAGTTCAAGAATAGTAAGTAAAGAGGGAGTAACACTATCTCAACTACGCATAGGTCACACACATCTCACCCATTCATACTTGCTTAAATGAGAACAACAAATACGCACAATATCCCAAGCCGCAACTCACACTGAAATGCATCTTCACAGAATAAGCACAACTTGCCCCTATTAAAAAATGATCAAATCGACAATATAATCTCATACCCCAAAGCTGTAAATATGAATAAAAAATATAAACATCTACAAAACCAAACCATTTACAAAGGACACGCCTTTGAAGTAAAAATACCAACTAACTTTTGTTTTGTGTCCAAGCAATTACTTAATAAACAAAACATTTACCAACAAACTATTCTTAAAAATCATGCATACAAATTCCAAAGAAGAGTTGTCATTAAATAACCCACAAGGGTTGATATACCATTAAACCAAACAACATAAATAATTGCCAAGCGCCGTTGATCCAATGTCCACGCTATTCTATATATATATATATATATATATATATATGCTCTATCAATGATATTGAGCACTCTTTATTTATAAATATAGCCAAGTCTACCTCAGTCGGTAGAGTGTTCGGCTAGAAACCACAAGGTTCCTAGTTCGATATCGGCCCCCGCCAACTCAGTGTATGAGTAGCACAGGAATCTGTGCGGTAATGTAAGGAGCTGATGGTAAATGTGGCGCTCCACCTCAGATGCTAAAATAATCTCCTTGGTCTAGCGCTAGTGAAAGACTCCCTCGCTGTCTGGCTGATACCGACATTAGGCTGCCCCGAAGACTTTACTTTTTTTTACTTATATATATATATAATATATATATATATATATATATATTAGTAGTTTTTTTTCTAAAATTTTTTTTTGAGAATTGAAAATAAAGTGCTCGATTACGGATGTAAGAGCTGTATTTATTTATTCATAGTGTACAATTAATTTATATGTGTGTACATATAAATACAAAATTTCTGCTCACACATGTACAAACATATATAAATGCATTTCTTAACAGGCGCGTTGTCTTGACGAAAAGTGGCTAACATGCTGCTTTGAAACCAATGGTAACAATCTCATCTTAAATGTATTGTACACTATAATGAATATATATATATATATATATATATATATATATATATAGAGAGAGAGAGAGAGAGAGAGAGAGAGAGAGAGAAAGAGAAAGAGAAAGAGAAAGTTTTAATGATTGTATGGAATGTGTATGAGCCGGATGAAGCGTCCTGTCATCTTATTTTTTCCGTGCAATAAATACAAATCATTTGTTCATCCTAAAATATAAGAAAAGGAACAAAAAGGGTGATCACCCACTTTCAATAGATAAGGAGTGGCTATTGGGGTTTTTTTTTGTACATAGAAAAGAAAAATAACTTTTTTTTTCACTTTTATTCGTTATTTTCTTCTTTTTTTTCTTCTTAGGCGGCTATTTCAGTTTTGCAGCCGAAGTGATGCTTCGGGTGGCGCCGACGGTCGCACATCAGAGACCAATCGATTTCACGGACAGTAAAGTTGTTTTTTTTTTTTGGGGGGCTTCTATAGATCGATAAAGACAGGACAGCAAGAGAGAATTGAAAGCAGACGAGAGAGAAAAAAAGAGAAAATGAAAAATATATATATATATATATATATATATATATATATATATATATATATATATCATAAGTGATTAATCTAAAGATTCTTTGAAAAAAAATCCTGAAAAGAGAAATGAAATGTTTGTCTAGCAAGATCAGCATTTTTCGCGCCATATAACATAAGGACTATTTTGCTGGCGTTTGACTGCGGCATTGTCCAATGAGCTTAACTCTTAGAACAGAATAAATGATGGCTTTACAATACTGACAGCATCTGAGAGGAAAATGAGGCGCAAAAATTTCGAAAAATGATCCATACAGAATGCAAAATATTCAAGGATGGTGTGTGGGTGGGGATCGGCTCCTAGACCCATCCCACTTTGGTGTGGATGAAGATAACAGTTAGCAACCGAATAGGAATTTGAATTAAAAAATGACCTATCACAAACTAGATAGATGTCAAGAATGAACGGGTAGCTAGATGTAATAATTACTTACACAGGAGATAGATAGATAGATAAATAGATAGATAGATAGATATATAAAAATACCCTGGAAAGGAAACAGCCTTATTCCTCTCTAAGAGAAGTTCTAAAAAACAGGGCACACAGAGAAAAAAGAATTAATTGGTTTTAACATTTCAACCCGTCTCGTGTTGTTTTATACCTCGATGTTGGGGAATTATATTCATTGTATATTTATATTTACATTATTATGTGAATTGTTTCTGAGTTTTTTTTTTGGGGGGGGGGGAGAAGGTAGATTCTCACGGTCTTGTTGAGTACAAATAATCTTTAAACATATCTATTTGACCTATAGATGATCAGTTGGTTCGTGGGTTCGTTTTAAGACATTATCAATCATTTCAGGTCATTTAACTCATTTTGATAAACAAAGGACTCAGGTTGCTTACAGTACCTACTGTTGCTTACGCGGTTACCGAATTAAGTATTAGAACAGGTTTATCGTTTCTTAACCCCATAATTCGGATCCTAACAGGTACGGCCAGAGTGTACCAGGGAGTAATAGCAATGAAGATATACTTCACAGTCCTCAGGTCTTCAGAAATGTAGGTTCACCATCAGATGCAGTTAACCTCGTAGATAGATAAAACCGCGATGGATAGGAAACTATTCCTTCCTAATAGAAGTTGTAAAGAGCCATGATCACCAATGTTCTAAGGAACCATAGCACACAGTCATTTTAACGACTTAATTCGTTTGATAGATAGATAGATAGATAGATAGATATGAACATACTTGGTTTGATAGATAGATAGATAGATAGATAGATAGATATGAACATACTTGGTTTGATACATAGATAGATAGATAGATAGATAGATAGATAGATATGAACATACTTGGTTTGATAGATAGATAGATAGATAGATATGATACATAGATAGATTGATAGATAGATAGATAGATAGATATGATAGATAGATAGATAGATAGATAGATATGAACATACTTGGTTTGATATAGATAGATAGATAGATTAGATAGATATGAACATTCTTCTATGGTTGCTTTATACTAAGAGGTTAGGGAATTGTATGCATTCATATTTACATTTTGCCTGTAATTGCTTTTTGGGGGTTTTATATCTTTTTTTTACTTCTGTTTATTCACAATCCTATCGAATACGAATAATTCTTAAACCGATCTATTTGAACCATAGATGGAAGTCTAACAGGTGTGATCAGAATGTACAATTGAAGTAATAGCAATGAAGAAGTACTCCACACACCCCAGAGCTTCAGAATTGGAGCCTCGCCATAAGATGTAGTTTAGTGTGCCCATACCCAGAGGGGATACAGTCAGTGTATTCTAAACCCCACCGACAGGACAGAGAGATCAACACAATTCACAATTCTTTATGTAGAAATATACACTGTTTGGTGTCTGTAACATTTGTGTATTCACCACCCCCACACACACCGTGGCAAATTTCGGAATATGTGTACTATACAAACAGATACTTTTAGTTCTTTCGGATCGCATATACTATTACTATGTAACAGGATTGCATTTTGAAGGTTATCCCGCTAATCGGCGACCCGAGTTCGAATTCTAGGTGAAGTGTTTGCATTTCATTTCGCGATAATGCCCTTTGGAAAAAATATGAATACATCCCTCTTCCCTAACAAAATAGTAGGGATTTACTGGGTTCTCTAGCCTTAGTAAAGCAACCACAATAAAAGAAGGACAACTCAGAATTCAAACCAGTCGTACTACGCTTAAAAATTACCTTCTGTCGCATCCTGCCCGTGGGATAACACATAAAAAATCGTCAGGGTGGCCTAAAGTCGGTATCAGCCAGACAGCGAGGGAGTCTATCCCCTTTTCACTAGCGCTAGACCAAGGAGATTTTTGCGTCTTGATGTGAAGCGCCACACCTACCATCAGCTCCTTACTTTACCGCACAGATCCCTGCGCTACTCATACGCTGAGTTGCGAGGGCCGGTATCGAACTAGGAACCTTGTGGTTCCTAGTCGGACACATACAGGATCGTATTTTGATAACTTTCACGAGCGGTATCTGTTTGTATAGATATGAAGACTATGATAGATAGATAGATAGATAGATAGTGTGTCAGTTGATCTCTGTAGCATTTCATTGCTCTAAATAACCTTCCTTTTTAATCGGTCAATTTATATACTAACAATGTCTGTTACTCCATACTGCAAATATATAATCATGATGCGTTATGATCGAGCGATTAATCGAATTATATATATGCTCCTACATCTATCAATTTATTGACCTCATTCCTCTACATACGCACAGATTGAGAGATATAAGAATTGAATGAATATATTCGCACTGACTAATAATATATATATATATATATATATATATATATATATAGAGAGAGAGAGAGAGAGAGAGAGAGAGAGAGAGAGAGAGAGAAAATGAGTAAGAGAGAGAGTGAGAAACAGGGTAGATAGATATAAGCACACTCTGAATATATATATATATATATATATATATATATATATATATATAGAGAGAGAGAGAGAGAGAGAGAGATAGAGGGGGAGAGAGAGAAAGAGAGATAATTGATAGATATAATATTATTGGTATAAAATAAAACTCTTTTTCTAAATTCTCCATGTTTGTAGTTATTTTTTTAAATGAATGACATATTTTAAACAGGAATAAACAATAAAAGTTTAACAGAAAAAGAAAAAAGAAAGCAAGAAAAAAAAGCAAGAGAGAAATGAAAAAGTGAGACGTGTCAAAAAGAAAGAAAGAAAGAAAGAAAGAAAGAAAGAAAGAAAGAAGAGAAATATAACAAAGAAGATAAAACAAAAAGATCTACGAAAAAGACATTCAATCGGAAGAATATATTCTGGCAAATCACGGCCAATATTGTTTGATTGGAATTCAGCCAAATGAATTTCGATACAAAATGGCTAAAAAAGGAAATTGAAACGGAAGGCAAAAGAGTTGGAATGAAACGCGTATCAACAAGCAAAACAAAAAAACAAAAAAAAGAAAAGGAAAGGAAAAAAAAAAGAAGTGGAATTTACAAAAAGAATGAGAAGATTCGCAGTGAGGGAAAAGCGTATAGCAAGTTGGCTTTTAGAGGTTGTTGTTTTTATGGAAGGAAAAGTCGTCGACTTGAAGTATCTCGAGCAATTTTCCAACGAGAAATGCGGGAATTATTTCTTACCAACTTTCTGAGTTTAAATCAATCTCAGCACAAAGTAGGAAATGCGGCTTGCGTATATAATGATTCCACTCTAATCTCTCTCTCCTCTCTCTCTCTCTCTCTCTCTCTCTCTCTCTCCTCTCTCTCTCTCTCTCTCTCTCTCTCTCTCTCTCTATATATATATATATATATATATATATATATATACCTATGCATTTATTTATCTCTCTATGTATATATGTGTGTGTGAGTATGTGTGAGTGTGCATATTCTATCTATCTAATCATCACCATTTTATCAATTCTGTTCACATCTATCTATCTATTTATCTACTATTCTATCTATCTATACGACCGCATCTTTATTGAGGTGTTCAGTCCCATGTATTATATATATGTATGAGTAGCACAGGGATCTGTGCGGTAAAGTAAGGAGCTGATGGTAGGTGTGGCGCACCACCTCAGACGCAAAAAACAATCTCCTTTGTCTAGCGCTAGTGAAAAGGGGATAGACTCCCTCGCTGATTGGCTGATACCGACATTAGACCGCCCCGACGACTTTATATATATATATATATATATATATATATATATATATATATATATCAGTTCCATCTACCTGCATCTTTTATACCATCTTTTTCATTTTCTATGTATATTTCAGCAAGCCATCCTGAGTAAATTCCACACCTGTTTTTAGATAGATAGATATAGATAGATAGATAGATAGATAGATATGAACATACTTGGTTTGATATATATATATATATATATATATATATATATATATATATATATATATAGAGAAGAGAGAGAGAGAGAGAGAGAGAGAGAGAGAGAGAGATGAACATACTTCGTTTGATAGATAGATAGATAGATAGATAGATAGATGAACTGACTGACCAAGAGAGGGGAGAGATGGATTGAAAACATCTTAAAAGTGATAAATAGATGTAGTCAGAGTTTTTTTTTGGGGGGTGGATAAATGATCCCCTGATATTAAATAGGTGAATACTTATGAACTATATAAATCAACTAGAAAACTGATATTTAGATAAAGAGAATGAATCACTTGATTCAATTTCATATTTTACTTTCTTTATACTTTACGAAGGTGCTTTTTTTTATTATCATTGGTCATTTCATTTCATTAGTTGATTTTTGTTTCATTTCTCTTTCTTTCATTTTATTGTTTCCTTCTTTCATTTTGTCGTTCTTTTTTTCTTTTTTATTTTACCACATTTTTCGATTCTCTTATTGCTTCATGTCCACTTGTCTATTTGGCTCAAAGTTGTTTTTTCCCAAATGTAGCATTAATGTACAATGTCCATTAAGGTGACCACGAAGAAGAGACGCTTGCTTCTTCTGGGGGAATCCTTCATCACTCAGCGTCCTGTCGTCATGACAGACCGGAGATGTGATGCTCTGGACAACTGACCGGCTGAGCTCACGCCAATAAAAATGACAACGGCCTTTTCCCAAACCAAGTCTGAAACCCCTTTTTGTTTTCTTTTCTTTTTTTTACACAAAGATCACTCGTCCACCATCACAGCACCCGCGGGAACAGACTGTCGCTTTTTCGCAGACTGTGGCGTCTACCCTTTTAGGCATGAAGGTCTAGTAAGTGAGGCTGTTCAGAAGGAGACGAAAATGGTGTTTGTATGCCAAGATGGCGGGTCAGGAATCGGTAAACAGTTCGAGAGGAACGGAAAGAGGAAGTAAATGCAAATAGACAAGAAAAAGGAGGAGAAAAACACAGACAATAAAAAAGAGAAGGAAAACTACGATAAATAAACTTAAAGAGGGATGAAATACAGGTGCGATATGAGGAAGGAGAAAAAAAGAAAAGGAAGGTGACAGAAAATGATAATGTATAAGAAATAAAATATGAGGGAAGAGAATATTTGAGAAAGTTATCTTTCAGAAAAAATGAGTTGTGAAGGAAAAATATTTTCGAAGCTCTACAGAAAACAAAGCAAGTGGAAGGAAGAAAAATGATAAAGAAAAAGGGCAAACGAAGAAGAGAACATATTTATTTGTTGGTTGGTTGGTTGGTTGGTCGCTTGCTTGCTTGTTTTTTATGGTATGTAAATCATTATTGTGGGTTATACAATTTTTTTAAAAAACACATTTTTTTAATTCATTTTTTATCTATTTAACCCATAGATGGGACCCTAACAGGTACTACCACCTGAGAGTAAAGGAAATAAAGGGGCACTCCACCCTTCTCAGAGCTCCGGAATTCGAACCTTACCACTAGATGCAATTTAACGTCATACACAGAACACTAAAACCCTCAAACACCGCCTTCTAGCACATATAGTTAAAGGTTTGCCACAAGAGCACTACGGTTGGGTCAATTATATAGGTGATAGGGCTTGACGTATTGGTCTCAGCGGCATGACAATCCGTCTCGGGTTATTTTATGTCAATCGCGTTCATTGCACGTTTTTATTTACATTTTTATGTAGTTGTTTCTCAAGTTTTGGGGGTAGAGATTCACACTTTCCTATCCAATGCGAATAACATATAAACATATTTGTTTGACCGACAGACGGGACCCTAACAGGTATTAAATTGTACAGATAACAATAAAGATCAAAACAATAGTCCGAATAATCCAAATGATACATATTATCAAGCCTCATTTCAAAAATTCAGAAAAATAGGTATTACCACTCTGGGTCAGAGTAAACCTGGGAATAATGGTAATTATGGGGTATCCCACAATCCTCAGATATCCACCATCAGATGAAGTTTAGTGTCATGCTCAAAACACGCCTTCTGCAGGGTAGTAGTCAGTGTATTCTAAGCTCCGTCGACGGGGCGAAGGACGAATAGAAGAATAACTAGGAAGAAGTGAATGGAAAAGTGATTAGTTGGTTGGTTGGATTTTACGGTATATCAACCCTTGTTGGGTTATTTTATGCCGAAGATGCTTTGTATAATCATTCATGATAGGTATTCAATTTTTTTTAATTTAAACTCAATTCTTTTAAATAATTTAAAAAAATGATTTTTCTATTCAAGCATAGATAGGACCTTAACAGGTACTGCCACTCCGGGTTATAGTGAACCTGAGAGTAATGTCAATGAAGGGTACTCCACACTCCCCAGAGCTTCAGAATTGAAACTTCACCGTTAGATGCAGTTTAACGTCATACCCAGGATACTAATACCCTCAGTCGCCGCCTTTTAACGCATATATGATAAAAAGGAATGGGGGTATGCCATAAGGGGAATAGGATTGGGACAATCATATATGTGCTAGGGCTTGGGGTAATCAGCCGATTGATCAAAGGGAGTCTCTCCGACCGCCTGTATAGCCTAAGTAATAACTAAAGTGGAATGTTGCATGTCATGGACTGCTCAACCACCAGGATTCCGTCCTTAAGTATTACGGGTCACCACCCATGGCCCCATTGGGGGATGTTTACGTTTCTGCAGAGGTGCAGTCGGTGTATCCTACAGCCTCAGCCGGTAGGGCAGAAAGAGATAAAAGAGATAGAAGGATAAATAATAAGGGAAACAAAAGGAAAATAATAAGAATGTTAATGTGAATTAAAGCAGCTATTAAAAGAGTTAAATGGTTTTGAAAATATCTGATTAGAAGTGGGTGGATTATTCTGAAATTAAAAGGAAAGTTTGAGAGATTAAGGAAAAATTAAGAGGAAAAAAAGTAAAGACACTTATCGTCCAGGCCAAAGCTCGATCCATTTACCCAAACATTTCTCGTTCCCCAATGATACCTGCATCGGAAAAATAAGATAAAACAAATCAGCTTCGGGATTCCCCTACCGCGATTTTAACCTGAACTATTAAAGAAAAAACTGGTTGCTATGAATGGGAGAGAAACAACGATTGATATAAAGTAATACAAATGAGAAGCACAAAGAGAAGAATAGATAATAAGGTGGAAAGGAATAGAAGAAGAAGAAGAAGAAGAAGAAGAAGAAGAAGAAGAAGAAGAAGAAGAAGAAGAAGATAAATAGTTAGAGGGTTAAATGTCGGCTAAAATTGCATAATAGATCGTGAAAAGAGATGAATCTTGTGAAAGTAATAGAAAATGACGATGAGAAACGAGGCAGAAAGACAATGATTAAAAACAAACAAAAAAAGGTAAGGGAAACTACAGCAAGATTGAAATGGAGAAAGTAATTATTCAAATTAAAAAAAAAGGAAGAAAAAAAAAAGAAGAAAAAAGAAGACAAGCGAAAAAGGGACGACAACAACAACAACAAAAATAGCAGAAGTAGAAGATGATAACATCATAAACAAAAGAACAGAAATGACTGGAGATGGGACGAAAAAGAGAGTAAAGCTTCGTAAAGGAAACAGAAGATAGAATAAAAGGCAATGAAAGAGTAACAAGTGAATTGTGAGGATGAATGAAATAAAATGAAGTAAAATGAAACAGGATCAGGATTGGACTGAAATACATTTTTTTTAAAGTAATCTTCCAGAAACAAAATTCAACGTTAAGCAAAAAGAGAAATTTAAGAAACTAAGGATTTAACTCTTTGCCCACTTTAAACCGTTCACAGCGGCTCTCCCACCACCGTGATTCAACCGTAATCCACTGGCAGCGACTCTAGCACGTGTCACTTGTTTACACTGAAAAGTCACTATATGAACGCCCTTGCTTTTTTTTTTTTTTTTTTTTTTTTTTTTTTGATAGAATGATTTCAATGGTGAATAGATAGTGAACTTTGAAATATCCCAGCACACAGGTAACAAATACCAAAAAATTTGGTAAAGCCGTGGGAGAAACTTGGTAGATAAAGAGTTAAGTCAGGCATGAAACATATCAATGGTGATGGTTGGTTGGTTGGTTGGTTGGTTAGATTTTACGACATGTCAACCCTTGTTGGGTTATTTTATACCTAAGATGTTTTGCTTTATTCCTTCTTGTTGGGTACTATAATTCATGTTTATTACATTTTCAAATCCAATTTAATCTATTTAACCCATAGATTGGACCCTAAAGGAACTACCCCTGCGGGTCAGACTGGACTTGGGAGTGATGGTGATGAAGGAGTACTCCATACTCCCCAGAGCTCCAGAACTGGAACCTAACCATTAGATGCAGTTTAACATTATATCCAGGACACTAAGACCCTCAACCACCGCCTTCTAGCACATATATGATAAAAGGGTTGGGGGTCCCATAAGAGCAATACGGTCAGGACAATCATAGTGGTAGGGCTTGATGTGACCAGCCGATTTATTGCAGGGTGTCGTTTTCTTTCCTGAATGGTTGGTGCGTTTCTTGTAAATGGAATAGCGTTTATGTTAGTTTTTATATCTATGTCGAATTATATTTTTTTTAAATATATTTATTATCGATTTTCTAGTTTGTTTGCTTTAGGTACATTGTAATTTCTTAAATTAATCCGTCGTCTCAGCATAGACCTCTGTCGTTTTTATTTATTGTATTCACTAGTGTTACTACTATGTAAGTTCCTACTGGACCATAGGTCTCCAATCTATCGTAGCTTCCCATCGTTACGTCGAATGTTGGTTATACGTCAAATAATAGAGATTCAGCTAATAATTTTTAGTTTATTGTTATTTTTTTATTATTATTTATATTTATTAGCTAAGGTTGAGACCTTGTCTACTTTCTGGGATTGAGGAGGAAAAGTCTTTGATATATACTTGTATAAATGAACAGGTTTGTTCTTGTTTTATATTGCAGAATCAGTCTGTAGCTGATCTAGTGTTTTCCCATTAGTTTTTGCTTTTTTCCTTATTTCAGTGATATTTTTTTTCTACTATATTTTTACATATTTTGTCTTGATCGCCTTTTATTGGGTTTATTAGTTTTAAAAGTTTTCTTTATGGTATTTTAGTATTTTGAATGGTTGTTTTTGGGGTTTTTTTTCGTTTGTTTGTTTTATGCTAAGCATTTTATGTGGTTATCTAGGTTGAATTTGCTTGCTATTTCCATTGCTTGTTTTCCCTTAGTGCTTTATTTCTAGCCCTGTGTTGTTAGCGTTTGTTTCTTGTATGATTCGGTGATGATTTTAATTCATTGCATTGTTTTTAATTTTAGTTCGTACATATTTTTCCTCTTATTAGGTTTTAGGTGTTTTTTTAAATCTTATTTACATATTCTTTTTGTTTTGTTTGAGGGAGTCTAGTTTTTGCGGGATTTTATGTTATTTACTGCGTTAGTTAGATCCTTGTCAAAATTTGACTTTATGTTCCACTGCCTTAACCTAGGTATATATGCTCTATCAATGATATTGACCACTCTTTAATTATAGATATAGCAAACTATATATATATATATATATATATACATATATATATATAAGGTGTGTCAAAAAGTATCGAGATTTTTTATACTTTTTGACACACCTTGTTTTCTGAAAAAAAATACGTTCCATTCATTCGTCATTTCTCTTATGGTAAATACAGATTTAAAATTTGTCCTTTTTTTTGACGCACCATGTATTCTGAAAAAATTAATGAATGGAACTTTTTTTTTTTTTCAAAATACAAGGTTGTCAAAAAGTACAAAAACACTCGATACTTGCTTGTTTAAGCAGAGCAATTTTCAGTCATTGAAAGATTTTGAAAAAAATGAAAAATATGGTCAAAGGCGATTGTGCGTTGGTGATTTGAAATTGTGTAACTCTATGCACGGGTCATTTGGTTGTTTTACATATGTGATGTATAAGTGCGAAATGTGCCTGTTTCCGTGAATACGCGTGCGTATGCTGGCATGCACGCACACATAAACACACATATATATATATATATATATATATATATATATATATATATATATATATATATATATATATATATATATAAAGGACGTTACTTATGTATATATGTGTGTGAGAGTGTGTGTTTGTATATATATATATATATATATATATATATATATATATATATATTCAGTGTAATTATGATATATAATATAAGTCTTTGCGTATGATTCTAAATTATTTAGTTAAGATTTAATGAAAAAAAATGAAAAAATCTTTTCCAAAGGATTTTTCTGAAGGGAAAAAAAAGAAACTTTTTTAAGAGAATTACTTAATGAAAAGATCTTCTTCATTTTTAGTGGACTCTTTTGAAGCATTGAATTGATATAATTACTATATATGAAGATATTGGAGAAGGTAATAAGAAATTTAAAACTTAACAATCAAAACTGAATAGAATTAGATATCTTACCTTTGTGAAGTTCTATTGAGAAATGATTTGAATTGTCTATTGTAGCTAATATTGTCTGTTCAATTTCCGGTTTATATGTAACTTAAGTTATATTTGAATTTAAAATAAAAATGGTCAACTGGAAGATATTAATTACACAAACACACACACACACACACACACACAGATATATATATATATATATATATATATATATATATATATATATATATCAGGATCGTCTTTCCAATAGCCAGCGGTGTTCATTTTGTTAAACATACCAAAAAACTCGATTTTTAACGTCCTACCCCAATCCCCTCTTAAATGAACGGGTTCCCGTAATTTTCCTACCAAAACCTTTCATTTGGTCAGCTGTCCAACTATTTATATACTCAATGGCACTATAAATATTGTATTAGATTGAATTGTCCCTAAAATTAGCAACGTAAAAAATACTTGTCAATATAGCGTAGATATTTCCAACTGGTATGTTGTCCGAGTTGTGAATGAAACCCTTTAGTTATATTTATCAGAGATACTCTTATGTCTATTCCTTTGGAAGTGATAATGCTTCTAACGTCCATCATTTTTTCTAAAAAAACACGGTCGGTTGAATCAGAATAAATAGCCATTTTAAATGCTGAGACAGAGAAAAATATCAGAAGAAAACTAAAAAAAAAAAAAGAAAAGAAAAGGAAACCCCATAAATAAATAAAAAGAAGAATGAATTGGGGGCCAGAGCGGACAATAAAAAAAGAATGCCCTAAGGATGGACAGAGAAATATGGATGGATGGACTCGGCCATTTTTCTAGAGTATCCATTTTGTGAATTTGTCGACTCAGCACCTGTCACGTTAGATTTCAGGGTTTTGACTGGATGAATATCGTTTACGCCCTTTCTTGATAGAATGACCATCATAATTGTAAATCATGTTTCGATTTTGTTTAGTTTTGGTTTGGTTTCTTTGTTTTAATGGCATATCAATCTTCATGGGTTATTTAATACCAAAGCCAACCTTGGTTGGTTGTTTTGTTTTACGTCATATCAACCCTTTTTGGGTCATTTAATGCCGAGTCAAGTCACTATTAATATAGAGTTGCGTACAGTATCTGCCATTGCTTCAATGGTCACTCATCTAAGTATTGAACAGGCACATCGCTGCTTAACTTCGGTAATCAAGCGGGAACCGGAGATTTCAACGTGACTTGACCGGAAGAAAGCCAACCTTCTAGAAGAACAGTAGTGGTACTATTTAACCAATCACTAGGAGGTTTCCCTAAACGTATTAGTCTGGAAATTAACGTAATAGCATATCTGGAGTTCGAACTCGCTTACTACGATATCACAGACTAGTACGTTAGTCACTACGCCACGGTGAACTCTCTCCTGGTTTGATTTCATCATCATCATCATCATGTCCGCAAGTAGCACGGATATCCATGGCAATCTCTCGCCAACCTCCCTATCATTTATTGCCTCTGAGAGTTCTTTTGCGCAGCATCCAGCATCCTCACATAGTTGGTCAATATAGGTTCTGTCTGGGCAGCCCACATTAGCATACCCATGTGTTGGCTTCCACAGGAGAACGTCGCTTATGAGCTCGTCCTTGTTTCTCCAACAATGTCCTGCATGACTAGTCCGTCTTACTCGTATGGTTTGTGAAATGGGGGGGGGGCAAGTGGCCATACAGCTGCCTCCTTGTAGGGTATTGTTTCCACGACTTATTTAAGACTGCACGCAGCATTCTTGTGCAGGTCTCATCTAGCTTATTCTCAAGGTGCTTCGTTAGGGTCCAGGTGGTGCATCCATACAGCAATAATGATATAACCACAGCCTGGAAGAATTGTCGCTTTAGCTTGTCAGCCAAATCGGATTTCCATATGACTGATAATTTGTTTGTCGCCAACCATGCCTTTCCTATTCGTGTATTGATATCGCTCTCTGTGGATGAGATATTACTACTTAGGTATGTGAATTGTTCTACTATCTTGAGAGGCTTACCGTCAAGTGTGGAGATGCCTCCTTTCTTTTTGAAACTCACATAGAGGCCGATGTTCTTTGCTGCTTTCTCCAAGCTATGTAGTAGTGACTCAGCCTGTGCTGGTGTATCTGCAAGAAGTGCGAGGTCATCAGCATAGTCTGCATCTGTGACAGATTGTGCGGGATATCGCCTGCTCCTTGCTTTTCTTAGTGTGAAGCCTTTTTCTTTTATGGTATCTAGTGATGTTCGGAGTACATAGTCTAGGCATATTATAAATATATATGGTGCTAATGTATCTCCTTGTAGGACTCCAGCGGCGATGTCAAAGAAATCTGTGTCACAAAAAGGGAAAAATCAATAATACTGTAATGCATTGTTTTATAAGTACCAAAATGAATTGTTAAATTTTAATATGTTTATTCGAATGTAAAGGAAAGATATAATGTTTTACTAACAAAAGTCAGTCTGTAATTCAAGGAAAACCTAAAACCAGAATTGCGAATACAAGATCACATACAGTTTTGGCAAGGAGGATATGGAAAAAGTATTCGCTCTTTAAATTTTAAATTCAAATTAGTGAAATAGATCACTAATTAGGATTGAGCCTATTCTAGTAGTGTCCACCCCGAGCAGAGTTTAACAGGTTTGAATTCAGAGTTTTCCTTCACCTTGACTGTTTGCCTAACCAAGTTTAAAGAACCCAGTCTGCCCTACAATTTACCCATAGTGTTGCATAATCTATGGTAGCATAGATTATTGACAACACCGTTTAGCGAAAATGGAAACCGTTGGGGACCTTTTGGCTCCACAGGCCGAAAACCCGCGAATCAAGTGAAGTCACGTAAGAGCTAGTTAGCTAGTCGGTACCAGCCAAGGATGTTGAGCAAGAAAGATGTTTCTTGCTTAGCTGGACTCATGAACTGCGCATGTAGTGTTAGATAGTAAATAAACTTAGTTAAGTAAATAAAAGGTTTTAAAAGAACAGTATGACGTTGTTGGTTGATGCATACATTAGTTAGAAGATCGGCCAACAACAAGGAGAAGAAAGAAAATGATTTAAGAAGGAGAAATAGAATTCAGCATGGCGACTGGACGAACACGAATGGCCAGAGAAGAAGAGAGAAGTAAGTGATGCAATTATGGATCTCATCTCTCTGATACCCTATCTCTCCTCTCCCCTCTCTAGTGTAAGAACATTGTGTATATACCCGCAACATGACCATGTGGGTATGTAACAATAGCAGGAGAGAGAGAGAGTAGTTGGATTCATACCTTTCCCAAGGGTATTAGCGCTATATGAACTGTAGCTTTGTCTAGGATCTTGAACATCTGAGATAATAAAATCAGGCTTGGCAGAACACATATACAGAATCAATAGAACACACACTCTTCTGGGGTCGTTCCCAGGTCCACTCTGACACAGAGTTGTAAATATTTACCCAACCCATTCGTACGAACAGGGTGTGACACAAGGTTATTTTAAGCGAAATATATATACCAGTTGCTACACCAAGGTTAAAGAGTCAAGTCTGTCCTACTATTTATGCATAGCTGGAGGAAGAATAATTGGATTCATACCTTTCCCGGAGATATTAGCGCTATATGTAATGCAAAAGGCCTTGGGCAGGATTTAAACTCATCTCGTCGTACCCATTTCCTACAACGGTAACCATTATACCACGCGCCTTCATACGAGTACGCACCTTCATATATATATATATATATATATATATATATATATATATATATATATATATGGGAGAATATGTGCTTAATTAAAGTCATACCTAATTTTGTTAATTAATTCATTATAACTAAATGAATTAGGCGTGCATATCGGTTTAAATGTAAAGCCTAAACAAATCGAGAAAAAGTCAACCTATATGCACGCCTAATTCATTTAGTTATAATTAATTAACAAAATTAGGTATGACTTTAATTAAGCATATATTCTCCCACAAATTGTCGGCCTTCGCCATTTTCAAACACACTGTTTGACTACTTCATATATATATATATATATATATATATATATATATATATATATATATCAGCCCCTCCGCACGAGCAGGATATGACACAATGTCAATTTCTTTAGTAAAGTTTAACAGGTTTGAATTCAGGGTTTTCTTTCTCGTAGACTGGTTGCCTAACCAACGTTTAAGAACCGAGTCTGTCGTAAAATTTACCCATGGATGGAGAGAGAATAGTTGGATTCATACCTTTCCCAAGGCTATTATCGTTATGTGAAATGCAATCAGCCTCGTCCATCGGTACATATGTATACGTTTTATATATAAAAAGGATTCTTTCTAATTCTCAGTCTCTTTTTTATTCTTTGTCATCATTTATAGATTTATTTACTACAGATTTTTTTTCTTTTTTTTATATTTTTATAAGCAAGACATTTTGTTCTGTCAATCGAAAAATCTCCTCAGTCCCATCCTCAATTCCTGTTCACTTCTCAAAGACGCTGAGATGTCAGAGTCAAACTTTGTCGAATTAACTGCCATAGAATACCAAATATGTGTGAGTAAATGTAATGAGAATTAGGGAAAAAGGTTATGGCTATAGACAAGATGGAGGTCATTCGGCTGTGTCCGGAGAAGGATGAGCTGGATACATATAATGAAAACAGGTTAGAGACTCCGGATCCAAACTATCAAGATGTTCAATATAATTCATGGCTGCACTGTCATTAATGCGAACTTAAATTATATTAGCATTTGATACATGATTGTCGTTCTCGGATAGTTGTGTTTTTTTCCACCAGCAACCAATGTTTGAACTCTATTTTAAAAAAAATTGAATGCTGATTTTCAAGTCCGGTCATCTCTAATTGTAACTTTGACTCAATACAATTCAAAACAATCCCAGGAAAAGAAGAGTCAATCAATCCCAAGAAAAGAAGAGCCAAATGATCCCAGGAAAAGAAGAGCAATGATGCAAAAACAGAAAAAGAAAAACCAACTTGCAATACGTTTGCAACTGCTAACTATTCTTACATTTCTTTGCAAATTTAGTTTATAAGCCTGGAAACCTGAAGGTAGTCCCCAAAATTAGACGGACAAATGTCTCGTCACTTCCAAATTCGCTTTTACTATTTATCAAGCATCACCCTTGTGTTTTCAAGATGGTAGTGAAATCGTCCAGGGAAAAAAGAGAGAGAGTACGACAAGGAAAGAAAAAGAAATAATCGGAAAACAAGAAGAAACAATGTATGGTCGATGTTGTCAGAAAAAGGTTTTGGAAATTGAAGCCCGCTGCACGTCGATTCAGACGAGTTGATGAAGTGGGAGGGGTGTAGGGGGGGGGGTAAATAGGATCAAAGTAGTTGATGGAAACAGGATGTGTGAACAAGGAAGAAGACAGGCATGCTCACACCTTGAAATAGAAAAGACTTTTCGTTATCTAGAGGCAGGTAAAGGGCACCTCTATAAGCATGAATCATACATGACGCTTTGTTTTTAGCCTCCCTCTTAGCTCGTTATTTTTGCGACACTTGCTAAAAACAAAAACTTGCTCATTTGGGATTAAAAATAAAGCGAACAAAAAGAACTGTGTTGCAAAACATAAACCTTGTCAAGTTATTCTTCTGTTTCGTAAACCAATTTTTTTTATCAAAACATATATTCATACTATCCAAAATATGTATTCAAATGTGAGTGCATGTTTATCGATTAATTGATTGATTTATTGATTGATTAGATGGTTGATTTTAACGGCATGTCAACCCGTCTAGAGTTATTTCTTGAACAGGGAATCGCGTTGTACATTTGTTTTTGTTTTTTTTTTTTTTTAGGGCATATCAACCCTTTTCGGGTCATTTAAAGCCGGATCAAATCATTTTGATAAACAAAGGAGTCAGGATGTTTATAGTACCTGCTGTTGCTTATGTGGCCACCGAACAAAAGAATAGAGATGTAAAACATAAACTCTGATAAGTTTTTTAAACTTTTGTTTTGTATGAAACGATTACGTTTTCTTTTGTTGTTTATTTTTTGTTTTCTTTTGTTGTTGTTGTTGTTGTTTTGTTTTGTTTGTTGTTTCTTTTGTTGTTTTTTTTGGGGGGTTCAACAATTGTTTATATTTTTTATATACAAATAAGTACAGAGCACTGAATGAAAATGCAAAAACCGAAATAAATGTAAATATACCCGATTATTTATATTTCACGTCACTACTGATACGTCTTTTTCTTAATTATAGACTTAACCTGTTTTTTCGGGAGAGGGATACTCATGTAGCATATCTTTGTCAAAAAAAGCCTGACAAAGCCCATCCCAATCCCGGTTTTCCTTCTTCTATATCGGTTGCTATAAGTAAAATCGGCTGAGTGGCCTATTGTCGGTATCAGGCGGATAGCGAAGAAGTTGATCCCTTTTTCACTAACACAAGACCAAAGATATTGCGACTGTTTGCATTTTCACATAGTGCTAATATCCTAGGGAAAGGTATGCATACAATTATTCTCCCTCCAGCTATTGGTAAATAGTAGGGAAGACCGTGCTCTTTAACCTTAGTTAGGCGACCAGTTTAGGAGAAAGAAAATTCAAACCAAAAGGGGTTCTATTCTTGTTAGTCAAAACTACTTTTAGAACTCCTCTTCCTCCTCCGCCTCCTCCTCCTACTACTACTACTACTACTGCTGCTACTACTATGCTACTACTACTACAACTGACCGTAAACAACTATAAGTTGGGACTTGGATGTGTAAGAGAAAGACAATTTCCATGTGCGGATAAACGGATAAGAACACGTGCGTTGAGTCGGCCATATCTTTCTCTGTACTGCCATTATTTTTGTCTTCTCTTTCGGACCAGAAAGTGTTCCCAATTCAAACTTCAGGAGAGTTAACTGTACATTTGTATAATGTGTGTATACACATACAACGCAGATACTGTAAGCAACCTGAGTTTTTTGGGGGTTTATTTTTTTTTTATCAAAATGACTGAAAAGGGTTGATATGCCGTAAAACAAACTTACCAGTTAATCCTCGACACCCTACTTACGTATACATTGTCAAGACGTCGTGTTCTCATACCAACAAACAATCGTTACATATGCAAATTTTCTTAGCAACACTCGCCTATTGGCGGGAAATGTAGGACGCCAGTCAACAGCTGAGTGACAACTTCTGAATTCATCGGACAGTCTTTAGTTTCGAAATAGCCGTTTACTTGTGATTGTTTCAAAAATACCTTGTCATGTTATAAATACAAACGAATGGCCACATCATAGATCCAGAGTAAAAATATACAAAATCCTTTTGGACGACAAGGCGGGAATAACAAAATGGGCATCGCAACATTCTCTGAAGTTCTGTGATGGAGTACAGTGGTACATTGACTTTTTCACTTTCAATATATATATATATATATATATATATATATATATATATATATATATATATATATATGTATGTGTGTGTGTGTGTGTGTGTGTGTGTGTGTGTGTGTGTGAAGTTCAGTGATGGAGTACAGTAGTACATTGACTTTTTCACTTTCAATATATATATATATATAATATATATGTGTGTGTGTGTGTGTGTGTGTGTGTGTGTGTGTGTGTGTGTGTAATATTGTAAAAATTGAATAAACACAAGTTTCATAAATGAATAGTTTATTTCGGCTACGCTGCAGTGTTTCGGTCTGTTTAGATAGTCCTTCATCGGGGCTTTCGTTGGTTTAAGTAAAAAATAAATTATTACTGAAAACAAAAAGTCTGCTAGCCTCTGTTTTTGGTGTGTTGGGCTTTTTTTGTTGATCTTCAAAGGAAGAAAAATGTATTTACTCAAATTTGAGTGGAGCTAAGTTTGGTGAAAATGGAGACTGTTGCACTGCCAGTCAAAAATTATCGACAATAGCTTCATAGTTTCCCTTTCTTTTGTTTTCTGTTTTTGTTTTCTGTTTTTGTTGTTGTTATTTTTGTGGGGGTCATATTGGCACTTACACGTCTAAATATTTAGAAATCATCCATTTATTATACCAAGGGTTTCCAAAAGTTTGATCTCATTTGAGATGTATAGGGTGTTCCAGAAAAATTGATATCATTTCGTAATCCTATAACTTAACCAATTCTCGTTTAAATGATCTTAAATCTTAAAAACCTGCGTAGAAACACCCGAAATTTCTAGGTATAATATTCAAGTCCGTTTTCTTTACCAACAAATAGCATTTATATATCTGAAAATTAAAAAATAAAAAACATAAAACATAGAATGTTTGGTTGTTTCTGTACATGCTGTTATCATTTGAGATCATTTATACTGGAATTTGTCAAAATATTGGATTACGAATTTTATCAATTATTCTGAAACATCCAGTATAAGTTTTCCAGTTGTACAAACGTCATAATCTAAATTTAAAAGTTTAGAAAAAATATAAACTTTAGATTCATTCATTTTCTATTACACCTCGGTTTATGAATTTATCTATGAGCTCATAGAAATATCTCGCTTCTTTCTTAAATCTCTCTCTCTCTCTCTCTCTCTCTCTCTCTCTCTCTCTCTCTCTCTCTCTCTCTCTATCTATCTATCTCCCTCTCTCTCTCTCTCTATCTCTATATCTATCTCTCAATCTCTCTCTATCTTTCTATCTTTCTCACCCGCTCATTCTCTCTCTCTCTCTTTCTTTCTCTCTCTGTCTGTCTGTCTGTCTGTCTCTCTCTCTCTCTCTCTCTCTCTCTCTCTCTCTCTCTCTCTCTCTCTCTTTATATCTATCTATCTATCTCTGTCTATCTATCTATCAATCTATCTTCAACTTTATTTCAATCAATCATCTTTCCGTTTCTTTATTTCATTCAACATTGAAAATTTAGGTGTAAACACTTGGTGTCTGTCATGTTCATATATCTGCTTGATAGAGAAATAATAATATCGATAGATTAAAGCACAGACATCTCTCTAAATATAACACTTCTTCTCCAACCATCTGTCTACTTGTTCATCTGTTCTTGTGAACATATGAACGAAAAGAAGCTCCAAGGTATAACACCGTTGATGTGCGAGCAACCTGACACGAGGTCACGATTCACAGCTGACTGCCTAAAATGTGCAATGGCCAGTTGTTGGTCAGCCTCTGTCTAGAGGGAATGGCCATCGTCAGCCTCCTTGCCTCAGGACTTTGCCATCGCCATTGTTGTCCTGTTTTAATTAGCACTTCATTCGACACCACGGTGAATATCAAACGTACTCGACGCCGACGCTTGTCTGCCTCTCGAGAAATCGAACTACATCACTTGTTCGATTTTAAATGATGTCATATAACCTGAGAAAACTTTATGAATTTAAGTAATTTTTAAGTCTGCCTCTTTTTAGACACACTCTCTCATTCTCTGTCTGTCTGTCTGTCCGTCTCTTTCTCTCTCTCTCTCTCTATCCCCCTCTCGCACACACGCACACACACAACACACACACATACGCACATACTCTCCTCAATTTCTCTCTCTCTTTCTTACACTAACACACATAAATACACACACAGACTCTCTCTCTCTCTCTCTCTCTCTCTCTCTCTCTCTCTCTCTCTCTCTCTCTTACAATCACACACATAAATACTCACACACATACTCACACCACACACACTCTATCTCTCTCTCCATCTCACATACACACATTCTCTCTCTCTCTCTCTCCTCTCTCTCTCTCTCTCTCTCTCTCTCTCTCTCTCTCTCTCTGCTTTGGCTTGGTTTGGTTTAATGCATATCAACCCAGTTGGTTATTTAATGCCAACTCCTTATAATATTTATAGAATATACAATATGATATAATATATATAACATAACAACGAATAATGTAACATAATATCTAACACAACATAATGTATATATATAACCTTGTATGTGTTCACAATTTTCATTTTTCTCTTGTTCCATTTTTTAAATCTTTTTTTTTACATTTTTTTCTTTCCTCTTCTTCTAATTTTCTTTTAAATTTCAATTTTTCTTTTGTCTATTTCATTCACTCTTTTTCTTTTCTTTCTTTTTCTTTTTTGTTCGATTTTTATTTTGTTATTCACTTTTTCGTTTCGCCTTTTATCTTTTTTCTCTTCTTATTTAAGTACATAACCTCAAGATAAAAAAAGCATTTCAACAATATCTTTTTTTGTTTTTGCTTGTCAATAGTTATCTACAATTGTAGACATAGGTTGGGTCGATCACGAAAATATTATTAGAAGTACAATAGTAAATTTAACTAAATAAATTAGATTTTATTTTCTTAAATAGTTATTCATTTTAATTAGGATAAATACAAAAAAGAACAATGAAAAACTATAAATTAGTAATATTCAACCCCTAAAATATAATTAGAATTAAATTTTAACTGCTTTTACAAGCTATTATTTATAGTTCGAATTTAATTTATAACAATACAGAAATGAGGTCTAAGGAATGAATACACGTGTCGAATGCTGCGTTGTTTTTCTCTCAATTTTCGCGTGCGGCTTCAACCGTTATTATCCAAAATATATCTGAGTTTAACTAAGTTTGTTTGGAGTGGGTGCACGTACGTGCTCACTTCAAATAATCTGAGTTTAACTAAGGAATTACATCGAGTTAGTTAAGCGTAGTGTAGGGTCCTGATGAAATCATTTTAGATTATGGTAGACCCATAATTTTTCCTTTATTAATATTATTATCATCATTACTGCTCTATGTGCTTAATATATTGAGCACTTTTGGATTATTTACTGATGCCACTGCAACGGAAAAGTTAACGCAGCAATTAGATAATATATATATATATATATATATATATATATATAAAGAACGATGTTATATATATATATGATACATATATATGATACATATATATGTGTGTGTGCGTATACATATATATATATACGTACACACGGGCACATATTTTATCACACATACACACACACACGTATATATTCGTGCATGTGTGTGCGTGAAATGAAGGGGAAATAATGCATGTGTGTGTATATGTGATGCATTTATATGTATGTTATGAATATATGTGTGAGTAAAGACGTTAACGTCTATATGTCTGTGTGTGGGGGTGTTTGCGTGCATGTGTGTGTGTGTGTGTGTGTGTGTGTGTGTGTGTTGTCACAGCTTCTTTGGACATGCATGTATGAGTGAGTGCAAAAGACAGTGGGTGGGGTGGGGTGATTTTGTGTCCCATGAATTTCTTATCTTCACAGACGTATCAATATTGATAAATATGACTCCGAGCGAACGACACTTCGTTTCCCGCCCAGGAATAAAGTAAGAGAAGAAAAAGTGTTAAGAAAAGAAAAAATCAAAGACAAATATGACGAGATATTGAAAGGAATAGAGAAAGTGAGAGAGGGGGCATTATAAAAGAGAGAGAGAGGCGGGAGATCATAAAAGAGAAAGAAAGAAAAAAGAAAAATATCATAAGAGAGAGAGGAGAGAGAGAGAGAGAGATAGAGATCATAAGAGTGAGAGAGGGGGAGAGAAATAGAAAAAGATCATAAATGATCAAAGAAAAAAAGAAAGAAAGAAAGAAAGAAAGATATAGAGAAGAGAGAGAAAAGAGAGAAAAAGAGAAATAAAAAAGAAAAATAAAGGACAACAACAATTTCCCTCATTGATGACTTTTTCCCGCCAAAACTGGCGAATTTTTCATTGAAGTCGGAGACGGTAAGTTTCTTCAACTCTCCAGGACTCTTCTAAGTATCTTAGCTGATTTTAACACTGCTGTGGTCTGGATGATCCAATTCTTCCTCTGATCTCAAATTCCCCCAGTCTCTTTTCCATACCACTAGGGATTGTCCTCAGAGCTCCGACTACAATTAGTTATAACCCCCCCCCACGTTAACTGGTGGTCTTTCATTGGAGTCTAAGTGACAGCAAGTCTTCTCATGTCTTCTGCACTCTTCTATTCTATCTGATCTTTAAAATTCTGTTGTCTGGAGGGTCTTCAAGTCTTTTTCTAAACCCTTTGGAACTGTTCTAAGGACACCGACTGCCCCTCTGCAGAGGGGTAAAATCCCACAATGAGACCACCTGTTTGACCGTGGGTGGTGACCCGTGATGCTTAAGAATGGAATCCTGTGGCTGAGCAGTCAATGACATTAACACTTACTTTAGCACTTATTCAAGCTAAACGGGCGGTCAGAGAGGCCCCTTCGATCAATCGGCTGATCACGTCAAGACCTAGCACCTATATGATTATCCAATCCCTATTTCCCTTATGGCAAACCTCAACCCTTTTATCATATATGTGCTAGAAGGTGATGGCTGAAGGTTAGGGTTAGTCTCTGGGTATGATGTTAAATTGTACCTAATGGTGAACCTAATTCTGGAGCTCTTAGAAGTGCGGAGTATCCCTTCATCGCTATTACCCCCAGATTCACTCTAAGCCGGAGTGGTAGTACCTGATACCTGATAGTCCCATCAATGAGTTAAATAGAAAATGAGTTTTAAAAAATTGTTTTAAAAAAAATCTAATACCCATCAAGAATGAATAAAACAAAATGTCATCGGCATAAAATAATTCAATAAGGGTTGACATGCCGTAAACACCAACCAACTACAATTGGTATCACCCTGATTCGCATCTTATTCAATTCTTGAAGAACGTGTCTATCTTTTTGCTCTCTTTTATTTCCACTCTGTGGTCCGTCGGAATAGCAAAATCCTCTTAATAAAAAGTTATTTTCTTCTTGTTAAGTAACACTAAGTCAGGTCTTCTAAGCGGGATTAGGTGATCCGTTTGTGTCCCAAAATTCCAGAGGAGAGTACCCTGGCGTAGTAGCTAATGTGTTGGACTGCGACATCCTAGTAATCGAGTTCGAACTCCAGTCGCACAACTACGTTCACTTTCAGATTAATACGCTTGAGAAAGGTATGGACTTCCTCATTACCCAGATATGGGCTACATAGTACTACTACTGCTCTTCTACAAGGATGGGTTTTGCATTAAATAATACACGAAGGTTAATGTGCCATTAAACAAAGAAACTAAACCACATAGTCTACACTTGCTATTTTCCTGTGTATTATCAGTTTTTGTTTTGACATAATTAGTCCTTCTGGCCTTATTTTGTGCTGCTATTATAAGAGATTTAGTTTCTTTCTTCCTGTTGCTTGACGTTCCCATACAATTGTCTTTCTTCCGATTGATGTTTTTTTTTTTTAGATTTTTTAATTGTTTTCCTGTTTGTCGTTAGGTTATTCCTGTTATTGCTGTTACTGACTGCTGTAATTAATCTCTCTTTAATCTTTATTTTTTTTGTATATTCTTCGAGTCCTTGGATTGTTGCATCTGCGGAAACCCCAAGGCTGGCTAGTTCTTTTCCTCCTTCTTTTCTTTTTACATTGATTTTCTATAACGTCGAGGGGGAATAGAAATAGATGAAGATAAGATTGAAAGAGAGAGTGAGAGAGAGAGAGAGAGTGAGAAACAAAATGAAGAAGAAAAGAAAGAGAACATAAAATGTGAAAGTAAAAGAAATCACTGCTGATAGTGACAGAAATGGCGCTGACAGTGAAGTCAAGAAAACAAAGATGGCGGGTTTGAAAGTAAAGAAATTAGTTTTTAAAAAGCCTAAGTAAAATAAGTATTAAGCTAAGAATAAGAATAAAAGAAAGAAGTGGAGTTGATGCAATATCCCATCAAAAAAATTATTGTCTTAGGAGAGGAAAATGGGGTCGGGGTCTTGGGAATTAAGGTTTACGTTGTGCGCATTGATTTTCAGATATTACAACAAAAATAAAAAGAAGCGGAATTTCACGCAAAGTTTTCTTTGGTAAAGGGAGCGATAGAGGGACAAAAATGTTGAGAAAGAAAGAGAGAGAAAGAGAGAGGGGGAGAGAGAAACAAAATAAAAAGGAAATGAATAAAGAATGGAAAGTTAAAATTTAAAAGAAAGCTAAATATAATGATAACAAAGAAAGAAAGAAAGAAAGAAGAAAGAAAGACAAATTTAAGAACGAAATAAAAAGAAATTGATCAGCAAAAGAATATGGTGCGATAAGAAAAGATAAGAAAATAGACCTGAAGATTTTACTTTAAATGCAGTTTAACATCATACCACGGAATAATAAGACTCTCAACCACCGCCTTCTAGCATACATATGATTAAAGGATTTACCATGAGTGCAAGATGGTATGGACAAACATATAAGTGCTGGAGCTTAACATGGCTAGCCGATTAATCAAAGGGGCTTCTCCGATTGCCCATCTAGTCCAAGTAAGGGCCGAAGTGGAGGGTTAGATGTCATGGACTGCTTTAGCCACTTCCGTCCTTAAGTATCACGGGTCACCACCCACGGTCAATAAGTGACCTCATTGGGAATGGGTCAATCCTCTGCAGAGGTACAGTCGGCGTATTCTACAGCTGCAGACGATAGGGCAGCCCTGGTTTGTGTATATGCCACCTGTCTGTGTGATTAAAGTTTAGTCCGCAATTTCCAATTGATCATCTTCCCCACCGAGTTGTGCCTTCTCTTGCACTCCTTCTAAACCAGTTTGCTGTATTATTATTTGGTTTACTGTTTCGTCTCCCTCTCTACATTTTCTAGTCTCTTGCGTCACTTATTTTAGCTTTTACACAATTAGTTCTTATGATGTTCTTTTTGTAGCTAAAATAAAGATTTCGTTTCTCTCTTTAGGTTTCCTCTACATAGCCATATCCAAGTAGTCTTGTGTGTAATCTCCTTCGTTTTTCTTCAGAAATATCTAAATAATTGTTTTTCTGTCCATTTTTTGTTTTTTGTTTTTTGTTTTTGTTTTCTCGATTTAGTAATTGCTGTTTTTCTGCCGTTTACTTTATTTATTTTAGTTTTTGCTGTTATTGGTTGCCGTAATTAATCTCTCTTTGCTTTTTCTATGTGTATTCTCCAATGCTAGTGAATTCTCTTCCTCTTTATGTTCTTGTCACGTATAGTGTGTGCGCACGATCTCCCGAGTGTAAGACCTTGTACATTGTCATATTTTTTATTCTGTAGTTCATGTTTCTGAAATCATCACTTATACAGTTTGGGAAGCTCCCAGAGTTTTATTTTGACTATACTAACCAATGATACAGGCACAAACTAGAATTCGTCCTAGAAAATGAAACGCGTAAAATTCTTTAGAATTTTTAGATATAAACGTATCATCCAATTCCGACCAGAAGACCAGAATTCGTATTGATTAACAAAAAAAAAACTTGTTATCTAGTGGATTTTACCGTCCCAGCTGACCACAGAGTGAAACTGAAATAAAGCGAAAAGATACACAAATACTTGGATCTTGCCAGAGAGCTGAAAAAGGTGTGGAACATAAAGGTGACGGCAATACCGATTGGAGATGGTGCGCTTGGAATAGCTCCTAAAGGTTTAGAAAAAAGATTGGAAAAATCAGATATCAGAGAAAGAATCGAGACCATATAGACTACAGTATTATTAAGATTGGCTAGAATAATCAGAAGAGTCTTGAATATTTGTGGCTACTTCTCAGACTCCAGTAAAAAAAAAAACAAGGAGTGAACAAAAATAGATAAGACACAACAAAACTGAAAATGTAGGGTGTGGAAACAGAGATGAGACAATCAACCAGATATTAAGCGAATGCAGGAAACTAGTGCAACGAGAATACAATGCAAGACTCGACATTTGGAAAGGTAATTCACTGGGAATTGTGCAAAAAACATTTTTTTTTACCATACAACAAAATGGTATATGCATAAACCAGTATCTGTTCTTGAGAAGGAAATATAAAATTCTCTGGGACCTTGAGATAAAAACGGATCACCTTATCCCATCCAGAAGACCAGACTTAATATTTATTAACAAACAAAAGAGAACTAGTCAATTGGTGGATTTTACAGTTCCTGTAGGTCATAGGTTGAAGATGAAAGAAACCGAAAAGATAAACAAATACCTGGAGCTTGCGAGACAATTGAAAATACTGTGGAATATGGTGGTGAACGTGATACAAATTGTAATTAGTGCACTTGGAACGGCCCTTAAAAGTTTAGAAAAAGAGGCAAGAAGAACTGGGAATCAGAGGAAGAATTGAGACCATCCAGACAACAAAATTGTTGAGATCTGCTAGAATACTCAGAAGAGTTCTGGACACCTGTTTTGTTGCCACTCAGACTCCAGTGAAAGACCATCAGCTTACGCTGATGTGAAAAAAATCAAACATAATAATTCTAAATGGCTCGTCTAAAAACTAAAATAAATCTACAATGAACACTGTTAGTTTCTAAAAACAATAAAAAAAGAACGTAGCGTTGACAGTTCGCAGACCAAATATGAAATCAATTTATAGATGTGATTTATGCAACTACAATTTCTCATGTAGTTTATTTGGCAAAACATCTGGAGTGAGTTGTGAAAAAAGTAAAATTTAAAGATATTAAAGAAAATAATTAAAATCCAAAATAATGACACTTCCGATGTTCTATTTCTGCCAGCTGTCAATGTGCGTGTACTTGTTAAAATCTTTATCTTATTTATTTCAGGATTTTGTTTTGTTTTGTTTATTTTGGGGGCGATTCTTGTTGGCCGTGGAGTTCATGTAAAAATAAGTGTTTATGAATCTTACTTTCAAGATCACTGAAATTGCTGTGTATAAAGTTTTTTCTAGGAGTCAATACTCTCCTGTTCTTGTAAAATACGTGATACGTTGGTGGATTAATGATTGTTACGATTTTTGTGGCCATTTTTAGGCTGCAAGTGAAGCACTTTACAGTGGAGATTCCTTGAGTTAAGCAGAGGCTGATACTTAGTGAAGAATAGTTTGGTTGTTCCTTGGTGTCCCTTAGTGTTGGGTAGAATCCTTTGGTTGTTCCTTGGTGTGCCTTAGTGTTGGGTAGAATCCTTTGGTTGTTCCTTGGTGTCCCTTAGTGTTGAGTAGAATCCTTTGGTTGTTCATTGGTGTCCCTTAGTGTTGAGTAGAATCTTTGGTTGTTCCTTGGTGTCCCTTAGTGTTGAGTAGAATCCTTTGGTTGTCCTTGTGTCCCTTAGTGTTGAGTAGAATCCTTTGGTTTTCCTTGGTGTCCCTTAGTGTTGAGTAGAATCCTTTGGTTGTTCCTTGGTGTCCTTTAGTGTTGAGTAGAATCTTTGGTTGTTCCTTGGTGTCCCTTAGTGTTGAGTATAATCCTTTGGTTGTTCCTTGGTGTCCCTTAGTGTTGAGTAGAATCCTTTGGTTTTCCTTGGTGTCCCTTAGTGTTGAGTAGAATCCTTTGGTTGTTCCTTGGTGTCCCTTAGTGTTGAGTAGAATCCTTTGGTTGTTCCTTGGTGTCCCTTAGTGTTGAGTAGAATCCTTTGGTTGTTCCTTGGTGTCCTTAGTGTTGAGTAGAATCCTTTGTTTTTCCGGTGTCCCTTAGTGTTGAGTAGAATCCTTTGGTTGTTCATTAGTGTCCCTTAGTGTTGTGTAGAATCCTTTGGTTGTTCCTTGGTGTCCTTTAGTGTAGGGTAGAATTCTTTGGTTGAGCAGAGCGTTGGTTGCCAATCAGTTTATCTGTATATTTATTTACCAGCCCCTCTGCACGAGTAAGATGTGACACAAAGTCAATTTCTTAAGCGGGATTTGACAGGTTTGAAGTCGGATTTTTCTTTCCTCTAGACTGTTTGCCACTCCAAGGTTAAAGGTCCTAATCTTTTCTACTAGAAAGAATAGTTGGCTTCATATCTTTCCCAAGATTTTTAGGGCTATGTGAACTGAAAACAGTGTCGTTCAGTATTTGAACTCGAGTAGGCGAATCCACTTCCCACGAAGTGTATTTTACCATTTATTAAATTTATTACTATTTATTTTTTGTTTTGTGTTGAGAGCCAAAATTTTAGGTAAAACTGAGTTTCAGATACGCTTATGTTAATAATTTCACAAAAAGCCAGAGAAAAATATTATTTATTAGAAAAATAAACATCAAAACATATCACAGCACATAATTCATTACATTCTATTTTATTATGATTTTTAAACAATACAATGCTATTTTTCTCATTAATTTTTTTTTTTTTGAATAGGGTGGTTTGCGGGTGCCGGAACGGATTAATGGCATTTCAGTTTATTTTAATTGGGATAGATTGATTTGATATACGATGCAACTGAGTTACGAGCTGAACAAATTAAACTCGTTTGTCAAAGCACTACTGTATTATTAAGTGAAATACTTCAATGTATTGGTGAGGAAATGAAATTCTGTTTGTCCTGTGAACGTCACTAAGAAACATCAAGCTTTAATTTCTCAATGATAGTAAAAGTAAAGTCGGAGAAGCGGCCTATTGTCGGTATCAGCCGGACAGCGAGGGAGTCTATCCTCTTTTCGCTAGCGCTAGGCGAGGGAGATTGTTTTTGCGTCTGAGGTAGGGCGCCATATCTACCATAGCTCCCAGATGCTTTACCGCACAGATCCAAGCAGAGTTAGCCGGTATCGACTCGGAACCTTGTGGTTCCTAGACGATGTTAATTATCTTTAATGTATTGAACAAAAAAAGTAGTTATCAAAAAAAAAAAGTTTAAATTATCTTTTAAATGCTAAAATTCATAGAATATTCTTTTACATCCATTTTGAATCTGGGATGTGTGGAGTACCCCTTCATTGCCATTACACCTAGGCCCACTCTGGCCAGGAATGGTAGCATCTGTTAGGACCCCTTCTATGAGTTAAATAGAAAAAATGAGTTTTAAAATAATATGTTAATAACTGAGCTACAAATAAAGATTGAGTTTGAAAAAATGTTGAATACTCATCAAGAAATAATACAGCAAAACGTCTTCGGCATAAAATAACCCATCAACGGTTGACATGACGTAAATTCAAACCAAAGAACCAACTTTATATCCATTTTGAATTTACAAAGTGCATAAAAATATTTTCATTGGTTTGAAACTGTGCTCACCCTGTCGACAGGGTTTAAAATATGCTGACTGTATCCCCTGCAGGGGGGTAAAAATCCCCCTCCTAAAAAAGGGATGTACTGGGTATGATACTAAACTGAATCTGATGGTGAGGATCCATTGCTGACAAGTTCTGGAGTGTAGATTACACCTTCACTGCCATTACTCCCAGGTCCACAATGACGGGGTGGTAGTACCTGTTAGGATCCCAAGAAATTATTCGTATTTGATAAGACCGTGAGCAAAAACAAACTCTTTAAAAATCACATACAAAATGTTAATATGGCCGTAGAATGAACGTAATCCCCTAACTTCTAAGTATAAAATAACCCTAAATGGGTTGACATGCCGGTAGAATCAATCAATCAATCCTGAACAAAAAGCTAAACGCTCATCAGTTATTATTATAGTGTTTTAGATTGAGACACATCATCAGCGCTCGCCATGACTCTCTCGCCAACACGGCATCCAAAATCCGCACTGTGCTGATTAATGTCGGCCTAGACTGATGTGTCTATGTGTAATTGTCAACAGGAGAATGTCACATAAGTTTGTCCTTGATTCTCCTTCAGTGTCCAGCAGGTCTTGTTCATCTTAGTCGGATGGATTGTGTGATAGGAGGTAAGTGGCCGTACAGCTGCTTTTTTTAGCGTTACTGCTTCCAAGAGTTGTTCAAGACAGCATCCTTGAATAGTTCCCACATAGCTTTGTCTCTAAGCGTTTTGTAAGTGTCCAAGTAGTACAGCTATATAGTAGCACTGACATGGCTATAGCTTTGAAGAGATTTCGCTTTATCTTTTCAGAGAGGTCAGCTTCCATATGATTGATAATTTGTCTATACAGTGAATGTTATTCTTGTTTCTTTGTTACTGTTTTAGTATTTTTAGTATCTTAACTCTTTAGTCTTTCTCGTCATGCACGAATTTTGTTTTGTTTTGTTTGTTTGTTTGTTTTGTTTTACGGCATATCAACCTCAGTGGGTCATTTAATGCCGATAAAGTTTTGAAATAAATCAATTCTTAATGGATAATACAATTTTTTTATAAATACATTTTTCTATTTAACCCATAGATGGGACCCTAACAGGTACTACCACTCCGGGTCACAGTGGACCAGGGAGCAATGGTGATGAAGGGGTGCTCCACATTCCCCAAACATCCAAAACTGGAACCTCACCATCAGATAGAGTTTAACGCCATTCCCAGGACATGTAGACCCGCAGCCACCGCCTTCTAGCATCCATATGATAAGGATTGGGGGGCACGAATTTTAACTTTTTGCCAACCAAATTTCCACCACGGTTATAAAATTTTCTTGGTATTTTATTTTTACCTGTATGATGGAATATTACAAAGTTTACTATCTATTTACTACAGAAATCATTCTATTCATATAAAATCCTATAATTATTGCAATCTGAGTGTAAACAAATTATACTTGCAGGAGCAACTGCCAGCGGTTTTTGGTAGAATCCCAGTGGTGGGAGTGACGCTGTGAGCGGCTTAAAGTAGGCAAAGAGTTAACGTGATAAAACTATTATCCATGCATGAATCAAGCTTGTATGCCTCTACAAACGTCTATCAACAACTCGACTTATACACGAGTATACCCGGTACTGACCTTTTAAAGAAAGATGAATTTCAGCTGTAAGCTACCGCACAGCAGATTTGCTCCGCAAAATGGATCTCTAACAAACGAACACGTTTAATCGCGGCTCTAGAAGACATACAGAACTCCCGATGGCGGTAAATTCAAGCCAATCAACAAGTCGAGCAACGAAGGTTCGCTTGAACAAACTCTAACGAAGCATTCAAGGTTGCAAATCTGACTTTATTGATATAGCTTCACTCACTCACCACCACCACCACCACCATCACCACTCCCACCCCCACTACCCTTGACCGCCACTTCTCCCTTTTATCATCAGCAAGATCATCTGATCCGAGATTCAAGCAGATTATGAAATATTGACTCATTACCAAAATCACAATCTGACACTTACCGATCAACAATTCAATCAGAACGATATTGCATGCGCAAGGCGCGAATATTTCCTATTCGCTCAGGGCGATCAAGGTTTCTTGTTTGCTCCGAGGTGGGAACACGTATCTTCCACCCTCGTTTCCTTTTCTATATACCCGCCCTCAGGTGGGTTACGGCTAAATCAGATTTCTTAAGTTTATACGCAACTTGGAACTGGTTAAAGTAACGTAAAAGTTTTCAAGGCGACAACGGTGGCGGCAACGGCGAAACGATGCCACTATTAAAACTTATCAGATATCATAACAGGAAGAGGACTCATAAGGTTTTATCAAAATAATAAAAGAACAAGACTCAGCGTTTAGAAGATATCAAGCAATTTACATTTTTTTAAATTAGTTGGATTTTACGGCTTGTCAACCCTTTAGGGGTTATTTTATGCGGATTTTTTTTTATTCATTCTTGAATTTTTTTTAAAACTCAAATTTTTAAACGCATATCTTAAACCATTTTTTCTATTTAACCCATAGATGAGAACCTAACGGGTACTATCACTCCAGGAAAGTGAACCTGGGAGTAATGGTAATGAAGGGGTACTCTACACTCACCAGAGTTATAGAATTGGAACTTCACCACTAGATACAGGTTAAAATTTGAAAATATTCGTTCGTGTACATACATTTAATTATGTAATTAAATGTATATACTAAAACTATATATATATATATATATTTCTTTGTGTATATACTTAATTATGTAATTAAATATATATATAAAAATAATATATTTACTTTTATTATTATGTAATAGCTCTATTGCATATTGAGCACTCTTCTAATAATACTGCATATATTGGCCAACCCCTCACTCACCAAGTGAGATGGTGATGATAATACACTGTTGTATATATATATATATATATATATATATATATATATATATATATATATATATATATATATATATATATATTCATTTATTTATGTATATATTTATCTATATACATATATTCATTTATATACACATATTTATTTCATACACACACACACACCCAAACACCCATATACATACACACACCCACATACACATACATACGTATACATACGTGCATACATATACATGTGCATACACATACATACGTATATGTATGTGTATGCACATGTATATGTATGTGTGTGTATGTATATATATATATATATATATTTGGGAGAATATGTCGGCTGAAAATAGCCATATCACAAACATCATCTGTTTGTTTACTTCTCATATATATATATATATATATATGTCTATGTATGATTATATGTGGATATGCGTATATATGGATTGTATGTATTTATATATTGTTTTAATCTTTTTATTTTTCTAACATTAATATTCCATATGAAATACGTCATATCTTTGTTAATTTTTCGTTCTCCGCCTATTCACATTCATACATACGTCATCATTTCGTGCTTTTCTACTTAAATTTCTACTTTTTGGGTGTGTGTATGTGAGTGTTAATGTATATGTGTCTATGTTTACTTGTGTGTGTGTGTGTGTGTGTGTGTGTGTTTAGTTGTGTGTTCTGGTGTGTTCCTATATATATATATGTGTGTTTGTGTTCGTGTGGGTGTGTATGTACATAGTTGTATTTGGTGTTTATATGTATATATACATAAGAATTGAACATCTTTTTTAAATCGATTTAAAAATGTTAACACCCTTATAGGAATTTCTTTAATATATTTTCAAACAGTCTCTACATGTTCACCATTCCTGTCAACATATGCTTAGAATCTCCCACAGGTGATTAAAAAAAAGATAATATTTCTATGAGAGTACCTATATATTATAAAAGTATAGGTATACCCAATTTGTCGAAAAATCCGTGGTTTTACAAAACAAAACACACGGCTTCCACAAAGTGAAAGAAACAAGGGGAGGTTACTCTTATTTATGTAGCTAATCTTCAGATTACCTAATGTTCTATAAGATATTAAGATTTAAATAAATCTGATTTTCATGATAAAGATTTATTTTTTTTAAAACGAAGCATTTTAACGTTGACTAACTTAACATCTATTAATAAACATAAATAATTTATATATATAAATATTTATTTATCTGTATATCTATTTATTTATTCATTTATTCTCTCTCTCTCTCTCTCTCTCTCTCTCTCTCTCTCTCTCTCTCTCTCTCTCTCTCTCTCTCTCTCTCTCTCTCTCTGTGTTAGGCCAGCGTAAACATAGAGTTAACGGTGCTTGGTAACTGTCAGTTTTTGCCTATGCGTTTCTCACATACACACACACAATATATATATATATATATATATATATATATATATATATATATATATATATATATATAGTTTATGATTTAATAGTTTACGTAAAATGTGAAGGTTTGTGTATTTTCGGCACTTTATCCTAATATCAATGTATAATATCTGTGCTCTCTGACTAGGATAAAAATTTTATTCTCCCAGCATTTCTAACAAGGATCAGGATGTAGTACCTGTGTTTGTGGAGATCATGCATATATCTTTTTAAACTGTAAGATATAATATGTGTAAAATTAACGCAATTATCATGTCGACGTAAATAATGCCAAATTTGGGCAGAACTTCTTTCTTTTCTTTTTTTCCATCGCGACAAAAATGTATGCATGAAAGACTCGAAAATGGTTAGAATCCTGGCAGTCACACCTGTTGCATACCATTCTTACAGCACCGACTTGACAACATCAGACTTCTGGTTGAATCCCAAAATTGAAAGAAACGTGGACAAAAATTGACTATTTCCATCCAATACCAAAATTGAATTTACTATGCACAATGAAAAGTAAATCATAAATAAACTTTCAATTTTGAAGACAAATAAATCTACTGAATATTGATTTCAGTTTCATTAATCTTTTCCGGTCTAAAATTCATTAATCATCATCATCAGCAGCAGCAGCAGCAGAAGCAGAAGCAAGGCATGCCGACAGCACAGATCCCCCCTCTCTCTCTCTCTCTCTCTCTCTCTCTCTCTCTCTCTCTCTCTCTCTCTCTCCGTTCCTATCGATCATCACTCTCTTGACAGCATCCAATGTCTATACAGAGCTGATGAATGTAAATTTTCTTGGGTGGTTTGTGAGATGAGATGCAAGTGGGTCTACAGCTGTTTTTTTTTTTTTTTTTTTGGGGGGTGCTTACGGGATTTGCTCACCACACACACACCATGCAGATTTTGTGTAGTTCCCATCTAGCTTTTTCTTCGGCGTTTCATGAAAGTTCAAGTGATACAACCATACAATAATATTGACACGGTTACAGATTAAAAAACCCTGGCTTCTAGGTCTGTAGAATACACCGACTGCACCTCTGACCTACTTCCCAATGGGACCACTTACTGGCCGTGGGTATCGACTCGTGGCTGAGCAGTCCATGACATGCAACACTTGGTCCTTACTTGAGCTAGACCGACCATTGGAGTAGCCTCATTTCGATGATTATTCGCGACCATATTTTTATCATGTATGTGCCAGAAGGCGATCGCCAAGAGTCTTAGTGTTCTGGTTATGACGCTAAACTGCATCTAGTTGTCAGGTTTCAATTCTGGACATCAGGGGAGTGTGGCGTACTTCATCGCCATTACTCCCAGGACCACTCTGACCCGGAGTAGTAGTTCCCGTTAAGGTCCCATGTATGGGTTAAATAGATAAAAATGATTAAAAATGATTTTTTTTAAATTGAATACCCAACAAGAATGAATAAAACAAAATGTTTTGGCATAAAATAATCCAAGGGTTGACATGACGTAAAATCCAACCAACCAACCAGTTTTTTGTTTTTCAGAGAGATCAAAAACCTTCTCGAATTAAAACGAATTATTTTCACTCATAGATTTTTTATCAAATCAAAAATAAGAAACAAAAAATGAAATCAAAATTAATCCTGCATTTAACAGGGGATTTTAAATGTGATCAGAAGGAACAAAACTTTACTTATTCGATATCTATCGAAAAACTAAATGATAGTGTGTGAAGATTTGATATTCTCGATGACGATAACAACAGCGCCATCTACCGACCCTCACGACAAAACTCGTCACATTTTGCATAAACCAATAAAACTGATCGACTCTAGCAAATAGAAAATTATTGACTACGATCCAAGCCGCCCGAATAATTTGAGGGCGAACACCGAATAATGGAAAAGACTGTAAACGTCAGTCAATCAAAAGGCGGTGTAGACCATAATTTTCGACCTTGAAAAATCGGTCCGTGTCTAATACGGGTTAACAGACCCAAAGCTATATAAAATTCGTGGGTGTCTATAAAAAGAGCCTAAGGCGATAAAATACAGAGATGCATAGGTTTAGTTGTTGTCGGTGGCTCGTAATATTTGTTCCTAGCTGTTGCTAATTTATTTAGCGCTGTACAGGAGGGAAAGAATCGAAAATGAAAATAATACATGCTGACTGGAAATGTTTGAGACAGTAATGTGTGACTTAGAGAAGATGAGATTATCATTGCTAGTCTTGACATTACGACATACTTCTAGTTCATAAGATTTGACAGCAACACAAGATTTAACATTACATATATATACCGACGACATGACTTTGTAGGTATTGAATAATGGTTGCGGCTTTTGTTCTACATTGCTGTTCAGTGAAATACCAATTGGAGTGGTTACCTGTAATTGATAACGGTTGGAGCTAGGGGGGATATTTAATCGCTTCCCCATGATCACCAATATTAGCATTAGTAAATTTAATGATTCACTAATACTAACCAAAATGGAAGCAAAGACAAAACAAGATCGTATATACAGATAGACCATTTAACTAAGCCTACTTTAAACTGTTCACAGCGGTTCTCCCACCATTGTGATCTTACCGTAAACAAAGTATAATAATCGATGCTTAATTCATTATAATTTATCAGAACAACAATAATTACAAAAATAATAGGACTTTATTTGAATAGAAGGAATTCTGATGTGAATAGATAGTGAACTTTGAAATATTCCATCATACAGATAAAACATACCAAGAAAGTTTGGTACAGCTGTGGGTGAATTTGGTGGGTAAAGAGCTAATACATACCCATAAAATATACAAGAAATATTACAAGAATACACTAACGTGTCCCAATAGAAATGCACACATTATTTCATGTACAAGCTGTATATAAAAAGGGATACAAAAATAGTGAAAAGTCTTACTTATCTTCTGTAGTGGTTTTCATTTCAATATCAAAGGGAACAAGAGTGTCGTATGAAACATATAAGAAATATTACAAGAATACACAAACATGTCCCAACAGAATAAATGTGCACATAAACAAGTAGTATATAAAAAGGGATACCAAAATGGGGAAAGGTCTTACTTATGTTCTGCAGTAGTTTTCATTTCAATAGCAAGGTGAGATCAGCTCTGTCAATGGACAGATATAAAAAGTTAAGTTTTATCTATCCGAAGAACGGGTCCAAAAAGGGAGCGATAAATGGTCATGTGATGTCCAAAGATACACACCCCAAATCCAAGGGAAGGCAATTATTGTCTCCCTAAATAACGAAGACACACTCTCTGTGAGAAATTTTAAATCAATACTAATAACTGAGAAAACATTGTTTGTCCTCTTGTCTGGCTTTTTAAGTAAGTATTTCCATTTAATTAGACACTACTTTTTTCGATTATATAGAATGTGCAGAAATACCACATTTTAAACAGTCACCTGTATGGTGCAAGTGAACACAGGCAAGTGGCGATTACCATTATAACCGGTTATGACTTGGTTTGGTGTACACCATGTGTTTGCTATCGAAACAATTTTGATATTCATGAATCTGTAATTAATAGCACGATTTTTGTGCTCATTTATGTTGCATCGTAATGATTCTGTTTCGGATATAACCTGTAGCACTATCGATTTTTCATCTAGAACAACATCACTCTGACGTTAAATGAAATGGACACGAAAAGCTCTCTGTTTGGCAATTACAGATTCACCTAGTACCAGTCGTTGGACTGCCTTAGTAGCTTCAGCTTCTGACAGGGAATTCAGAAATTCTTTCCCCTAGATTGGTTTTATTCAAAGTTAGCGAGTTTAGTCCGCTCAACTGTTATACCTAAATTTGCATTTAGGGAAAAGTGAGGGATTCTGGTATTAGTGTGAAGAGAATACAAACAACATCAACCGGAATTTGAACGAAATTCGCCGACTTTACAAGGTATGTCAGAAGAAAAGTTCGAGGTTGATCGCATTCTTCGATATGAGTGGTATCGTCTGCTGTGAGTTATTGCCACAGGGCCAGACGATCAACCAGCATGCCTAAAAAGAGATAGTGTGGTGTTTGCTTCGTTCAGTGCGTGAGAAGAGGTGAGAGATGTGGAAAGACAACATGTAGGTGTTTCACCTGCCCATACTACTTTGAGAGTCCGAGAGTTCCTGGCCCAGAACATGACTGTGCTGGAGCAACCGCCCAACTCGCTCAACCTGGCTCCATGTGTTTTTCCTCTTCCCATGCGCAAGGGGTCATCAAGGGAACCCATTTTGAGGTTGTGCACAATATCAAAAAGGCCATGACGACAGAGCTACGTAGAATCCCGGAAGAATCCTCCCAGGAGTGCATGCAAGCGTGGCAGAGAAGGATGGGAAAATGCATTAGACTCCAGGTGGAATACTTTGAAGAGGATAACTTGTAGTTTGCAGTTTGGATTTGAAATAATTTTTTGTGACACTAGTCCTGAAACTTTTTTGACATACCTCGTATTTTCCATACCATTTGTACTCTCGCAATTCCATAAATGCCATTTGACTTCCTACAAAATTCTTAATATTTGAAATGATTGCAAAGAACATGTAAATTTGTTTTAAAAAAACTTGAAAAGTCATTAAATTCGTGAATATAAAAAGGTTCTACTCCATATTGAAATGTATATATGTGTGTAGGCACCCGTTTTAGTGTATGTATGTACATATAATTGTATGTTTATGTAGATGTGTATTAAAGACAAAATGATTATTTTAGAGATTGCCGAGTGGTGTGTGTGTGTGTGTGTGTGTGTGTGTGTGTGTAAAATTAATCATTTATTTGCGAGTCTAATAATTTCTCACTAACAGCTCTATATTTTTTCATACATAAAATGGGATCAGTCGATAAATTGCTTCCTTAATAAAATATTTCCCTAAAACTGAAGTACATGATAGACTCTTACTTGCAAATCACTTTTCCCAGAGTAGGGAGAAAATCTTACTCATTGCACCAAAACTGGATATGATATATGATAAGTGTATAATGAAGAGCATTTGCAGCAGCACGCAAGTGACAATTCTTTAAGAATATTGTCACTTGCCTGCTATAAATGTGCTTTACATCCACAAACTTTATACATTAAAAAAAAGAACTATATATATATATATATATATATATATATATATATATATATATTACGAAAGTCAATGAGAAAAGGAATAGTATCGTGTTTAAAGGGAAATAATAATCGTGTTTCTATTTCCATGTCAGCTGCGACATATCAAACTAGAGTTAAACCCCCCCCCCTTCTCTCTCTCTCTCTCTCTCTCTCTCTCTCTCTCTCTCTGTATATATATATATATATATATATATATATATAAGGTGTGTCAAAAAAGTATCGAGATTTTTTGTACTTTTTGACACACTTTGTATTCTGAAAAAATTAACGTTCCATTCAGTGTTCATTTCTATCTTGGTAAATATAGTTTCAATCTCGGCACTTTTATATATATATATATATATATATATATATATATGCCGGGATTGAAGCTATAAAGCCTGATATATTGATAGCTATAAAATGATTTATCAAAATGAAGTTCTTATCTCATAAGGGAGATTATGCTGTCTTGAATAAATCTTTGAAACACCACCCCACAAGAAAATATGTGTATGGCCACTTGCCCCCTATCAAACAAACCACCTGCGTAAGATGAACAACACGTGCTGGACATTGCTGGAGAAGCAAGGACGAACTAATAAGTGACACTCTCCTCTGGACAATTACAAATGGACACACTAGTGTAGGTCAACCAACAAAAACCTGTATCAATCAGCTTCGGGTGGATTCTGGATGCAGCGTGGAGTAACTCCTTGGAGCGATGACCGATAAGGACGGTTGATGAGAGAGAGTCTTGGATATCCTGATGATGTCTTTAGCCAAAACTACGTCCCCACTGACGTTACAATTCCCTTAGTTATTTATGTTATATTCTCAATGATTATTAAATTATCATTATTTAATCTTAATTAGCATTTTAATTATTAACGATGTCTCGCTAAATTAGATTTGCCTAAAAACAGCCGATGTCATTAATGCGTTTAAAATTTTACAATGTTGGTTGTTTTATATATTTTAACGACATGTCCACCCATTTGGGGTTATTTTATGCGTAGATGTTAGGGAATTGTATTAAATCAACCCTTATATCAGTTGAGCCATGTGTCCAAATGGACTGAAAAATCTAAATGATACAAATTTTCAATTCTCATCTTAAAAATTCAGAAAAATAATACACATTTGATTTGTTGGCCTTGTTGACATTCAAAGATTCGTCAGATAAAACTTAAGATATTAAATTTGTGTGTGTGTGTGTGTGTGTGTGTGTGTGTGTGTGTGTGTGTGTGTGTGTGTGTGTGTGTGTTGAGAAAATAAATAAATTAAGGAAAATAAATAAAGAAAATGAGATTAAGGAAAGAAAATGTTGAATGGATAAAAATGTTTAATGTTTTCTATTATTTTATTTTATTTTGTATTTGAAATAATAATAAATAGAATACATTGTGTACAAGAACATCCTCTTGGCCGAAACACGTGTTGGCATTTCATTAAACATTTTTATCCATTTAACATTTTCTTTCCTTTATTTATTTTTTCAACATATCGGATTCACTTCCATCTTTTCAACTATATATATATATATATATATATATATATATATATATATATATATATATATATATATATATATATATATATATATATATATATATATATATATATAATACCCTTGGAAAAGGTATGTATCTATACTATCCCTCTAGCTATGAGTAAATAGTAGGGCAGACTGGGCTCTGTAACCAGTCTAGGAGAGGGAAAATTCAGAATGATTGGTTTAATGGCATATCAACTCTTGTAGGTTATTAATTTCAAATCTTGCTTTCTGTACATACGATTTGTACATGTGTATTAATAAATTCTTAGAAATAATTTTTATATTAGCTTCTTAGTAAATTTTTAATGTCATATTAACTCTTGTAAGCCACCCAATGCCAAATTCTCTTTTTCTGAATATATGATTTGTAAGCAATTTGTTGGTAAATATTTTTGTTTGATTTGATTTTATAAACAAGTAAAAATAGTTTTTATTTATTCAATGTGTATCAACAACAACAAATGGATAACAACAATTTTTTTTTTTTTTTTGTAAAAATGAAAAAGGCCAAAGGAACATCGACAGTAGTAGGATTGGGGTACTTACTACTCACATAAATCCCCAAATGGGTTAGAAGGGGCTCCTTCGCCTTGTTCTAAGTCAAGGAAAAGTCCAACACAAAACCTCCGCTGTCTAGAAGTTTACCCCTATCCCAAAGAAAGGCTGAGGGAGTAAACCCCGAAAACAAATCAGAAGCCGGAGTCCGTAAGGTGATATGGTACTGAAATCCATTGCTACCCAGCAATTCCTGCGACACTGCCGCTGCCAAACTGTATGACAGCGGCAGTGTGAAGAGGGGTGGTTTTCTGCCTGGGCAACAGCTCATCCTCCATATAAACCCACCAAAACTACGTAGTTAAAAAATGGACACTACTCCATCGTCTCTCGTAGAAGGAATGATGCCAACATCAATATAGTAAAAATTATTTACTTTATATGTATTAATAAACTAGTGGTTGACCCTCAGACATCATCTTCTAGCACTTATATGATAAAAAGAGGCACGTGGTGTAATGGTTACCGTGGTAGAAAATTAACACGGCGAGACGATTTCAAATCCTGGACGTGCCTGTTTGCATTTCACATAGCGCTAATTTACTTGGAAAAGGTTTGAATCCATCTGTTCTCCCTCCAGCTAGGGTAAATAGTACGAGAGACTGGGCTCTTTAATCTTGGTTAAGCAACCAGTCTAGGAAAAGGAAAACTCTGAACTCAAATATGTAACTTGAGGGATACGGTCGGGACAATCATATAGGTGCTAGGGCTTGAAATGACCAGCCGATTGATCGGATAAGGCCTTTCCGACAACCCGTAAAAGTCGAAGTGGAGTTTTGCATGTCATAGGACCACTGAGTACCCAGGTCACAGACCGTTTAGTCCTCACAATCCTGTCCTCAAGCATTACAGGTCGCCACCCACGACCAACATGTGATCCTATTAATGGGAGATGGTCTTACAGTCGGCGTATTCTACAACCACAGCCGACAGGGCGATTCTGCAATGTTTGATATATATCATTAAGAAATAAAAGTTTAAATCAGTGGTTCTTAACCTTTTTTACCTATGGATCCCTTTGATCCTTGTCTTATTTTGGTGGACCCCCCGCCCCACAGTCATTCGATGTTTAAAAGTCCTATTGTATTTTTATAATTAAATAGTTTTTGATTGCCTGGATCCAAAATAAATGTTATATGGCCAGAGGGGTAGCATATGGCCCCCGGTTGAGAAGCACTGGTCTAATTAGTATAAGGTGTGGATAATTCATACTGGTTTTAACAAAACTAGATTTTACCGGATGTAATTGATTTATAATATTATTGTTTTATTCTCAAACGTATTAAAAACTATCACATATATATAATTTTATACAGAAATCAATTAAAATAAAATTGAAGGCATTTATTTCTGAAAACCAAACATCCTGATGGCTAAAACTCTTTGAGTTTACGGCTAACGAGGCAATTGTATTACTGGTCATTGTGACCAACCAGATTCATCACTGAAATTATATATATTAACTATGTATATTGACTATGTAAATTAACTATGTGCATTAACTCTTTTATATATACTAGCAAATATATGCACCCTCCGGGTGCAAGTATTTAAGTTTAATGTAATAAAATATTATATTAAATTAGAAAGGCTAAATAAGAATACCGATAAAAAGATTTGAAACAGAGGGAGTATAATAAAAAATAGAACAACTGAAACTTACTCTTCCATCACTCTCGTCTTTCATTGTTATTTTTTTCTAATTTAAGTATTTAGTTAAAAGAGGAAGTAAAGAATAAAATGACAGTTATTTTTTTCTTGTTAATGGATTTCATTTAAGATTCATTGAAGAGATTTTTTATTATATTCATTAAAATAAAACCAAACAGTTAGAAATCAATAATACTAAGCACATATTTAATAAAATCACATTTTTAATATCAATATGAAAATTAGCCTTCCCGTTCACACTGTAAACCGCTATTTTGTTGTATATATGAATATAATTGCATGTTGTTAGTATGTTGATATGGTCAACAGTGGCTTCGGCCTCTTGACCATTGATATAATTAACGGCGTCAATCCCAGGGGCCATCCCCCCAGGCAACACCTGCCCCCTCAATTTAAAGGGGCAGGGCTGGGTTTATTGCCCAGTGCCTGAGGCGCCCCCCTTGATGGGGAATGCCGACGGGATCGACGCAATTTTTCACCCGTCACCCCATGAGCTTCGGCTTGTGGGTGGTCCCACATAAATAGGGCCTTGTGCCTGACCCGTACAAGTGGGGTACGTGGAAAATATCATGTAGATATGGTTAACAGTATTAATAATGTTAAACAATTTTATTAATAATTGAGGTTAAAATAAAAATAAAATCATTGAGAATATGATGTCAATAAATAGTTTCGGTTACAGACAGACAAACACACAATCTCCATTATAATATGATATATTAACTATATATATATATATATATATATATATATATATATATATATATATATATATATATTGTATGTACATATAATAACTCTTTTATATGTGTATATTAACTCTTGGCCGACCGAATTTCCCCGACGGCTGTACCAAAATGTTTTTGTTATACTGTACTTGCATGATAGAATATTTCAAAGTTTACTATCTAATCATCTGAGAACCTATTCTATTTAAAAACGTCCTATTATTATTATTATTATTATTATTATTATTATTATTATTATTATTATTTGGGGATCTTAAGCACTCCTTTTGCGATTTCGATTCGTGGGGACATTTTTTCCATTTAGACCGTCAAAATCCGGTTAATTGTTTACAGACGATTTTTAGAGTTTTGTTTTTAAATTATAAAACTAACCCCTAACCCTAACCCCTAAACTTAACCCTAACCCCAACCTTTAACAAACAACCGGATCTTTACGGTGTAAATGAGAAAAGTGTCCCCACGAGTCGAGATCGTGGAAGGGGTGCCTTACGGTCATATGGTCCTTATTTTGTTTTATTCAATCATGATGGGTATTCAATTTTCTTATTTAAAATTATTTTTTCTATTTACCCCATAGATGGAACCCTAGACTAATTATCATTTTGTCAAACACTGTGTACATCAATATATTCAAGTCGGGTCATTTTCTTCATGATAGATTTTGTAGCTATGTTCAATAATCCTGAACGTACTGTGACTTATATATTTGCTGAGATCAGCTTTAATTCGACTTAAAATTCCTGATGCGGTCCTCCCCCGAATATTGTCTCACCTGGTTGACGGGTTTTATTTATATTTATTTTTTTTATTCATATTCTTATTTATTGGGACACAAAAGATTTTGTTTCGTCGTGCAATTTAAAAACTCTCAAAATTACAATCTCGGAATAGCTGTCTGTCTGTCTGTCTGTCTGTCTGTCTGTCTGTCTCTCTCTCTCTCTCTCTCTCTCTCTCTTAACAGAAGAAAGAGATAAACCATCAGTTTCCATCTTGACAATTTATTGTCAATGGCCTGCGGTCAGCCAGACGTTTTCCGGCATATTTTGGCAGCTGTTCAAAACTGAGAACATCGCTATTTATTGTTTAGTCGGGTTAATATTATAATTTTTTTTTTTTCAGATAAAAGTTTATCTTGAATACATTTTCTCGTCTGTGTTCACGCGCGCGCGGGTGAGAGGGGGGGTGAATATACAAACACGTCCATACACAAACCGACAAACAAGGACTGAGAAAGACAACAAAAAAAATGTTTCCTTGAAAATTGAATTTATATTGTGATGACCTGATTTTTTCCCTTCCGACTGCAAAATCGCCACAATGGGGCCAACTGTTGTCCGGGAGTGGTGACCCGTGATGATTAAGGATAGAATCCTGATGGTTGAGTAGTCCATGACATGCAACACTCCACTTTGAACCTTACTTAGGCTAGATGGCCGGTCAGAGAGGCCTCCCCGATCAATTGTCTAGTCACGTCAAGCCTTAACACTTATATGATTCTACTATCCCTATTGTCCATATGGCAAACCCCAATCCTTTTTAATCATATATGTGCTAGAAGGCAGTGGCTAAGAGTCTTAGTGTCCTGTGTATGGCGTTAAACTGCATCTAGTAGTGAAATTCCAATTCTGGAACACTGAGGAGTGTGGAGTACCCGTTCATCACCATTACTCCCAGGTCCACCTTGACCCGGAGTGGTAGTACTTGTTAGGATCCGATCTATGGTTTAAATAGAAAAAAAGAGTGTAAAATTGTGTTTAAAAAATTGTTTTTATAAAAAAATGTTGAATACCCATCAAGAATGAATCGAACAAAATGTCTTCGTCATAAAATAACCTAACAAGGTTTGACATGCCGTAAAATCTAACCAACCAACCAAACTGATAATTTGTAAATACGTTAACGTAATAAAGCAAAGATGGCAAGCATAAGCGAGATTTCTGTTAGAGCAATAGCGTTAAAATAATCTTTGAGCATAAATCAATTTACAGTCCAATTTACAATCAACAATGGTGGAGCTCTGCGTTCGTGCTTAACATTTATATATCAATACGCTTGTTTCTAAATAGTCCGTCCGTTATCAACCTGCAACACACACTGGTTAAAAATTAGACTGTCCAAATCGTCCAAGATGACATGCAAAAATGTAAATCCTGATTATCTTGTGTAGTTTATCCACAGAATTCTTATTTCTAATTAGTGTCGTCAACCCCCAGCTAAATAATGGACCATTCCGTTTTTATTATAAAGAAAAGGAAAGAAAGGGATGAAAAGAAAGAAAAGAAAGACAGAAAATAGAGATGGGGAAATATCGAGAGGAGTGAGCGAACATGATGAAAAGAAGGAAAGACAAAAAAAGAATGAAAGAGAGTTAAATCAAGATTATTATACTTTTTACATATTGAACTATTTTTCCAATTGTTCTTAAGTAAACATATTAAACGTTGTAATAATTAATTTATCATACTATGGTATGTCCATAGGTCCTTCTAGTTATCATTGTAAAGAGAGATAACTAATAATTGCTAATTATAAACAACTTCCCCGTATATATTTACAGGGAGTTATGTTCAATTTTATAATAGGATTTTAAATGGGTGATTTTAAAAAAGGCTAATAACATATAAATAATAAAATTGAACTACTTTTTTCATAAACACAAACACAAACATACACACACACACACACACACACACACACACACACGCATACACACATCTCGCGTCTAGAACTTTTCAGTAACACTTCGAGCATACATAGAAGTCCAAGAAGGGAAAAACCTATATACACGTATTTACCATCCCTCCGCATTAGTAGGATGGGACACAAGGTCAATTTCTTAAGCAGAGATTAACAGAATTCAAAGTTTTCCTTCAAGTCTACCCTACTATTCATAGCTGGAGGAGGAACAGTTGGATTCATACCTTGATCAAGTACTATGTGAAATGCAAATAGCCTCTTCCAGGATTTGAACTCGTCTTGTCGTGTCCATTTCATATGACAATAATCATTACACTGCGTGCTTCTTGTATATAGAATGCGGAATACTAACATACATTAACAACACAAATAACCCTAGACAGTTTGACACGCCATTAAAATCAGTTCATCTCTCTCTCTCTCTCTCTCTCTCTCTCTCTCTCTCTCTCTCTCTCTCTCTCTCTCTCTCTCTCTCTCTCTCTCTGTATATGCATCTCACTCGCTTTCTATCTCGATTGATCTGTACCAATATTTCTTCCTTTGTTTCTTACTTTCTTCTTTTTTACTGTTTTTTTTTTTTTTTTTTTTTAGTTTTTTATTTGCTTTTTTTTTTAACATCCCTTTAATCATATCTTATTATTTAGCTTTCAATATTATTTCCTTTTTTTCCTTTGAATCTCTTTATTTTTTCTGTTTACTTTCTTTCTTTCTCTTCGTTTCTTTTTTTTCTGTTCTTTTCTACTTGATTCTCTTTTCTTCTTTTTTTTCTTTTCATCTTTCTTGTTACACATTTTCACACACTCCCATAAACAAACACATACATTGACTTACGAGTTTAATTCGTTCCGCTCGTAAGTCAATTTCCTCGTAATCAAATCAATTTTCCCCATGGTAATAAACTGAAATGCCATTAATCCGTTCAAAAAACACCCTATATGTGTTACATTTTTCTATAACCAAAATAGAACTGCACTGTATAAAAAAAACATAATAAAATAGAATGTAATTAATTATGTGCTGTAATATGTTTAAATCTTTATTTTTAATAAACAATATTTCTCTTTGGCGTTATAAATTTGGAAACTTAAATGTTTTAGTGAACTTATTTAAATAATCATATCTGAAGCGCGGGCGTACATCAAATTTTAGCTCTCAACACAAAACAAAAAATTGATCTGAGTAAATCGGAAAGTCTTAAGTTGGGGTACTCGTAAGTCAGGGTACCACAGAATTTATATCATGAACCATAATTAAGGTGGGTAGTCAGAGAAATAAATAAACAACAAAATGTTCCAGAATGTCAGAGCCGACTTTCTCATACTGTGTGTTGTGACACTAGTTTTCCCTGATTCTTTCTTTATTAACAAAAAAGAATGGGATAATACAGGGTGACCCAAAAAACAGACTTTTTTAAAAAGTCAGACCTGTTTTTTGGGGTCACCCTACATATATATATATATATATATATATATATATATATATATATATATATATATTATGAACTCTCTCGTCGACACATGAGGGTTCATACACACAATGAACACCCACACAGTGATTTGTTTATAGTGGTGAAGGTTTGTGTTGGACCATCTACACTTTTTGGCACAGTCGATAGGAAAGAATTGGTGCATCAAGAGTTGCCACAAACCCAATCAACGACTGACCTCAAGAATTTTGAATTCAGAGTTATCCCTCTCCTAGACTGGTTACCTACCCAAGGCTGAAGGGCCCAGTCTGCCCTACTATTTAACCCATAGCTGGAGGGAGAATATATGGATTCATACCTTTCCCAAGGTATTAGCGCTATGTGAAATGCCAACAGCTTCGTCTAGGAATTGAACTCGAATCGACGAGTCCATTTTCCACGAGTCCATTTTCCAAAATGCATATGAAAATGCATATGAAAATATATAGGATGATCCAAAAAACAGACTTTTTAAAAATTTCTGTTTTTTGGTCACTCTCTCTCTCTCTCTCTATATATATATATATATATATATATATATATATATATATATATATAGGGTGACCAAAAAAACATACTTTTTTAAAAGGTCTGATTTTTGGATCATCCTATATATTTTCATATGCATTTTGAATTATATATTTGCTTGGCTTACAAAACATGTAACGCACAAAAAAGTCGACCTGTTGTCTGGGTTTAGAATACGCTAACTGTATCCCCCTGCATATGAGTAGGAACCCCCCCCCCAGCACACCCACCAGAGTTTCTGGAGTATGAAACTAAACTACATCTTAGGATTCCCTAGTTTTGGATATCTGGGGGAGTGTGGAGTACTCATTCATTACAATTATTTCCAGATCCACTCTGAGTGTTTAAAAATTATTCCTGTTTGAGGGGATCGGGAAATTGGCAAATAATAATTTCCTTATTCATGGTTAGAAAAATGTAGAATTGTTGTTTCCATTAGTCTCATGGCATAAAATAACACTTGATGAGTTGACATGCCGTTAAAATCAATAAAAAAGTTTTGATAGGACTTATTCACAATTTAAAACACAAAATTTAAGAAAAATTCAAGAAAAATAAGTGAGGAAAATACACAAAGAAATACAAACGGAAAATATAAGAAATATAAAATTAGAAAAATAATTAGATAATAAATAAACAAAGAAAAGATAAATACTCAACAATTCTGATTTAGTCTTTGTCGTTATGATTGTCCAGCCTTTGATTCTGTTTGTGATTTTCTTTCTTTTTATATTTCATTTATGTTTCTTTTTTCTTTCTTTTCCCTTTCTATGGTGAAAGAAAGAAAGAAAGAGTAAAAGGAAAGAGAGAGTGACCTGATATAGAATGTTTTAACCATTATTCACTCTTTCTTTCCTCTGGCTTACTCTTTCATTACTTTTTAAAAGACCTGAGAAAGCAATTAGTTTTATCTGAAGACAACAACATTTATTTTTTTATCTAGTTCTTGATAATGATATTATGATTTCAAACATGTCCACGCTACTCTAACTACATAGATAGATAGATAGATAGATAGATAGATAGATAGATATGGAACAGATAGATAGATAGATAGATAGATAGATAGATAGATAGATATAGATAGATAGATATAGATAGATAGATAGATAGATAGATAGATAGATAGATAGATATAGATAGATAGATAGATAGATAGATATAGATAGATAGATAGATATTGAGCAGATAGATAGATAGATAGATAGATAGATAGATATTGAGATAGATAGATAGATAGATAGATAGATAGATAGATAGATAGATAGATAGATAGATAGATAGATAGATAGATCTGAACAGATTATGCATTCATATATATACTCGTCTTTTCTGTATTTGATCTTCCCTTGTTTTCCTGGTATTTTTTTGTTTTTTTTTGTTTGTTTTTTTCTCTCTCCTTTTGCTTGTATCATTTTCTCATTTCCTTTTTCGTTTTACCAATTCTCTTCCTTCTTTTCTTTTTTTCTTTCCCTTTTTTTTTCTTTTTCTTTCTTTCATTCATTTATTTATTTCTCCTCCCTTCCTTACTTGCTTTTCCTTTCCCCTAATTTCTTTTGAATTTTTTCATTACTACCCGCCTCTTTTTTCTTTTTTTTCTTTTTTTTTTTTTTTTGAATCGTCCCTGCACGAATATCTAATATCATTGCAAATGCATTACGCCAATACCTGATTGCACCGCCGACATTTATTTTAATTTGCTGGATTCCTTTATGGTGAAACGAAAGATGGCCGGTGGAAAGGGTCGAGGTGGAGAGTGCCTGTCGGTGTGTGAGAGAGAGAGAAGGGAAGAGAGAGAGGGGGGTCGGGCGAAGAGAATGAAATGCCTGAATGCAAAAGGTTCTTTAAAACCATCGGTGCTAAATCAGAAGTTCCTTTTAATTAAATCAGATAAATCTTAGCGGTAATTAAAACTACATATCTACCGGTGATAAATGAAACTTAACCCAGAGCAGTGGTCAACCAATCAACGAGAAAACGGACATATACAAAAAGAAAGAAAGAAAAAAATTAAGATTAAATATTAATTAATCATTGAAATATATGGTTACCAGCACATAACACAAGTATTTAATGTACTATTTTTCTTTAAATTTTGTTAATAGTTTTCAAATAACTTCCAAATTGAATTTAAAGTTTGATTTTTAACTCTTAAATATTCTGCGAGACTGTGACGTCAAACATAGTTGTCTCCCCCTGGATCAGTTCACTATAAATGCTAAAGAATCTTCACCTTAACTTGGACCACAGATAAAGTATATTGAATAAAGCTTGAGTAAAGCAATTACCTTGATTGTCTTTTATTATACTATTTATCTATCTGGTGAAGTTAAACATAGTTATCCCCCCTGGATCACCTCACTATAAATACTAAAGAATCTTCACCTAAACTGGACCACAGTTAAATTATACTGAATAAAGCTTAAGTTAAGCAATTACCTTGTTTTCCTTTTATTACGAAACATTCAACTCTCACTTCTGATGTCTTTTACCTAGTTTAGCTTAGTTTGGCACAAGACAAAAACATAGGGCGCCCAGTAAGAATTCAATTTTCTAGCAATTGTTTGATAAACACCAAACGGTGCGCTCACCGTGTACCGGTTATCGTCGAAGGAAATTGATCCGGTGATCCGATTTCAAATGGGTCTTAGAAATCTTCTGAGTATTCTAGCCGATCTTAACAATGCTGTGGTCTGAATAGTCTCGATTCTTCCTCTGATTCTAATTCCTCCAGTCTTTTTTCAAAAACCATTGTGGACCGTTCCAAAGTCTCTAACTACTATTGGTATCACCGTCACACTCATGTCCCATTGTTTTTTGTTTGTTTGATTGTTTGGTTTTTGTTTTGTTTTGTTTTTTGTTTTTTAGTTCTCTGGCCAGGTCCAAATATTTGTTTATTTTTTCGCTTTCTTTCATTTTACTCTGTGGTCCGCCGGTACGGCAGAATCCACTAGATGACAAGTTATTTTTTCTTGTTAATTAACACTAAATCGATTATTATTATTATTATTATTATTATTATTATTATTATTTGCAGAATTTAGTAGTGCTATGGTCTGTGTGGTTTCAATTCTAATCTTCAGTTCATCGAGTCTCTTTTCCAGGTTTTTGGAAACTGTTCCAAGAGACCCAACTACGATTGGTATCTCCGCCACTATTATGTTCCACCGCTTTTTCATATCTCTGGCAAGTATTTTTTCCAGTTTTCCTCTTCCTCTCTGTTGTCAAAAAACAATATATGACAATTTTTTTTCATCTAATTAATTAAAACTAGGTCTGATCTTATAGTCTGGATTGGATAATACTTTGTGCTTGGCTGCTGTAATCAGTCTTAAGAGCAAGGCTGAGGGACAACAAGTCTCCTCAGGTCACCAGGACTCTTCTAAGTATTCTAGCCGATTGCAGCAGTGCAGTAGTCTGGATGGTCTCAATTCTTTCTCTGATTTCCAGATCCTCCAGACTTTTTTCCAAGTTTTTTCAATACTGTAAATCATGAATTTCTCATTTAAATTGAATAAAAATTGATTTTTCTAAAAAAAAATGTTTATTTTAAACTTCGTATGATTATATTGGTAATTCTCTTTCAGTCTTCCGAATTTATCTTTTATCATCATCATCATTATATATATATATATATATATATATATATATATATATATATATATATATATATATAAGACAACATTTTTCCGATTTCTTGCACTCTGGGACTAAATCTGGAATTGATTTTGAATTTAAAGGAGTGTCTGATTTGATATTTATTTGCAATGACAACAAACACAAAAAATGTGACATATTCAATTAAATTCCATTACTCTACGAATGACTATATTTTAACAAAACCGAAAAAAAATACGTTTTTGATATATAAACACTCAAATCTTTGCTGCTGGAACCGTCTGGAATAGGGAGCAAGAGGCATTGGTCTCTATGTGAACTCAGATAAAACAGAGTGCATGTGTTTTAATCAAGATGCTGCTATCTACTCATTATATGGAAAACCTCTGAAATTCATAGATTAGTTTATATACCTCGGTAGCAATATCTCATCTATTAAAAATGATATCAACAGTGATAAATCGTGGATGTCCTAAAATGTTAGTGTATGTTCTAAAATCTAACTGAAGTTATAAAATCTAGCTGAAGTATTCGTCTACGTCGGGTAAAAGATGAAGGCTTGGATTGTAGTTGAGTATTTTACAATGTTGTAAATTCAAAAAAATATGGAGGCGCTCGTAGTATAACTATTATCGTCGTGAGAAGCAGACTCAGCTATCTGAGTTCAAATCATGAACGAGGCTGTTTGCATTTTACATAGCGCTAATACCCCTGGGAACGGTATGAATCCAACTTTTCTCCCTCTAGTTATAAGTATAACACACTGGCCTTTTTAACCTTGGTATGTCAACCGGTCTAGTAGGAAAACTGAATTCAAATCAAATTACAATAAAGATACAAGTGATAATTGTTATTATAAGCGAAAATTCTTCCCAGCCGTATCTATGCTACTGTACGGCTACACCAAATTGATTCTAATGAAGCGGTTAGAGAAAAAAGATAGATGTGAACTACACAAGGATGCTGCCTGCTATCTTTAACAAATCTTGCTAGTAGCACCCCACAATAAAGAAGTAGTACAGCCACTTGCCCCATATTACACAAACCATCAGAGACCGAAAATAAGTCATCATCAGATTATAACGTTGAATTCAAACGTGGTTTCGGAGCAGTAATTTTTATAAACACTACATATTTGATACCTTGAGTTTGTAAAAGATCAAATTGTGGCATACAATGATTGTGGACTGTCACTTTGTGAAATTGCAAAGAAATTGAATCGCCATAATTAATCAATTGTTGTTTTCCTCAAAAAATACAGAAAAACTAGAAATTATAATAAAAAAGAAGGTCGCAAGAGAAAGAAAAACACTGCATCTGAAGATACGAAAATTGCTGGAGAAGTTTTCTTGCAACATCCGAACAATTCAAAAGTAAGTTGAAATTAAATGATTCACGAAAAACGAGTATGTCAGCTGTCTGGTTTATTTTTATTTGTTTTTCGTGCAATACTGTAACCATTTTTGTTTTTTGTCTACATTGTTAGTCCTAACTAATCAATAATGCTGTTTAATTATTTTACATCTCCTGCTTAAAAAAAAACACAACTAGTAATGTTTACTTCCACCATTTTTTTTCACTAGCTATTGCGTTTTTTGTTTTGTATTGTTCTTAGGGGGGTTGATTTTTGTTATTTTTTTGTTTTTTGATTTTCATACGATTCTATCGAATACGGATAATTTTTTTAAACAGATTTGTTTGACCCATACTTGCGTCCCTAATAGTTACTACCACTCCGGGTAAGAGTGAACCTGACTAATGGCAATGAAGGGGTACTCCTCACTCCCCACATCTATAAAACCTCCCCATCAGATAGAGTTTTGTATCATATCTAGAACACCCCATTTTGTTGGGGTCTTATCCCTCTGCAGAGAATATAGCCTGCGTATTCTAAACCCCACCGACAGGACTTAGAGAGAGAGAGAGAGAGAGAGAGAGAGAGAGAGAGAGAGAGAGAGATTTCAAAATATGTGTTACTGCTCAGTGGGTAAAGTATCCGCGTAGGACCCACAAGGTTCCGGGTTCGATACCGGCCCTCGCCAACTTAGCACATGAGTAGCATCGCTTGGATCTTTGCGGTAAAGTGGAGAGCTAACAATAGGTGTGGCGCTTCAACCACAGACGCAAAAAAAGCAATCACCCTGGTCTAGCACTAGTGAAAAAGGGATAGACACCCTCGCTGTCTGGCTGATACCGACAATAGACCACTCGGCCAACTTTAGTTTCTTATATACCTTCTATCATGAATGGTATTTGTTTATTTAACCATCAATTATCAAAAAGAAAAAAAGGTTTATTCCCACTAAATACGAGTCAGTTTCGATATTGCAATTAATGTCTCTTCATCACATTGTTCCATCGGTGAAGAAAGAAGGAATATTCAGATTCGCCTTGAAAAATTAGGAAACTGTCAAGGACTACAAATTACGGAAATGAGAAACCAATTCTCTTTGATCAGAATAAATAGGAAAAGGAAACCCGGTTTAAGAATTAATGTCCGAATACAAAATAAAGACAAAAGTGAAGATGTGAACCCAAAAAGAAAATTAACAAGAAACGGTTGATTGTTTCATAGAAGAATAACATTACAAAGAAGGAAATTCAAGGAAGTTCAATTCGATATAATTGAATGGATTCATAAATTCTTCTCAAGGGATCATTTTCAATCTGTTACTTGTGTTTCTCCATAACAGATGGTTTTCCTTGGAAAAACTTGACTTTTCCCTCATATATGAGGGTCATTCAATAAATAAGGGAATTCTATATTATCTATCTATCGATCTATCTATCCAGGGTATCATTTAAAGGGTATCTATCTATCTATCTATCTATCTACAAGTATTATTCAATAGATAAGGGGATTTTATCTATCTATCTATTCACAAGGGCCATTCAATAATAAGAGGTCTATCTATCTATCTATCTATCTACGAGGGTCATACAATAGATAAAGCGATTTTATCTATTTATCTATCTATCTATTTACGTGGGTCATTTAATATCTATCTATCTATCTATGGGGTTATTCAATAAACGAGGGGATTCTATCTATCTATCTGTCTATCTATCTATCCAAGAGTGTCATTCAATAAATAAGGCTATCTATCTATCTATCTATCTATCTATCTGTCCTCGAGGGTTATTCAATAACTCTCTCTCTCTCTCTCTCTCTCTCTCTCTCTCTCTCTCTCTCTCTCTCTCTCTCTCTCTCTCTCTCTCTCTAACCAGGGGGTTAATTGTTTCATGAACAAGTAGCATATATTTCGCAATGTGGAGGGTATGATTCAAGGTATATCTCACGTTTGAAGTTTTTTTTCATTTCAATCACGTGACGAAAGAACTTATCTCACCGGAGAGATATAAGATAAGGTCTTTCGAAAGAGACCTCGTTTCTCACGTGACTAGCGAACACGAGATATGAAAAGAAATGTTTGATCTCAGAAGACACGCCACTAAACCAAGATAAAAACAACTAATTTCTTACCCGACTATTGTATTGGTCTTTTTTTTTTCTTTTTTTTTTTTTTGGTATGTTATCTCCACCACGTGACCAACTCTTGATTCGCGATTTGGAATTAAAAGTTTTCCTTCTCATAGATTGGTTGTCTTACCAAAGCTTAAGAGCTTAGTCTGTCCCACTATTTGTCCACTACCGTTACACGAAGTGTGCCTCCTAGACTAGTTACCACTAAGGCTAGGGAGTACAGATCGAATATTTTACCTGTAACTTTTTAAGTCGTGTTACCGATTTCATTTTCATCGTCGATGACCATGCGTACCACAATTAAAAATATAGAGAGAGATGGAAAGATATAAGAAGAGATATATAGATAGACTGAGAGGAGGGAGAAGGGATTATCTGTAGACAGTTTTTTTTTTTTTAAATACGCAAAAATAATGAACGGAATGTTTCCATGTTATTTAAAGGTACAAAAATAATTAGATTTTCATAATATTCCCCCAACCCACTCTCTCTCTCTCTCTCTCTCTCTCTCTCTCTCTCTCTCTCTCTCTCTCTCTCTCTCTCTCTATCTATCTATCTATCTATGTCTCACATATACACTCTCGCTCCCTTCCTTCTCCCCCTCTAACTTTCTATCTATATATATCTTTTCATCTCCCTCCCTCCATTTCTCTCTCTCTCTCTCTCTCTCTCTCTCTCTCTCTCTCTCTTTCTCTCTTTCTCTCACACACACACACACCAGGTATCTCTTCCTTTCCCTCTCTCTTCCCTTTCTCTTCCTTTCTCTTTCTCTCCCTCCCCATCTCTCTCTCTCTCTCTCTCTCTCTCTCTCTCTCTCTCTCTCTCTCTCTCTCTCTCTCTCTCTCTCTTGTAAGTATAATCTTTTTTTGCTCGTCACAATTGCAACTTGTCATATTTATTTACATCTGTTCAAAATCTGAAAAATCTTGACAAATCTAAAAAAAAAAAAGAAAATGAAAAGAATTATTAATGAGAGTCAACTAAATGGAATTCAAATTTTATACATCGACCCTCGTCTAAAGACAACAAAATCAAAAAGCCTTTTGGTCAGTTTCTCAAAGTTGCTTTCTTGTTTACTTGTACGAAATCCTATTGGTGTTAGTTGACTATAAAGAGAGAAGAAAATGATGTGATTAATCATAGTTGACAGAAAACAACAAAAGAAGAAGAAAAATCAGAAGAAGACGTGTTGTTCTAAGAAACAATGTTGAAAAGCAAAAGACACAATAAAAAGATATTTATTGATTTTTAAACCGGAGAGATATGAATTACAGGCGGAATATTTATGACGTCATGGCCACCTGCGCAGTTTTTGTATCGCTAAACATTCACACAGAAACCACAAAAGTATTTCAAACGACAGTTTGTACATGATATTATAGGCATTCTACAATATTCAAAAGCAATATATGATATTTTAAAAACTTTATTCTCGAAGTTTTCGCATTAATTTTATCACTTCTAATCATAAACGGGGGGGGGGCAGAGAGGACATCATCTGGGATGAATATGCTGGGGTGAAGCAGGTGATATGAATTGACAAGTGAGAAACAAATCAAACACTAAAAAATTGAATCGTGTAAGATGATAGCAAGATTTGCTTCGCTTAAAACACTTTTTCCCTCTTGTTCACTTATATCAAGCAACGTATTGCCAGGTCAGTTTGGTTTGGTTTATTTGTTTTTACAGAATATCAACCCTTTTTGAGTCATTTAATGCCGACCGCCCTGTCGGCTGTGGCGTTAGAATGCACCAACTGCACCTCTGCAGAGGGGTAAGACTCCCCCAATGGGGCCACCTGTTGGCCGTGAGTAGCGACCCGTGATGCTTAAGGATAGAGCCCAGGTGGATGAGCAGTTCATGAGTTGCAATACTCCACTTTGGCCCTATCTTGGGCTAGACGAGCGGTCGGAGAGACCCCCTCCGATCAATCGGCTGGTCACGTCAAGCCCTAGCACCTATATGATTTTCCCAACCCTATTGCCCTTATGGCAAGCCCCAACCCCTCTTTATCATATGGGTGCTAGAAGGCGGTAACTGAGGGTCTACATGTCCTGGGAATGACGTTAAACTCTATCTGATGGTGAGGTTCCAGTTTTGGAGGTTTGAGGAATGTGGAGCACCCCTTCATCGCCATTGCTCCCTGGTCCACTCTGACTGGGATTGGTAGTACCTGTTAGGGTCCCATCTATGGGTTGAATAGAAAAACATGAGTTGATAAACAAAATTGTATTATCCATTAAAAATTGATTTATTTCAAAACTTTATCGGCATTAAATGACACACTGAGGTTGAGTCCATTTCCTACGACTGTAACCATTACTTCTAACTAATGGTTTAATGGTATGATAGCCATGTGATTTATTTAATGTCAAAAATTGTTAGAGTGTGAGATAGAAGTTAGTACTCATGTTTTCTTTACAGGTGTATTTTTGTAGATGTATTTCGTGGATGTATTTTATATCTGATTCATAATTTTCGATATATCTTTATTTCATTCAAGAAAGATAAAATGTCATCCATGTTAGTATTCTCAAACAGAGCCCTCATATCATTTGCGCTGAAATATTTCTTTCTGATTAGAGCGAAAACTCCACTCTCCATGAGAAAATGTTTGACAGTGTAGGGTGTTTGGCATGTCCTGCATCGTGATTGATCCTCCTGCTTAAGCATAAAAGAGTCTGTAAGTCTTGTCTTCCAGGTCAGTACCAGATGGGTTACCCTTTAAAGTTTCCGGGTTGTATAATTAAAAAATGAGAAGTATCTATTTGAAATAAAATATTCCCTATACAATAAATTTAACGCAAATAAATTCTAAAGTATCAACAACAACAAAAATATATTATTTGTCTGAATATTTGAGGCTTGATGTGTATAATTTTGATTTTTGGGACTTGCTCTCATCTTTATTGTGGTATGTAAAAACACAACGTTTCGGTCGATGTATCCTCCGGTCTTTCTCAGGTCTCCCCTGTGTATCCGACCGTAGCAATGACCTAACCTGGGAAATCATTTTGAATAGTTTTACTGTTTATCAAACAAGGGATCGAAGAACCTTTGAAGATCTCATTGAAATAATGATGTCATTGTTTTTTACACGCCTATCCTTCCGACATGCGTCACGAGAAGCATCATGATCATTAAAAATAAATAAATAGAAAATAAAAAAAATAATCATGACGCTTCTGGTGACGCATATCGGAATGATAGGCGTGCAAAAACAATAATGTTTTTGTTTGAATGAAATCTTCAAAAGTTCTTCGATGCCTTGTCAAACATTTCAAAATGATTTCCCGGGTTGGGTCAATGCTATGCCGGATACACAGGGAACATCTGAGGAAGGCCGACCTATACAGCGGCCAAAATGTTGTTTTTGCCTACCGCAATAAAGATGAGAACAACAGTCAGGAAGATCAAAATTATACACACCAAACCTCATCTCAAAAATTCAGACATTTTTCATGTGAACACATACTTTATCATCAACGACGACTTTTCTTCACATCTTACCGACCGTAGGCAAATCGGGAGCCAACCGAACCACTGATGGAAAATAGACAACTGCTCACTCTGGGGTTTTTCTGCTGACTAAATTAAATTAAATTTATAATTTAATTTCTCACCTCTAGATTTGAGTTACCTGACTTTACTTCTCTCAAGCTTTCAACTGCGCTTAAACCGTCAATCTCAATGACATCAAATCTTATAAAACTATTTACAAACACTAGATAGAACTAATTTTTAACAATAGGGCTTGAAGGATAAAGAAAGGTTATAGTAAAGAGCATTGCAAAAAAAATTATCAGTTTTGATTTCTCATATTTCTATAAATTATCAATCCTTTCTCAAATAAAAATAAGACAGAGAACTAGGAAATGGGTAATAGCTTTTTTATGTTTCTGCTTAAAATATACTGAATCATTTTGGAAAGCAACACCCTCAAAACACATAACATCTTAAAATGAAAAAAAGAATTGAACTCAGATTTTTATTTATTTATAAACTATCGTTAATTCGGAAAACAATTCTTTAAATTTCAATTGTTGAACAATTTAAACTTTTATACATTCTGAATTACCTTGCATTTATTTGATCTGCTTTCTATATATTAATACTCGTGTTCATGTCCTGGGTATGACGTTAAACTCTATCTGATGGTGAGGTTCTAGTTCTGAAGGTCTGGGGAATGTGGAGCACCCCTTCATCACCATTGCTTCCTGGTCCACTTTGACCCGGAGTGGTAGTACCTGTTAGGGTCCTATCTACGGGTTAAATGGAAAAATGTGTTTATAAAAAAAATTGAGTATCCATTTAAAAGGAATTTATTTCAAAACTTTGTCGGCATTAAATCACCCACCGAGGTTGATATACCGTAAAACAAAACAAAACAAAACAAACCAATACTCGTTTTCCTAAATCTTCCGACTGTTATCATCTTGCAACACCCTCTGGTTAAAAATGAGACTGTTCAAATCGTCCAAGCTGAAATACAAAAAATAGAAATCTTGATCATATGGTATCGCTTAATCGCTAATTTTTTTATATTTCTTATGAGTGTTGTTACCTCAGCTAAATAATAGACCATTCCGTTTTTATTATATATAAAGAAAGGGAATAAAAAGGACTAGCTACACCGAAGAATACAATAGGAAAAAAGAGAGTAGGGGGTATTTGCCTCATACCCCACTTGTATGGGCTGGGCACAAGGCCTCGATTTAACGTGGGCCCACCCACAAGCCGAAGCTCATGGGTGGGAAAGAACAAAAATTGCGTCGATCCCTTCGGCATTCTCCCTCAAGGGGTGTGCCTCAGGCGCTGGACAATAAACCCAGCCCTGCCCCCAAGGGGGCAGGTATTGCCTGGGGGGATAGCCCCCTGGGACCGACGCTATTAATTGAACACACCGGTCCAGTGGTCGAAGCACACCGGACCTCCAACCCGAAGGACGGGTTGGAGTGGGGTGATATATAAAAAAGAGAGTAGGGAAAGATAGAGAGAGTTGGTGAGTACACAGAAGCGATAACGCTAATATGTTTCAATCGAACATAATAAAAAGATGAAAAGAAGGAAGGAAAGAAAGGTTATACTTTTTACATATCGACGTATTTTCAATAGCTCTTAAGTAAACATATCAAACAATGTAATAATCAAATTATCATACTATGGTATACCCATAGGTCCTGCTAGTGTTATATTATATCCCTTATTGAATAGTTTATACTTTTATTCATTCAGGATTACCTAGCATTTATTTCATCTATTATTATAATCATAGACTTTATTTCTATGTTCTACCAATTGTATATCTTTTAAGCTGCTTCATTAAAGTTATTCCTGTCCGAGAAATGTTATATGAGTGATCAATGAAAAGATGAATGATTATGTATGTCTTCTGAATAAGAATAATTTTTAATACATGATAAGTTTATACAAGTTTAGACAAGTGGAGAAGGACATGGAATATTTGAAATGTATTTATCTATGTACCAGAATAAACATATTACAAATTTCAACTTGGATATTTTACTAAAAGTAAATACTAGGATGAGTAAAAAGTTTTGCAATATTTTAGTACGTGCTTCTTTACGGTACGTATATCACATGACCAAAGCCGTTCAAGCCGTCGTAGGTACCTGTTGTACTTTGTAGTATCGTGGTAGTTGGTGCTATGACACGTTGTGCATTGCTTCACCCTCTGAATGGAATATTTAAAATATATTTTCTCTGTGTACTAATAGTACGAGGAATATTTAAAAAATTATCCGCACTCTTGTTTTATGGAAGCCCAGCTCATCGTAGATAATTTGATAGACAGAACCATACTCATGGTAATGGCAAACTCGCTGGTTTGCCATTACCAAATCTTGAACCTGCTGAATCTTCTCAGCAGTGGTGGAGGTTGACAGGCGTCCTGCTTGTCCGTCCACTTGTAAACTTCTCTATCCACACATATACACTTCTACGCGGCAATGGACTATCCCCGTATTGTACTAAAAGCATCCGAAGAATTTCAGTCCTGACACTCCTTCCGAACAGAAAATCGGGTCAATTCCTTGTTGCATACTAATAATAAAGATATTTTATGGCAAAAGTGTGGATATTTTTTACTCCCCGTCGTAAATAGACATATTAAAATGTCAACTTGGAACTTACATTAAAATTAAGTACTAAGGCGAATCAAAGGTTTTGCAATCTTGGTATGTGCTTATTTGCGGTGCGTATATCAAAGCAGTTTAAGTCGTAGTAGGTACCTGTTGTACTTTGTAGTATCAAGTAGTTGGTGCGCTGACACGTTGAGCATTGCTTCACTCCGTGTGTGATTTGATAGCAGCACATATAAATGTGCAATGTAGTGTTATTCGAGGACTTATGCTTTACGAATTCGAACTAACGCCGCGAAAGCAACCAAAAAGTTTTGTTGAACGAAAGATGAAGGCGTAGTCGATCACAGTACACTAACCAGATGGTTAAAGAAATTTTGCTAAGAACTTTGACAATCAGGCAAATTCAGGTAGGCCGAAAATCGTAGATTTTGTGGCCGTGCTCCAATCCATTGAGGCAAATCCGGTGAGTAACACTTGGGGCGTATCAGACTAACTCAGCATCACAGAGTCCAATGTGGTTAGTCACCTTCACGACCTTGGTGACAAAAGCAGCCGGAACTGCCGAATTGGGCCTTACATTACCAAAATATTACAAAATTTTGAATCACCCTAGTGTAACTTATTGTTGATTTCTCCTTGTATGCATGTACCAAAATATTACAAAACTTTTCATTCCCCCTAGTATAGTTGTTGATTTGCATGTACCAAGATATTGGAAAACTTTTAACTCCCCCTAGTATAACTGATTGTGATTTCTCTTTGTATGCATGTACCAAAATATTGTAAGACTTTTGACTCACCCTATCATTTGACTGAAACGTTCATAGTATTTGAAGAACATTTTGTTATTATCTTTTTTGCGGGGATTTTTTAATCGTTTATTTTTCACCATTCTTTCCTGGGTTTTTTCTTACAGTTCTTGGACATCTCTATACATTTACCGCCCATTTTAAAGTTTTATTTCTCGTGTTGTCTGCTATCTCTGAAATACTCGCAGAAACTTAATCTCCTTCTTTGATTTATTTATTGATCTATTTATTTATTTTGTCAACTCCACCCCCCTCCCCTTCTTTTTCATGTGAATTCAACAATGCTTCTTCTTTTTGTTTAG